>OY282641.1:152016991-152641991 GCA_958299015.1 Tetanocera ferruginea
ACACACATGCGTACAAGCTCATTCAAACAGTCATAAATACTATAACTATTGGTCGTAGTAAATTATTTTTAACACAGTGCAACAAAATTCGAACTTTTGACTTATTCAATTGTTTACCATGACGAAACAAGGTAGGTACAACAAATTATAAGAAACGGATCAGTAATACTCTGTTCCATTATATTTTGAAGGAATTGGGCATTACATTTTATTTTTAAAGACAAGGTTCATGGCCAGGGGAAAGTTGTTGAGTCAAAAATTGTTGATTTTGTAGCGCTTAGCAGCTTGGCTGAAGGCTGAATTAATTTGGGAGGAATTAATGTGAGTTGAGAAAATAACTTCACATATGAAAAACAATTCTTTACACGTTCAACATTTTACACACATAGATACCTATACCCAAGTGCGTAGCCAGGGGACAGCAGGGAGGCCACTGCCCCCACCCCCCCTAAATCTAAGATTTTTTTATTTGATCGATGGCTTTGAAATATGTAATTCCCTTTCAATATTTTGTTTTTCCCTTTTCTTTCAAAGCAGTGCTGGAAACGTCAAAAGTAATCTGTATTTTTTAAGCGATATTGTATAATTTTGATAATAATTATTTATATATATATTTGCATGGAGTAGAAAATAAATAGCATTCTTGAAACGAAGCCTTTTTAATGTCGTTTGCGTTAAGGTTTGAGTATCGGTATTAACTGAATAAATCTGGGAATTGCTAATATCGAACAGCTTCAAAATATTTTCTACTTCCGTTTTTTCAGCACAGGATCACACAATAAAAGTAAGTAAGTAATGATAAAAAAAAAATAATAATATTCTTCGATGTTTGGCAGTGTTATTTTTTTTTTTCATTAAAGCCTTGTATGCTTTAGAAACGAAAATTTTTAGGCATATAATTCTACAAGAGAAATTTTGGTGCTGAGTCAAAATTTTTGTGTAGAACAAAGCACGGGCTGTTCTAGTTGACAGATTCATATTTTTATTGCTGTAATTTTATATTTTATAATAGGCAAAAAATACACATTAAAAAACTAAATAAATCTAATAATTAATTTGTTCCAATTATCTTTAACCGTAGAATGACATGCTTTTTTTTATACATAAAGGTCATGCTTCGTTGAATCGACGACACCATTTTTTAAAAGGCCCTATCGATGTCCTATCAGTGGCGTAGCGAGCATAGCTGGCGCCCGGGGCAAAACAATTTTTTGGCGCCCCCAAATGAAATAATGAAAAAAATTATGATATTCTAATATATAAAAATCTCGTGTCACGGTGTTAGTGTACGAACTCCTCCGAAACGGCTGAACCGATTTTAATGAAATTTTGTTTGTATATTTGGCAGGTATGAGAATAGGTCGTAAGGTATTTTTCAACCTTCTACCCGCGAGGGGCGTGGCACTTTTTCAAGAACACAAATTTTTGGCTTAACTTTCGTTTATAAATCACACATCAATGAAACTCGGTACGAACTTACTATTGAGTCTTTGCCTTCGACAGTAAAATTTTAGCGATTTTTGTAAAGGGTGGCATGCTACCGCCCATAAAATTCAATTTTTTTAAATCGCATAAATTTTTAACTAAATGTCGTATAACATTGAAGTAACTAATTGGCCAGGTCTTTCAATTATAAAACAGACACGGGCATTGGAAAACAGAATGGAATTACTTTTTGGTGGTGTCCTGCTACTGGAACGGACATTGTACAATGGGTGCGGATCCACCCATATAAGACACATTTTTTTTAAATTAAATAGCTTTGGAAATAATAGTCACACAATAAAGAAACTCGGTTTGAAGTATCTATTTGGCGGTATACTTCTACTCAGAGGTAATCGCAAACTAAAACGTGTATTGAACTAGGGGCTTGGCTCTACCCATAAAAGACAATTTTTTATATTTTACAGCTTTGAAAATAATATTAACAGAATATTGAAACTCAGAGTGGAGTTACTATTTGTTGATGGCCTTCTATTGGCAAACTGGGCAGGCATTGGACTAGGACGGCAGTAACGCGCCGGGTATCAGCTAGTATTATATATATATTTTTTAATATTTATGCCCGTATTCACCAACCTCGATATAGTACTCGCTTTATTTCAGCAGGCGTTTTAGTTTACTATATTTTTCGTATTCACCAAGCAATATACATTTTTTGTTTCGAACTTATGTTCGAACTTTTCGAATAGTAGTTTGCCATACAATATTTGACAAAGCAAAGCCTACAATTAGGTATTGTTTTGTTTTTATGTTGGAATCGATTGCTATTTTATAGAGAAGTCAGCGGTTGCTTAAAAATAAAATATTGGTGAATATCAAAAAGGCAAAAATAGCACGCTAAAAAAATAGTAAGGTTGGTGAATACGGGCCTTAGTACAAATAATTATAATACACTTATTAAATTACATTAATACAAATAACACTATGCGTCAAAATCAGAAAAAGGTTCTGTACACGACAGTTCATTATATTTTGTTATAGATTTAGGGTCTCTTAACACGAAAATCGCAAAAAAAAATTTATAGTTAAGTCTTGTAGGGTAAACTGGGGTACCCTTGACTTTGGGGCACATTTGACTAGACGTTTTCGGTATGAACGAACCGTTATTGTTCAATAATTTGTTTTATAAATTTTGCATCATTGTATTTCAGTAATCGTCACAAAGTTTGACGATTCTTGCAATACATGAAGAAAAGTAACTGAAAAGTTTTTGTGTTTTTGCGCGCGTAACTGTTATTTTTCGGCACTGATACGTAAGGACTTCCGATTGAATAATAAAAGTTAATCCAAGTACCTTTTACAAAAGGTAAAAATTATTAATGTTTTTGAAAATATAAGTGAATTTCAATAAAACTTAATATAAACTAAAAAAAATTTAAAAAACAAGAAGCCTAGAGCATTTGGGTACATTTGACATTTTTGATTGGGGTACTTTTGACAAATGTTATTTGTACGAGTACAAAGATCGAGTAACATCGAGATGTTACCAATTCATTTTAAAGTTCTTTAATATATTTCTAAATTGGTTTTAATAAAAAAGAAGTGGTTCAAACATCAGAAATAGAACTATCATTAGCCGAAGAAATAAAAGGACATGAAGAGAACAGAGCGTTGGTTAACGAATGAAGAATGAAAGTCTAAAGATAATAGCAGTTCTAGTAACAACTACAGCTTTGATTCTTTTGGATTGTTCAGAGATGCTGGTCTAATTTTTTTCCAAGTATTCAGCCACTTCACTTTTAAATTAGTTTTTCGTGGAGCATCAACATCAGTAGAATTTACAAACGCATTAAAGAAACTTGTTGTTATCGTTAACTGGCCCTTAACTACCTAACCTGTTAACTCGTATCCATAACATCTTTGCTAGCAATGTTTATAACTTTGACACTTCGTTAAAGATAACTGTTGCTTGCTTAAATACTCGCTAACTGAAATAATAAAGTTTATATATTTTTATTTCAATTAAGTAAATTTTACTATATTTAATTTTGACATCAATTATATCGAACTGATGATGTTACATTCGATATTTTAACTATATTCTACTCTTACAAACACGAACTAAAGATATATTGAATTTTTGTATGAATAAGCTGGTCTATTATGAGAAGTAAAGCATGACTTTCTCAAATTTTTCAATTTCTTCACAACAAAATATTTGTCAGAATTATCACGCAACAAAAAAATGAATGATGCGAGTGAAATTTCACGCAAACGGACAAAGGATTTACGTGTTTTTTAAAGATTTTATATGATTTATAAGATTTTTAAAGTTTTTCTCACTTTTTTCAAATATAGTCGCATATGTTGAAATATATCCTGTACACTTCTTGTTCAATATTAATAATCACGCTAAGCCGAATAAAATTGCTAATTTTCTTCATGTTTGTTTAACAAATTTTTACATTTGGATGAGTAGTTTTTGCGCTTTCATAATTCATAAAAAATCGAAAACTATTTTCATTTTTAGTGGAGAATATAAGCTACCGCCGAAAGAAATGCGTGCAAAAATTTGTACTGTATTTTACATATTTTATTCAATTTTACACTGATTGATACATTGATACTGAAATAGTCATAAGTATTTGAAGTGCTACTCTCAGGTTTGGAAAAACATTTTCTTCTGTTGGAATTGGAAGTTCTGTTCCATTTAAATCTGTATTATAAAACTCACCCAAATTTTTACAATTCTTTTCAAGGTCGTTGTACGGATTATCCTTACTTAATAAATTTTCAACGTCCAGTAAATAACAAAATTTGGAATTAAGGTCCTTTAGTAGTGTAAATTGTTAACTTATTTCCTGATGCAGACGATCAAGAACGCTTTTCATAACGTCAGATTTTTTGCTTTCTGCGGAAAAGCTATATCTCCAGTCAATTCTCCGCGCATTTGTCGGCGACATTTTATACGGATTGTTGTATCGATTCCTCATTTTTTACAAAGATTTTTAGCCTTTTCGATAACTTCTTCACATGTCTCGTTACGAATTTCTGCAAGTTCAGTCGCCAATAATTTGAGATCATGGAACGCTTCTTTAAACTTAATTTTAGGACCTTGTAATCTGAGCTGTACACGATCAATTCTCTTAGAGTTCTTGCCAGAAATGGACTTAATTTATGATATTTAAATTCGGTGTTAATTTTTCTTATAGTTCTACGTATTCTTCCAGTCCCTCGACAATAACGCTAACTGCTTGCGCTCTGGCGCTCCATCGTGTTACAGATTCTTTAACAGATTTTTTAACAATTTCTATCGTAATGTTGAACGTGAGAAAAAGAGACGTATGTTTTCGATTATTCCAAAACATGTTACAAAGATGGAATCTTGGTTAGCTGTAGTAACTCCTACTAAATTTAATGTGTGGTTATCACAATTTACAAATGTTGCCTTATTATTATACCCTAAACCTGAAAGGTCGGTATATTAACTTTGTGCAAACGTTTGTAACGCATAGAACGAAGCGAGTTCGGTATAGAAAAGTATATATATTCTTGATCAGCGTCACCACGTGAGTCGAGCTATCCATGTCCGTCCGTCCGTCCGTCCGTCCGTCTGTCCGTCTGTCCGTCTGTGTGTTGTCCGTATACACAGGATTAGAAGAAGGAGTTGAGATAATTGGATGAAACTTGGTACACATGGTCACATGAACCCAAGGATCTGCACTATTGAATATTTTTGGAATCCGCCCACGGACACGCCTACCTCCCATACAACGCAAAAATTGAAAACTGCATAACTCAGCTCATAATTAGCCTACAACAATTAAATTTGGTATGTATGTGTTTTATATCAACACAAAGATGTTTTTGAAAATTGGACATCATCCGCTTACGGACACGCCCACCTCCCATACAACCCAAAAATTGAAAACGCAATAAATAAGCCTCTGTTTAACCTACAGAGCTAAAATTTGGCACATATGTTTTTTGTAACAAAACAAAGATGGTTTAGAAAAGTGGACATCATCCGCCCACGGACACGCCTACCTCTTATACAACGCGAAAATTGAAAACTGCATAACTCAGCTCATAATCAGCCTACAACAATAAAATTTGATATGTATGTGTTTTATACAAACACAAAGATTTTTTTGAAAAATGGACGTCATCCGCTCACGGACACGCCCACCTCCCAAACAACCCAAAAATTGAAAACGCAATAAATAAGCCTCTGTTTAACCTACAGAGCTAAAATTTGGCACGTATGTTTTTTATGACAAGACAAAGATGGTTTTGAAAAATGGACGTCATCCGCCTACGGACACGCCCACCTCCCATACAACCCAAAAAGTTTAAAACTCAATAAATAAGGTTATGTTTGTCATAGAGAAATTAAATTTGGTATGCATGTATTTTATACCAAAACTAAGGTGCGTTCAAAAATTGGAAGTAATCCGTCCATGAACACGCCCACCTCCCATAGCGAAAGCACAATAAAGGCATTAACTGAGAGCTACAGGAATAAAACTTGGTATGTGTAAATTTTTCATCAACATTTAAATGCATATAAAATATAAGCTTAATCCGCCCACGGACACGCCCATTTACAATAAAATTTTTTTTTTAAAAGTGGGTTTAGGGTATTTCATAGTCGGCCTAGACCGACTTTAGACTTTCTTTACTTGTTTTTTTCTATTATTCTCTGTTGAACGCCAGATATGTGATTTGACATAAGGGCAGCATTATCATAGCATTGTACCCTACAGTTGGCTAACTTAATTATTGAATTAATTAATTAAAACAAATTTTTTTGCAAAATTTTGTTTGTCTTGAGAATGATTTGGCGCCCCTCTGCGAGTGGCGCCCGGGAGATGATGACACCCCCTGCCCCCCCTCGCTTCACCACTGTGTCCTATACGGAAAAATCTTAAGAAATGACTTGTTTTGATTATTCAGATTATTTAGAATAAGAGAAAATACCAAACATTTTTATGTATAATAGTTTTTAATAAAAAAATAAATCTTTTCTGTTTGAGTTCATTTGGCTTTTTTTAAAAAAGTTACATAAAACAAAATCAAATATTAACTACTTTAAGCATACATTGAATATAAAATTAATTTTTATCTTAAAAACAAAGTTTTAAATTTTATTCAGATGACGTTTTTTAAGTGGATGAGGTAATACTATAGGCAATAGGCAGTAAGTTTTTTTTAGCCTCCACTGTAACAAAGCAAGCGCTGAAGCAATCAAGTTCATCATTGGATTCGTTGTAGATCGATAACATTTTTTTCCAATTTCTTAATATATATATATGTTTTTGGTTGCAGATTTTGCGTTCCAGCAATAAAAATGGAATATTAATACAAAAAACTACAAAAAAAAACCCAAAATATGAAACTGAAAAAGTTACTCAAAAGCCATGCTTCGTCGTTTCGAAAACGATAATTCTTAAAAATCATACTTCTAAACTATTTTTTCGGTTCTACGTCTGCGCATTCTTTTAAGCTAGTCTTTGACTGGTGCTATAGGAAAAATTAGAAGAAAACAAAATAAAACAAGAAAGAAAAATGATTTAATGTAACCATGCGTCGTCGATTCGACGAATTTTGTAAAAATTCGGTTTCTTTATTTTTACGATGTTTTTTCTATTATTCTTAAAATTTTAAAAATGGAGTAATCCGGTTGTTGCTCTTGGTGCTTCATTTTTATTCGAAGCTCAAAAATAATAAATTTTTATAAAAATTGTCTGCTGCAAAATATATTGACAATTTCATTGGCAAATTTTGTCTTTAGAGCTTTAAATTTTGTTTTGAAATCAAAAACTTATAACAAACACACACAAATATAAAAGAATAGATTTGTTAATATGGGCATCTCCCAAAAAAGGTTCAGCAAAAGTGAAGAAAAAAAATAAAGCACTCTAACACCTTTTAACTTTATTTTTTTTTTTTTGAGATAAGTATTACTGCTATGTTACTCGAATTTAACTAATTATGATTTATTTTTATCAAAATTTATAATGAACATCTTTACTGTATTGTACTACTGTTGGAAAAATTTGTCGCGTTCATGATGTCGCGTCCGTATTCGTGCTATATCTATTTAAAATAAGGTTGGAAATAATTCGCATATTTCATAAGTCTGCGAAGAAAAGTTATCCTTTGACCTCCATTAACATGTATATTTATATATATAAAAAAAGTTCTCAAAATAAGCTAAATTTTGCATATTTCTATACGAGCTTAAAAAGCTTCCATTTTTTGTCGCGTCCTTTTCATTATATGATTGCTTATTACTTTGTACTAATTTGAACTTAATCTTGCCAATATTTTTATAAAATGTAGCACTCTTTCATCGCGTTAGAACACTTAAAATACATATCGGCCATTTTTTGTTTCTTTCTTGTTTTTCGAGTAATTAAAACCGTGCGAATGTGGCGTCCGTACCACTGGGAGGTGCCCATATACGGTCATATAATCGACAGCGAAATTTTGTCATTTCAACTCTTCACTCATGAATATAAACTTGGCCACTTTGCACAAATTTGGCGCTTCAACAGTGTGTCCGTACTATTTTCTTTTTTTTTTTTTGATTTTGTATTAAAGTGACTTTTTAATCGACACTATATTTTAAAATTAATATAACCTGAATTCAATAAATGTAACTTTATTTGATCTTATGGCTTGCGTTTGTTTGATATACATAAGCTGAAAATCTTTTTCCCATTGAGCTCGATTATATATAAAAACATCAGGTGAATAAGACACCATACATTTATTTTGGACTATGTTCATTGACTCGTAAAATGCAAGAATGAAAGATATGGTAAAAAGAAATTTATAAGGTCTTTCCCCCCCTAATTTTCATGCCTACGCCCTTGCCTATACGAAAAATGATATTGACCTTTTGTAAGGTTAAAAAATTAACAAAAAATAAACCTCTTTTCATATCATTAAGATATTTATGAATCATTTACGTACTATTTATACAAACATATTTTTTATTTTTAAATTAAAAGTACTTTTATAAATTACGTGGGCAAAAAACAAACTGAGAAATTTTTACTTTAATTTTTGGGAATTCCGATATGAAGAAATGTTTTTATTTTTAAGTTGACACTACTGTCACTTTATGACTTTATGAGTGGTAGAAAATGTTCAAAAATGGTCGAGAAAGCGTTGAAGACAAGGCACGGCCAGGACGACCAGTGAAAACCATTTTTAATGCCCATTTGGAAACCGAAAAAGTAAAATCTTGATTGGTGCCAAAAACGCCAAATTCCATGGAAACTAGAGATGAGCGATTTCTTGATACCGGCGATTTAGTTACGGTGATTTAAAAAACCGTGATCAGTGATTACGTTTAATTTTGTAATTTTTCATTTGGTTTGCCGTTTGTTACGCGATACGTGATTTTAGCAGTGATTTTTTGATTGTGGGAATTTTTGTCTCTTTCTCTCATTTAAGCAATCCATTTGCTTAAGCAGCAATTCGAAAAACAAGATACATCAAATCACAACATCTCTCATAAGGCACACACTTAGATATGTTATTAATTTTAAAATACCGTGATTACGATCACCATTTTTAAGAACGGTGATTTTAAAATCACTTTTATTTAGAACGACGTACTTGAAAAATCACCGGACCGGTTGATTTTCGCAACCACCGTATTCGCCTGACTTAGCTCCATGTGACTTTTGGCTATTCGCTTAACTCAAAGGAAGCGCTTCTTTGACACTGTTTTGAATCGACAAAAACCGAAACGAAGAAAGAATTGAAAGCTATACCGGAAGAGGACTTTGCAGCATGTTGTGAAAAAAATCTTGGCAGAAGTGTGTTACATTCGTAGGAAGGGGGGGGGGGGAGGGGGGAGGGGTTGATCGGCGAGACTTTGAGCAGGATGAACGGAATTAAGAAGAAATAATAAAGGTTTTTGGATTATTAAAAAAGTTCCCGATAATTTTTGCCTGCAGTAGTACATACAATAGAGCGGATCAATTTTTTTGAGCGCATTTTAGAGCGGATCCATTTGCCACCTAAGGATCATTTTTTCTGACTCTACGTTCAATTCTTAGCAAAGAAGTTCTGCACACCATGGGCGTACGATAAACTTCAAGGCGCCCCAATTTTGACTCCGATGAAATTGTATACGCTCAACTTTATTTTTACACGATTTTGAAATAACACGGTTCGGGAGCGGGTCGAAATTTCTCTTACCAAAATTGCCCTTGACAAAATTCACCCTCACAAAATTTCCATTTCCAAAATTGTCCCTTTTTAAAATTTCCCTTTTTTAAAATTGTACTTTACAAAATTACCCTTTACAAAATTGCACCTTTACAAAATTGTCCCTTTATGAAATTGTCCCTTTACAAAATTGCCCATTGATAAATTTTTGAACTTAATACTGAGAAAATTATCAATGCACCTTATCAAACAAAAGTTTTATTCAAAAATTAATTTAATATAATTATGCAAAAAGCCAAAACAAAAAATTATCATTTAAATCGGGTTTGGATCGATATTGCCGTTATACAAAATTTTTTCCCCTTAGATTTGTTTCCAATACAAAAATTTCAGACATGACCGACAATTAAAATTACGATAAACGCTAGAACGTCTTCCTTAATCTTTGACTGACTTATGACTGCAATTTAGTATTTCGTTGCCAAAAAAATTGATTATTCATAACAATAACAATCAACCGTTATTCTAAGTTTGGAAACCTGTTTCAGCGAAGTGATGATCTGCAATGAAAAAGTGCAACAATGAATGTGTTAACCTTTACAAAATTGTACAAAAAATAAATTAAAAAATAATATGTTGATACTGTGGAAAAGCGCGGGTATCAACATAATATTTTTTAATTTATTTTTTGTACAATTTTGTAAAGGTGAATTTTGTAAAGGGAAATTTTGTAACAAAGAAATTTTGTAAAGGGAAATTTTGTAAAAAGGAAATTTTGTAAAGGACAATTTTAAAAAAGGGCAATTTTGTAAAGTACAATTTTGTCAATGAAATTTTGTATAAGGGCAATTTCGACCCCAACCCACACGGTTCATCAACAATTTTTTTTTTACACGAATTTTTCGATTTTGCACGATTAACTGAAATTTTGTTAATCATTTGTTAATTTTGTTAACATGATTCGACGAACATTCGATTTCTATAGTGTATTTATTAGACCGGTTCATTTTGCAAAACTGTTAAAATACTTTGGTGCGTGTCAGCTTTTTAAAAGTTCAACCCTAAATGAATACAGAAATACCTTCAGACTAAACAAATTTGACCCCCTTACCTTTTCAGAAATCAATTAAAGGTAATTTTGAAAATATACAGGATCTGAACACCTTATAAAATATGGTGTCGAAACCAAAACAAATACTAAATTTATTTTAATGGCATATTTCAAGAAATATTTAGTTTAATTTAAGTTTTTTTTTCATTTTGAAAAAACCACTCTGATTATTTCTGGTGAAATTTTGATCCTGAAATTTAAAAAAAAAAAATGTTTTTCATTTTTTATCATACAATTTTTTTCTTATTTTGCTCTACCTGCAAAGGTTAGGGGGTAAAATTTGTTTGGTCTGAAGGTATTTTTGTGTTCATTTAGGGTTGAACTTTTAGAACAACCGAAAAATTTGTTTTGTTCAACCGAAAACTTTATTTGTAGAAAAAAGGATCCATTTCTCCAAGTTATATGCAACTTGAAAATGTGATTTCTCAATCGAATCAAGATCATATGAAGATCTTTTTATAATAACTTACTACAGTTGTATTATTTTTACATTTATAAGTATATAACGGTTATCAAGTTAACAGTGCCGTTTTTAAAATTACCGGTTTGGACCGTTTGGTACTTAAAAATGTCCCTCCTAAAATTAAAATGTATATTTTGCCTTTTTGAACAAGTCAAATTTTTGGAAGATCAGCTTTATATAGCCCGTTTCAAAAGGGAAGAACATTTTTTAGTTTAATTTTTCGATGCGCAGTCAGAAATTATTTTTAAAGGTTAAAAAAATTTTTAGAGCGTTATTTCTTGCACTTTTTGTACTGCTCGCTGAACTTTTTGAGCTTTTTTTGAGTGTTTTTTAATATTTTTCTATATATTTAAATGGTCAAACATTCAGAACAAATGATCGCACAAGTACGGTGTTAGACCGACGGCCTGTAGCAACCTACATCTTGAGAGAGAAATCAAATACAAATTACATAAAAAATAAATTATTTTCTCAAGAAAAAATTGTGAAGTGAAAATTTGGCTAACAAATTATTTTTTGACGCGCCCTTTTTTCAATTTTGATTGGTTGATTTTGAAAAATGAAATTCAGTACTTCCGCAGCGCAGTTGCGATGAACAACAAAATTCAGGAATTTACATTAATTTTTTTTCATTTATTTTTCTGCTCAGAGAATATTCAATTTTTTTTTTAAAGTCGACCGGTATCAACCGGAATCGGAATGAAGAACGCTCTCAAAATTATTTTCTTATTCTCAAACATGCGCAAAAAAGTTCTTCTCTTTTGAAACAGGCTATACCATGATAGAATAACAAGGTAGGCGCATATTGGAGAGAAAGTGAGCTAGATGTCAAAACTCAGCTGTTCGAATTTAAGTTTTCTTATTGTTGTTGTTGCCTTTTCGCTTGACGTTTATAGCACCTCACAGCTTTGTTAGTGTAAAATTAGACATTTGAGCAGCCGTAAAAATATGAGCCTACCTTATTATTCTGTCATGGGCTATACTTCTTTTTATTTTAAAATAAAGTAGAATACATCTAAAAGTATAATATTACACTGAACATTATTTTGGCGTGACTTAAGTAGAGTTCTGAGAAATATTCAAACTGTTATCGTTCTTTGTTATGTATCAGAACGATGCTGATATGAAAGATTATCGTATTTTTTCTAATCTTCTCTGTGAACTTACTGAAGGCCATATGTTAAATGCGTAGCGATTACGAGTGAAAGATAAACTCAATACTTTCACCTAAAGGACTTTTCACATGTCAAACCTGGCCCTCCTTTATCGTTTTTATGCCACTGGCAGCACTCAATAAATAATAATCAATAACAACAAATAATACTAGATGACCGAATCTCTAATAGTTAAATGATGTGATAAAAAACAAGATAGTGAATGAATTTGAAGTAGGAGTCACAGAAAGGAGTATACAAATAATCTTGTTTAGACTATTAAATGCAAAAAATTTAAAAAGTTTTTCCCTTTTTTTGTTCATACATTTCTATTTTTTTTCCTATTATACAGGATATATATCAAAAAATAGTACGAAGAAAGAACTAAATATTTATCACAATTATCAGATATTTAAAAAAAACACATTTGAATGGAATTAAAAACAGGATATCTGTGAACTAGTAAACTATAACAAATTGCAGACAAAAATTAAAAATATGAAATATTAAAGTGGTTTGTAATACATTTGCAAGTTTTATGCAAAGTATGCGAGTTGTATGCAATTGAAGGCAACATAACATATGCAAGTTGTATGCAACATATGCAAGTTGTATGAAACATATGCAAGTTGTATGCAACATATGCAAGTTGTATGCAACATATGCAAGTTGTATGCAACATATGCAAGTTGTATGCAACATATGCAAGTTGTATGCAACATATGCAAGATATATGCAAAGTATGCAACTTGTATGCAACGTATTCAATTTATATGCAATATGCAGAATATATGCAATATGCAAGATATGCAACATATATGCAATTGCATATAATCCGCAGTCTACTTATGACACACAAATTTGTAATCTAAAAAATTCATTCTACACAACATCTCACAACAACTCAATGAAAGCGTGCTAGACTGTCATGCGAAAGACGTGGGTTCGAATCTCTTGGCTGTGTAAGTATCAAAAATTTTAATATAATTATTGAAATTCTAATTCTGTTTCATTAATTAACTGCTTCGTCAAAATAAGTTTTACTTACAAAACATTAATGAAAAAAAAAAAAATTGGTGTTCTTGTCGAGGATTGAACCCAGGTCAATCGAGTTCTAGAGTCGAACTACAGCTCCAACTCCAAAATTGTTTGCTTTTTTTAGGCTTAGGGTATGGATATAAACATGGTTGCACGCAAATAAATTAGCAAATAAATAGCTATACTTCGTTTGTGGTGACCGTGGCATGCAGGTTAAGTGTGTGGCTTAGCATGCTTGGAGCCCGGGTTCGATCCCCAGCCGCGGCGAAAAGTTTTTTTCAATAAAAAATTTTTCTGATCGGTCACCACCTCTCTGCAGACAATGGCAAACCTCAGAGAGTAAATAATGCCATGTAAAGCTTCTTGAGAACATGAGCCGTTCGGAGTCGGCATAAAACATGTAGGTCCAGTTCTCGGTCAATTGTGTGCAAACATTTAATAACACACACAACACAATTGATCATAAGAAGCTCGGTCAAAGTCTTTTCAAGGGCTGAAATGGCCAATTTGTTTTTTTTTTTTTTACTTCGTTTGCGAACTGTATTTGCCGCACACGAATATTTAGTTGCCATCAACTCAAAAATATTCTTACTTGTAACGAAAAAACATTGAACTTAATGAAATTTTATCATTGTTTTGGAAGTTCAAGTTTAGCCGAGTGTGCTGGAGTTCGAGTATAGAACTCGATTGACCTGGGTTCAATCCCCGACAAGAACACCAAAGATTTTTGTTCTAATGTTTTTTAAATAAAACTAATTTTGACGGTTATTTTAGACAAAACAGTGAATGATATAGAATTAGAATTTTAATAATTAAATTAAAATTTTGGTACTTACAAAGCCAGCACGCTTCTATTAAGCTATTGTGAGATATTGTGTTTAACGATTTTTTTTTAGAATACAAATTTGTATGTCATAAGAAATGGATCTTATTTTCTACAAATGAAGTTTTCAGTTGAACAAAACAAATTTTTCGGTTGCCGCAATTTAAAAACAACTTACGTTAATGGCAAACGAAATTAATTTCTTGCAACTAAATAAAGCGTTTCCCGCAACTGACTATTATTATGGCAACTGTTCAAACTTTTCCAAAAAATTACTTTAAGCACGACAAACGAAATTCGTTTGCAGCAAACTGGCGATAAACGTTTTTTTCTTTGCGAGTAGTAATTATTATAACCTTTTTTCAAAAAAATTTACGTCTTAACCTTTGTTTATATCCTTGTTCTTATCCTTGTACTAATATTCGGTTTCAAAACTTATATTGGGCTTATGTTTTTTAACTTATATTGAGCTTTTCATCACATTTTGTTCTTATTCCTATCTTAGTCCTTTCGCTTCTTCATGTCCAAATCCTAATGTTAATCCATGTCCTTGTTGAAAAATTTGTTCATATCTTAATCTTTGTCTATATCGTTATCATAATCTTTGTGCAAATGTGCATCCTTATCCTTCTCTTAATCCTTACTCAAAACATTGTTCTAAGCATTTTCATTTACTTGTTATATTTTTTATCTTATTTCAAATCCATACGCCTTATTCTTGAACCAATTCTTTTCGAAATCCTTGTCTTTATCTTTAACCAAATCCAAACCTTGTTTTAATTGTTGTCCAAGTTTTTGTTATAATAACTGCATTCACCCTTGTCTCAATCTGTTTCCAATTTCTTGTTCTTCTTTTTCTAATTCTTCTTCTTATTCTTGTAAAAGTTATTGTCGTTCCATGTGTTCTTAAGTTCTAAATTGCTTCCTTTTCCTCGTCCAACAATTATCTAAATTTTTATCCTTATTCTTATTTTTTTGACTTTGAAGGAACCTTTCAAAACTCTTGTCCTCATAATTTTAAAAATCCTTGCCCTAAATATTGTCTTAGTCTCCATCCCCATTCTTGTCAAAAAACCTGTCCCAGTATTTGGCACAATTTTTGTCTTTATCCTTTTCTCCATCTCTATACAAAACCTTGTCAAAATCTTTATTCAAGTCCTTGTTCATTTTTCCTCTTTTTTTTCGTTTATAGTGACACAGAACCAGCCTGTACTGTTTCACATGGGGGCCGCCCCATAAATCGTTACATTTTCGTTGCATAAAGCGGTTACCTCTGCGGCTTCGTGGCATCATCATTTTTTTTATCTTTTGTGAGGAAAAGAAACAACCTGTATTGTATTAAATAAAATTCATCGTTGAACCTATTTGGTGAGAGTTGGAAATGTATGCAACGAATTTGCAATTTTGTTGCATAATCTGTTTTAGCCACCTGATGATGACATATTTTGTTTTTTTGCTTGGAATTTTTATGTATTCTTCATGTTCGTTGAATAACATTTGCTAGTTTCCCAACTCATATAAACTTTGAGTAAAAATTTCAAGCAACTCCGTTGCATTTTTAATTTTAAAGGTGCATCAGATGTCATGCATTTTTGGTATTTTTGTAAAGTGGGCAAGGTCGCAGCGTTTACTTGTATGTCCATGACATTGCTTGTATGTACATGCCGTAATACTCCGTTAAATACTCAGCGAGCTATAAATCATGCAACACTATAGTTTCGTTGTTTACGTTTCGCGCCTAAATGACGTCAATAATTTTTTATTTTTGTACTGTCGCGACATCACTATTACCAGGAAACGATTGTCCACAGGGTTCTATCTGTGTCCATACATATGGATCTTCATGATGGCTCCTCTGTTGTTTGAACATCTGTCGAAGTGCTGTGCGTACACCGATGACCTACTTATATTGGTGGAAGGTAGTTCTTAAGCTGAGCTTGAAACCAATGTGAGTAAGATTATGGCTGCTGTTAATGCATGGGTTGCACAGGTAGGGGTTGTCATGGCAAGTGACAAGACGGTAATGATGTTGGTAAAGGGAAAATTATCATGCGGTCAACCTTCTCTTGTCAATCTGGGGAGTGCAGGCCTCAGGTAAGTGACTGAAGTCAAATAACTGCGTATAACAATGACGAAAAGGATGGACTTCAGGGCGAACCTAGAGAAGTTAAGAGAGCGTCTGCTCTCTGTGATATGGTGAATACGCAGAATTTTAAGGAGTGACTTAGTAGACGGGCTGTACGTCACATGTATGATGGACTATTTGTTGCTTGTGCAACTTATGGCTCGCCTGGGGGGGGGGTCTACATAGTCAGTACTGCTGTGGGGTACCTGAAGATACCTCCTGACAGAGAGTTATCTTGATGGGTTCTATGCCGGTTTGCCGTACGGTTTCCACGAATGCCCTTCAGGTTTTCATGGTGCTGCTTCCCTTAGATGTGGGGTGCATTTCACATCGAATTCGTCAAGAGCTGCCCTAATTGGCATATGATTGGGCTTTGGACCTGCTACATAAGGATTTAAACTCCTACTAAGCTAGATGGCAATCTAGATGGTTTTAGAGTCAGAATGGAAGAGTAATCTCACAGTTTATACGGGTCGTGACTTTTGTGGAAGGTCAACCGGACTTTTGGTTCTTCTTAAGGCTGTGAAGTTTGTCATTGTCTGCGGAGAATTACAACCGATCAGAAAATTGCAATTCAATAGAAAAAAACATTTGCTGTCGGTTGAGTTTTGAACCCGGGATCTCACGGTTTGTAACATTGATAAAGAACAGTTCAAGCACGATGACACGTACAGCCATGGTTACCACGTGATTTCTTTACAATGATTTCAAACAGTTTTGGTCATCTATATATAAATTGGCGTAGGGAAAACAGTTAAGAACCATTTTCTACCATGTTTCTCAACCGATTTTTATAATTATTTTTAAAAATGAATCAGAATGCTGAGAAAGAGTGCATCGACTATTTTTTATAATTAAAAAAGACGAACAAAAAATATCGACCCTAGGCGATACTAGTATAGTCAAAGTTTTGATCCCGAATTGAATGAATATATTTGAAGAATCCCCTTTCCATCTCCCCATGACAAGGAGTTCCTTCGATTTAAGAAAATATTTTGATATATTTTTTGTGGTCTCCATAGTTACCCTTGGTCAAGAACAATTGCAACTTGGGTTTTTTAATTTAAGCCATGCAGCAAGCTTGGGATTAAACGGAATTTCCTCGTTTATACGCTGCAAGTAGCCAGCGAGTGACACGCCAGTGTACAGCAACGTGGTGGTTAAAAACGACAAGAAACCGCGGTGTGTTGGGCAAGGGTGAGGCATGTGCGTAAGTGTGGGTACGTGTGTGTATTCATGCGGGCAAAACGTTAAAGTAGTTTGCTTGTGTGTTAGTGTAGGCTTTGATGGTGTACGTGTGCGTGGCACACGGCATAGCAACAATGTTTTGTTAGCCCTGCAAGTGTGTGGATGAGAAAATAAAAATAAATCCTCTGTCTGAGTATTGGTGTGCGCGTGCAGTGTGCGTGTTTGTGTGGGTGCGACAGCCGAATGTTCGTTATTGTGTGTTTGTCTGTATTTGTGGCTGAATTCGACATATTCAGCGCATTCAGAACAAAAAATAAAAATGATTCGACAGAAAATCGAATCGAGTGCAACCCATACAAGCGTACAGGCAACGCACACACGCATGCAAACATGCCGAAAAATTTTGCAAATTTTGAGGTTAGAAAGAAAGATTGGAGCGACAGGAAATGGCCAACAACAATAGCTATGAATTTACGTAGGCAAAATAAAAGCCATGAAAGATTGGAAAATTGCTATGAATAACGACGAAGCACTGTGCGTGTGTGTGTGTTGCTGTTTTTTGCTGAAGTTCTTATTTAAGCTTTTACTACAGAAGCCTTAAATAGATAAGAATCTATTTTGGTGGAGAAGTTTTGTAAAACACGTTTGTTTGTTTTGTTACAAATATAAATATGAGCCTATAACGGTTTTCAACTGATTATATTGATTGATTTACATAAATAATTTTTAAAAATTTAAGCATTACAGAAAAATTCTTCATTGAATTGTAACTTACTTACATGCGTGTGTGTTTTAGTGCTTTAAATCATTGCTTGTTATTATTGCACTGCATGCAGTCAACCCCCTCACACCCAGTTCAAACAAAAGCGTCGTGTACACGCACACCCATACGCACATAAAAATTCGTGGGCTCGTTTATATTCATTTATATAATTTTCCATTTTTTTTTTTTGTTTTCTTTCTTTCTTATGAAGTGTGCAAAGTACAGTAAGCCATAAATGCATGTTGGAGCTGTACAAACATAGCAACTAACATACAAACAAACATATTTGTTGAAACGCACATACATGCCTGCATGTTGCCAGCTTTTGTTTCAGTTTTATGAGGGCGCGTGATGTCATCGTACGAGCACACCCACACATGCTCACTTTACAATACACACACGCACACACACACGAACACTCATTCATATACGAATACTTATACCAACACATGTAGTCAGCCACACACTTGTATAGCTAGCTACATATTGACATGACTAATCATAGATATATGCGACGACGTTTGCATGCCACAAATTCACAACAAAACATACATATAAGTATACATTTCTTGTTGTTGTTGTTATGTTTTTGTGTATGTCGCCGCATTTGTCTGTATGTCCATATGTCGAATTTTATTCTTACATACAAACATAGGTAGTCGTCATACTTATCTTTTGATTCGTTTTATTTTTTATGCGCTTGTTCGGTTTTTTGTTTGCTTCTTTGCTTATTATTTAACATAACTGCCTAAGACTATGCAATGGTTTTTTTTTTTTGGTTTCTTTCGTACTTATGCGTATGCAAAGAAAATGTTATGCCTTTTAGCAGCTTCTTTTGATGTTCGCAATGGGCAGCAAATTGAATGAAGACAAAAACAAAACAACTTACAGGTTCAACTAGATATCTTATTAAAAGCTTTCAAGAAATTCCTAAGAAATGAAAAAACACAATTAAAGCTATTTTCAAAATAAAAAATGTTCAGCCAAAAACTTATTTATTTTCGTAGAAGCAAGACAAATTATGAGCATATCGAATGAAGAATTATTTACAAAACTGGTCATAAATTCGATCATACATATGTATATCCTAAATCGTTTGACATATTTAGTGAGAAAAATCAGCAAAACTATCGCTTTTATCCAGAACTACTTTTCTTATATGAAGTGGTAAATAACTTCAGATATCAAGTTCCACAAGTGTTAAGGAAATATGTGAGTAATACTTAAGCCATATAAAACTCATTCTAATTTTAAACAATTCTGTCCTTTACTGCATCTCAAAACGTCGGGCAACAAGAAAAGTTAAGAAGATTTTGCAATATTGTAAAGTATTTTTTAAAATTGTGTTTCTATAAATTTAATAAAACTATAAAAGAATTAAAAATACTTTAATTCATTTTTTTATAGTGGCATCAGTCAAGGGACATTTTACCATTTTTTTTCGAAATTTAAGTTTTTAAGTAGGGATTGTAAAAAAACATTTAGAACTGTAAATATATTTTTATTCTTTTATATAAGTGTTTATTCAAATAAACAAACTATGTATATTTTTTTTTTACTTTTCTGAGTTTAAACCAAATGTGACTGACAAATGTTAAAGAGGTTTTGAAAAAAAAAAAAATAATTACACAAATAATTTTTAACACAAAGTTAAACTTGAAAAAAAGGTCTAAAATTTTAGAAAAAAAGCAGCGGTAAAATTTTTTAGGACTTAAAAAAAAAACTTGAATTCAGCACTTTAGATATATATTTTTTTAATTACTCAGCAATTTTGAAGTAAATCGGTGTAATTATTCCACAATCTTGCACACAGATTTCGAAAAACCGTTTCGAGAAAAACGCGTTTTAAGTTTCAAAACAATTTTTTCGGTACTTTTAATGATTATATTAATCTTATTCATAGAAAACAAAAACTGAAAGCAAAACAAATGATACTGCAATAGATTTTAGTTGTCAAATATAAGTTCACACAGTTTTGTCGCCTTTTTTTCCTAATTATTGCAGGGCTGGAAATTTCCAATGAAAAGAAACGCAATTTCCTAAATTTTAGATCAATACGCACACAGCCTTAATATGAATCTTTGAAAATTCTCAATTTTTATGGAATAAAAAAAAGTATCCTAAAATTATGTGTTATTTTTTTTTTTATCAGGAAAATTTAATTTTAACTTTAATCTATTGGAAAAATATGAAGCTCTTTTTCCGACTATTTTTTATTTGAATTTTTTGAAAAATGCCTGAAATCAGAGACCGAAAATAACTGTTATTTTGAAAATTTTGAAGGAAAAAATCATGATATTACAGGCACTGGAGAAGACTGTCCTTGTTTTTTTTCTCTGTTCAAAAATATTAAGATATTTATTTCTTTAAGTTTTAAATTAAAAATCATAAAATAACTGCTGTTGTTAAGTTTTATTTTTTTGCTCATAAATAACACTTATTTTTTTGGAGTTTTATTTTATTAATCAGAAAATAAAAATTATTTTTGAGTTATATTGTTTCACTCTGAAATAAAACTTTTATGCCGAATTTTATATTTTTAGTAAAAAAAAAATTTTTTTTTGAGTTTTATTTCTGCACTCTGATTTTAGTTTAATTTTTTTACTCAGTAAATAACACTTACTTTTGAGTTTTATTTTTACGTTGTAAAGTTGACGTAGAGAAGAAAAGTTATTTATTGTTTTTTTTTTAGTTATATTTTTTTACTCAGAAAATAAAACTTATTTTTTGAGTTTTTATTTTTTTACTTGGAAAATTAAATTTATTTTTTGAAAATATGGCATACAATACTTCATTTTGACAACTTTTGTGCTTTTACTTAATAGGTCTGTTTCCATACTCACTTCAAGTATCTTGAAAATACTCGAAAGCGTTTCTTTACAAATTTTTTCAGCATAAGGGAGAAGAAGAACAAGTAAAATGTCACTTTTTGTCGCTATCTCACTCGAACTTTACTTAAAAAATTTCTTCGAGCTCGAAACTCAAGCTTCAAACAGCTGATTTGCAAAGTGATAAAATTGAATTTTGAAAATTGTGTTTTGAAAAAATTGTATGCAGTTGCTAAGCAAATTAGTGAAAATAGTTAAAATAACCAAAATGAAAGCTTACGAATGTGTTTTAAATACAAAACTTGAAGCTTTCTTGAAAACGTTGCCGTTCTTTTTGACAAATTTTGTAATTTTGACAGGTAACCAAATACTCTCTATTACTCGAACTTTACCCGAACTTTACTTGAAGTGCGTACGGCAACAGACCTAATATATTTTAAAAGATACATATATCGATGGATGAAAGACAGTTAAAAATATAGTGCAAGTACAAGTAAAATCCACAATTTCTTTGAATCTTTGCGTCAGTGACATATTTTTCTAAGCAACCAAATTGGTCAAATAAATCGCTAATAATAATAAGTCGCTTGAAAGAGAGTCTAATCTGTTTTTTCCCCTATATATTTCTCTGAGGCCTGAATTTGCATCCATTCTTCCATTCTGCCCAATAGGCAATTAAACCAGCGCTCTTCATACGAAAGCCTGCATTGACTGCTACTTTTGAAGGCAAAACACCTCCTTTCCTTACTGCTCTTATGGGCACTTCTTGAAGACCTTCTGTTTCTGCTCAAAAGGCAGCACAACAAACCTTTTTTTCCCCTTCAAAGACTGACTTTTCATATACTTCAGGGCAACTTTTTCGTTTAAAGTTAGAATATATATCAGTTTAAAAATATGATATAATAATGACCATTCTTACTGATATATGAAAAATTATAGATTGAAATTAATCTGACCTAAAAAAAAAAATACGGGTTTTGAACTTCAAATTCAACCTTTTCCATTTCAAATTAAACTTTTTCCAAATCAAATCAAACTTCTCCATTTCAAAAAAAACTTTTTCCATATTTCTCGCAATTAACTTGACTTTTGAAAAAAATTTCTTCGATGGGATTCATCTAGTTCTAACTAGTGATTCAAACAGAGTTTTATTCAAACAGCTATTTACACAAGAAATATGTAATACTTTTTGATTACATGTTAATAATTCAATAAAAATCTAAAATAAATCTCTTTCTTGGCCGAGGTTTAATTTGAAATGGAAAAAGTTTAATTTGATTTGGAAAAAGTTTTTTTTGAAATGGAAAAGGTTTAATTTGAAATGGAAAAAGTTTTATTTGAAATGGAAAAAGTTTTTTTTTAAAATAAAAAAGTTTAATTTAATTTGGAAAAAGTTTAATTTGAAATGGAAAAGGTTGAATTGGAAGTTAAAAACCTGTATAAGAATCGGAAAAAGGGTTAAAAGAAAAAAATATTTTTTTAATACTTTTAGTTTACCCCTTCTCTTAGCCATTCTTAAGAAGTTCTTCTATCAGGCCTCTTTTGAGCAATGAGAGCGGAAGGCCTGCAAAATTTTCACATTTCATATAAAAAAGAAAGTATACTTGGATATGAGTGTGGATTCACTTCGACATCCATATGAAGGCCTGCTAGTAGCGCTTCGAAATGCTACCATTGCCGACTGGGTAGGATAATGTCAAGCGCAGTTCAGGCAAACAACATGATGTGATGGATTTGCGGTATCCATTTGGATAGTATGCGGTTGCCAAGTTGCAAGATTGTGCGATTTATCGCCAGTTGGACGGCATTTTCTTTGTTTGACTTAATTATAATATTTAGTTTTTTTTTGATCTGAGGGAAATTTTGGTATATTTCGGAATAGTCCAAACAAATTTCGTAACTTGCCTTTAAATTTTGGAATGATTCCGATATTTTCGTAACGGTTGGTCACATTAGGTATGACACATCCAGTACATTAGCGGTGTGACATAAATTATGTTTATTGACGGCGGGTTAAGTACTAGTAGATAGATCGTGAAATTTTGTGGAAATATATTTTTTCATAAGAAAGGAGTTCTCAAAATGTCAATCAAATCGACCAACTAATACGCCCAACTCTCATATAGCTGATATTACTAAACTGGTATATATCCCCAAAAATTCATCCCAGTGTAATACAGTTTGGTACACCTTATTGATCTATGTGATATTTTTACATCCGCAATCACTCAAATTAAAATTTATGGATGTACTTTTTTGCAAATTTTACCTAGAAATCAGCAAAAATCAAGAAATTTGCTAAATTTATGTAATTTTAGAAAACATAAAATTTTTTTTTTTAAATTTTTGCACCTATTTTGGATTTGTTTTGTTTTTTAATTGTCAAAGCAACCAAACAAAAATATTTTGAAAACACAATTTAATTTTTGAATAGCTCTAGCATTAATTTAATGATTTTTGTCTCAAAATTAACACTTTTTTGCTTAAAATATTATATCACGGTGGTCATATGCATAATTGAGGAGTTTATATTGAAATCCAGATAAGTCACAGGAAACAAAATTTCGTTAGAAATGCCTTTATTAAGCTAATGTTCAAATACATCGATCCATAATATCCTCCATGATAAAAATGATAAAAATCCTAGGAAAAAATGCATTAAAAATGCTCCTTTTCAATCAAAAGCAGACATATCCACTGTAAATTTTCAATGAAAACCAGATAAGTCCAAGCAAGTTTTCATTTCTGTAGTTTTCATTGAAAATCAGATTGTCTGAATAAAACGTTTTATTCCTTATGTTTGTAATGGATCCAGATGAAATGAATAAATTTAACATTTTAGCGGATTTGGGCATGCGTTCCGTAAATAATAAAAAGTTACAAGCAAAAAACATTTTTTTGTTCTCTAAAAAGGACTTTCAGAAGAATTGCAATTTTTTTGGCGGATTTATTCTGATTTAAAAGAAAAAGTATGCAGAAATCATTTTAATAAGTTCCTCCAACTTTTGAGACCCCGAACGGTGAAATCTATATTTTGATTCATTTCAAAATTTCAAACCGTCAAGTCCAAATTTAAAATTGAAAATACGAATTTTTTTGGCACTATGAGACTATCTTTTTTTCGCATAATATATCTATTCATGTGGAGCATAATTTTGCATAATTGGTTTATTTGTGAAAAATGTATGTCAACATTTAGATTTTGTTTTCGATTTCCCAACAAATCGATCTGTGTGACTATCTCTGGTTTTGAATGTAAACTCCTCAAATGTCTACTAAATTGCTCCGATATCAGAGAATTACTCTAATAAAAACTCTATAGATATCAGCCTTTTATAATAATAAAATTTTCAATAATAAAATTTTCATAAGAACTTGTAAAACCACGGGATTTCTTTTAATAATGAATAGATTAGAAACCTGGCCATATAAGAACTGATATTTTTCGGTTGTTGCACTATTTTTAGTTAATAGAAAAGTAGTTCTTATTTGCCCTTCTTCTGATTTTGACTGAACTTTTCCCCGCCCATTTTGCTATTGTAACAATCTTATTTTGATTGTTATTGTTCTTCTCAATATGACCTTGTTTTGAGTATTAGCCTCTTTGCTGCTTGTCATTCGCCAATGACTAAACTGGAACTTCTTGTGCGGTACTTAAATTTATGTCTTAAATTTCGGCCTCCTCTTATGAATTCGTGCAAACGTGACTATTGCGATCTATAAACGTGGCTGGAACAACATAAATTAACATACTTACTTTGATTTGGCCAAAGTAATAATGTGGCCACTTTAAGGTAACGGCGCTAACGCCATACAATGCTGCGCAGGCGCGCCTGCTCACTGACTGAAGTTAGAATAAAATATAAAAGGAAAAATAAAAACTTGTCACACCTCACTCCCCACTGCGTTAGTAGGTGAACGCATGCTAAAAAAATAAACTCAAAATTGACGCTCAACGTGGTGAGCACAGAGGGCGCCACACGAATGTGCAGTTGTATTGGACAGACTCACAAGTAAGAAAAAGGACCAAAAATAAAAAATATAAAACTAACAATGGAAAGGAAATTCAAAAACAGTTAAGACACAATGACTATTTTGGTTGTTGTTGTAGCTTTTTGGGTTATGTGATGGCAGTGCGAACGTGATTTCAACACAGGTTGTGACTGTCCTACTTATGTACAGTCAGCGTTGCCGTAGCGTGTTGTTGCATGCAGTGTGGCCACATTGCGCTGTCAGCAATGATTCAGTTAGTGTTTCGTGCAGAGAATTTTGGATTTATGTTGGAATTTTAACATTTTGTTATTTGTTGTATGTTTGGTGTATGATTTATGGGCTTAACCTTGATTGCTTAATGGGTGGTGACTAGTTGTGCCTTTAGGTGGGTGCTTAAGGATGCTGTGGGAGACAAAAATTCTTATGTTATGCTGTTAAATATACTTTAAACATTAAAATATAAATGCAGATAAAGAAATTATGAAAAAATAATTTTGAAATAAGGTATTTTTTACTCTTCAATATAAGTAAAGGGGCAACATTGGCTCTTAACTTTTTTGTTAAGGCGCTTAAAAACCTAGATGCCTGTGCCTTAGAAAGCCGTCTTCGATATGCATTTTATAAAATCAAATTATTTAACCTTTAATCAAATTACATAAATTGCTGTAACCAAAAACACTAAGAAAAACAAAACCATTTGAGCAGAAGATTTTGAATATCGTCGCACCCACAAAGCCAAGATTAAAAAAATATGCTTTCCAAAACAAATAATAGAATTGATAAAATCACTGAAATCTACTCAATTATTGACTGATTAAGGTCGAAGATCAAAAGTATTGGCACGAGGCAATAGATTGCCAAGCTTGTTCAATAAAGATTAAATTCTGCAGTTATTGCGCTTAAACTGTAGATGTCTGATTTTAATTTGGGGCTGAGTTAACAAAGTGCATCTAGCTTAAAAGCTGTGCAGTCAATTTGAAGGTGTTGCCACATTTTTAGGTAGGTTGTGCCAGTCACTGCCTGCCTGCTTGACAGTTAAATGTCACCGCTTGTGTGTTTAAAGCTGAATAATGACACAATAACGTATCTGTTAACAAAAAACAAAAAAATTTACTGTGTAATAGTTTTATTTTTTATTATAGTTAAATTTGTTTTTTATAGCGTCTTTTATGTGATTCTTAACGGCCAAAACGTTTAGACTGCAACTTGGGTGTTTTTTATGACTCTTGCTTCTGGCATTAAATGACATGACATAAGACAGTATGTATATGTGTGTTTTTGTTTTTTGGAGAAACGCATAAATCATTTATCGGCTGTCATACACTGACATTTGCATGACAGTTAAAAAATTAGCAGCCACAGTTTTTTTTTTTTTTCTATTTTTTTTTAATTGTTCTATTTGAGGGTCAAAAATGTGTAGCAAAACGGCAGCAACACTTAAACAATGAGCTGCAATTTTTTTTGAAATAATTAAAATGTGCTTAAAAATACTTAAAAAACCACAACTGCAAACATTATGCAGTGAACAATTGTCTTTGTCAATTGTCGTTGTGTCAAAGTGACATATTGTGAATGGTACTGTTTTTGTGTCCATGACAAGTGCTTGTTAATGTATTTTAAATAAAATTTGCACCAAATTGCTTTAAAGTTGGTATACGTTTAGTTTCTTTTTAATATGCAAAAAAAATATAATTAAAATAATAATAAAAACCAGCTTAGGTGTTAAGCGCAGCTTTGCAATTGAAAGTGCGAAATTATATTTTGTCAAAATGATAATTTTGAGTTAAAAAGTTATTTGTTTTTTTATATTTTGTCTCATTTTCAATTTTGTTTATTATCTTGTTATTTAGAGCTAGTTTTTTTTCTTTGTTTAAATTTCCTATTTAACTGATTTTTTTTTTAAGTTTGTACTTAAGGCTCAACACTCAAACAATATACAATTTTTATATATCTTGTTACTGACTACATTTTGTTTTATACGCATTTTTAAAACTTTTTTATTGTACAATAATCATTTTTTTTTTCTATTCGACTGTATTGCAGCTTTGGCGGCCATTTATTTTATTTCTTTGCGAAATTATATTGCAGGTTATGTTGTCCTTGTTTTAGATCTTAAATTGTGCAACACTATACAAGTTATTACACCTATAATTACTGAAAAAAGATTACCTGCCGACCAACACACGAACTCCTATTAAGCTTGTGTCAAGTTATAAGCGAAGCTAGTTATAGATATTTTGTTAGTGCTCTTCACGCTTGTTATGTATGAATCTTATTAAAGCAATGAGGCGATCTTTAGCCTCATGGACTGCTAAAAGACTTGGGAAAGCAACTTATGCATGGTTGTTCTGGAATAATTATTGGTAGCTTTGAAGAAACATCCATATTTGATAACATCTACAAAAAAAAAAAAAACAAATTGGCCATTTCAGCCCTTGAAAGAACTTTGACCGAGCTTCTTGTTGTGTTGTGTGTGTTATGAAATGTTTCCACACAATTGACCGAAGAACTGGACCTACATGTTTTATGCCGACTCCGAACGGCTAAAGTTCATGTTCTCGAGAAGCTTTACATGGCATTATTTACTCTCTGAGGTTTGCCATTGTCTGCAGAGAGGTGGTGACCGATCAGAAAAATTTTTTATTGAAAAAAACTTTTCGCCGCGGCTGGGGATCGAACCCGGGCTCCGAGCATGCTAAGCCACACACTTAACCTGCACGCCACAGTCACCATGATAATATTTACACATGTAGATTTTTAGCCTATTTTTCTGTAATAGGGATGAGCATCCAACTTTATTACCAAACAATTATAAGAGAAATTCTTAACTTTATCCTGAACTTTCCATCTTTAAATTCAGTATGTTTTTTGGGTTACTTTTTCTGAAACAATCCTCTTTGTTATTTGAAGGACAACCTTTGCGATTCTTCAACTAAATCTTGGATAAAGTATATCTTAACCTTATTTTATTGGCATGGGTGAAACCAACGAGGGATTATGACGCCTTCTGTTGTACAGCGGCGGGTATAATACCGCCCTGCGCACGAGACTTGGAAGGCTTAGAGGTCCGGTTATGGTGTTCTTTAATAAAGTATTAGATACATATATTGCTCCTTACAGAACTTCTTCACAGCTGAAGTGATAAGTTGCAGTTCCACGAAAAAATCCGGAAGAGATTTACAGCCTCCTCGTTTGGAGATGTCTTAGTTCCAACTGATTTTCTCGAATAGGCTGGTTTTGATGCTTTGGAATAATCCCCTGTATTACCACTGAAAAGTTTGCAGGAATTACACAGGAATTTTCTAGGTTAGAATGAATTTAGATTTATTTTAGATTTTAGAGCCTTTGTGTTCAATCATGACCGAAATCTTTTATTCTTCAATTCCTCTGCCCAGTAAGTAATTTATTCTCGTTAGAAATCTCACTGACCAGGGAAGTCAATAGTTATTTCGCCTGAGAGTTCTGTGATCTCAGAGTTGACCAGAGAAATCAATAGTTCTTTGGCCCAGCTGCTGTTTTCAAAGACCTCTGTCGTTCACTCCATTCATTTTTTTTTTTTTACAAATTTTTTTTTTAAAAAAAATTTTTTTTTTTTTTTTGAATTTTATTCAAGTGATGTCGTGGCCGCTTACGAAGCTTTCTCATTCATAGTTTTTAACCTGTTTCTTTCAACCATTAATTTTAAAATAAGTCCACGTTCTTCAAAGTGCCTTTCGCTTTAAATTCGTTTTGATATGGTTTTTTTAAAAAAACATTATATATTTGATAGATCTTTAAAAAAGTACCAGTCCCTGCAAATTTTTATCAATTTTGTTCTAATTCAAAATTCGTATTATTACCTCTCATTAATATGGTTTAATGTAAAAATTTATGAACAGATAAGAATTATGCAAATTATATTTTGTTTTTAAATTTGAAAAATTATCAAGGGGAAAATTATCAAGAAAAATTATACCTTGTGTAAAATGAATATTCAAGTCATTTATACTTTTCTGCTTAAGATCTGGTATTAAACACAATATTTATTCAAGCACATTAATGAAGGGTGAAATTAAAAATTTTGAATAAAAAAGTAATTAATAAAAAATTGCATTGAGTGGTACTTTTTAAAGAACTATCAAAAATATAATGTGTTTTTAAAAAAACCATATGAAAATGAATTTAAGGCAAAATGCACTTTGAAGGACGTGGACTTATTTTAAAATTGATGGTTGTTATTATAAAATTTAAATAAACACAATTATTTTCATATCTTATGAGTTATTCATTCACAAAGTTGATGTTTTGAAATTAGAAGATGATTTTTCCTGCTAAAAGTAAAAAAAATCTTTTTTAAATAAAAATGAGAAAATGCATTCCATTTCCTTTGCATATCGTAAAAATGTTCATATTTGGTACTTTGGATGATTAAAACTATTATTTACTGGTGCGATGAGACTAACAAGAAAAAATCATACATTTTGTATGGAAGCCCTATGAAATGTAAGCTTTTCCGATAAAATATTTAAACATGAGAATAGGCTATAAAAAAATAAAATTTTTGATACCCATATTGGGTACTTTTAATGTAATAAAATTTTTTCTTTAAGGAAAATAAATGCGTTTCAATAAAACAAAAATTTTATTTTAAACAGTAACAAATTTAAAAAAAAAACAAAAAAAAGATAAGTTTACAAATTATCTTAAAACTTCTTTGATATCGACTAAACATTACTAAAAATTACAACAACAAAAGAACACCAAAATTTTTTATGAAAAATTGATGCCATCGTGTGTGGTTTTGTCAGAGCTTTCGTTTGCTACCAAATTTGTAAATGTTTCCATGGAAAATACCGAAATTAAAGCAGAAAAACGAAATTTTTGCCGATTTTTGAACGCGAGTTTGAAACCCTAAACCATCGATTGAGCACGTATAAAAAAATACGTCGATCTTAGATTTTTGTCTTTTATCACATATCCGAAAATCATTCAAATCGGAGACTGTCACCTGCGGACCTTTCCTTGTGAGTAAAAAAAAAAAATAAAACACAAAAATAAGTTTTATTTTCTGAGTAAAAAAATAAAAAAACTCAAAAAAAAAGTTTTATGTCAGAGCGAAAATATAAATTTTTAACATGAGTTTTCTTTTATGAGTAAAAAAATAAAACTCAAAAAATAAGTTTTATTTCAGAGTGAAGCAATATATCTGAAAAATAAGTTTTATTTTCTCAATAATGAAATTAAACTCCAAAAATAAACTTATTCTTAATTATGACGAAAAACGACTCACGAGGTGACGCTGATCAAAAATAAATGTACTTTTCTAAACCAGACCTGCTTATTTCTATGCGTTACAAACGTTTGCACAAAGTTTATTTACCCTGACCTTTCAGGTTTAGAGTATAAAAATGATAAAATTTTTACTCATCAGCATTTATTTTCAAATTTGATATCAGCGACTTGTGTAATATTTTATTAAAATCGGGTAATATTTTGCATTTTCGGTCGCGACATAAGATCCGCTATTTTGATTTTTTTTTTAAAAATTTTGGACATCAAATTCGAACTTTGCGAAAAATCGACATGTGTCATACAAATTTTATGCAAATCGTGTAAAAATTTAAATTTTTGGTTACCATATTGGATCCGCCATTTTGTTTTTTTACTATTTTTGACATCAAATTCGAAATTGGTTACCCATAAATCGCCATGTGTCAAATTTTATAAATAATTTTTAATTTTCATATGACAAAACCATTTCGATTTCTTTATTTTTGACATCAAATTCGATATCATTCCCTTCATCACAGAATTCTTTTTAAGCCTCTCATACATTGTTTTTACCACAGAGCAGTTTTTTCAATGCATAAACAAAAAAAAAACAAATTGGCCATTTCAGCCCTTGAAAGGACTTTGACCGAGCTTCTTATGATCAATTGTGTTGTGTGTGTTATTAAATGTTTGCACACAATTGACCGAGAACTGGACCTAATGTTTTTTCAATGCATTAGGATTTTAAATTTAATAAAGTTGTGGAGGTTGCATTAGGATGCTCAGTACAAGGGGACATTTTTGAAGAAGGAAAATTTACTATTTTCAACATATAGAGAGATATGTTGACCGAAAAAAGTGTCATATCAAAATTCTTAAAAAATCGTATATTTTTTTCGAAAAAATTCCTTCTAAGTTGAATTTTTAAAACAAAAATCGTATTTTTAGACTACAGGTGCACATAACCTTTTTAGTTGTGGCTTTATGGTGTAAATTGTGCCAGATATTTTGAAGAACATTTGTGTCAATTTACAAAAAAACACTTGACGTATGTTAATCGACTAAACATTGACCTTGAATATTTTATTTATGGAAACGTAATAACACCCATGTTGTTGGTTTCTTCCTCAAGCTCCCAAGTGCGATGTTTGCAACCATCCTAGGCTTGCCAGGCCCAAATTGGAAAAGTCGGGAAATCCGAGAAAAAAAAGCGGGATTAGTCGGGACCAGGGGTACCCCCCCACCACCCCTTTATCAAACCAATTGACAAAATAATTTTTGGACAAACGAAAAAACCACATTCCATTGAGTTTGGCATTTTTTTATTAAAATAAATTATTTATAAACAGAATGCAGTTTCATACTGCCATTAATGGATTAAAACAAAAAATCAAACATAACAATATTCAAAGATAAGGTATACATACTCTATAAGGTATTATTATTTTTGCCACATATATTTTGTATTATTTTTTACGGAATTGACTAGTTTTATTCCCGCGTCAGTTGTCAAAAATGACAGGAATTCCTGACAACTTTGATCCATATTCAATCTTATGATTAGTTCAGCCTTTATGAGATCAAAAGACATTCGGTTTCTGTCTTTCGTATATAAATTGTTTAAAATACTAAATACCTTTTCACAATGAGCATTGCTTGTCGGTATAGAAAATATGAAAGAGACCAATTTAAACAAATTCGGATGATTGTCTTTACCACATTTGGTAAAAAATTGAGACCATATCTTGTCATTTGGTATATCCTTGGGCAAGTCTCCATAAACAGCTCGAAGATTGCAGTAGTCGTTGTACAACATGTCATTGTCCACAGCATCTGCAATTTGTAGAACTTTTGGAATTTCTACCAATTTCTCCCACGTCAATAGAGATTCTTTTAGATTAATTTCCGCAATTCGTCCAAAAGTTGACATATCTTGAAAGTCGTAACGTTTTTTTAAATAATCAATTGCTGTTTTGAAAAAGCAGTTCACCTCACTTTCAAAAATTGATTTATCGTTCGCTGTAAGCCCTTTAATTATGGAGTTTGCTTTGCTACCATAAAACTTATCATCCATCCTGCTTTGAAGGCTATTCAAAAATTTATTCATTATGCCATGTAGTTCAACAATAGTAAACGAGTCCGATTCTAGAGCTAATATGACGGTATGAAATTCTTGCAAAACATTTTGTGAAAAGTATAGATAAGCCTCAGATATACCTTCCATCATACATTCGTCGTGGTCGCTGTTCAATTCCGAATCTGAAACTCCTCGGGAAACAAAATTCCAAATCTCCGCACGGCAGTTGCCTTCACCTTTCGATAAGAAATACTTCTTAACAGCGGGCCAGGAAAATATAAGTCGATCGATTGCCGGCAATAACGAGAGCCACCTTGTTGGCACATGACGCAATAAATTTTTGTACTGGATCTCGGCAAATTCAAAGCATTATTTTAATTTTTCAGTCTTTTTTGCAGATGAACTAAACTCGTTAAATGATTTTATTACGATATTTTCAATATCACAGGACAACTTATTTAAAGATTTTTTTAAGCAGTTATTAATGACGTGGCAGTTGCAGTTAGCTTTTATTATTTTTGGATTCTCAATTTTAAGTTTTTGGTATACTGAATTGTGAACACCATAATTTACAGATGCGTTGTCTGCGCTGTAGGATGTCACCTTGTCAATTTGTAAATTGTTATTATTTGTAATTTCCATTAATTTATTGTATATATCGATTGACCTCTCTGCCGGATCTTCATAAAAATCCAAAACTTTTTTCTCTATTCCCTTTACTTCGTTAAAATATTGTACTGCATAAGGATATGTTTTTACATTTCCAACATTTGAAGCATCGTTGCTAATAGAGAAATACAAGGAATCTTGTAAAGCAGATACTAACATTTGTTGCGCATAGGGACCAAGAATATTTCTTGCAATTGCAGCTGCCTTTGTTCGTCCTAAAGTCATATTTTGACATATCTTACTATCAGAATAAACTTTTGGGTATAATTTTACTTGACAATCAAGACTGTTGTAACTTAGACTGTGGACAACATTATGAAAAACGCACGCCAACTCAGCTCTGGAAATAAGTGTTTCTGTACCCGTTTCGATGGGCACTGTGAATTTTGATATTGTTGCGGACATAGTAAGTGATTTATCAATATTAATGTGCTTCTTAGTTTTCATGTGTCTGTTTATTGCACGACATCCTTCAAATTTAATTGAAAATTGACTGAGGCACCATTTGCATTCTACAGTAAATTCATCTATCTTTCTGATCCATTTGGAATATTCTGGTTGTTGCTTCCATTTTTCGCAGAATGTTGTATATTTCTTCCTTTTTGAAGAAGTGGGTTCGTCGCTGTCGCTCATTTTTGCTGTTGTACTACGGATAGAAAAAATAGTTGTATTTCTATAAAACATAGAAGAAAGATTATAACTTACATAAGGATTACGATTTTCATGAAATGATTCTAGCATTAATTGAAATATTTATTGTTGAAACGCGAACCACTTGTTAAACTTTACTTCGCACTTTTGTTATTGTTATGAACAGCTGTGGTAGTATCAGCTGTTAGAAATTGCTAGTGATGAGAAATCTATAAACACCAGTGATGGAAAAATAACAAATGTACAAAAAAAGTACTTTTGAGAATAGTACTTTTTTTGTACTTTATTTAAAATTTTGTTACTGCGCTATTATTTTCATAACTATTGTAAATACAAAAAAGTCGGGATTTTGCCCCTTAATCAGCTCAATACTCGGGACTCTGGATCTACGCGAAAAGTCGGGATTTTCCCGACGAATCCCGACCATCTGGCAAGCCTAAACCATCCTTACCCTCACAAATTTGGCTCACTTTATTAAGGGGAATCACCCTCACGTGGCAGTAATAGTTTAAGTCATGGACATCTTGTATAATTAAATAAAAGAATTCCTCGTCTTACTGTACTTATAGCTTCTTGACAAGAAGCAGATCTGCATGACGCCTTGTTTAAGAAATATACTATCTTTAGTTACTTTGTTACTAAAATTCGAATGAACTAGATAAGTGAAAAAGTAATGTACCGACAATATCTACTTTGACAGTATCAACAGTTATCATTTAGTTTAAAATATTAATGTTTTCCTAGTAATACCGAAAACAACAACCAGCTCAGTACATCTCCCTCACTGAGTTATTATATAAAACATCTTAATAAATTTATTTAATTTAAAAGCGCTTTGTTGCATCTAAACTGAAAACGTTAAAAATGTTTTATTGCTTGAAAACGTTTTTCACGAACTCCAACAAATTTTACAATTAAAACTAACAAATTAGAGTTGGTGCTGCTGTGCTTTTTGTAAGCTCAAAGAAAAAAACAAAAATTCAAATAAGTCATGGGTTTTTAGGCCATTTTTTTGAACTGCCCACTCATTTGATTTACGATCTATAAAATGTACGATACAACACAAAAAATTTACAAATATTTGCATTTTTCAGTATTGTACGAAAGAGTATAAATAAAAATGATGCATAAAAATGATAAATAAATAAATAAAAAAATAAACAAAAATGATAACATATTTCAAAAACAATAGAAACTAGACCAAAAATTAGTTTAATTTTAGTTGTAGCTATTTGGTGTACAACAATTGCTCGTACATAGCGAATTGCAGCAATATTGCACGCCGCTGGCCCAGCCTACTATTTATTGGCCAACACAATAAAAACAATACAACACAAACAATTGAGTGGCTAAGCATGAACATAAATATAATCAAGTAAGAAACAGAAACTTTTACTTTTCATTGTTTGATGAATTTTGAGTTTTTGTAGAGCAGCGCTGGACTTTGTATGTGCAGAGTTGGTGCCGAGTGTCCGCAAAAGTGTGACGGACGGTAACATCTTAAGTAAGCGCTGGGCGCTACAGCAAAATGTATAACAAAAACGTTCAGTCGATTTTAAGTCTAGCCATTTGGTCGGCTACTATTAAGTGCCGGCCGTGAAGGTGAGTGAATATAAATTGATGGGTGCGGGGGATGCAGCCCCAAACTGCCCGCCCCAGCAACGCCCAGTTTAAGTTTTTTTGCAAATACTTAGTTTTGCTGTTGTTGTTAGTTATTGTTGCTAGGTTTGTTTTTTGAGCTGCATTCAATTCGGTTTAAAGTTAAGTAATTGAGCTCAATATTGCGCAATATTTTGTGCGCTGCATGACCAGAATTCTCTGAACGAACTAAGCGATAGTTTTTAATACCAACATATTTATGTGGCATCGCATAGATACTTTCGAGAAAAATTATTTTCATTTGACTGAGCCTTGTGGCAACTTTCAATTTTAAGCCTGTCGCCGAAGTTAAGATCGACAATGGTTAGGCCTTAAAAAATATGCCGCGCTGATTTCCGGCTTAAGTGACCGCAGTGTGGTCACTGTATGTCAATACTTGGCGCTAAACAGAGCCAACAGGCTAAATAACTTCATTGGCCTCATTTGAGTTAAGTAGTGGCCAGCTTCACTTTAATAGGAATATTTTTTATTTGTTGGCGGCAACTTGAAAAAAAACTGTTACTTTCATTAAAAGTTGTTAAGGAGCATTTTCTTGTTACGTCTAAAGCAGCGCCTGAAAATGTAATATCAACACCCACGACAATATCGAGTAACAACAATAACAAATGCCGTTCCAATTCGTGACGTCTTGTACCCAAATCTGTCGAATGATTAATTTTTCCTTTCCCCCAAAATGATTGCATAAGAAATGCGAGATACTTTAAATTCAAAGGAAATCAGCGACAGAGATAATAACAAAAACAACAACCACAACAATGTTCACAATTTGTGCAGAAATATTTATAAAAGGAAGGCCGTTTGATGGCCTATCGTTAACGTTGTTGTTGTTATTGTTGTTATATTTGTGCTATACAACTGCATTTGCAGTTTTGACCCATTTGCAGTGACCAAAACGGAATATTTTTTATGGTCATGCAAAAAAAAAAAAATTTTTTTAAATTGGTAAGTTTTTGGGTGACGAAGTGGTGCATTAAGCAAGAATTTATGGTTTATTGCATCAATTAAGATTTTAAGCAGCGAAGGCTTGTTTATAAATAAAAGTTATAAAAAATTGTTGTACTTAATAAATATTTTTTATTTATTATTTTTTATTTTTATGTAATTGAAGTTATATATTTTCAAAATTTTAATAATTTTTTTTTCTTTTTACATAATTATATAAATTTGTATATTTTTATGATTTTAAGTTGTTAATATTTGTATACTTTTTTTAATAATATTTTTATAATTTTATATTTTTATATTTTTATATTTTTATATTTTTATATTTTTATATTTTTATATTTTTATATTTTTATATTTTTATATTTTTATATTTTTATATTTTTATATTTTTATATTTTTATATTTTTATATTTTTATATTTTTATATTTTTATATTTTTATATTTTTATATTTTTATATTTTTATATTTTTATATTTTTATATTTTTATATTTTTATATTTTTATATTTTTATATTTTTATATTTTTATATTTTTATATTTTTATATTTTTATATTTTTATATTTTTATATTTTTATATTTTTATATTTTTATATTTTTATATTTTTATATTTTTATATTTTTATATTTTTATATTTTTATATTTTTATATTTTTATATTTTTATATTTTTATATTTTTATATTTTTATATTTTTATATTTTTTTATTTTTATATTTTTATATTTTTATAATTTTATGTTTTTTTATATTTTTATATTTTTATATTTTTATATTTTTATATTTTTATATTTTTATATTTTTATATTTTAATATTTTTATATTTTTATATTTTTATATTTTTATATTTTTATATTTTTATATTTTTATATTTTTATATTTTTATATTTTTATATTTTTATATTTTTATATTTTTATATTTTTGTATTTTTATATTTTTATATTTTTCTATTTTTATATTTTTATATTTTTATTTCTATTATTATTTTATTTCTATTTCATATTTAAATTTTTCTATTGTGAAGGGGCGATGTAGTGAAAAAATTAATTATAATTTACTTTTAATTCAATCAGACAATTTATTGTAAAAAACAAGTTTTTGTATAATAATATTAATCAAACTTCTTTTCCCAATCGCAGATTTTGTTTTTATTTAAACTAGTTTAACTTTCGAAAAGTTAGAATTTCCGCTCAAGGATCTCTAGCAATCACATTCCGGCGTGTCAGTGATCTTGAACTTGAGTTGAAAATTATTTATTAATTGGCAAAATATTTGTAAATCTGAAAAAGAAAAACATAAACAACAGAGTCTTGCTGTTCTTTTATGATTTTAAACGTAGTAGCTACAATATAACACAGAGAAGTAGCAGCAGCACACAGCAGTTGCTGCATTTTTGAGCCTATGTACAATCGCTTCCGTGTCCGAGAGGTAAATTTTTATGAGCCGATTTTAACTTTTAGTTGTTGTTGTTGTTGTTGTTGTCGCTGTTGTTTCAACGCCACTTCAGGCGAAATCGCAATATGACGCACGCATGCGCAATCAAGGCTAAAGAAATACACACAATTCCTCTACTGCTAATTTTGACGTTGGTGTTGAAGTCGGATTTTGCATTGACCACCAACTTCTGCTTTATTCTTATTGCTGTTAAGAATAACAGCTTTTATTTAATTTTAATTGGTTTTGATTGTTGCTTTTAACATTAATTAAAAGTTGTTGTCAAGTGAGCTTTATTCATATGGCAGCCTAAAAGAAACCTATACGTATGCATGTAAGTTTAGTATGACCTTGATACAATAGTTTTAAATAAATTAAACTTTAAATTCTAAAACAACATTAAGTAAATTATGAGAAAAAATACGCAATTCCCAACAAAGAATGGATCAAATAAATAATCTCTTCCGTTATGGCATACGTAGTTAGCTAGTTTGTGTTAATGTCGAATCCGGCTTTATTTTTTTAAGGCGTTGTTGTTCTGGGTTTTTAGCACTGTTGCTGCTGCTGTTGTTATATTTGCATGCTTGATATAATCGAAATTTAATTATTGTAAAGTTAGAGGGTGTTGAGTGGAAAGTTGGGTGGATTTCATATATTTACCATTCATTTACTTCATTTCAAGTTGCTAAAAATTCATGTCACATATTTAACACAGACGTTTGTTTTAATCATATAATCATATGGTTACAATTTTTTAAAGTTCTATTAACATTAATTTTTTTATATTTTCTCAAAAATCCCCTATAAAGTGAACATATATTTAAATTAAAAAAATTATTGCAGTTATTATTATCTACAGTAACTCAATTCTGTGCATTTTGTTTTATCTCAGTTACAGTTTTTTGTAGAATACATTCCATCAACCCAGAAGGAAATGGTCATGTATAGGAATGTGTTTTAGAATGCATCACTCCTATGAACTATACATTCCAGAACGCATGATTTTTTACACGGCGATGTCATAGGAAAATCATGCATCCCTTTTTGCATTCCTAAAGAATGCAAGAAATATCATATAATTTTATCATGATTAAAATCCTTGCTCATAAAATATGTGATTTTTCCTATATGGCTAAAGAATGTATTTAAGAGTGAATACTTTTCGAGTCCTTTTTTATAATTTATTTTATTTGTAGTTAAAAGTAACAGTATTAGTGTAAGTTTTAAATTATAAATTAATGATTTATTATAACAGAAAAAGTAAATGACACTTGCTTTTTTTTCAAATTTCACAGTTTCTAATTTACAGTTTTTTTCACTAACAAAAAACTAAAAGTAAACAATACTTTCATTCAAAATAAAAAAAGTTCGAATTCTATGATATTTTACTCGGTCATGTATCTTTTTTGTCTCTTTTTTCAACTAAGAATTCATGCGTTCTTAAAGTCATGTATTTCACATTTTCCTTCTGGGAACTAGCACTCAGTAATTGCTCTCAATTTGTTAACATTAACATGTCACTCATAAAGTTTTAATATACTTACATGTTTTCATCATAATATTACCTTAATTATGGCATTAAATAATCATATGTGAACAAGAATAGAACAAGTATTCCTTTGAAAAAATGTAATTAAATAAGTGGCATGTGCTATTAAAAGACAGTTAATTTGCACTATAAGAACATATATCACGTTTGACAGATCTAGTTTCTTGTTTTTGTAGCAATATAAAATATAATATCAAATCATTGGCAATTTGAATTCATCAAGAATCATACTTAAAAGTTATTTCTGGGATCAGTTTAATAAAAAACAAATTATGAAATATGTTTAAAGAAATACAATGTTTTATTTAAAACAAAAGACTTTAGGTAAAACTCCCAAAATTTGTTTAAAAAAGTTTAGTTTTGGGTGCATTGCGGCTATTGTCTAGAACGGCATGCCCAGTTGAACAGCTGTAACAGCAGCAAAAACACTTGTTGGTAAGAAGAAGGATTACATGCACTTCTTTAAAGCTTAATACATCCGACTGCAAGCATACAAGATTTAAAAGCGCACAATAAAAAAAAACAACCTCAAAAGTCATGTCCTGAAAAATGTCTGTGTGACATGTGAGACAAACATACAATTACTTTCGAAAAACCTATCAAAAACAAAATATTTGAGTATCTCTAAAACGACGCCTGTTAAGTACAACACTCAAAATATAAATTTGTATGCGTTCACAAAAAAAGTTCACTGACAATACGTACTTGGACATAAGCTACAAGTAATTAAGCATGGCTTCAGTGCATTCATACATAAGCCCTTGCAAAAAGTATAAAAACATTTACAAATCTGGAGTACACAAAATGAATGAACGCGAACAATGTTTTTGAAATTTCTTTACATGGGTTTGCGAATAAGAGTGTGAAGAGTGTTTAAGAATTAAAATAAAAAAACACCACATTTTTTAAAACAACAGCGTATATTCTGTAAGTGTAATTCTCATTAGCTGCTTAGACAGAAATAATCTCAGAAATAAGTTTGCACTTTGCATTTTAAAAAAATGTTGTCTTAAAAATTATATTCTATTTAAAACAAATAATTACTTAAAATAAATAAACATTTTTTTTTTGCTGCTCTCGTCGGGGACTCAACCTTGACAGTTAGGTGTCAAGCTCGACTAAACTTGAACTTCAGGAATGGTAATTCAGTTTCAATGAAAAGATTCACGTTCGTAGCAAAATCATATCATTTTAGAATTGAAGTGCAAGTAACCACGTTTGATGCGATAATAAGTCATACATTTATCATGAACTAGCGGATGTAACCCGGTATTACTCGGGGTTGTGCCTCGAGCACAGAAAGAGGACGATTTTCAAAACTGCTCTCATTTTTACGTTTTTAAAATTATTAATTCTATTTTAAAATTTTTTAAATTATCGCTTTTTTGCGGTGGAGGGGGCAATCCTTCCGTCGAAAGTGTTAAGTCAAATTTCCGTAAAACTGTACCTGCCAGACATGACTAAAACAACAAATGACATCTTCAACGTCTCGATCTGACGTCTGGTTTCTGAGGAAAATGGACACCCGCACTCAGAAAAAAACACATATCTTCCTCCGTTGAAAAATTTCTCTATTTTCGATAAAAGCAATTTTCTCTTTTCAAATAAAATTTTCTACAATTAGAATAAATTTTCACATTTTTGAAGAAATATTTCTTCACTTCTAGGATATGGAAATATTTCAATGTCTCTTATAATGACTATTTTTCTTGCACAAAAAAATTCTCATTTATACAGAAAAATTTTTTGAAAATGAAAATTTGTTCATATATTTTGATAAAAAATTCACTATGAGGAGTTTTTTCTTCAATAAAAACAAATGTTTTCTCATTATTATTTTTATGTATTTCTCTTTTTCATAGAAGGTTTTTATCATTTTTAGAGAATTTTAGGATCGCATTTAGAGAAAAGCATTTTCTGGAACAAGGTCAATACCAATTTTCTCTAAATATGATGCCTTTTTATCATATTCCGAGAAACTATTTTCTGAGTGCAGTTTGAAAAGTCATTTCGAGAAAAATGCGTTGAAAGTTTTTCTAAGGATGCATTTAATATGCAATTTTATCTCAAATAAATTCCATTCGATTTTTCATCTTTATATAGCTGCTGCTGGTATTCGTTAAACTTCTTTTTTTTCGTTCGTCTTTGGTTCTTGACTTCGTTTGCCTTCGGCTCATTCCTTGTTTTTTGTCGAAAGAACTTTTAAAAGCATAGGATCTATTTCAGTAACAGATACAAATGCTTGCCAAGTTTTATCAAAATCGGTTCATCCGTTTTGACGTGAATGAGCCGAACATAGTTGATTGCATAAAGCGTCCTCTAACGGAAGTTTTCTGAAATTAAAATAGCCTCAATTCTGTTGCAGAGTCAAGTTATTTCATGTACCAAATTTTAAAGCGCCCTATTTCGGAAGTCTTCGGAATTTTTTATATTTAATGTTTTATCTTGGGTGCAGTTGAACGTTTATACCAAATTTCATTGAAATTGGTTCAAGCGTTTAGGAGTTATTCACTCCAAATTTAATTGAAATTGGTCCCAGTGCTTAGGAGTTATTATGGAGTGCCACGCCCACATAATTCCGCCCACTTTTTTACCTTTGCTTTAAATTGGTTGCATTGAACCTACATACCAAATTTAAAACCAAAATAGCACCGTAGGGACCACTTTGAAAAAAAAAATATTTTTTTTGAAAATTTCTTTCAAATATTTAACAATCGAGGCGGGGTCAAAAATTAGTTAGTTTTGGTGATACGCTCTAATGCTCACTTTTGCCCAATTTATGTCATTTTTATTTTTTATAAAAACAAAAACACGATCATTTGTGTCAAATGCATGACAATAATAGACTAGACACATTGACGACGGCTGCAACATAACAACACGAGGTGAAAACGAAAATGTTGGCATGTTGTCTAGACCTTGATTATTTTGGATGTAGCACGATGAGCCGTATTTTCATATATTTTTATTTTATTATTAAACATCGAATTATCATTAAAAAACAAACACTTAACACAAACACAAACACAATAACGCATTGTCGTTGCAACATTTTCACCACTTTCACCTCCATAATAGCCTAGACACATTGACTGCGGCTGCAACATAACAACACAAGGTGCAAACGAAAATGTTGGCATGTTAATTTGGATGCAGCGCGATAAGCCGTATTTTCATATATTTTAATTATTAAACATCGAATTATCATTAAAAAACAAATATTTAACACAAACGCAATGATAATGAACAATAAAAAACACAAAAAAAGATCGAAATTAAACGAAAACATTAACAAATGCAGATGTTCTTGCTCTTGCCGCACGTCAAAATAGAAAAGTTCTAAATCGACGATAGCAACATTGCTGCAATAACGCATTGTCGTTGCAACATTTTCAACACATTCACTTCCATAAGAAAAGCATGTAAAAAATTTGACGTTTGACGCAATGATGCAGCCGCAGGCAATGTGTCTAGGCTATAAAGAAAGCATGTAAAAAAAATATGACATTTGACGCAATGTTGCAGCCGTCGTCAATGTGCCTAGGCTATTATGGAGTGATAGCAAATAAATAAATATGCCCAATTTTACAAGGAATTTTGGAATTGTTTCTCAAAATATGAACAAAAACAATATTTTCAAATAAATAAAAAAAAAAAAAAAAACAAAATAAAAAAAAATAATATTAAAACGCTGAATTATGACCTTCTAGAAAATGAAATTTTATGTCCAGTGAATCAGAAGTGGTGTCGAAAACAATTACCTCAATTTGGGTTTTTTTGAAAATTTCTGAACATAAACAACAGCAACAAAATTAAGTTCTTGACAAACCAGGCAAGATTAGAAGTATTAAGCTCAAATCGACGGGCTTATCAAAAGAATTTTCAAGCCCAATTTCTGACAGAAACTACGAAAGTGAATAGCATGTTTTGAGATTGTTGCGAGCTTTGAGCTTGATTTTAGCCAATTTTTTATCTCCGTGTTTTCCTTTATTTTTACACGCATTTTATGAATTTTATTCATAAAAGCTATGAATGGTTCATGTTTCTCTTGTATTTGTACATGGAATTTATGAAATTTTTTAAATGCATGTATCTCGTACACAAAATTTATGAACTTTGAACACTCGGCTTATGAAATTTTTATGTTTTCGTATACTTTTGCATGTGTATTTTGTATATTATTATCATAAATAGTTTATATGTCTCATGTAATTGGTGGAAACAAAAAAAAATTCTCCATTTCAGCCCTTGAAAGAACTTTGACCGAGCTTCTAATGATCAATTGTGTTGTGTGTGGTGTTAAATGTTTGCACAAAATTGACCGAAAACTGAACCTTATGTTTTATGCCGACTCCGAACGGCTAAAGTTCATGTTCTCAAGAAGCTTTGCATCGCATTATATACTCTCTAAGGTTTGCCATTGCCTGCAGAGAGGTGGTGACCGATCAGAAAAAATTTTTTGTTGAAAAAAACTTTTGCCGCGACTGATGATCGAACTTGGGCTCCGAGCATGATAAGCCACACACTTAACCTACATGCCACGATCACCACGGTTTTGAATGCATCAAAAATTCCGATTTTAATGCTTGAAAATTACTACAAAATAGTTGTCACTATTTAAAGCACTATGCTGCAAAGGGTTAAACAAATTGAGTTTAAGTTCTTTCCTGAAGTTGGTCAGCTATTGTTGTCAAAGTGTGATAAGATCTTAATTGAACAGACTGATCAATATAATTGTTATTAATTAGGCTTGGCAAATTGGTTAACCAGAAACCTTGACTAAATTTCATTGCGTCTTTATAGAACCATTGTTCTGTTTTTTTTTTTTTAAATATAATTGAATAATTTTATGTTGCATCGGCTTCGTTTATTCAAAAATGAAAATAATAAATTCATTACTCGCAGGCATTTTTGTTATTTTTACTATGAGACCGTTCTACAGAGATGTAACTGACAAACAGTAAGTAGATGTAAATGTCATTTTGAACAATATAAATTAATGTTCTGTTTTTGTCGTCTCGAATCAAGACTCTTGATGTCCTTTATAAAGGCTGATCAAAACGTAGGTGTATAAAAATGCAGCTGCAGAAAAGTTCAATAGCCCGTTGAAGGACATACATTGTAAACAATATAATATTTGCATAAAGAAATAAAGATTTATTAAGCGGCTAACATTAACATGGTTACAACAAGACTTAATTCACTTAAAAGCATGTGATCATAAAATAAAATAAAACAAAAACGAATGCTTAATCAAGACACTCGCAAGAATTTATGATACATGTTGCTGTCACGCACTATTGTCACGAAAAAGAGAATGAAAAAATGAAAGAATTTAATTGATGATGTGTAAACCGAGATTATTCTCATTGAGTATAAAAATTTACGTAGTAAACATTAATGAATAATGTTGAATATAAACTAGAAAAATCCTCCTAGAATTTATGTCTAAAGAATCTAATTTGCTCAGTGCAGCTTTAAGTAATAAAATTGATGTTGTAAGAATTATTGCAAAAAATGGCTTTAAAGTTTAAACGCTGCAGATAGCTTGCTGACTATATCTATTAAATGCAAATCTGTGCACGCTTGCCACTCAATGTGCGTCAATCACCTCAACACACAGTTGTATGCCGAGTGCCACACAAGTTAATTTGTCCCAATAAGTGCAAGGAGTGTGCAGCGCATGCAGTCATAAAATAAAAAAAAAAATGCACCCTACTTATAACTACTTCCCCTCCTCACTCCCCACCAAGCCTCCAGCTCTGCCTCTGCTGCTACCTACACACCAATAACTCAAGTTTGACTAGAATGGTCAACACGTTGCTAGCCCCCACACTGGGCGGTATGGCGACTACTTGAGTAGCAGCTCGTAATTAAAGAAGTTAAACTTGTTTTAGCCAGCCTTTAAATTGCACCATTTTTGGTGTGCAAGAAAATCAATTGAGCAGCAATAAATAGTTTTATTTGCAAAAATAAATATATTATGACACAATTTAAAAATTGTGTACGACTGCAGCATAAAAGTGCCCAATTTTTTTTCCGTACTTTAATTAGATTTTTGTATTTCACTAACGCTTTTAATGAGCTTTAAAATTTTTTCAATTTATTTTTGGCTTCTCTAGATTTGTTATGGTTTTTTGTACAAACTGCTTGTGATCGATTTTTGGTGCAACACTTTGTTGCTAACCTTCAGGTGCCCTCTTAGACCCAAATGATCCGTATGACTCGTAAAGAGTTGTTTTATGGCTTTTCAATTGGTTGTCGTCAGGCGCGTTTGTTACGCTTTCAACAATAAGCTGGTGCAGCCTTTAAATTTAAGCCAGCCAGTCAAACCCAACAATAACAACTAATGCACCAGCAATAATGGCCATAATAAAATTAGTACTAATTTAAAATTAAGCATATCCGATTATTTTGTATTGCTGCTGCTGTTGTTGTTGTTGTTGTTGTTGTTGCTGCTTTTGCTATTACTCTATATTGAACGCTTTTAATTTGATGGCCACAATGTTGCCAACAACGCAACAACAACTTTGAACCAAGTTAGTTTTTGTAATTGTTGCTGCAGTAATTGTTGTTATTGTTGTGGCTGTGCTGTTTTCTAATTGAATAAAATCCATGCTTAAAACTCAGGAAATAAGTCGCGGAAAACCTTCTAGTTTTTTATTTGTGTGCAAAGTTTGTTTGCCATTTGATTGCTCAATTTTAATAAGCAGCGACTTGTTTAAGGCTTAAAATTAATAGATGGCTTCATATTTTGTTCCATTGCGTGCGGGTTAATATTGACACTTAGTCATTACAGATAGATTTCTTGTATGTCTTTGCGTAACGGAAGCTAGCAAATGCTTATCATTAAATGGCACTTTGTTTAAAAGGATTTTAATTGAACATAAATTAACACCATATTGACAGCAGTAGAAGAAGTAGGCTTGCAATGATATAATATGTAGCACATGTAAAATTAATAAAGAAATATTGTGTAGCTTAGCTTGAATATCGGAAAAATTTGTTAGCTTTTTTCTGGTCATCCGTGAGATTTTATATTCCGAATATTTTAAGTTTGGTGACCAAGTTTATGTATTTAAATTTATTGTGACTGTTTAAACTGCATGTTGGGTATATAATTTGAATAAGACGGTTTTTCGAAGCTATTTTCAATACATGCTAAATTCGACAACCTGGATTGGCTTGTCTTATTTCATAAAATATTTTTAATAACTTTCAATTTACTAAATGACCGGTCTGCTCTTGTGGAGATTAATGGAATTATGAAAAACAACAGCATAGCTGCGTAAACTTCTGTAATGTCACATTCAATTGCTTCAAAATTTGTCAAAATTTTTTGACACAATTGATTGAGGGTGGCAGTGTCGAGTTAAAGTTTTGTGTGGCCTGAGGCAGGAAGATCTTCGAGGCCTTTCTGAGCAAAATTATTCATTATATTGAAAGCCAAGGAAAATTTCTAGCAGTTTCGCTGTGTCTACCAGTGTTCAGCTCATAGACTAGACACATTGACGACGGCTGCAACATAACAACACGAGGTGAAAACCAAAATGTTGGCATTAGTCCTCGACTTCATTATTTTGGAAAATAATTAATAATAATAATAATAATAATAATAATAATAATAATAATAATAATAATAATAATAATAATAATAATAATAATAATAATAATAATAATAATAATAATAATAATAATAATAATAATAATAATAATAATAATAATAATAATAATAATAATAATAATAATAATAATAATAATAATAATAATAATAATAATAATAATAATAATAATAATAATAATAATAATAATAATAATAATAATAATAATAATAATAATAATAATAATAATAATAATAATAATAATAATAATAATAATAATAATAATAATAATAATAATAATAATAATAATAATAATAATAATAATAATAATAATAATAATAATAATAATAATAATAATAATAATAATAATAATAATAATAATAATAATAATAATAATAATAATAATAATAATAATAATAATAATAATAATAATAATAATAATAATAATAATAATAATAATAATAATAATAATAATAATAATAATAATAATAATAATAATAATAATAATCATAATAATAATAATAATAATAATAATAATGATAATAATAATCATAATAATAATAATAATAATAATAATAATAATAATAATAATAATAATAATAATAATAATAATAATAATAATAATAATAATAATAATAATAATAATAATAATAATAAAAATAATAATAATAATAATAATAATAATAATAATAATAATAATAATAATAATAATAATAATAATAATAATAATAATAATAATAATAATAATAATAATAATAATAATAATAATAATAATAATAATAATAATAATAATAATAATAATAATAATAATAATAATAATAATAATAATAATAATAATAATAATAATAATAATAATAATAATAATAATAATAATAATAATAATAATAATAATAATAATAATAATAATAATAATAATAATAATAATAATAATAATAATAATAATAATAATATTAATAATAATAATAATAATAATAATAATACTAATAATAATAATAATAATAATAATAATAAATAATAAAAATAATAATAATAATAATAATAATAATAATAATAATAATAATAATAATAATTACTATAACATAATTCCGTAAAATGTGAGCGTGGAACGCTTGATTTTTTTTTTTTTTTATTTCATAGCATATTTTTAGGCATTTTTGTTTTGTGAATAATTGAAACTTCAAAAACTTTCTATATTTTTTTCATTTTGAAATTTTCAGTTTTATAAAAATTGTTTAAACATATTTCGTCGCACCTACTTTGGTTTCCGTTTTTACTTCAAGGTATTTTTTAAATATTTAGAACTAAAAATTGGTATTTGCACAGTTTAAAATCGAATATGTGACCAACGCTGATTTCTAATTCAGCTTAAAGAAAGTCAATATTTCATTCATTTTCCTTCCGGAAAACCTGGCCCGTCATTTTTGACGGGAAAAAACTAGTAATACTAATAATAATAATAAATAATAAAAATAATAATAATAATAATAATAATAATAATAATAATAATAATAATAATAATAATAATAAATAATAAATAAATATCCTTTTGAAGAAAAGGTGCTCTTGTCGAACGATTTCTTCAATTTGTTCCAATCACTTATCACAAATCGGAATATTTGACGGAAGCAGTGGTTGTCGTGGCCAATCCTATGACAATATGAACAATATGGTAGGAAAATATTCCGGACTCCACCTGCGAATTCTCGATTTGAATCGATTTGTAGTATTTGTTCCATGTGCATCACATTCTCTGAATATAATCGGAGTAGCTGCTGTTTCAGAGAACAAAAAAGCTGTTTCGTTTTTCCTTTTCATGAAAAATACGTATTCATTTTTTGTCACATCAACTTTGCGTTGGGACTTACTCTAACATGCATTACAACTCAATCAATGTATTCTGAAGAGAGCGACAGGTACGCGATGGTCGGCCAAAAATTATTCAACTTTTTCTTTGAATGCCAGCATTGTCGAGTTGAAAGGGATGCTGTCGCGTTTTATCGATGATGAATCCCTTCAAATAACACAAGTCAAATCTTTAATTCACAGGCACAACTTTATTAAAGCCTTGTCGACCATATTGAGGAGCTGAAGAATCAATTCGAAGAATTTTGGGAATAAGCCAAATCGACTTATATTGAACTTGACGCTGACGAGTATACGTTGACATTGAGAACATCCATCACTCTCGATAATATGAATCAAACGAAAGACAGCTGCAACAGTTCCATTTTCACTCCCGTCATTAACTCTTTACATTTGAGGAAAAGAATGGAATGCTACGTCAGTTTGACTGAAAAATTTGATTTTCTGACAACGCTCAACAAATTGAGCACAAGCGAAATCTCATCAGTCTGCAAGAACATCGCATCATTTTACGTGAATAATGTTAATGGTGATGAACATTTTTCTTAGTGTGAATTGGAAAAACATAATTTTTTCGAGAGGAAAATTCCAACGTCTCTCACACATCCATGTTTTTACAAATCTTGATGATCCAGATGAGAGATATTTTTCAAAATGTAAGTACATCAAAAATTCATTGCGAAACAAACTGTCTGAGACGAAGCTTTCGCAATGATGTCAATCGAAAAAGAGGTTATAGAAATTTTGGATCTTGATGAAATCATCGAAGAGTCTTTTTTAATGAAATGTCGTAAATTGAACCTGTAACTGCCTAGATAATAAGAGAAACATAGTTTGTTAGACCCATAAACTTACACATAAAATTAATGAATAAATCAAATAAATATACTTAGGTACAAAATTAGGTATAAAATTAATGAATAAATCAAATAAATATACTTAGGTACAGCAAGTGAAAACTGATTTGTGTTTAAAAACTTTGAAAAATTATTGCCTCAAGAGGCGTTGTCGTGGGGCCTGAGTCAATTGCCTCAAGGTTAACTCAGCACTGAAGGGTGTCCAATTCACCAGCTTATAAATATTGATGAATTGTTGAGTACAATTTTTGGCTACTATTTCACAGTATTTTGTTTGAAAGTTATCGCATTTTTTATTATATCAGATTCGTTACCATTTTCTATTTGTAGTGTCAGCGAAGGGCCCTATCGTTCAAGGGCCCCGGTGCTCTGCATCGTCTTGCACCTATGGAGTTACGCTACTGTCACCCTTACATTTTAGCTAAAATATGTCTTTGAAATATTTATGTAAAGAACTACGGCAAACATTTTTGTAGAACATTTTAATCCTCTAACTCTTCAGTGTAAAGGGTCTTTTTCACAAAAAGGCAAAAAAAGACCCATCAAACAAAGCCATAGAGGGTTAAAATGTACTACACTTATATTTGTCATTAAATTTTACTATACGTCTCCGAATAAACCAAAGCTCAAAATTCAACTTGAACGCCAGAAATAATTAAAAACTTACAATCTGTTTAAGAGTTAATTTCGAACTTATTCAGAATAAGTGCTTATATATCACAGAAAAACGCATTTTGAGAGTACAAGTTTGTATGAAAAATATGTGTTACGTAAAATTAATTTTTAATGAAGTTAAAATTACATTCCAATTGTTGTTGGAAACGAAACGAGATCAATTGCTGATGTATGTACTTGCTAAAAACAGAAAATATTTTTCATACTTTCTAAACTACTCCCTCTTTCTATTGAAGAATGCTTTATATTTCGAGACTTTCAACGTTTGTATATAAAAGAAATGTTGTTCAAGTATTTTGCCTAAATGAAGTAAATACTTCTTCAACGAGCAGTTTTTTAAGTAATATAGTACCACCTTAGTTCATTATTAGAATATTTCTGGAAGAACATTTTCAGTGGCAACCATTTTTTTTAATAACTCTCCGTAGGATTAAGAATGAATAATGATAATGAAAAAGTACTGCTCTTCATTTGTTCTATAAATAGCACTCCGTATGAACTGATTGATAGCGTATATCCTGTATTGATACTTACATTGATTATAAACTCCAACACAAATTGTACCGGCATTTTTTTTAACCTTTGAACCAAAGATTTCAGGTGTCATACCTACCAGTTTTACCACTGCGTGTTATTAGTTTAAAGACAGAAAGTACCTGGGTGGCCGTACTCCACTCAGAATTCCATCGCATATTTAATTTACTTACTATTTCGAAATTATAAAAATTTTTGATACCGTTGTGCATCTCAGCCCAAACTAATTCAGAGTGCATTGAATGCGAAGGGCAGAGACATATGCATAGATAGAAGGCAGAGAGAGAGAGAGAGAGAAAGATGGTATTTTTAGCAAAAAATTGCAACCATGCAATAATTTTTCCTTATTTCGGTAAAAATTAAATTTTTTGCCAACGAACGAATTTCGCCTTCAGCGATCGTGGCGGCGCACAGTGGTCCCAATGGCCAATCTAGCTGGAATAAAGCAAATTTTTTTGTGCTTCGAATTTGTCAAATTTGTTTGCTAGTTGATTGACAAATATTCACTGTTGATAACGGTGTATAAATTATTTCAGTTATTACAAAAGCTCAGTCTATTTTCAGTAACGTCTTCAAAGAGCTCGTGTGATAAAACTACAACACATTTTTACAGTTTTTCTGTTTTGCTTAATTATGTCAGGTATTTTTTCACTTCAAAGCTATTTTTGTTAAAATAAAATATTTTTTTGTGGTAAAAAATAATGTTAGAAAATATATTGTTTTTTAATGTGTTTTTTTTTTTGTGCGGATCAGATTTTAGTTAAGGTTTTATTTGTTTGATTATCGAGATAGAATAAATGTTTTTGTGTGTTCTTAAACTGTTAAATGTTATCTTTCAAGAAAAAAAAAAACTGACTGCCACCTTTTGCCCCTTAGCTTGTTATTGTATTTTTAGCTTACACGCCTATAACACGAAGAGAACAATGTTTGGTCTATCGAGAAGCAAGGAAAGAACATGATTAATGCTGTTCATAACTACTTTTTCCTTAAAAGTGGACTGCGAAACAGTCGAACACAAGAGTATTGTGTGCATGTTAAGAAAGCGTAATTTAATCCCTAATTTAAATGTAAAGTGAATACAACCAAATAGAACGAAAAATAAGTTTGAGTCTAAAAATAAAAAGTAGCTAGACGGCTATTTTCACCTTCCGTCCGAGACCTGTTCACATGAAATATTGTTCGACCTCAGATAGAGTTTTCAGACAAAGGCGAAAAATCGAAGCGTTTGGATGTAGCTCCCCTAGTAAATGCATTTTCTGCAGAAAAATTAAGTTTTACTGGTAGTGTCAGCCTGTATAAGTCTGGTAAAAGTGATGCAGCTACAATGGTAAAAAATGTCATCAATTTTCCAACAAAACCTGCCAAAATGAAAAAAAATTTAAATACTCCAAGCAAAGAACCAATACCGTACACAGATGAAGAGGCATTAAAAATGTTTATCGATGATAAATATACAAAAAGCACTTACACTTCAATGCGCATTGGTGCTAAAAGCCGTTATGCCAATATCTATCCCTCATACAAAAGATTTTTGGAAGCCAGAAAAACAATTTTCTGAACAAATTTTTTAAAATATCCCTGTAATAAAAAGTTAAAGCATTTTGAATGGATTCTTACTTTGAAAATGTTGAACGCATATTCTTTTCACAATTAACTAGAAATAATTGAAAAAACCAAAAGCAAAAATTTTCAAAATTGGCTTGTATGAAAGTGCCACGCCCACTTTTCGTATACCACCCATTTTGTGTGTGAAGTAGCACTTAAGCAATATATAATTTCAACCTTGTATCTGCTCCCAAACAGAAGTTATACTCTATTCCAGCTAGATTGGCCATTGAGACCACTGTGCGGCGTGGGTTCGAATCCGACGATCGACACTAATTTTTGCCGTAATTTTTTATTATTTTTATGATTTTCTATTAATTTGAATTATTGTTTATATTTATCAAATAATTTTATTATTGTTTTCTATTTATTCGGCAAAAATTACATTTTTTGTAAATCAACGAATTTTCTCAGCAAAGATAGTGGCGGCCTGGGTTCGAAACCCACAGTTGACACTCCTTTTTTTTAATTTTTATTCATGTTGATATTTTTCAAACTATTTTCTTATTGGTTTTTATTTATTTGTATGAATTTAAAGCTTCATTGTAGCAACCAAAAGCTAAAAAAAGTTATACATCTTCTTCAAAATATTAACAAAAGTATTGAAATATTTTAAAAATAAGTTATATAATTTTTTTGTTGATACAATGTAGCTTTTTATTCACAAATATACACAGAATAAATAAGAAAATAAATTGAAAAATATAAACAATGATTCAAATTGATAAAAATATTTAATATAATTGGGAATCGAACCCACGTCAAAATGATCGCTAATCGATTTGGCCACATTAAGTTTATTGAATGCAACTGCAACTCGGACAAGATTTCGTTAAAAATCTCCCGCATCACACTTTCGCAGTACGTCACTTCGGCTAAACATCTAGGCTATAAAGTTTTTATAACAAAAACTAAATGAGAAATATATCAAACCGGTAGTATGATAAAGAAAAGAGTGTTTCAAATAAGCAGCAGCTTCACTGTTTGTTTGGTGAAGCTCAAAAATAAACAAAAAAAAAAAAAAATGTATGCACATTCCAGGGATTGAACGCACTATCATCAGATTGTTAGGAGGATGCTCTATCAACTGCGCAGTCAACACCATAATTTAGATGGGAAAATTAACTAACTTTGCATATTCGACAGGAGAATGAAGGTATTTGTTAAATGCATGAAAACTCGGAACAACGACTTTTGATGAGACCTAGCTGGATCGTTTTTTCAGCTCCCTCTTCATCCATATTGTAAATTTCATCGAAATCGTTAGAGCCGTTTTCGAGAACGCAGTTGCAAATATATGTATACAGAAATATTGCTCGTTTAATAGAATAAGATACTCATTTGAATTGAAAGAACTTCATTGTTACAACTTGTTGAACACCACACATTTTCGTATTTCATTAGGATAAGGACACCCAGAAGCAACGCAAGAATAGTGGAAGAATTTTATTTTTTTTCCGAAATGATTGTTATCATAATGCTAACCGTTTTTAGTAATAAGACTACCTGCATTCTTTGAAATCACCTCAAGGACACGATTTTCCAAGTTGACAATAAAAATAAAAGCATATCTGATAAAGATCAAAATCTGTTTTGATTAAAGACCTTGAATAATACTTTGACAAAATGATTGTCGAAAAAAAAATGTTCAACACGTCCTTCTGTGGAGGTTTGTTAGGAAAGATATAAGTGGTATGCATGGTGGTGGTGCCATTCCTCTTGGGGGAATGGGGCGGAAAAAGTGGTATAATTTTGTTGATTTTAAGCGTCAAGTTCGTCTTGTACAAAAATTCAAATATATATTTAATCTAAGCTTACACTGGTTTTCACAACTTATAGTTTTAGCTAATTTTGACAAGAATTTTCTAGTGTTACTACGTTCAAAAACTGTACTCAATTCATCTAGGAAAGGATTTTAGTTTATTTTTAACCGACTTCAAAAAGGAAGAGGTTCTCAAGTTGGTTGGTTCCTCTGTTTTTTTCTTTTTTTGTGAATGTACATCGATTACTCCTAAAGTACTTGCCCGATTGCCGTAATTTTTGTCAACATATAGAGACTATCAACGCAGAGGTGCCCGTCTATAATAGAGGGCGGTATTCGGCAAAGGGGCGTGTCTCTATAAAAAAACACTGTATCTCAGTAAATATTGACACTAGGGTAATAAAATTCACAGTAAAATTACAAGGGCAAGCACAAATATTAAAAATGACGATCACTTAAGTGGGCGTAATTTTAAAAAAGGGTGTGGCAATATTGTAAAACTCTGTATCTCGAAGAAAATTGACACTAGAGTACTAAAATTTAGTACATATGTAGGCACAATTATTGAAAATTACTGTCAAAAAAGTGGGCGTTATTCGACAAAGGGGTGTGGCAATATAAGAGAATTACTGTGTATCGAATAATATTGATGCTAGGGTACAGAAATTTATTACAACGGTAGGAAAAATTACTACAAACCTAAAAAAAAAAAATGGTCGTGGGGAGAATATTCGAGAAGGGGAGTGCCAATATTAAAAAAAACACTGTATCTCGATTACTATTGACACTACGATACTAAAATTTAGTACAAAGGTAGGCACAAATATAACAAATAACTGCCAGTAATGTAGGCGGTATTCGATAAAGGGGCGTGTCACTATAAGAAAAACACTGTATCTCAGTAAATATTGAGACTAGAGTACCAGATTCAATAAAATTCACAGCAAAAATACAAGGGTAGGTACAACTTTAAAAAATAACGGTCAATGAAGTGGGTGTTAGTCGACAAAGAGGTGTGGCAATATTAGAAAAACTCTGTATCTCGAATAATATTGACACTAGAGCACTAAAGTTAACTACAGGAGTAGGCACAGTTATAAAAAATTAATTTCAATAAAGTGGGCGTTGTTTTATAAAGGGGTGTGGCAATATTTAAAACACACTGTATCTCGAATAATATTGACACTCAAATACTGATATTTAGTATAGAGGTAGGCACACTTATAACAAGTTATTGTCAATAAACTTCGACAAAGGGGTGTGGCAATATTAGAAAACACTAAATCGTGTGTGTAAGTGTGTAAAAAAACTATATAATATTGACTTAAAGGTGATAAAATTCATTGTTAGAATGGGTAGAACTATTGAAAACACTATTACAAAGAGTGTGATATTCTCGACAAAGAGGCGTGTCACTATTATAAACACACTATATATCAGTCAATATTGACATTGGGGTACAGATAAAAATACAAGAGTAGGTACTGATAAAGATACTGACAAAGAGCAGAATAAGAAACGACAGAAAAGCATTTTCCATATTATGACCATAAATAATTGGTGTTTAATTAATTAATACACTTTTTTAAAATATATCATTTTCTCTAAAAAGAAAGAAATAAAAACTTTTTAACAAAAAAAAAAAACCTACTTCAAAATCACTACAAAGTAAAAGATAATTTTAAATTACTTTTACTATTTATTTTTTGGTCAAATTTAATAATTTTTTTATATACATTATTATATTGGAAATCTTATGATATCAATTGAAGGGCTTATTGCAGAAACATGATATGCCACACTGCTTCAAAAGTTCATATTTTATGTTCATTACGTTTCTTGATGCATTATCAATATCCACTGAAAATATTGTGACCATTACCCGATCAATTTTGGCCGTATACGTAATAGTTCTGGTAAGAATTTAAATGATTTCATACAAAAATACATTTTTTAAAAACTTTTAGGTCGATTATTTCGAAATATTTTTTGTGTGGCATATCATGTTTTTACAATAAGCCCTTCAATTATTCTAAATTTTTTTTATTTTTATCATAAATATATTAATTTTTTATGATAAAAAAAGCTTCGAAGTCGGTGCTAATATAATCAGATTTTTTATGCAGCTGCAACACACATATAGCATTTTTATTAAGATTTAAGAAAAATTAAGATTACAAATTAATACAGCGTCACGTAAGCAGGATATTCACAAATAAAAAAGTCTTAAATAGAGTAGGGATGGCAAAAATATCATGATTTTATGTCAATGATTAGCGCTGACTAGAAGCTTTTATTATCATAATAAATTAATATATTTATGATAAAAATAAAAAAACTTCAGAATAATTGCTATCATAAAATTTCCAATATAATAATGAATATAAATAAATTATCAAATTTGACCAAGAAATAAATAGTAAAAGTAATTTAAAATTATTTTTTACTTTGTAGTGATTTTGAAGTAGGTTTTTTTTTTTTGTTTAAAAGTTTTTATTATTTCATATTTTGTCAATTTTTTAATGATGCGCGAAAGGAAGATATTTTGCTGCTATAGTTTTTCCCTTAGATTTGTACTAATGAGTTGCAATTTTTCACGCACACTATGATGAATTTGATTCGGAAACGTTTTCGTGCTTTGCTGTGGTCTACTATATAAATATATGATTAGAATAGAACTTCCTTAAAAAACCAAAAATAGCTTCATCATTTTTTTCCCACAACAACTGATCGCCTTCCAATAGTTTATCTTTTATAAAAATATGTTCAAACACGTCATTACTGAGATACGGTGAATTTTTATTAATTACCTAATTAATAAGCTCTTTGTTGAGTAGCAATTAAACACCAACTCAAAATGACTTCAAATTAAAAAAAAACCCAAGACTTAGTTGCAACGTTTGAAAAAAAATCAAATTGATGTAATATTAAATCTTTTAATGTGCAAATCATGCTTACTATAGCACAAAAAAAAAATAACTCAAATTGTTAGTTCTATGAAGCAAAACAAAAACAAAAAAAAAAAAAACAAATGAAAAAAAAATACATCGATAAAAAGTGGTTCAAGCAGTTTATGTGCAACACAAAAGAACCACAAGAAATTTATTAATTAAGGCCCTGAAGTCCGGCGGATCTTGCGCAAGCTTAACTTGTAGCGAGGCTTTTCCGATAGCATTACATTTAAAAAAAAAATTTATAAAAAAAGCGACAAGTTAAATTAAGTTGGAACTAAGCTTTGTTTGAGTAGTTGTAAGCTTGCTATACAGAGTGCAGCATATGACTTTTTACTTAAGTTTTAAATTTATTTATAATGCCAAGCACCCTGTTAGGCCATAATTTGTATTGCTTGGTTAGCAGTTGTTAGCTTTATAGTTTTTTTTTTTTTTTTACTGTAAAGCTGAATGTAAAAGTCCAGCATTGTTGAACTACTTGTTGTTATTGTGTTTGTTCACTTTGTTGTTGTTACCGTTTTTTTTAGTTGTTATTATTTTGTTCTTGTGGCTACCACCACCACCACCTTCAGCATTCAGTGGCAACACCATCGTAATGCATGAATGGGAAATAAATTTTGCGTTGCTGCCGTTGCTTCGCATTCGCCATATTTTGTTGGGTGGTTCTGACCGTTGAAGGTCAACCAGTTGACTTTCGAGTTTGTCTTAGAAGTCATAAGAATCGGTTTTTGTTACCATTTGGATTGAACTGCTTTTGAGAGGTCTTTGTCGTTGTCGTCGATTCGTTGCCGTTGTAGTTGTTGCTGGCAGCTGATCGTATTTAATTGTTGCTGCTTTGCATTAAGGTGTGACTCTGTTTAAGCAACATAAAAGGCAGCCAACTTCATTTGCAATGATTTTAAAGTACTTAACTTATTTTTAATTTGTTAAAGCTGGAAATGACTTTCGATTTATTGTTTTATTTATTTATTTTTTTTCAAATTAATTTTCTAGACTAGGATTTGCGCTCGTTGGCTCTTAGTACTAAATCGAACCACAAACTATATTAATTATAACTGAAGGCGCAGCCAATTTGGAGTTTTTAGAATGTTGCCAACTCATGTTTTTTTATGTTATTTATAGTTTTTGAAACGGATATTATTAAACAGCATTTGAATGCATTCAACTTGATCATAAGCGACTCTATAAAGAGTTATTGAACTATAAAAAGGCATATGTATGTGTGTGTGTTGTCGACCAATTGTCAAACTTTTATTTATTATCGCTATGCAAACAAAGCTAAGGCTTGTTAAATTTAATTTAATTTTCAACTTCAATGGAAGCGAGCTGAATTTTTAAATAAAATGGAAACAAGCTAATGAATAGAACAATTAATATATCAATATCAAGTGTTCCAGCTGAAAACATTCAGAATTAAGTCTAATTTTGAAATAAATACGATAATTTCAGTAAAAAAAATTTCAAATGTTTTTCAAAAATTTTACGATATATAAAAATTTGGTCGCAATGGTGTTAATAGCAAAATTGTTTAACTTTTGAGAAATCATAGATTCTACAAAACTTACACGATTTTCATGTTTGAGTATTTTTGAAAAGTCAATAAAAAGTTATTTTTTGCAATTCGTTCATTAAAAAAAATTATTAGATAAAAATACAATACTATGAAAAATATTTTAATTTATTTTAATTTTTTGAAGGGTTTTGGAGATTTTTTCTAACTTTCAAAAAAATATTACTAGATATTTTGACGTAGAACTACGTTTTACAGCGCGGTTTGTATGGGGGTCGTTTTAACAGATTTTTTTCAATGCCATGAAACTTTTTCAACGAATACTTTAGGGCTTACCTACAGCCTTTAATACTCGTCGTTCAAAGATAATATATATACTAAAATATCAGATATAGCCTGTGCTGAATGAATATCTAATTTGGGATTTTGTCTCTATTATATTAAAGATACAAAATGGTAAAACATAAGAAGAAAAAAGCTTGTGTTTATATGAGAAAATCAATCATCAGCATTAACTACTTCGTGTGGCTTACGATCGTGTGCATTCGGCTGTTGCTTTTTTTTATTTTTACAGCAAATCAAGCCAGTTAGTTTTCAGCATTTGTTGAAATAACATCTCTTGCGCAATTTTTTAAAATACAGCAAGAAAATACGTAAAATTGATCTTCGTTTGTCTCTGCTTTAGACACAATCAAAGAATGTGATAGTATGTATGTGCCCATCGCTGCTATAAACCCAATATATGGCGCTATCTGTTCGGCTTAGATGATGTATGCATCCAACGTTCGTTGGTTATTGCGTCTAGTAGAAAGTAGCAGAACTAAATATGTGAAATGAACAATCTTTTTTTAATTTAAGAAATGAACCAGGTTTCGTTCAGGATAACTTGCTATTTTTGTTGTCAAGCACCCTTGGCCATTTGCTCAGCTTGAGGTATAGCCATCACCGGAAAAACCAGGGCATTCACTTCATTTAAAATTAAATTGAAGTAAAATTGAGTGTAGCTCGCAAACTATACATCAGACGGAGACGAAAGTGACACCAATAAAATGGACATTCGCTTAGCCTTCTTTTCAACTAAGCCAATGAACTCAACCTGTCAAACTTAACAAAATTATTGAAAGAATTTGTCATTTTGCTTGTTTCTTTTGCTTGCTCTATTTATCATGCTTACGTTGAAATTTTTCTGTGTTCTGGTTTCGATAAGAAGTCCATCACATCAGTGTGATTAATTTATTTATTAATTTTCGGAAGATTAATAAAAAATATGTGCAAAATAGACAAAACAATTGTACTAAAGAGATAAAGCAGAAAAGGTTACTATTTCAACGGAATTTTCTAGTATAGAAGCTCGTCATACGACGGGTCGTATTCAAAATAATTAAGTAGCAGACGCAGACAATATGACATTCATTCACCTCAAATGTTGTTTTGTTTCAGTCGTCGTCAAAGTGTCCTTACTGATAAATATCAAATGAAATTTGAGTGCATAGGATAACAATTTTTTCATATAAAAAGCACTGTAGTAGCGAAACAGGTTCTGGTCCAGGCTTACATGTTCAGCCTGTCCCAGCAATAACAAATATAACAGTTTGAGCGATATAGAGCACGGAGCAGGACGCTTGTCTTTTGATTTATGAAGAATTATGCTACAAAAAATACAACGTTCAAATTTTCATGAGCAAAAATTATTTGGATTTTTAATTTTAGATAGAGCTGTTCACTGTAACCATATTTTTTTTAAAGGGTCTCCGAAAAACAGGTTTAAACATCTTAATTGACAGAATGTAATAATAATAAATTTTAAAAAATAATTGTATAGAAGCCCGTCATACGACGGGTCGTATTCAAAATAATTAAATAGCAGACGATATTTTTACATTCAACTTAAATGTTATTTTTTTCCAGTCATCGTCAATGTTTCTTACTGATAAATATCAACTAAATATTGTGTGCATACTTTTAGGCTGCCAATTTTTTCATAAAAAGCACTATAATCGTAAGATTGCATGAGTGATACTGCACTCAGAAAAAAAAGTACATTAAACAACCGTAAAATTAACATTTTTAGTTGACAAAAGTCGTCCGACATTAAAAAATGTTAAAATTGATATTATCCTAATGTACTTTTTACATTACGAAACCTACATTTAAAAATGTATAACTGTCACATAATAATGTTATTTTAACACTTAAAATATCAAAAAGTATCAGTAAATTAATGCAGATAAAAAAAAATGTATTGAAAAATAATTTGCCCCGAGTGGGATTCGAACCAGGGCTCCGGGCATCCAAAGCCACACTCTTAACCTGTGTGCCACGGTCACCTGTATGTCTTAACGACTCAGCTCTTAAATAAACATTACATCTGCTTGTTGTTGACATCTACATTTATAATGTTAAATGGATATGAAATACTATCAATTTTACAGTAAAAAATTATGAACTAAAAACATTTTAAATGTTATTTTAACATTAAGAATTGATATTGCAACGTAAAACATTACATTATCAATTTGATATTTTTCTTATCAATTCAACACAATACATGTTAACTTAACATTTTCTAACGTAAAATCCACATTTTCTGATTTACATTGGAAATAACATTAAAAAACGTTAATTTTACATGGCAGCTTTTTTCTGAGTGTGGTTTTGGTTCAGGCTGAAGAAGCATAGCAACAACAACCATGATCAGTTTGAGCGATAGAGACCTTGATAGAAAAATTGCTTATTTTTGGCCTATCTCTCTCCGTTTACGAGATATCGCACTTTTTCTATTTTTTAATATTTTGGTTTGGTGCGATTCATCTCGATAATATAATTCCCCTTAGAAACTCGTAAAAATTGCTCATTTTTGGCTTATCTCTCTCCGTTTACGAGATATCGCCCTTTTTCTATTTTTAATAGTTTAATAAAATTGCTTATTTTTGGCATATCTCTCTCTCCGTTTACGAGATCATCTCGATAATATAATTCCCCTTAGAAACCCGTAAAAATTGCTTATTTTTGGCCTATCTCTCTGCGTTTACGATATATCGCGCTTTTTCTATTTTTTATCTTCTTAATATATAAAAGAAAAGCGTCCTACTCCGTGCTCTTTATCGCTCAAACTGTTATAGTTGTTATTGCTGTGCTTTTTAACATGTTCGTAATGAACCAGAACCTGCTCTAAAATTATGCATATGAAATCGTTGTACCTGCTTGCTTTAGTTTTTAAGACCTTGTAGCCTGGACCAGAACCTGTTCTTAAATTATAAATTGCAAATCTTTGTACTTGAAGACTATCGTCATTTTCCTCAACTACTATAGATCAAACATCATGTTTTGCTATTACAGTGCTTCTTAACTACCAGAAACAGAACGTTTTCGGTCTGAATAAGCTATACTTTCGATACTATCGAAACTGTTTCCTTTTTACATTTGTTTCGATCTGAAATTGGCACTCTTAGTTTACATTGTGCCAAAATCGATTGAAATCTCGAAATTTTTCATATTTTCATTTATTATATAACGGTTTTTTTTTTACAAAAATATCTCAAACGTGAAAATCGCACTAGTCATGTTGAATCTATGATTTTTAAAAGTTAAGTAATATCGCTTTGCCCTCCATTTTGACTCAATTTAAATGTTTTAAAGAAGAAGATCCAATTCAGAAGTGTAAGCAATATCGGAGATGGTCAACCTGTGCGACTGATATGTTCAAAATTGAATGACTGATATGGAAAAAATGTTTGAAAAAGACTGAAAACTTATTCAAAAGTTAACGAACTCTCTCAAGTGAAATAATCTTGAAAAATCGACTCAAAACTTTGAGAAGTACTGAAATAACAGTTGTCAATGAAGCACTGTAGTACTCGTAAATTTTATTATGTTGCACTAGTTAAGTGCCGCACAGTGGTTTTATCACAATAAATTTGGTATATGAATTGAAAAAAGGTCTATTAGAATATATTCAAAAATATTTCGAAATCTGTTCACATACCTCGCCTACCTTTCATATAACACAAAAACATAAAACGCTTTTTTTGTTTTCGTATTAAAGTGATATTAAAACAACTCACTCAAGAACATAAAACATTTGTGAAGATTTAAAAAACTAAAAATTACCATCCCCACCTCCCAAACCTCCCGTAGAGTCAATCATTCAATCAACCTAATGCGTTGATACACATTTTCAATACAGGTGACTCAGTATCGCGGTAGGCAACTAGGTTTTTTATGGGAAATATTTAGCACAACTGCTTGCAGGAAATAACAGCAGAAATATTGAATTTTCGAAAAAAATTAGGGCCTTAGAAAAAAACAGCTCTTAAAAATCATGCCCTCAGAATCAAATTTTTTACTATGTGGCATAAATAAAGCACATTACAGTAAAAATCAAATTGGTTAGATCTAACGTTAACACATTATGTTATAAATCAAATAGGTCAGATCCAACTTCATGCACATCCTACAGCCAATCAATCATGTATTATAATTATTTTTCAAAAACATTTTAAAATAAGCTCAAAATTTATTTCAGCACAAAAAAGAACAACAAAAACAAATTTTAATTGTATTGAAAATTGAATAAATGAAAGCCACAATTGAATGGTCTTAAAGTGAAGCTAGCCACTGAGTAACATATCGAAGCATCTGTAACGACCTTGAGCCACGGCGGTGAACTGCTTGCAGGGTGTGTTGCAAAAATATAACAACCTTATTGAAAACTACGAACATTCCATAAATCAATGAAATCTTTTTTGGCAGTGCTGCAAAAATCAATCAACACAGTGACAAACAATTTTTGCCAGCTTCTAACAAAAGCCACAAAAAAATCCTTTCAACAGCATTGTTTATACAACTATTTTTAATAAAATTGTTTGTTGGCATATCTTTTGTGAATGCATTGTAGTCAATTGTAAGGTGCGTTTTCTCTAACATCAACAAAAGGCATAATCATGTGCTTTAGTTTTTGTTGGTTTAGCTTTTTATTCATTTGCTATTTCAGATGCTGCTTGACTTTAAAACACCCGCTTAAATCATTTTTCCGATTTCTTACATTAAATTGTCTAGCAACTGTGCGGCTATGCGAAATATTCTTTTATTATTTAACCACTAAAACGTAATTTAAACGCTCTAGTTTGCACTGCAACGAAGGTCACTCATGTTGAGTGCACAAAACAACATTTTGACTGATTGTTGAGTGTTGTTGGAAAATAACAAAATCTAATAGCTTGGCAACCTTGCCAGCATATTATGTTTGGTACTTTTTATTTTATACTTATTTAGTTGTTAGTTTTATTGTGTTGGCCCCTTCTATTTGTTTGTTTGTTTGTTCGTATGTTTGCAGTTAATAAATCAATTTATTTTTGCTTAATTATTGTGTTTATTTCATGTGTTTAAGTTTTGCGCATTCAATAATTTTCGTGTTACCTTTCAACGTGTTTAAGCTTAATCAAGATTATTTGCAAACATAGTAAATGAGCAAAATTTTAATTGAGTTTGATTTTACCTACAATTTATATGCAGGTGATTTAAATCCGTAGAGAATTTATAGTATTGAATACCGGAAATTTTTTACTTTTTATTGCAGGAGCGCTAACAAGCCACTTTTGTAATTATTATCATAAGTTTTTATAAGATGTACGCAGTGAAGAGTTATTGTGAGTTCAGAGACATAAATGCTTTCTAAGATATTTAGAAATTTTAAGTAGCCATCTAGTATCTATATATTAATACGCAAACAAAATGATTTGGGTACACTTTCAACTGTATTAAAGTCAATATATTTGCATAATACTTTTATCGATGGAAAGGTTCTTTTGAGTAGATGCGCAGAATAATATTTTTATTTGAATAGAATGTCATTAAGAAAGGATAAACGTAAAAACACCTTTTTCCAATAGAGCAATCAGAAACAATATCAAAATAAATACCAACATAACTCTGTTAAAAATCGCTGTTAAAGTCTACAGAAAAAAGAGTAAATGAGCTCATAACAGTGAGAGGAACAGAGATTAACAGATCTTTGTCGTATTATTGATGTCAGTGCTGTCACTTGAAAATTTTAAATAGTGGTATAATGTGCCCAAAAAGAGTGGTGAATTAAGACAATTAGTACTAGATTTTTTCCTCTCCTAAAAAAATGTTTATATTTGCTGTAATCTCATAAAAATTATGATAAAGCTGTACTTGGACGTTTTTTTAATATTATTGAAACAAAAAAAAAAAAAACAGTTTCGATAGTATCGTAAGTGTAGACGTAGAATTCCGTTTAAGTTGTAACCTCTTCTACTTTGTCTGTTTGGTCCGATTGTTTTGTTCATTTTCCACGTATTTTTATTGATCTTCCAAAAATTAACAAATGAATTAATAACACTCAATTATGGACTACTTATCGAGGCCAAAACAAACAAAAAGTTAAAAAGTAAGTATGATTAAATGAGCAAGCAAAAAGAAACAAGCAAAATTTCAAATTTTTTCGATCATTTTGTTAAGTTTGACAGGTTGAGTTCATTGACTTAGTTGAAAAGAAGGCGAAGCAAATGCACTTTCCATTGGTGCCACTTCCGTCTCTGCCCGATATATAGTTTGCGAGCTACAGTCAGTTTAACTACTAACTTCAAATTAAAATTAAGACCCCGATTTTTAAAAAATCGTATGGTTACTATATTTCACGCTGAGCACATGTCCTCTCCTCTCGTCTCTGTCTGATATTTAGTTTGCGAGCTACACTTTCGTCTCTGTTCGATGAATAGTTTGCGGACTACACACGCTAGTGCTAGTGGGATGTGGAATCCAAATTAATTTGCATTAAAAACAAAAATTAAAATTTTCGCCATCTATTGGGTAAAATCATAAAAAGAAATAAATCGTTTTTTTCATAAGAGTTAAATCTAACCGGATCACAGACTATTTCGTTAAATTTGACAGATTGAGTTCATTGACTGAGTTGAAAAGAGGTTCATGACCTCTGGTTTCAAAATAGCATACTTGAAGAGTTGTGCATACATAAACCCAATGCGAATTAATGCTTACAATGCTGCCAAAGCGAACCAATCAGTTCGTGCAAAACCAAAGCATACAAGCATAAACAACAAAAGAAAAACAAAGAAAGCAGCAGGCACATAAGCAGCTGATGATTGATTTTCTTATATAAAAACATGCATTTTTCTTCTTATATTTTACTATTTTGTGACTTTCATATAATAGTGACAAAATCCAAAGTTAGATATTCATTCAGCGCAGGATATATCTGATATTTTAATACATATATTATCTTTGAACGAAGAGTATTAAAGGCTGTAGGTATACCCTAAAGTATTCGCCAAAAAAGTTGCATAATGACCTTAAAAAATCTGTTAAAACGACCTCCATACAAACCGTGCTGTAAGACGCAATTCTACGTCAAAGCAACTAATTCTCCAATAATTCTCAAAAAAAGCATTACATCCATTAATAATAGCAAAAATCCGATCATAAAGACAAAAAGACTCGCCCTTTGCTCCAAGAACATGGGCTACCTCACGAGCTCAACACACCAGGAAAAGCGATCATCTCCATATATTTTCTTGGCATATATTCTTGACTAGGAGATCATGACATCGTTCAGTCATGTTCTTGATTTTCAAACCTCATATATTTATTGTATTAAACTGCCACTACGGTGTATTCGTCTCTTATTCACTTTCTCTGACAGTGATTAGATGCGATAGGCAAGGCATTCTTTTTGTATGGAAAATCACCTTAAGTATAAGTGCCTTTTCTAATTCATTAGAGAGTAGTAAAAGATGAATCTTTTGTGAGGTGCTCGACTATATGCCGACTGGAAAACTTATTTGTAAACATTTAAGATGCTCTCGCTTGCTAACTTCAAATGCTCTCGTAATATCTACGCTTTGCTTATTTTCATAAAACCCACTGCCAATCATGAGATTCAAAGTTCAAACTAAACCGCGAACAAGCCAAGGGTAGACTGGGATCGGCAATAAAGCAATTTTCAAGCTTTATTGAATTTATAATAATTTAAAAAGTTACAATTTCCTGTCTCGGTGAAATGTTCAAAAAATATTTATTGAAAAATACTTTGAAACAAAAACTTAAATGTGAAAAATTATAATGTGAAAAAAGGTTTGTCATACAAATTATGACTAATATGAAATATTGGTAGATAGTTAATAACCAGTCGGCAATGGCAGCACTTCCAAGCGCAGTAAGGATTTCGTATTGCTTCCACACTCATATTCAAGTATACTTTCTCTTTTATATGAAATGGGAAAATTTTGCATTCTTACCGCTCTTTTGCTCAAAAGAGCCCTGATAGAAGCACTTCCTAAGAATGGCCAAAAGAAGGGGCAAACAAAAAATATTGAAAAAGTATTTTCTTAAACCTTTTTCTGTTTTTTATATATATTCAATGATTTTATCTTCTCTCCTAAGCTTTTTTGAAGTCAGATTAAATTCAATCTATAATCTTTGATATAGCAGTAAGAAAGGCCATTATTATTTCATAATTTAAAAAAAAAAAAAACACAAAAAACAAATTGACCATTTCAGCCCTTGAAAGGACTTTGACCGAGCTTCTTATGATCAATTGTGTTGTGTGTGTTATTAAATGTTTGCACACGATTGACCGAGAACTGGACCTACATGTTTTATGCCGACTCCGAACGGCTAAAGTTCATGTTCTCAAGAAGCTTTACATGGCATTGTTTACTCTCTGAGGTTTGCCATTGTCTGCAGAGAGGTGGTGACCGATCAGAAAAATTTTTAATTGAAAAAAACTTTTCGCCGCGGCTGGGGATCGAACCCGGGCTCCGAACATGCTAGGCCACACACTGAACCTGCATGCCACGGTCACCACATAATTTTAAACTGATATATATTCTTACATTAAACGAAAAAGTTGCCCTGAAGTATATGAAAAGTCAGCCTTTGAAGGGAAAAAAGGTTTGTTTTGAACAGAAAAATAAGGCCTTCACGAAGTGCTCATAAGAGCAGCGATGATATCATGTGTTTCGTCGCCAAAAGTAGCAGTCAATGCATGCCTTCGTTTAAAGAGCGCTGATTTAATTGCCTATTGGGTAGTGATAGAAGTAAAAAAAACGAAAAAGTTGTGGGTCTACCACAATTGTGGTAATGTGACAGCACTATTTGTTGTTAATGCTTTTTCTTATTTTCTTGCTCTCACTTATAGCCTGAACAGAACTCTGTTGAAACTTTAGCGTAAAAAGTTTTAATTTTTTATGTATAAATAGACAAACCAAAAATTGGTCGAATGTCGACCACAAGCGATACTAGTATTATGTATGACACCAAATGTTCCCCATCCATTAATAAGTTTTTGTTTTTTTTTTTTTATTTTGAATCAAATATTACAAGGATTTCAATAATTTAAAGAGTTTAAGGAAATTTCACTAAAACAGGTTAAAGTAATTTTTTAAATGTGTGATTAGATTGAGGCCACCTTTACCTTGGCGACGCAAAATGTAATGCCTCGCTGAAAATTAAATTGAACAAAAGTTGTTAAAGATATTGACAAACGGTCGTTTACCTTGTCTAGGAAAAATATCAAACTTAATTTTAAAATAAATATTGCTGTTGTTCTTGTTGTTGTTGTTTTTGGATGTCATGTCAACGTAGACCAACAAAAAATGGGTACCCCGCTGGTTGTAATCAAAACATTTTTGTGCTTCATTTGAATATAAAAACCAAAACGGGAATTTGTTAGGAACTAATGCCGTTGTCGTCGGTGCCAAAATCAAGAGGTTCATTCGACAAATAACGGAACTATAGGATCCAAAAGTCAAAATTTACAAAGACCGGTATTTTTTAGGGCTTAAAATATGTCTAATTCTGTTGTTTTTAAAGCTACCTTCATGATTCTGATGCCGACGAGAATAACTGCTGTTCTAAACATGTGGTGAAAAATTATTTAAATCGGACAAGTTTTTCAATAACTTTTTATTACAACCAATAGCGAAAAAGTGGCCAAAGTTGTGGTATGTTTTCAAAATAATAAAATAACAAACTATAGGTTTTAAAATTTTTTCCGATGCATTTGGGTGTTCACTATCAAAAACAAACATATGCATCTAAATCGGATCATTGGTTTCCGATAAATGAGGAAAGTGCCTGGAAAGGAAAGTGCCCGCAGACATGGTATATAAAAAAGTATTAAAATAATTCTATGGTATGATTTAGTTAATATAAGCATATTTTTGGTAAATAAAATATATTTCATTAATTCTTTTTTTATTTTTTTTATTTTTTCTTTGCAAATGGGGTGGTGGTAGGTTTTTTGAACTTATGTTACATAATATATCCTGCGCCAGAACGGTACAGACAAACTTCATTCACTTCATCGTACTCAAATTCCAACGTTCGCTCTCTTTTCTTCGGAAAAAACTATAACTATTTTTATATCTGATGAGTTATTCATTCACAAAGTTGAGCTTTTGAAATTAGAAGAAGATTTTTATGATTTTTCCTGCTAAAAATAAAAAAAAATGATTTTTAAAGATATATGAGAAAATGCATTCCATTTCTTTTGCAAATCGTAAAAATGTCCATATTTGATACTTTGGATGATTAAAACTATTGTTTACTGGTGCGATGAGACTTCAAGAAAAAAGCACACATTTTGTATGGAAGCCCTATGAAATGTCAACTTTTCCGATAAAATATTTAAACATGAGAATAGGCCATGAAAAAATAAAATTTTTGATACCCATATTGGGCACTTTTAATGGAATAAAATTGTTTCTTAAAGGAAAATAAATGCATTTCAATTAAACAAAAATTTTATTATAAACAGTAACAAATTTAAAAAAACAAAAAAAAAGTCAGTTTACAAATTGCTTTAAATGCAACATAAATTAATATGAAATAATTGTGTCAACATACTTCTTTGATATCAACTAATCATTACTAAAAATGATAACAAAATTTTCTTATGAAAAATTGATGCCATCGTGTGTGGTTTTGTAAGAGCTTTCGTTTGGTACCAAATTTGTAAATGTTTCCATAGAAAATAGCGCAATTATAGCAAAAAAAACGAAATTTTCGCTGATTTTTGAGCGCGAGTCTGAGCCCCTAAACCATCGATTGAGCACGTATAAAAAAAAAGTCGACCTTAGATTTTTGTCTTTTATCACATATCCGAAAATCATTCAAATCGGAGACTGTCACCTGGGGACCTTTCCTTGTTAGTCATATGTCTCGTTCCCCCAGGGAATTCAATTCATATTAATAATTTTTGAGTTTCCCGTTGCTATGTGAGCTAAAATAAATTTTCATTCTGTCGCGCTTGCAAGATCCCAAATTTTTTCCGATGTGCAGGAGACAAAGGATTCGTTTTTTAAAAATTCAATTTTAATGGATTCCCGGCTTACAACAGTTTATTGAAACTTTTTGTCAAAAAATATCTCAAAGATTTTTTCTTATAGCACAAGTTCTAAATTCACCAAAATAGATGTGAGGGATACAAATTTTACTCCAGAAACTAGCGCTTTATATTAACCATGCTGCAAAACAAACTTTTGTTTTTTAAACCAATCATAAGCATATGAGGCACATTGCAGCACATTTGTTTTTTTTTTGTTTTTGTTTTAAGAAAAAAAGTGGAGTTAAATGCTTGGGCTTAAATCAAAAAAAGCCTTTTTATGCTGATAAAATAAAAAAAGAAACAAATTATGCCTCAATTATAACCGAAAATATTCAACCATTCAACATTTTGTTTTTCTTTTTTTTTCAAATTATTTCTTAATTAAATCAGCTAACAATTCTCGTATCAAAATGTTATTAATTTTATCCGCTATTCTATAATCAGCTTTGCTTAATAGCTAAGCCACGCCTCAACTACATACATACATATTCAGATGCCATAACAAATTGGCTTATGTTCCGCAAACGCTCCAAATCATGCGTTAATTGCAATTTTTTCATTATAACGTTACATAAGCCAAAACCTTGGTATTGACGGCCTTACAAGGCATATTTTTTAAAGTCTCCCTTCAATTGTTGTCATGTTGTTGTTATCTGTTGCACAATCATTCAATTATTACAACTATTCGATAATAGAAACAAAAAACAAAAAAAAAAATCTGCACTCGTTTCAACACCAACACGTCGTGAAAATGACCTTTATACACCAGGGGTCCACCCCACTGGTTCAAGTTAAGTAGACCATTTGTTTTGGTTGGTTTAACACTTGTTGATCGTGTGGATTTTAACAGCTTTAAAATTGATATTTTTTTGTTATTTAGCTATTTTGAAAAATGTACGCATTTCATGGTTTTTTTTCTATATTTATTTTTACATATTTTGAATAGTTAAGCTTGGTGTTTTTTTTTTTTTTTGTTTTGCTTTGGATGCAATTAAATTGGCCACACTTTCAATTTACTTGAAGGTGCTGAATATTCAAAGTAGCATTTTATAGCTGTAGCTTTATTTTGGACAAAGATTTTTTTCTACTTGTAGCTTTTTTTTGTATCTACTATCAGGTAATGAAAAAAAAAACAATTAATTTTAATGCTATTAAGATAATGACCGACAATTGCGGGTCACTTTAATGATATCTATAGCTTGCATATAACTAACTGTATATTGAATGATTGATTGTTGTTTGCAGTAAAGCGGAAGTTCAATTAACAGCTATTTTTGACAGCAATGAATTGAACGGTGTTTGTTAAAAAAATGTGTGACATAGTTTTGTAATTAAAGCACAAACATTCCACACGCTCTTAAATGAAACAGTTGTTTTCAATTTGAACGGTGTTTAATATTGAACTGTTGCTTGAACTGAAAAATCTTTTTTAAACTTACCTGCTTCATTAAATGTTCATGTATTTTCTATTCAGCCACAACTAAACTGCCTAAAACACATCAATAGCTACACGTTCAACAGATTCCTGTTACATATCCACCCATACAAAATATATCCACAACCTTTCTAATCACATTATTACTGCGAGCACTGCGGCAAAGTGAATCATTATCGAATATTGCGATTCCTATAAAAAACAAAAAACACTTCAAATGTCAGCAAAAAATTGCCCAAATTAGGTAACGCAAAGTGCTCTATTAAAAACACAAAAAATATTTTTATTTTAGGCGACTCAATTTTTATATCTTAATTACGAAATCTTTGCCAGCCAAGCTCTATGTGATGCATTTTTTTTATTTTTTTATTTTGGTTTTTTGTAACAAGCCGGCAGGTAACAAATTACTTAAAAAGTTCCAACTTAATAGCCACGTATGTTGAAAAACTAGAGCGTAGGTTCCGTTTAGTCGACAAGAAAAATATTGGTAATAATATTTGGCCTTAAGTGTTTGTGGTACACAACAAAAACAACAGCATAGAATTGTTACCGGCTGACACCGCTGACTTGTTGCCGACAAGCAAAGCGTCCGGCACCCACCTAAACTTCAAACAATACAAGCAGACAATAGAGCAGTCAAGACGGAAATATGCTGAAAATCGTGATCGATTTTGGGTTTGGCAAGGACGAATTGGAATGCACTGTAAGAGAGTGGAACTTATGATTTAAAATAAATCATAAAAATAAAACATGCTGGTGGAAATGTTTTATATTTTAGGTACAAACTAAAGGTGGAGGGATATCATATAAATAGATAAAAATATGTATGTATATGAAGATCTGCAAGAAAAGAGTTCAAAAAAAGATCTCTTAGGAATAATATCACGATATAAAGATGTCTTGATGCGTAGATATCATAACAAAAAATATGATATCACGACAAAAAACTGTATTAAATTATGATGACATAATAATACTTAGATATTATAATGCAAATATTGTACATTAAAAATTTTATGGATTTCCTCTACAATTTTTTCCAATTTTTTCTATCAAGAGATAAATCGTATCCATATAAAAATATATTACGAAAAAAAATCTTCACCATAAAAACATATCACCATATTAAGATATCACAATATGAACATAAATATATCGATCTTGAAGTCAAGATTTATAAGATATTACGATATAAAGATAACGATATTAAGTTATCATGACTTTCAGTATGATAATATTAGGAACGTGTCGTTAATTTCAACAAATAACGATGCAAGAATAAACACAATTTAAAGATGTCAAGATATAAAAATATCTAGATATCGTTGTTTTAAAAAGTATCCTAGTGAGCTTCATGAAATTCGACTTGAAGAGAAACCAACCACGCACGAACTCAATGATCGAGTATTTTACAGTCGCTGAATGAGAAAATATATACGCGATGTATAAAAGATAACAGTACATACAGATGATACTTTGAAGATTTTTATTTTGTTTTTTATTTATTTATATGTATGACAACATTTTAACATTTACCTCGAATGTTTTTATGTTTCAGTCGTCGTCAATGTGTCGTTACTGATAAATTGCATATACATTTGTTGTGCATACTTTCAGGCTGACAATTTTTTCATATCATAAAAGCACTGTAATAGCAAGAAAAAAAGTTTGAGTGATATTAGGTGCGAAGCAAGACGCTGGTTTTGGATAAAGATTTATCAATATGCGATTACAGCATAAAGAAAGATGTTGTAGTTTAATCAAAATATTATAAAAAAAAAAACAAATATGCCACGATGTTAGAATATCGCCCCTATTTATATTGATATTTTTAGGTCAAACCGTAAATATTTTTACATTTTTCATAAATGATTGCATCGATGATTGCCATCATGATTTGTTTGAAGTTATTGGAATAGGTACTTGAAGGAAACTGAAGACGCTTTAATTGGAAAAGTACAGCGGTTGAAATGATTTGAACCAGAACTTAATAAATATAAGCGAACGACCCCCATACCTAATCCACTGGTGAAAGTATATCTCTTATTTTGACAGGTAGAAGCTTTGGTGATTTTAACCCCAAAAGAAATCCAGTAGGAAAATTCAATTAATAATTTTCGGGCAAAAACAAAAAAAATACACACAGATTGGCTTTCAAGCAAAAATCTTTTACTTCTTTATGCAGTAGTATAATTTATAACGCGATTCAACGTTACCTATGCCTATCCAGGAAAGTTAAAATTTCTGAAAGTAAAATATTAATTAAAATCTATTCAATGGCTTACACCCAGGGAAAAATGAGGCAAGCTATTTCAACACGGCTCCTGTCAATCTAACATTATCATTTTTACACTCAAAACAACAACACCTTTCAAAGAATAACATTGCATAATGCAGTGTTAAAAAAAAACATGAGTAATTTTCTCATTGCATCAGTATCTAAAAAAAAAAAAACACTGCGAATAATGTTGCCGTTGAGCGAGTTAAGTGACAAAATGCCCTTTTTATGAATGTCCTGTTCAGCAGAAGCCATTTTATCTGATTTTGCGCTCTGCACAAGCGTTTTTTAAAAGAATTGAATTATCATGTAAAGTGTTAATTATTAACATAACTGATCGTGTTGAATTTTAATAACATGACAAAGTGTTAAAAAAGCGTTATTTTTACAGGAAAGCATTCTTTTACTGCTTTATATATAAGTAAAGATGATAACGCGATTAAACATAGCATATGTTCATCCAGGAAGGTTAAAGTTCTTGTTAGTGAAATTTTCATCGAAATTTTTCCAGTGGGGTATGATTTTACCCTGCACATGTCATAAAATCTTTTGGTTTTTACTTTTCCTCTTTATCATGTCAATGGTTTGTTAAAATATCAAAGTAAAATTTTTTTTAAAAAATTAAAAAAATTGTTTTTTAAAACAAAAGTTGTTGTTTTAAATTTAACTTGAAAAACAGTTGTGCTTGCATTTAATTTCTATTTAAAAATCGTTTGTTTAATTTGAAAGTATTTTTTTCTTCACAGTGTACTATTAATTTCATTTCAGCTCAGTTCATGAAAAATATTTGTAGGTCAAATATTTTCACGTATATTTAAAGCTCTAGTTTTACTGTTCAGTTTTACCAAAATCTATTAACTCTTTGACTCTTGGTGTACACAATTGTGTACATACTTCTAAAACACAATATACATCATTTTTGCATAATAGTTCTGCTGCATTTGATTTAGTTTGGCTACAAATGTATTCATCGTCTTGTGTCGAACTTAGACTTTTTTTTAAATTTTTATATATTTGTTGCTTCAATTGATATATCCTTTAAAACACAGGAATTATCACAAATATTTTTCTTGGGCTGCGAAAAATTCAAGAATTAAAGGGTTAAGATAAACTTCAAGATATAAATAAGAGACTTTGAAAACTCTTATTTGTTTCGATGATACCATTAAATAATTTTATAAGAAAATCTGTAATTTTTTTTTGATAAAGTTATCATAAAATATGTCTTAAATATTTTCTTTTGATTTCATTCGATAATCGCAAAACAACTTTTAACTTAAAAGAATCAACTGACAACAACTTTTATATTTGGCTCTGGGAGGTCCGGACCCGTGGACGACCCCCATACCTACGCCACTCGTGATAGTAAATCTCTTTTTGAGAGAGGTAGAAGCTTTGGTGATTTTAACCCCAAAAGAAATCCAGTTAGAAATGAATTCAAAAAGAACAAGTACAAAAAGTCTAAAGTTGGTCTAGCCCGACTATGAAATGCCCTAAACCTTCTTTTCAAAATACAATAATAGTGTTGAAAATACGCGTGTCCGCGGGCGTATGAAGCCCATGTTTTATATGCATTTCAATTTTGATGGAAAATTTACACATACCAAATTTTATTCCAGCACATCACATAATAATGCCTTTATAGTCTTTTCGGTATTGTGGGTTGTATGGGAGGTAGGTGTGTTCGTGGGTGGATAACATCGATTTTTCGAAACATCTTTTTTTTGATATAAAATACATACGTACTAAATTTTATCTCAGTAGGTTAAGCATGAGCTTATTTATTGAGTTTTCAATTTTTGGCTTGTATGGGAGTTAGACGTGTCCGTGAGCGGATGATGTCTATTTTCAAAACCATCTTTGTTTTGTTATAAAAATCATACGTGTCAAATTTTATCTGTGTAGGTTTAACAGAGGCTTATTTATTGTGTTTTCAATTTTTGGGTTGTATGGGAGGTGGACGTGGGCGGATAATACCCATTTATCGATGACATCTCTGTGTTAATGCAAAACACATCCATACCCAATTTTATTGTTGTAGGTTTATTATAAGCTTATTTATGCAATTTTTAATTTTTGTGTTGTATGGGAGGTAGGCGTGTCCGTAGGTGGATTTCAAAAATATTCAATAGTAAATAACCTTGGGTTCATGTGAACATGTGTACCAAGTTTCATGCAAGTATCTGAACTCATTCTTCTTATCCTGTGTTTACGGACAACACACAGACGAACGGACGGACGTACGGACGGACGAACAGGGCTAAAACGACTAACTTATAAACTATATAAAACTATAACTATAACTATATAAAAACTTTTCTATACCGGACTCGTTTATTTCTAGGTGTTACAAACGTTTTGCACAAAGTTAATATACCCTGACCTTTAGGTTGAGGGTATAAAAATTTGGAGATGGTATTTGAAAACTGGTAGAATAAACCAGGTTGTAAGAAAAATCTTAAGATTTTTGTAAATATATAAAAAAATTGCATTTATTTCAACTAATGTGATCAAGTGGTTATATATTTAATTTTGAAATGATAAAAAATTATTGACTTTCAAACATTCTTAAAGCATTTAGGTTGAAATTTTTTTATTTTATTTATATTGAAACTTAATTTAAATTCTTAAAAATTATAACTTGATTACTCAGGTGGCCCTAACAACCCCTGGTGGGTTACAGCCGACTTCATTAGTTCTCATCAGTTATTTGAATTAACTCTAAAGAACTTTGCTCTTGAACTCTAGTGCTTTATTGGGAAAATGTCTAATTATTTCAGTATCGACATAATCAACTGATAGATTAGTTCACATTTCTCTTGTATATGCATATGATATATGAGTTTCATGCATTTTTGTCACTTATTTCATGAACCGTTCTTGTTCTCCTCGTATTTGTGCATGACTTTTATGAATTTTATTCACAAAAATTACAAATGCTCCATGTTCAACCTTGAATTTTTTCATGGCATTTACAAAATTTTTTTTTGTTTCATATAATTTATACACACAATTTATGCACTTTAAACACTTTTATAGTTTTTTTCAAAGAAATGATATTGCTGTATAAAAGTATCATGTTATAAGTATAAAATCTTGATAAAAAAAATATCACGATATAAAGACTGCGTGATATAAATGTATCGTGCTATTAAAATAACAGCTGTATATTTTAATAAATAATTGAAATGTTAATAACGTTTCGTGTATTCGAATAACAGTTAATCTTAAGTCTATAAAATTAAAATTAGTCCAGCTTTCAAGCTGTTCCAAATCATGTGCGATCACTTAATCACTTGCAGCATTGGTGCCAAAACTCAAAAATAGCCAGCCAAAGGCGTTACTTTATTTTGCAGTCGCTTCATCCATTCAAATGAAAAGTTATTTTATAATAGCTGCAGCAGCTATTAAATATGCTGCCGCTCTGCCAGTCTGTGTCTTTATGTCTGACTGTCTTTTTGTCTGTAGATCTGTCTGTTTATATGTCGACTGATTTTACTTTCCGTACATTTGGCAGCTGCTGGGCAAACATCAAGCCAATGAAGGCTGTGCATAGAATTTTAAGCAGCACTGTTATTCATTGATTTATTTTTTTTTGTTTCTGTTTGTTTTTAATTTTTTTATTAAAGTTAACAGATTTTTATTACTCATGCAACAACACCTTCATTTGGACAACTTCGTGCAATTCGCTTTTCCTCCCTTTACATTTGCTGATTGCTTTTTTTCGTTTAAAATTGCTCAAGAATGGAAGTGATATAATTAAAGTTCGTGTGAAAACTTTAAACAATATTTAAGAAAAAAAAAAAAAAATAAACATAAAAAATGTATTCCAATTTATTGTTTAAACACTAAATGCTGTTATTGTTGTTGTTTTTATAGTCAATGAAATATTTTTTTTGATTGTTTGGTTCGTGTTTTTTACACCTGGTTTTCGGCCTAAGCTATGTTTTAAATTTATTGCTTTGTCTTGTTTTGACCTAGCTGCGACCTAGGCTAAGCTTAAGCATGGTAAAAAGCTCTTAATTTAATATTTGAGGGCCTTGATTGAATGCAGCTAAAGGCATTCCGCCAATTATATAATAGTCTTGGCTGATTATATTAGAACGCAAAAATTTAGGCTAGCGTGAGAGACCAATCACTTGGAAGTTTTGATCAGTGCTCGAGTTTATTAGTAATAATGTTAGTTAATTTGATTTGGATTTTGGTAAATATTATTATTGTTACCGGGGTGCCAAAAACAGTTTGGCCTGTTCGCTACAAGGTTTTCTTCGCACAACTAATGAAATTAACTATAATTTCGTGCTGTTTCCTTGCAACACTTACCGATGCTTAAGAGCTACGAATCGAAATTTGTTTTAAATTAAATGTTGTAAATAACAAGAGTTTTAGGCAATTAAGAAGAATCCTTGAAGAAGTTTTGACTTCCGATCGTTATTTCAGATATGATAGTTGATCTACGGAGAGCTTTGGAGTTGCTCGAATTTGTTTGCTTCTCAGAAGTTAGCATTTCTCCAAATAATTAAGTAATATGCATTCATCAATTATTCAATATGTAAAAAAGCTGTTTCGAATTCAAAATTTCTACTAAGGTACTGAATATCTGAATCGAATTTCAACGATTTTTAAATTTGTTTTGATTTTTTCTAAAATATTGTTGAATTTTCTTAGAAATCTCACTTTGAAGCTGAAAGTATTTTTAACAAATTTTCTTAATTTTTTATTTTAACGTATTCCTATCAAATTTCAAGACAGTGAAAAATTTACCTGACATTGAAAGTTTTGAATTTAACTCTACCATTTTTAAAAAGATTTTTTTATTTCTTTTTATTTTAATTTATAATTCTTAAAAAATTTTTTTATATCTTATGTTGATATGCATAATTTTCTGTACAATTAATTCACAAAATTTTATAAAATTTTTTCTATTGCTTGTTTATTTATATTAAAATCATTTTCTTTAAAAATAGCTTAAAATTAAGTTTTTTTCACAAGAATAAAAGAAAAATTTTATATTGTAAAAATAAGAAAAACTTAAATTCTCATTTTCGATTTCCTTTTATCGTTTTTGGTGCACATGAATTGTTTCTTGTAATATAATCACTCCTACAGAGTCTTTCAGTTAAAATTTAAATTTGAAATCTTGCACCATATTTGAGCATTCAGGGACTTGACATTATGTGTTACATTTTTTTCCTCTTTAACGTTACATTTTAATTCTAATTTCTATAAACAAATCAAAAGATTCAATGAAACCAACAAGTGTTGTATGTGTACATGAAAGTAGATCTCATAACTTTGATTTTATGTGAACACATTTTTTTTCTAACTAATGGTGTCTTGGCGATATAACTAGTTGTGTGTGGTCTTTAACGTTACATTTTTGGAAGTATTCCTTTGCAATGATTTGATGCATTTAAAACATTCCGATATTTGCAATAAAAACTCAAATAAAAGAACTATATCGAAGAAAAGAGATCAAATAAATAAACGACTTAAATCATATTTTGTCAAAATCACATATTTTGTCCCACTGCACAGTAACTGTCTATGATTTACTGAGCGGCTTGTTTCCAGCAGATATCTTAAATTAGATACCTTCAACTAAATCTGGCTAAAATGATTGTAAACAAAACAAAAAAAACTCGCTATAAATGCAATGATAATCAAATAGAAACACCGAATACGATAAGCTATAAAAAAAACTGTAACATTATTTCACAATCACTATAAAATTCAAATACAAAACAAAAAAACAAAAATAAAAATAAACGACAACCCATAGACAGACACAAGAAAATCCACCCAAATGCGCCAAAAACAGGCGCAGCCACCTTGCAAACGACAACCAGCTCAACAACAAGCCAGCAAAAAAAAATCACTTCAAATCAGTTTGCTTTCAATGAATGCATGCCGCATGCATACAAGCTATGCTTAGCACAGAAACCAAAAGCAAAGCTGAAAAATAGAAAAAAAAAAAAAAAATTCTTGCAACTATGTTCGTTTTGGCTCAAGCCGATTTGAGTTCTTTGCAAAAATTTTTATAAGAAAAAAGAGCAAGAGAAAAAATAAGCATTTTAACTTGTTGCTGCTAATTGTGTTAAATGCTCATGTCAGAGTAAAGACAAAAGTAAAAACGAGACAGTAAAACAAAAAAAAAAGCAAAATCAAATGGTGAGCAAAAGAAAAAGTTAGTTTAAGAACGCTACAAATACTACCGTTTGCTGCGCAAAAGCTTTTGACGTCTAAGATCAAGAGTAAAACTGCTCAAGCACGACTATAGCTTGAGAGTGAAAGTGTGTTTGGCTAAGAGACGCTAACTCTCTTTTTTATTGCTCTCTTTTTGTTGGTGCTCTTGAGCTTTTTGTTTTACTCAAATGAGCTCTAAATATCGTGCTTATCAGTTAATTCTTTATATTCTTAAGCGATCAAAAGTAAAGGCAGTTTTTTAAAAAATTTTGATAATTGAATTGAAAGCAACAAGTTCGTGTCTTAAGTCTTTTGTTTTAGAACAATTCAGTGTAAATGAGAACGATTTCTTGATTGTCTTAGAAAAAGTCATGTCTTTAATGTTAATGTCTTTATAAATTAAGTTCGTGTCTTAAGTCTTTTGATAGTTCACTATGAGTGCAACTTATTTAAAACATATTTAAAACTATACAAAGCTTAAACATAAATTCTTGAAACACTACATGAGCTTTCCAAACATTTTCTGTCTGCTCTCTTATTTCATATAAATTTCAACTTTTTAGCTCTTCAACATATTTTAACTCTTTTAGCTCAAGCTTAAGACAACAGCTGACTAAAGCAAAGACAACAAAACCAAATTTTATGAGCATCAACAATCAGCGCTTGCCGTCTTTAAACCTTTACGTTAATGCTCGTACTCTTTGCTGTTGCTGCTGCTTTGCCAATTGTTGTTGTTGTTGCTGTTACAACAACTCTGTACAATTCGCTAAGCAGCAAATACAACACTACAAAACAAGCTTTAAACGGCTTTGGAACGTATTGAAGACACTCTAAACTTGGCTTGCTTAGCTTGGCTGTTGTTAATAATGCTCTAGACAATATCTGCAAATTCAGTTTCGTTGTTAGGTTCCACTTAAGACGACGCGTTTGCTAAAGCGCAGTTTAAGAAAAGTGCTCGTGCGAGAAGCACTGAACGAAGAACGAACGGTTAAATTTGTTGGTGGTTAAAGCAAAAAAGCAGCACAACAGTTTGAATTTATTTAAAATAAAAAAAAAAACATATATTTAACAACAGTGAAATTATTTTGTATGGTTTTCGACTTGTTTAAATTTGATTCGAAAAAATGTTGTCAGCAACAATAACTTAACTTATCTTACAAAAGTATACAATAAAGCAACAGCAAGGATAATGAGAACATCCTAGCAGCTTTTCTTGTCATCAATTTTCCAAAACCCAAAACTTAACCTGACTTTCGAAATCCTGCCAGAAATCCTGAATTTTTTATTTTTTGTTTTGTTTTATTGTCATCTACTACTATTTAAATACTTTCAACTCTACGCACTGCACTTTCGATAAGCAGCACAAAAAACAAACAAATCTCAAACAACAACAATACAAATCAGCGAAAAAAGAAAGTCGTCTGTGTTCGCAACATTGCAACTGCAAAAGAAAATAAGCAAACATAACTAAGAAATAGCAGTAGAAAATTTTTGTAAATAAAATAAATAAAATAAAGAAAAATAACAAAATAAATTCGCGCAAAAAAATCGCGTGCAAGATTTTACTACGTTTTTGGTTGCTGCAACAACTACTTCCACTTCTTCTTCTTCATTTTCTTCTTCTGCTTCATTGTCTTCGTCTTCTTATAAACTTTAAGCAAGTTGTTATCAATTTATGCACACATTAAACTGTTGCAATAAACACTGCGTGCGCGTAACTGTGTGTATCTGTGTATCGAATCAAAATCAAGTGTTGTAATAATACAAAATTAACGCAAAACAGCAACAACAACAGAGTTAAAAAAAAAAAAATATATTGCAAAATTTTTGTGCAAATTTTTGCAGCAAACGTATTAATTGGAATTGATCAATAAAGCAAAAGAGAATTTAATTTTAAATTAACTCAAAATGGGTCTGCCACAAGGACTTGTCTTCTTCATTTGGTCCATTGGATTAATTTGCAGCGTTTTTAATACAGGTGAGTTTATTAAAAAAAAAATAAAAAATTAAAGAGTATAAATTTTATAAAAAAACAACAAAAACTATTATATTATATTGTATACTCTATAATTAGCCAAAGAAACCCAACTCATGCTGAGTAAACTAAAGACTTAAGACACAAACTTGCTTTAAATGTAAACATTACAATTAATTGCTCTTGGAATGGGCAAATTTTAACAAAATATTTACAAATTTATAAATACATACATTAAAAAGAAAATAGTTCATGAACTTTATCAAGGTTTCAAAAGTGACAACACCGTGCAACAGCAATTTTAGCCCAAGGAAAAAAAAAAAAGAAAAACACATATATAACAACAGTTTTGTTTTTAAGATAAAACTTTTATCTGAAAACCAAAAATGAATTTAAAAGAAAAAATTGTTTATAAAATAAAAATTTTTATAATAATACATAAATATATAATACAAAAAATTAAGACAAAAATATTAAAAATTTTCAAAAGCGAGTTTAAAACAAACCAATTTATCATTTCAGTTTTAAAAGAACTTTACTGAGTTTTTTTGTGTTTTTTCAAATATAACGATTTTTATACACATACTTTAAGAATTTAAGTTAAAAAAAAAATTAAAATGTCATCAGCGCTTTTTAAACTGAAATCTTGTTCACACACCTCAAATTTTCTTTATCCAAATAAGATTTATTAAATTATTTAAAAATTTCGAATTTCTAGAAAATTCAGTATTTTGTATTTTGAAAATTTTGTTTTCAGTTTTTAATTAAATTTAAATGCAATAATTTGTAGTTCTTACACCTCAACCAATATCCTGCCGTTAAAGAAACTTTTCAAAATTTTATAAAAATTTTATAAACATTTTTTTTTTCATTTTTTGAAATAATATTCTGTCATTCTTTCATGTTTGGGTAGCTACTAGCTAGTTAATATGTTTAAAACGTAGGAATCCTTTTCACTGTCATAACAAAGTTTTTCAATGTCTGACATAAAAAAAATTTTTATTTCAAATAACATGTTTTTAGCCTTAGAGTAGCCTTGTGGCAAAATTTTAAGGTTCCTTCATATTGAAGATAGAAGTTACAAATATTATTGTTTAAAAAAATGTCATCAGCGCTCTTTTAATTGAAATCTTGTTCAGGCACCTCACATTTTCTACAAAAATGTTATTCAAAAAAGATTTATTAAATTATTTGAAAATTTTGCATGACTTTAAAAAAAATTCTTTGAATTTCTAGAAATTTCAGGCATTTTTCATTTTCAAAATTTTGTTTTTAATTTTTAATTAAATTGAAATGCAATAATTTTTAAACCATACACCTCAGCCAATATCCTGCCGTTAAAGAAACTTTTCAAAATTTTATAAAAATTTATTTTGAATTTTTTGGAAAAAATAGTATATCATCGTTTGGGTAGCAAGTTAATATTTGTGTCGACAAGGAATAACAGCTAAAGTCGAGTTACGACAAAATTAAGTTATTAATTTCTTTTCTTTTTTCGCTTTTCGAAAAACACTAGTAGCCAAATTTTTATGATTGTACCTTAAAAATTAAATGTTTGAGGTCATCAAATCTAAACAAAAAAAGCCATGGTATGCTGATATTAAGGAACAATTTTCATCTGAAAAATGCTCTTCTGAAATTTTCAAAATGAGTTTAGCTGTTATTCCTTGTCGACACAGATATGGTTAAAGCGTAGGAATCCTTTTCACTGTCAAAACAAAGTTTTTCAATGTCTGATGTTCAACAAATTTTTATTTCAAATAAAATATTTTTGGCTTTAGAGTTAACTTCCTAAAAAACTAAGATTATGGCAAAATTTTAAGGTTCCTCCAAATTTGAGATTTGAAAAAAGTTTATTCTTAAAATTTTAAATTACGGAAGAAGTGCTTTAATAATATTTTTTTTTTAAATCTATATAAATAAAATTTTATTTTCATCATAAGTGTGCCTCAAACAACAAAACCTTTTTAGCACAAAATCTAATTAATTCATAAAAACTAGCGTAAATTCTTGCTCAAAATTTAATTTTTTGAAAATATTTAAACATTTTTAGAATTAGTCGAAGTATAAAATTTGTAAATGTGTTATTGCGTGTTGACAGATACATGGAAGTGGCTCAAAATTTTTCGTCAGCTCTATTAAAATGTTCTTCAATTTGTGTAAAAACAAAATACTTATAAAGAACCAATCAAATACATGAGTTGTTAAAGAAATCTGTATACATATTAAGAGATTTTTTGAAACTTTGCTGAACACAAATCTGGCCTCAGAAAGGATTCCAAACGGATTGATACTCTATTTTTCAAATTTCACTAGAATAAAATCATAAAAATTGCAAAAAAAACTTTGTAATAAAAACATTTTGAAAAAACCAGAGACCCAAAATAACAGTTATTTATTTTTTTTAGGTCGAAAAAGTTGTCGATATTTTGAAAAATATTTTATACGTTGCTTCATAACAGTTATTTTCAATTTATATTTTTTACGTTGCTCATAACTTTTATTTTCAAAAAAATTTTTTTTACGTTGCCTGGTAAGAGTTATTGTAGAGAAATAAATTTTTACGTTATTTCTAATATTTAAAAATTTTGCGTCACGGTGTTTGTAGTAGAAATTTTTTTATATATTTGGTAGGTATGAGAATAGGTCGTAAAGTTTGTTTTCACCCTCCTACCCGCTCCTAAGTAGCGTTGCATTTTCTAAGAACACAAATTTTCGGTAAACACAAGTTTTGACCAATAACTGACCTAGAACTAACTATTGAGTCGTGCCCTTCGACTGATAAATTTCAGCAATCTTTGGAAAGGGGGCATGGCACCGCTCTTATTGTCACTATCCAATAAAAATCTTCCATTTGCATCGTTTTTAGTTGCTTGTTTTTTACTGTATTTTTGTTTTTTCTTAAAATGAGTAGTTGGTTCTTCGTGTGATAAAGTTTTATACAAAATTTGAATTTTTTACTTCTATGGTTAAGAAAAATCAGAAAAAGAAGTACAGCAACTGCAATTATACTATTGTTCGCCTAAACAAAAATTTTATTCTATTCAGGAGTCTAGTCGAAGTGCACTTGTACTTCTGTTTCTCTAATTAACAAACAATTTAAATACGTTTATACAAAATTGTGAAATCTGCGCTTACTAGCTGAAATGACATGTTAAATTACTGAAATGAATGATTTTTTTAATGAAATATCAATTTCTTCTTTGCGAACTCATACTTATGTAACTAATTTTTTTCCGAAAAATCATTTGTACTGCTTTGCCCTAAAATACGATTTAAGAATACACTTACGTTGCATTCACAACTGCATTTTTTATGAATTTGTAAAAACTACTTATTCTCTTACTGAGAGCAAGAAAAAAAATTACAATTGATAATCTAACACATGTTGCCGTAAAAAAGTAACAAAGATTTTTTTATTTCATACAAATTATGAGCAACGTAAAAAATTTTTTCTCGTCTAGTTATAACTGTTTTGAGGCAACGTAAAAAATTGAAAATAAACGTTATCAGCAACGAAAAAATATTTTCTTCATTCATAACTCTTATTTCAGAGAAAAATTATTTTTTTTTTAAAATAATTGTATTATTGATAAATATTTTTTTTTCTTACAATAGCTGTGTTTTTTACCAAGCGAGTAGTCAAAAAACGACTGCTTACTCGCTTAAGAATTTTTTTAAAACTTGGAAGCATTTTCTGAAAAGTCAAAAACGTTGTTTATGTTCTGATCAAATTTTTGTAAACAATTTTTGACAAATTTATTTTATATATCAAAGATTTGATAACTAGTGATGCATAAATTTTCAGATTTTAAGCATTGTAGACTCGGTTCTGAAAACAAACCCGATACTCAAAAGATTTCAGTGCTAAAAGCTTAAGCAAACAACATAGTTTTACATAATGAGTATATTTAATAAATTTTGTTTATCTTACCTGTTAAATTATTATGTATTTTTATTGAAATATTGATCTAAAGCAAATTATGAGTATTTCGTGAAAAGTATTTGGTACAAAAAAATTTCATTTCATACATCACTATTGACTATCAATCAGATATAGTTGCCACCTTTGTAGGAAATTTATACAATTATTGAAACATAACTTGGAAGCATTTTTTTTCGTTTGGTCGGCAAACTTTTAAGCGACTAACAGTTTCCTGTGTTATTTAAGCGAGTATACATATGATAAGCCAGCGTTTTTTTACAACTCGTTTGGTAAAAAACACAGCTAATATCAATGTATTCTGGTAGAAGATGCAACTATAAAAACATGCCAATGGCGTTTTAAAATTTGACATCTAAGTTATGTATTTGACAACTTATATCGATTTTAAGTTAATACTTAATAAAAGAATTTACTAAAAAAAATTTAAGAAAACCTTTAAAATTATGTGATTTACATAGTTGTTCTGCTTACAGATTAATACCAAATTTTATGTGGAATATTTTTGAAAATTATTTTAACTCGCTCTGTTTTAAACTTTTTAACAAAGTTTTTAAAAAATACCTTTTAACTAGTTGAAGTCATTTAAAATCTTCTGGGAAAATTTGCCTTTTAAAATTTCACTATATGTCACTTTCGACGAGATTTGCGTCCAAATGATTTCTATGGAGAATAATTGCAAGTTTCTTAATTGCTTACTCTAATAAGTTAATAATTTGTAGAAATATTCATTATGTTCCTTATGTTCATTATGTAAAGAAATGTTGCATAATTTTTGGCACTGTTGTTCTGAAGATAAAATTACATTTTTATAGTAAGTTATGAAAAACTAACTATTGTACTGTACAGAACTGAGCTGTAGACAAATCTTGTTCGAAGTTTTATAAAATATTTTCATACTCTAAGGTAACTTCTTAAAGTATTTATTCACTCTGTTTTTTAAAAAGCCAAAACTTTTATTAATATGTGGCTCTAGAGATTTTATTAATTAACTGAAATATTCCTCATAAAAATTTTATTATAGGTTTGTGAATACAACAATAATGATGAACTGAATATATTCACCATAATGTAGAAAGGATGTTACTTATAAATTCATAATTTTACAGGAAGATAAAAAAAATCTTAATAACTTCTTAAAATGTTATAAAATTAAAAATGATGTAATGCAGATTGTTATGAAAATCGTCAAAAAATTCAGTATTTAAAGCCATATTTCAGATTTGGTTGCTTTCATTGAGAGTATTCTAACTGAAAATGCAAAAAACTCTATTTCAAAAAATTATGAGTTACGTCCATTCATAATTAGAAACTTCTTTCATCATCACAAATATATCAAAAATGTTTTAAAAACTTGTAGCTTCTGCCAAATTTCAAGAAAAAGTTCAATCACATATCAAAATGTTTGGTTTTAAGTACATCTTAGTACTGTAAAACGATCGAATTTTTTCATTTTAACTAAATTTTCTTCTTTATGAAAAAAAAAAAAAATAAATAGTTTTTATTTTTCTTTAAAATTCTATGTGACATATTTTGAGCTTAATTCTTAGTTATTCATTAACAACAACAACAAAGTTATTTGCTTAACAAACTGTCCAAACTTAAACATGGTTTCGTAGGGTACTACCTCGACTCACCAGTAGTCTTCTTTAGCTTCTGCCGTTCAATAACTTTGAAAAGCCATTGAACACAAATTTAGCAAAACCATAACGGAATTATGTAAGCATAAAAAATCAAATAAAATTCAAAAATTTCACTACTCATTTTTATCTCAAATTGCATGCATCGAAGCCTGTTTTTAATCTCTGAGTTAGACAGTGTTGTTTTTTCGTGCCGAATTGTATAAATTTTAAAATTTTTTTATGACTGAGGTTGGCTTGATTTAAAAAAGCTCAATCTTTTAAATTTAATATTATTTTTTTTTAATGTTTTTTAATAATCTGCTTTTGGTAATCTACTGATATGATTTAAAAAAAAAAGAAGTCTTTGAAAAAATTCATATTTTCTTTTACATATATGATTTTTTTTTATAAATAATGAAAAAAAAATTTGAAAATTCAAATTGAAATAAAAAAGAACCTTTAATTTTGTCATTATGAGAGCAAACTTTAAATTTAATAAATGCAAAACAATATTTACAAACATTTTGTTTTAAAAATCTTATAGAAATATTATTTCAAAAAATTGTTTGATACTTTAAATAAGTCCGTTTTAAAAAGAGAAATTTATTGCATCATAACAAACAACAGCATTCTCACCACTAGCTGTTAATTAGATGAAAATTTACTTATCCTTTAGAACATGTCATTTAGAACTTAAAAATATCTCAATATAATAAATATTAATATCTGAATACTTAAAATATCTTTTATTTGAAATAATATTTAAATTTCAACGTAAGTCTTAAAAAAAAAAAATTTTTAATTCTTTTAGCAAAAATTATAAAAATTTTGTTAAGTTTCAAATTTCAGACTACAAATAAAAAAATTTAATAAAATTATTGAATTTTTTTCGATTCAAATCGTTAGAAAATTTTAAAGGTTATTTAAGGATCAAGCAGTAAAAACGAGTTCTATACCATCAAGTTAATTGAAGATATATTTGTAGGTAGAGTAGGTAAGGTTGTCCCAGCTGTTTCCTATGAGACACACACACATGGGCCAATAGACCTTTTATGATACCAGGTGTTTTTTAATTCACCTAATCTATCTGAACCAGTTGGAGCTATTAAAAAAGCTTTGTAGTTTGTGACCAAATATTCTTACTTTTCTTTAGAATAGTTAGAAATAAGATAAATTAGTTCTTTTGAGCGCTTTAAGTTAAGAAATGGCAAACCTGATGCGCCGTGTGGCATGTGCTTTTCATAGACCACCTGATGTTGATAATTTATGCCTTTCGAATCTCTATACCCGGCAATACAACTGTGGCAAATGTTGAGCTACTCTACACTGAGAGTAAAATGTGTTAAAATTAAATGAAATTGTGTTCATATCTAACGAATTTGTTTTTGAAATAGAGCTTGAAACAAATTCATTAAAATTAAACACAACTGTATTTAAATTTAAATTCAAAACAAAAGTTTTTGTTTTTAAAACAATCCCTGCAAACATTTGGAAGACGATTGGAAGATTAGAAGGTTTGGCGACGCGCTAGCGATTCGCCTAAGGGTTCTTTGGAAGATTGATCGCTTTTCGATCGCCGAAGCGATGAATACGCGATTCTCAAAAAATTTAAAAATCTTCCTTCGCTCATTCCGGCGATTGTTGGAAGATGGATCGCTTTTCGATCGTCCAAGCGATGAATGCGCGATTGACAACAAAATGTTCAAAATCTTCCTTCGCTCATTCCGGCGATCGTTGGAAGATTGATCGCTTTTTGGTTGCCCAAGGGATGAATGCGCGATTCAAAAAAATTTTAAAATCTTCCTTCGCTCATTCCGGCGATCGTTGGAAGATTGCTTTTTAAAAAGCTTTTCAAAATCTATCATTGTTATTAAATTTTTTAAAAATTAAACTTTTAAAAAATTTCGTGAAACTGGGATAAAACAAAGCCTGAAGAGCCCGCTAGTTCAAACATGCAACAACTTGTAACATTCAACAACGATGCTCTGCAACAAACAAAAACCCCTTCTGCCATTCGTTGGCGAATCGCTTCTCCTCCTCCTTTCAGCGAATCGTTCGCGACTCTTCCTGGCGAATCGCCTAAGACTCTTCTCGGCGATTCGTTGGCGAATCTTCCCGGCGAATCGCTTAAGACTCCTCTCAGCGAATCGTTCGCGACTCTTCCTGGCAAATCGCCTAAGACTCTTCTCGGCGATTCGTTGGCGAATCTTCCAGGCGAATCGCTTAAGACTCCTCTTGGCGATTCGCCGGCGAATCTTCCCGGCGAATCGCTTTTATGGCCTCAGCTGCTTACATTCGGCGATTCCCGGAAGACTCTCAGAAGAGCTCGCCGGCGATCGTTTCATCTTCCAAGCGATTCGCTGGAGATTCTCAGACGATTACAAATATTTGCAGGGATGTTTTTGTTATGAAAAACAAATTTAAAACAAAAATTTTAAAATCTAAAACAAATATTTTAAAGCATATTTTCGATGCCATTTTTTTAGCTTTACCGAGTTTTTAACATCAGATGCACAGACAACTACCCTCGGGACCTCCGAATGTTAACTCCATTCGATGAATTTTACATTTGATATATTTTAATATTTAATTAATTAGTTCTTATTTTATCGTATGTTCGATATTTTTCAAACCAATTAAAAAAATTCAAAAATTTTCATTGTATTCAAATTTTTGTTTGTTTTTTCAAAGAAATAATGAGAGAAAATAAAAAAAAGAAAGTAGTTTTTAGGGAGCTGAAAATTAAACACACTTGTTTTAATTTTTGTTTTATAGAAACGCAATGGCGTTAAATTTCTATTTCAAAATTTTTTGTTTAATTTTAACGTATGTTTTTTTTCTCAGTGTACCACCTCATTTAGAGATCTGCGATAACTTAGGATTGTTTTGATGTTATTTTAACAGATTCCAGGGCTTTGCAAGCATCTTGACTATTAGATATACTAATACTAATATTCTTAGCTGATAAATCATTAATTTGAAGCCTTTAACGTTCGTTAGAAGAGATTACAGTGCTCAGATGTCTAAAGGCAGGGTTGATGTTTAGTAATTCAGAGTATAATGCTCCCCCTACTTTGTCACACAATTTTGATTCATCAGTGTGGATTTCAATGGCATTGTTGGATGCAGAGTTTCCAAGCTCCCATTCATTTCTGAAGGGAATGAATAATTCAAACTTTTTACAGAAGTAAAACTTTTTCGTGATGTAGCCTTTGGTCTTGGGTTCCTCCTAACCATTAAGAGGTAGCTTCCATATTGGAGGAAGAATTTTCCAAATTCTGGAGTAACCTATTGTACCTCCTAACCATTAAGAGGTAACTTCCAGATGTATCGTTGTATTTAAAGCCATCTGTTTTGTAAGTATATGAGGTGATATAAGGTGAAGCATTATGTCAAGTGCATCTGAAAGAGTAGTTCTCAGTGCTCCTCTAATTCATAGCTCAGCTGTGTACCAGACTATAGCATCATATAGCAATATCGGCCTAATAACAGCTGTATAGAGCCAGTGTGTAACACTTGGCTATAGTCCCTACTTGTTACTCACTGCTTTTATACATGAATATAGGGCTTAATTTTCTGTTTTGGCTTTCTCGAACAGGTTGCGCTTTGAATTTAGTTTCATTTCTAAGATAAGACACAGGTATTCTGCTTGATCTGAGAATTTAATTTTTGTATTTTCTAGTTTTGGAGGACTGGTCACAAACTCAGTATTATCAGGGTTAACGCTAAGTCAACAGCTGGAAACCCAACTTACGAGCATGTTTAAACAATTTTGCATGACTTCCTCAAGAGAAGAAATATATATTCCTGAGGTGCCAATAGCAATGTCATAAGCTTTGGCTATCACTCTGCACTCTTATTGTTCTAGTTGAACCAGTAGTTCATTCAACTCTAGGTTCCAGAGTAGAGCTGAGAGAACTCCCGTTGAGGGTCTACCCTTGGTAAAGATCTTAGCATGGATGCTATTCTAATATTTGCGCTTATAATCCTGCCTACCAGCACTTGATTTATCAGCGCAGCATTCATCCTAAGCTACGTAAGTGCATAATTAATAGCTTCTGTCTTGACGTTATAAAAGGCAAAGTTTATATCGATGAATGCTATCAGTGTTTTTTCAATTCATCCACTCTCAAACTATGAAGTCAAGAGCTGTTTCTACGGATTTGACTGTGCGGTAAAAATAATTTGTGTAACTTGCTTTTAAGGCGCGTTACCACAGTGAATTTTTTTGATGTTTCCATGCAATTTTGAGCGTGTAAACCTTGTATTATTCGCAATATTTAAAATTGCATTTAATTTACAACAAAAGTTGGTAAGCTTACAACATTTCTTGCGCAAGAAAATTGTCTGTGGAAATGGGCTTTAATTCTCATCTGATATCGCAAATTATAATTAATTGTGTATAAAAAAGTTTTAAAAATTTAATTACTTGAAAATTCGAAGTTCTTATTATGGGATGGTATTAATTGCGTAGTTTTAAGCATTTCAATAAATTTAGTAACGAAATTTATTAAGAAAACTTTCAATAAATACCTATAGCTAAACTCTTAAAAAAGTAACATATCTGAGAGGCATTTTAGTCAATTGAATAATACAAAATTGATTAAATTGCGAGTGCTAATAACGTGTTTTTTCTATATAGATTTTAGATGTAATGCCACTTTCAGCTCACTGGCTGGCTTTATATAAACAAAAAAAAGTTTTTTAAAAGATTTTATTAGATTTTATTAAAAGTCAATTTGCAAAAACGTTATAATCATTATGTTCTTCATTAAAATTTTTATTGATAAATTAATAAATAAGCTTAAGTGAGCCAAACTTCCTGTTAAAACTGTCAAACACTCTCTACGAATTATATATCTTTTTATAGCAGCTAAAAAAACAATTTAATTCATGAATTCAATGCATATCGCTTAATATCAAATTATGTTAGACCAAGCAAAAATATTCGCACACAAAAGATAACTGAAAAAATATACAAACGATTGACAAATTATTTGTTTGTTTTTTAAATAGCCAAAATATACGTCTTTATTCATTCTTCTGGCTTATTCTTCAGTTAAGCTACGTTTCTGAAAATAACCACTTATAAAAATATAAAAATAACCACTTTAACTGGTTTTTTCCATGCAAATTATATTAAAAACCAAACATCAATACTTTAACCTGCTGGTGACAAATCAACAAGATGAACAATAAAACTGATGAGTGATAGAAGCATGCGATGTGAATGGCCGCAAAGAATTAGACGCCAACTTGATTTTAGCTACTTTTTTATAGCTCAGAGACTTCGAAATTAAAGCTCAGACCAACAATATGTATTGTTAATTTTTAATGCCAAAATTTGTATGCGGTATTCGAAATATATTTATTCAAGTTTTTTGCTTAGAAATTTTGCTGAAAAATGCTGCTGATGCTGATGGAGATATGAACATAGTTTAATAAAATGATTATTAATTGTCAACAAATTCTTTTTAGCTATTAAATGCAAGGCGCAATTTTTCAAAATGCAAATCCGGGTTCAAATGCGAATTTTTTTTTTTATAGAAATTATCTAATTTGCACATGTTAACATAAATATTTATAATTTATATTATATAACTTTTCAACTATTTTTAAGCTACAATAAAGATTTTAGTGATGAATTTATATGTAACTTCCTAGCTTTTGCTTCTAAGTTGGCAGCAACAATTAATCATCTGCTTAAAAGTTACACATCAGCTATTTAAGCAACAATTAAGATGAAATTAAAGCATAGATTATGTATAACATATAAACACATAAGTAAGTTGAAGAGTTTCCGTCAAAGTATACAGGGTGTAGCAAGTTGCTGATTGTACAGCTCATATGCTGTTGAGTTGTTAACTTTCTAAAATAGCTCTTTAGTACTCAGAAAAGCGTAACAATTAGTACAATAAAAGTTGCTTAAATTTGCTCATGTTAATTTGATGGGAAAACAACGGAAGTCGGGCGGAATTCATTAAAATGCAAATAAAATTTGATAAACAATCATATAAACACAAAATAATGCCTGATTTTAAAGTTTATTTGGCAAAAACTTCAACACTTTCAAGTTCGTTGCTTAAGTCTTTTGTTTGCCGAACAGCTGGAATGAGTTTGCAACTATTTTAAAGCACTCCAGAAATATTCTTTAAGAAGTGCTAAGCTTGAAAATGTCAGATTCAAAGTTTTTTATTTATATATTTTTTTTTTTTTTTTGTTTTATTTTGTTTGTGTTTATTTTATTTATGCTAAATTTCCGACTAACCTTTAAATTAAAGACAAATTATTGCCACAAAATATTTTATAAGCAAACACGTTTAATTATACAGCTTTGGTGGGCTCTTGATATGTTGTGTGTGGCTACAATGTTTGGCTTAATTTATGCAAAATCAACGCTTAAACAAGCCACTTGAAGCGTTTTCAACGCTAAGATGCACTCGAATTGCAGCAAAGCCAAACAGCAGCATCCTCAGACGCAGACTGCCGCTTATGAAGCTGCATGAATTTGATCAAATTTACAAACATACTCACACACACACACACGCACATGCAAGTCATTGAACTACGTTGTTGTTATTAATTAATCAACATATGAAAATTATTGTAATATTTTTTTATTGTTTTCTTATTTTTTCAAGATGCATCTAACTATTTTTTAGATTTCTTTGCCATTTTAGAAATGCATGGCAAGAGATGCTGGAAATAGTCATAAGTTATGTATTAATGTGTGTGTGTGTGTGAATACTATCATCTTGTATAGTTAGTGTATGTCTGGTCTGCGGCGTCAATGGCTTGGCGTACATTAACCGCGCCGCTTAGCTGCGACGTCGTACATTATAAGCCAGACAGCTTCCAATATAAATTTTAGCCATTTTTATTGTCTGTTAGTTGTTACGGTTAGTTTTTTTTTTTTTTTTTTTTGTTGTTTTTAATTGTGTTTGCTTTTTTGTTTTCGTTTTTTTGTTTTTGTTGTTGCTGTTGACTGACTGACAAACAAACTAGCGTTATTGAAGTTTTGTGCTATTTTTATTTTTCTCTCCAACTTTGTTACTCTTCGCTTAGTTTTGTTTTGTTTACTGTATTTTGTTTGGCATTTTCTCTTTTTTTTTTTTTTGTTTTCTACATTCATTAAAGGCTCTGCTTGCTACTGACCGTGAAATAATCATTTAGTTTTTTTGTAAACAGCAATAATATAAGATACAATTATTGACTCTTTTTTTGCACTTTTGCTTGCATCTTCATGGAAAATCATTATATGTTTGTATTTGCTATTAATTTCATACCTTAAACGATCAAATGAATTAAGCCTTAAGCAAATTATCAAATTAAATATGTTTTAGTATTTAAAGCGTAAAAATTAAGTTCTTCTTATAAGAATTAATAAATAAAATTATTAAATTGAAGGCTGTTGTTTATGTAACGAATGCTATAACCCTTGAGCTTTTGAGCAACACTTAAAAAACGAAAAATTCTCAGAAAATCTGATGCTTTTCAGAAACCAGAAATTCTTTGTGAATTTTTATTCAATATACCTCATAGTATAAAGATTTAAACACTTTCCGACTACAATTAGTCTCCCAACGAACTATTTGCCGCAATTTGAAAATCTTTAAAAATCAATTAATGTTGTCTGAAAGCAGTGATCTTGCCATAAATTATGGATCTGTAGACCTTAAAAAGGGCAAATTTAGTGAATTCAAGTTAAGGTTACGATTCATTACAAAAAGTGCTCAAAAAATTTATAGTAGGGCTGAACTAGGGTTGCCAACTCTGAAAAGTACAAAATCGGGACGGAGCCATCAAAAATGCGGGACTTGGCTGAAAAATGCGGGACAACATTTGATGCAATTTTTTATTTTAGAGCTTTTTCCTTTAAATATTTAAATATTTCCTTTTATTCTTTGAGAAATAAAGTGTCTCAATGATGCCTTTACACCATCGCTTGGTTCCTTGATATTGTTTAGATCTGTTTCCAACTCTTGCCCAATTCATGAAAAAAACCAAAAAATAAATCCAAATCGTTTTGATAAATAAAATGTATGAAAAATAAAAACATTCAAAAAAAGAATAAAGTTCAGCAAACAGTAGGGTAAACTGGGGTACCTTTGACTTTGGGGTACATTTGACTTTGACGTTTTCGGTATGAACGAACCGTTATTTTACAATAATTTGTTTTATAAATTTTGCGTCTTAATATTTTATTAATCGTCACGAAGTTTGACGATTCTTCCATTACATGAAAAAAAGTAACAGGTGTTTTTGTGTTTTTGCGTCAAAAGTGCCCCAACATTTTTGATATTTTTGGGGCGGTTAGCGTGCTCGACTGCCAACCTAGAGGTTCTTGGTTCGAATCCCGGTCTAGCCATGGTCGTACGCTTTTACCTTTCTTTAATTCGTTCCTCATTTCTTATCAACAGAAGTTAAAAATTCATCACTATATTCGACTTTGGAAGTTGTAGTTGGTGGTAGAGATAGAGACAAATATCAGAATAGGACTATAATTAGCCGAAGAAATAAAAGAACATGAAGAGAACAGAACGTTGGTTAACGAATGAAGAATGAAAGTCAAGTAATTCTTCATTCATTCATTTTATTCTATTCATTCATTCTATTCCATTGACATAAGTAATTCTGGTAACAACTATAGCTTTGATTCTTTTGGGTAGTTCTGTTATGCTAGTCTTATTTTTTCAAAGTATTCAGCCACTTCACTTTTAAATTATTTTTATTTTTTTTTTCTGTGGAATTGTCAAAAGACACTTGTGGTTATCGTTAACTGGCCCTTAACTACCTAACCTGTTAACTCGTTTCCATAACATCTTTGCTAGCAATGTTTATTCCTAACTTTGACAGTTCGATAAAGATAACTGTTGCTTGCTTAACTACTCGCTAACTGAAATAATAAAGTTTATATTTTTTTTTATCAATTGAATGAATTTTACTATATTTAATTAAGACATCAATTGTATCGAACTGATCATGTTACATTCGATATTTTAACTCTATTCTACTCTTACAAACACGAACTAAAGAGATATTGTATTTTTGTTTGAATAAGGCTGATTTTCGATTTCTTAAATAGTGTAAATATTCATGTCAAATGTGCCCCTTCAAATGTCAAGGTAGGGGCACATATGACAAAACGACTTTTTTTTTGAAAATGTTTAAAAAATATATGTTTGGACGTTAATAATACAATTTCCTATTTAAGTTTGAAAGTTAAATAGTCAACGCTTATAGGGAAAACAAAATTTTTAGAATCAGTCATCAATTGTTGGAGCAATAACACTTTGAAAAAAAGGTGTCAAATCTACCCCAGCTTACCCTACAAAAGAGCAAGAAACTACGCTCTAAACAATTTTCTAGCCTTAGAAATAATTTCTCACTGCGCATTGAAAAATGAAACTAAAAAATGTTCTTCTCTTTTGAAACGAGCTATTAATTAATTAATTTGTTATTTGATAACAAAATTAAACGGTTTAGGAAACTGTGTTTCATGTCTAATTGGAAATTTAGATACAAACAATCTGAAGTTCTCAAATGCGGGACAAAAAGTGTCCCGCAAGGGGTCATCGCAGGACGCTAAAAAATTAGCTGAAATGCGGGACGTCCCGCGAAATCCGGGACAGTTGGGAACCCTAGGCTGAACTAAAATCTTAAAAGGTACAAAAAACATTCAAAGCTAGGCATGCTAAGACAAATATATGAGCAAAACCTCAAGAATTCTACTTTAAAATGTCTTGAATGGGCTTTTAAAAGAAAATTTAAGAAACCATCTGGCAGCCTTCCACTTTTTGTTGCTGATCAACGAAGAAAAGCTTCAGAAACATAAAGCAACTTAATTACATAAAAATTGCTCGACTTCTAAGCCTAGAACTTAAGGTATCCAACATTTTTTAGCTAGATTTGGGCTAGATTTGGGCTAAATTTTGGGCTAAAATCATGCGTCGTGAATGTGCATCAGGCATCATGCATGAAACTACAGCATGTAAAGAAAAGGGGAAGAGAGATCCAAGCAAAAATAATTTAAATATAATACCCAGAAAACTTAATTCTAAAGGCCTAAAGAATGATTTTGTGCACTTACCATGAGGACCTTCCACATTTAAAATAAAAAGGCTGAAAAATCATTTCATGTATCAAAAAAATTAGTAAAAGAGATAATTTCAGGCAGTGTTTTTAATTCTCTTACTCTACTTTAAGTATTCTAAAGCATTTTTTATTTTTTTCAATATAATTTGTATACCCTAAACCTGAAAGGTCAAGGTATATTAACTTTGTGCAAACGTTTGCAACGCATAGAACGAAGCGAGTCCGGTATAGAAAAGTATATATATTCTTGATCAGCGTCACCTCGTGAGTCGAGCTATTCTTGTCCGTCCGTCCGTCCGTCCGTCCGCCCGTCTGTCCGTCTGTGTGTTGTCCGTATACACACGATAAGAAGAAGGAGTAGAGATAATTGGATGAAACTTAGTACACATGGTCATATGCACCCAAGGATCTGCAATATTGAATATTTTTGGAATTCGCCCACGGACACGCCTACCTCCCATACAACGCAAAAATTTAAAACTGCAAAACTCAGCTCATAATAAGCCTACAATAATAAAAATTTATGTGTATGTGTTTTTAACCAGCACAAAGATGTCTTCGAAAAAAAAACGCCATCCGCTCACGTACACGCCCACCTCCCATACAACCCCAAAATTGAAAACGCAATAAATAAGCCTGTGTTTAACCTAAAGAGCTAAAATTTGGCACATATGTTTTTTATGAAAAGACAAAGATGGTTTTGAAAAATGGACGTCATCTGCCCACGGACACGCCTACCTCCCATACAACGCGAAAATTGAAAACTGCATAACTCAGCTCATAGCTACCTACAACAATAAAATTTGATATTTATGTGTTTTATACCAATACAAAGATGTCTTCGAAAAATGGACGTCATCCACTCACGGACACGCCCACCTCCCATACAACCCCAAAATTGAAAACGCAATAAATAAGCCTGTGTTTAACCTAAAGAGCTAAAATTTGGCACATATTTTTTTTATGAAAAGACAAAGATGGTTTTGAAAAATGGACATCATTCGCCTACGGACACGCCTACCTACCATACAACGCGAAAATTGAAAACTGCATAACTCAGCTCATAGTTACCTACAACAATAAAATTTGATATTTATGTGTTTTATACCAATACAAAGATGTCTTCGAAAAATAGACGTCATTCACTCACGGACACGCCCACCTCCCATACAACCCCAAAATTGAAAACGCAATAAATAAGCTTGTGTTTAACCTAAAGAGCTAAAATTTGGCACATATGTTTTTTATGAAAAGACAAAGATGGTTTTGAAAAATGGACGTCATCTGCCCACGGACACGCCTACCTCCCATACAACCCAAAAAATTTAAAACTCAATAAATAAGGTTATGTTTGTCATAGAGAAATTAAATTTGGTATGTATGTATTTTATACCAAAACTAAGGTGTTTTCCAAAATTGGGAGTAATCCGTTCATGAACTCGCCCACCTCCCATAGCGAAGGCACAATAAAGGCATTAACTGTAAGCTACAGGAATAAAACTTGGTATGTGTAAATATTTCATTACAACATTGAAATGCATATTAAATATAGGCTTCATATATGCATTTAATGCAATAATGCATATTAAAATTTTTTTTGTTTTTGAAAAGTTGGTTGAGGGTATTTCATAGTCGGCCTAGACCGATTTTAGACTTTCTTTACTTGTTTTATATAATTTCTTTCATATAATATGATTTCACTATTCTAAAGAGAGAATATTTATTTTTATAAACTTTTTAAATTTTACATCATATAAGATATAATAATTTAATTCAGTACTTCAGTACTTCTTAAATTATTTTATACAAGCCACCTGTTTTAAATTTTAATTATAATTATAATTGAAAAAATTTTTGCTTAAGCTTAAAAAATAAGTATATAATTTTTTCGTCTTCAGTTATTAAATTATGTTTCGTTGTTTTTTTTTTTTTGAATAAATCAAAAAGTTGTTTGGAAAACATATCCTTTTTGGCAATTTTTGTTATTTTTTTTTATGTTATATATGTTAATGTTCTTGGTAGGAACAAATTTTAAAATTACTTGAGTACGATTAGAAACTCAATGTTGAATTTTGTTTTCTCTTTAACGTTACACGCGAACGCATATTTCTGCAAATATATCGAAAATATTATATGAAGTCAACAAATTTTGTATGCGTTCAGGAAGGTAGTTATCACGACTTTAATTTTATGTGATCAAACATATCTTTTGACTTGTGTTGTTTTAAAGATATAATCAGCTTGACTTGGTCTTTACCTTTACATTTTTATGAATTGAGTTTCAAGACAGGTCTGCATTTAAAATAAGTACCTAAATTGGCAATGAAAAAACTTACATTAAGCAAAAGTTAAGGAATAGTGGGAATCAAATAAATGACTTAAATCGAAATAATGCAAACAAAATGTTGTCTTGAACATCGAGGAGATAAAATTTTTGGTCTATAACATTACACACTCATACCTTTTTCTTCTAGTTTGAATTTTTCCGTGCGCCACACAGGCGAAATGAAGTTATGCAGTAAAGCGCAAGAAAAAACAGACTGCTTTGATACTTATAACATCCGAAGATATGGTTTATAACAGAACGTAGTATAGTCGATATAGAGCGAAATTAAAAGACCAACATTTTTCAACTGTTACTCCTAACGAAAAAATGTTACCATATGATAAAATTTCAGCTATAAGAAAGCCAGTCGTGAACAAATTTTTCGTAGTCTATTCAATATGAACAAATTAAAAGCAAGTCTTCTTTTTTACATTAATAAATAAACGACACAATTTGAAGGCTTGGGAAATTTAGAAAATTTTTTATACTAGAAAAACATTCTAGAAATATTACCTTATTTTATGAATTCTACTGAAATGTACGTATCTTCATCAGATCTGTGTAAGCATGAAGAAACGGCAAGTCTAGCAATTTTAACCACTGCACAGTGCATTGATCCCATACACACATTGGTACAAAAATAGATGGAGTTTTCCGGTGACAATGAAATTTTGTGTACACGGTTAAAAATTTTGGACTAGTTTTTAATCCAAACTTTGGTTTAAAGGAATTTTTAATCTAAAAAGCACTATTTTTTATTCCATACTTAAGTTTAATTTGTTTTTAATCCAAAAAAGTTTAAGTTTAAGACTATTTTTGGACTACAAATTTACATTAAGGTAGTTTTTTTAGGAAAAATTATTTTTGTTACCTAAGATTGAAAACTACTACTGCTACGAAATTTACGCTAAATATAATAGTTAATGTTGTTAAAGCATCCGAAGTTTATTTTTTAATTAAATGAAACAAATTATTTCTTAAAATCTGAAAAAAAATATTATTATATTCATTATTACATTGAGCAGTGTTTCATAATACATAATAAGGGTATTCATGCAAAGCGGCAAGCTTGTATTTTGGGCAATTAGTTATTTTTATCAGTCGATTGTGCATTTGGAGAGATATGTCAGCTGTTAACTTGTTAACAGTCAACTTTCAGCATACATATAAACAGCTGATTGCTGGTTTGTGATATATCTGGTTTGTGTAAACGGTTCTCCATACATTTCATTTATAAGGCTGATAAACTTATACGGTTTATATCATTTATAAGGGCATTGCCCATTTGCATGAATACACTTAATGTATATATAGTGAAGTTTATGGCAATATAATAATATGTTCACACGAAGGCCTTTTGGCTGAAAAGCCAACGAAAAGCAGCTCTTTATTTGACAGTTCTTCTATGGCGAAAAGGTGAATATTATGTAGCTTTTCAGCCATTGGCACGGACGCGACATTCGCACGGTTTTAATTACTCGAAAAACAACAAAGAAACAAAAAGAACCGATATGTATTTTAAGTGTTCTCAGGCGATGAAAGAGTGCTACATTTTATAAAATATAAAATATTGGCAAGATTTAGTACAAATTAGTTCAAAGTACGCGACAAAAAAAATAAGTTTTTTTAAGCTCGTATAGAAATATGCAAAATTTTGCATAAATTAAGTTTGGCACTTTTTTTAATATATATATATGCTTATGGAGGTCAAAGGATAACTTTTCTTCGTAGGCTTATGAAATATGAGAATTATCTCTTACCTTTTTTTCTCACGAGTTCTCACCTATGTGGATTAAAAAGGTAATCCTTTTATATTTTAAACTTTTTTGGACTAAAATCTAATCCTTTTTGGATTATAATATTTTATACTTTCTGCGGATTAAAAATTATTTCTTTTTGGATTAAAAAATTTTAAACTTTTTGCGGATTAAAAATAAGTTCTTTTTGGATTGGAAAATTTAAAACTTTTCATTGGATTAAAAAGTAATCTTTTTTTGGTCGTGTCCTATATGTTATCCAAAAAAGATAAAAATTTAGCCCAAGATTTTTAACCGTGTAATTAGTTATTTTAAACTAATTATGAAAAATGGTAAAATGGTTGAAATCTGTCAGTTCCTAGGGGTACTTCCTTTCGAACTATATTAATTTTTTACATTATTTTGTATGGGAGGTTCATACAAAGGTTGGCCGATCTTAACAATATTTGGTCAAAAGGCTAGATAATTAGAAAAATAGATAAGCATTGAAAACGACAGAAATTGATAAGACCTAAGAGCTACCTCCCTTGGATCTATAATAATTTTTCACATGATTTTGTCATCTTTTACTCATAAATATTCTCATTTGTGTTAATTTAAAAAAATCCTTTATTAGGCACATTTTATTTTATTTACAATAGAAAAATAAAATTGCTAACTTATTTTTTATTAACAATATGTGAAATAAATACGAAAAAAAATTAATGTGTGTATGTGTACAAAAAAGAAAAACTCATATTGCTACTGACTTTCATTGCCACTGACTTCTTCATCCGAATTACTACAAACAATATAAGAATCGTCAACTAATATAACAAACTGCTCAATTTCTTCATTAATAATTACATTTGATATTGGTTTGATCCTTCTTTTGGATGCTAAGATAGGATCAGATGTCAGCAACAATATTTTCATTAAATCCGTATTAGACTTAATCCTCGAGCATTTACGGATATGGTTAAGTCGATTTTTTCTAATCTCCTTGTGCCTTATTTCCAATGCCTTTTCACACGATGTTACGTTTTGTAAAGAAAGAAAAAGCATATTTTTTTCGCAAATTTCCTTTTTAAACTTTGCTAAATTTTGAATATTTTCCCAAACTGAATTGACTATTTTTCACAAAAAGTCACTTTTTTAAACATTTTGGAAGTCAAAAGTTAATACTTCAAATAAAATTACAAAAAAAGTTTCATTAATATCAAAGAATACTTTTTTTCGTAATTCCTTTTTAAACTTTGCTAAATTTTTAATATTTATCCATACAAAAATTGACTATTTTTCGCAAAAAGTCACTTCTGTATACTTCTACAACTTTCTTGATTATGAAAAGGGGCAGATAATATTTTGGAAGTCAAAGATTATACTTCAAATACAATAGCAAAAAAGTTTCGCTAAAATCCAAGAATCTTTTTTTTTTGTTATAGTGTATTAAAACTCTCTATTTGCAAATTTTTGAAATTTTAGAATTTTTTTTTAAAGTAAAGAAAATTTTTTTACAAAAAAATACATGCTCAATTTCAATTTATTAAGACTTTTTTTTTTTTTTTTTTTTTTTAATATTAATATTACAATGCATTCTTTTCAAAATATTGTATAAACTTAGAACTATATGTATTATTCTAATTTTTGTTCTAAATGTTAACGCAACAAGCTTGATTTGAAATACAATTAATATTTGTTTTAAAAAATACATGCTCAAAAAAACTACTTTCTGTATCAAAATACATTTTAAAATAGTCGCCTTTACTGATTTTTTAGAAAAAACAAGCTTTATTTTTGAAAATATTAACTCAATATTTTCGTACCATTTCGATGCATTGTGCGTCAGTTTAATACTCACATCTGACAGAAAATTTTGTCAATAAAAAAAATTTGTCAGATCGGCCGCACCTCTCTGCAGACTATGGCAAACCAAATAGAGAAAAATCTGTCAAATAAAATGGCCAAATCAGCTTTTCTTTTTGATTCAAGGATCCCTATATTTGAGAATTCAGTGATAGTTTCCAACAATATCAGTAGTAAATTGAATTAATAACTTATGATGGCCTTGTTTGTGTACAAATTATAACTCTGATTACTCTTGATGATCCATTTTAAGTACGTTTTGGAGTACATATGCAACGCAACATATGCAATAATTATCTTGTTGATTATTGCCACAGAATTATCTTGTTAAAATATTTCATATTCAAAAATATTTAAGCATCACTCCACTATCAATTTATATTATTTTAAATGAATCTAGGACTAAAAACTTTAATCAAGACTACAATTAAGCCACTAAAAGATATATTTTTTTTTCATTAAAATTTGTAGATTCAAGTTCTACTGATAAGGTTAGAATTAATGGGGTCTTTTTATATAATTAATTCTTAAAAACTGAGTCTTTAAGCTTTTTTTATAGCAAAATTAAAGTTTTTCCACTATGATGAAGTTTTTGAAAAAACTGAATTTGTCATTTTCTATATTTCAGTATTATTGATTTCAATCAATCGTCGAATAAATTCTAAGAACCTTTTGTATAAGAAGCAAAGAATAAGGGTTGCAGTTATTGAGGATGCATTTTTTTAGTGTTAGAATGAAATATTCAGATATCGTCTACTTATATTAACTCTTAACCACTGTATTTGATTCTTCAGGGCTTCTTTACCTTATAAATTTTAATGTTGAAAATGTTACCTATAGAAAAACAAATTAAATAGCTACAGCTCTTTTAGCAGCAATTTTGACTAAAAACTTTTTTGTTATTCATCTCTGTATATGCTCGGTTAGTAGTTATGTGTAATGTTATCCTTGAGTTCAACCCATACTTTTGATAGGTAAATTTGACCGATATTAAGTTATTTTGAGCTTCTGGTATCCATACCATATGAAAATGCGAAAAAGCTGTGGTAGCCGAACTCTCTTGTTATTGCATGAGAAAGCAATTAATTTGACGAAAATTTTTTAAAACTCAACTCCATTGATTTATTTAAGATTTGATAATATTTAAAAGGGCACATCTCGAAATTTTGACTCTTATATGTTTTTCACTGAAATTAACCCTTAATACGGCCATGCAAAGCTTTGAAAAATAAAGGCATAAAAACATTATCAGTTGCCACCGTTATTGCAATGACAAAAAAAATTAATTCCGAAAGGGGCACAGTTCTGAGAGTTTAAATTTTGACATGTGTCATTCATTCAGATTTAGTTATGGTAAAACAGTTTAAACGTTTATTGTCCAAAGTATTTCATCCTAGAAGAAATTACAGGATATTAACCTTAGATATTTTACTTATTAACATATAGAAGAGAAATTGAGAACTTTGTATTAACTTTTTATGTAAAATAACTTTTAATCAATACATTTTTATTTTATATCAAAAAATGGTTCTTATTTTTGATTAAATTTTAAATATGAATTTCGAAAAAAGCACATCTCTGGTATAAAAAGTCTTCAAAAATGCATAAATCTACAGTAAAAATAGAATTTATTGTTATGATAAAACTATATCTTATATGATAATGCATTCTAAATTACGCTTGCCACGAATAGTCTTATGACAGTTGGGTTTTATATATCTACTGAACATGATAATTTAAGAGTTATGCCCTTTTCGAAATTCACGATTCGAATGAGTGTTGAATTAAAATCTATGATACATATTTGAGTCAGACATACACATGACATACGCATATCATACACATAAAATATGCGCAAAAAACTAATATTTTACCTTAGCCACTTAAGAAATGTGTTTTCTCATTAAATGAACTGTCATATTTTTCAAGCGAATTTCCTGTTTAGCATTGTTAACATTAAGACCCAGCAATAGTTTTACACACTTTGAAAGGCAGAAAAAAAAAAAATTCAACGCATTTATAATATTTAGTGCGAGGCGGCAATTACAAGCCAATAATTACGCAAAATAATGCCAACAGAAATGAAAATAAAAACACTTGCACTTTTATTTAAAACAACAATAACAGCAATCACAACAATAACAACAACAATTAACTTATTGGCAAGTACTTTCACGCAAACGAAAGCGAAAACTTCAAAGGCAGCATAAAGTGCTGAGGAAAAAACAAAACAACAACTACAATAACAACAGTAGGTACTTTCGTAATTTACCAAGGTTGCTAGGAAGTTTAAGCAAATGCTATGCTAAGCTACATACAAACAAACTAAGGCAAAAACAATTGCAGCACATGCAAGTAGCTGGCGGCACGTACATAACTACAGTGTATAGGATAAGTTATATGCAAAACCATTTCATTATAACTGCCTTGCAAAGAAAAACAACAACAGCAACAGCTATTACAAAAATATGCACGATATTTTCTTCCTGCTATTTGTAGTTTTATAGCGAAAAAACAATTAATTATTGGCCAATATTGGCTAAAACATAAACATTGTGTGCAGTTAAAGTTAGACCTCAATATCCGACTTAAATGAAAGTAGACCAAGTGAGGCGAAAGAGCACGTGCACGCAATGCTAATGTGTATTGAATAATAATTTAAGAAATGCTGAAACTTCTGTGTTTTTTTTTTGCTGTTATGGCTTAAAATTAATATATAATTTTAAATATAAATTAAATAATATTTATAGTCAGCTGAGTTGGAAGAGTGAAAGTGAAACCTTTTTTGGTTATGGCAAGAACAGTCAATATTTTCAAATAATTTTATGCAATGCTTAAACAAAGTTGACAAATTTAGCTTTAATTCGTGGAAGAAAGTTATCATTTAACAACTTAGATACATAAAGATAAAATTTAGTTTCAACTAAGCTGGGCTTAAGTTAATCGTTAGTTAACTTGTGAGAGTTTAAATTGAAAGAATTAAGACAGAAACGGTTTTGGTTGATGGTACTGTTGTTCTGAATGTTATTTTGAAAAAATGATCATTAAAAAACTTGGATAAAACATAATTAAATATATAGCCAGGCAGCTGTGCTTTGAAGTCAGACTTAATCAAAAGACTTAAGAAACAAACTTTTCCTTGAATATTCAGTACTTTTATAAGTTAAGCTAAATGCGTTTATTTAAAAGAAATAGCATTAAAAAAATTTGCATTTAAATAAAATTAAATCTGAAATTAGGCAGTCGGGCTTGTTAGTCAGAATTTAGATACGAAAACTTAGGAAACAAACGTTTTGTGGCTAACAGCGCTTTTCAATGTTTATCTTAAGGCTTTATATGAAAAAAATTAAGAAATTCTCGTAAAAAACTTTTTATATAAATACAGAGAAGACAAAAATTAGGCAGCTTGGCTTGTAGGGCAGAGCTTTAAGTGTCTTAGAAAGCAATGGTTTTGGTCAACAGTGATTTTAAATGCGATTCTTAACTTTATCATTAAAAAACTTACATTTAAATAAAATTAAAGCTGAAATTATGCAGTCAGGCTTGTTAGTCCGGATTAAAATCAAAAGACTTAAGAAACAAGCGTTTTGTGGTTAACAGTGCTTTTCAATGCTATTCTTTAGGCAATATTTGAAAATTAGAAAATTCTCGTAAAAAACTTTTCTATAAATAAAATTAAGACATTATTTGGGGCTTGTAGGGCAGAGCTTAAATTACCTTAAGGAGGTGCATAACATTCGCGGCAGAGAAAACAGATCTTTTTTAAAAATTCATAAATCAGTCAAAAACAAACATTTTTCCTACATTTTTTCTTATTATTGTAGAGAATTGAACAAATTACAAGAAAAATAATTCAAAAAAATATATTTTTTACTACAACATGGTTTTATAGAGCTCCAAACTGGTGGCAGAGAAAAAAATGGGGCCTCGTGGTTGCAGCGCTGGGAGTCGCAAAAATTGTCCGATCTGGAAAAAAATTACTTTTTTAAATCTTAACAAAATTGGTTATCTTATGGCAGGACCTTTTTTTAAATTTTTTTTCAAATTTTGGTGATGTTCCAAATGTGAAAGTGTGTTTTTTCGAAAAAAAATATTGACTTTAAAAATTCATAAAAAATCGAAAAAAAAATTTTAAAAAAGCTCTTGTCATAGATAGCGAATCAAGTTTAAAAAAATACAAAAAAAAAAAAAAAAATTCGTCAAAAAATAAACCCGCAGTACAAAAAACATGGTTTCGAGATAAATGCGTTCAAAGTTTGTGAACAAAAAAGGCGAAAATTAAAAATGCGCTCTCACTATTCTGGCTGTAACTTTTGAACCCGTAAGAATTTTTTCATCAGTTCTAAGAATATTTACTAAAATACAAAATAAGAAAAAAAGTCGATTTAAAAAAAACGGCCAATGACATGTCCCTCCTTAAAAAGCAATGTTTTGGGTTAACAGTGTTTTTAAATGCTGTTTTTAACACCATTTGTAAAGATATATAATCATTAGAAAACTAAGATTTTAATAAAATTAAATTTAAAATTAGGCAGCCTGACTTGGTAGTTTAAATCAAAAGACTTAAGAAACAAACTTAAGGGGTGTACATGTGCTTTTTACTAACAGATATTTTGTATGTAGGTTTTAAAGTTTTTACTATCATCACTTTCCAGCTATAAGTTTCACTTCTAACGTTCTTTACGACCTCACACTAATTTTTTTTTATAGCTGTTCTAATTGTCGTTTGAAAAAAGAAAAACATTTGATTGATTTTAAATTGACTTGAAAAAACTAAATAAATATTTATTTGTATTTTAAAACAGCTTTTTACACTATCACCTTTCAACCTGCTTTCTGCTTTCTTTACTAAAGTGTTTCCGCAGCCATAAAAAACTGAATGACTTTTACTTTTTGATTCTTTAGGAATTTTTTTATTTTGTATTAAAATTAATTTACATGATTAATTTGAAAATCAACAGTTTTTTGTAGCCATACATTGGATTGAGTTCTTGAAAAATGTTTGCTTGCAAGGCAAGTTCGTTGCTTAAGTCTTTCGTTTGTAAAAAGCAAGTCTTATGTAGAGCTGCGTTGTTAAAATAAAACTTATGAAAGTAACTTATATTAACATTTCTTATTTTGTTTTTTTTTTTTTTTGTTGTATATTTTTTGTCGAGCTGCTTCACTGCATCTCAACTAAAGTAAATAGCTCAAGCGTGCAAATATTATGTGGCACATATGTGACCATTTGTTTGGCTAGCTTGTCGTTGTTGAAAAAAAGTTCCCAGCAATAACTAAAAATAATCAAGCAACCAATCATAAGTTTATGTGCACGTCTTTGTCAAAAAAAAAAAAAAAAAAATTAACAAAAAAACAAAAAACTTAACGGCCAAACTTTCATTAATAAATTTAATTAAATGTTACTTAATTTATGACAATCACTGCACAACATGCATGTCTGCACATTAAAATCATGCTGTGTAGTTGTCATTTTTGTTTTGTTTTTTTTTCAATATAACAGCTAATTATAATGACTTTTTTTGGCATATTTTTTTGAAAAAAATCAAGTTTTTTGGTTTTTAATATATTTGTTGCTTTACTGACACTCTAAATAAAAACATTTCTCTTTGCTTTTCTACGACTTGACCTTGCTTGTGCCTTAAATTTCAACTAAAAAATTTCCGCTGTGACAAACTTACACTTTCATTGATTTCATGTGTGGCAGTTTTAATGTTAATTTTTTTTTATTTTTTTATTTATTTTATTATTTGTTACTAAAACCACTGCCTAAGAAAACCACTTTCTTTTTGCCATATGTTTAAGTTTTCTTTATAATTTTTTTATGTAAATTTTATTGGGTGCTTTAAGCTTGTTTTGTCTTTAATGCATTCGAATAAGTCAGAGCTTTGCTTATATTAAAAAATTGCTGCTTAGTTTGTATTGTTCTGGTTTGACTTGTTGATATCTTTTAAGATGCTATTTTTTTTTTTGTTAAACTGTCAAGCTGTTCATTGACCATAACGGTCGCACTTAATTTATGACTAATAAATGAAAATTTTCTACATTGTTATGCAAAAAAGAAATAGTGTTTGTTTTATTAAGTGGCGCAAATTTTGGCAGCATTATGAAAAGACTTAAGTCATAAACTTGCTAATCTAAGCTCATGACTAACAGCTGCTTATGGCCAAATTTTTAAGCACTTATTTTGGTCAATAGCTAGCTAATAACTAAAATAGTTAATTTAAGTTAATTATTTTTAACGTTTTTGCTCATTTATTTCATTTCATTAATATGATTGTGCATTAACTTGACCTTAATTTTTGGTCATTTTAGTTTAACAAAAATTCAAGTCATTTCCAGTTCCGCTCTAAGCAAATTATTTGTTGAAAAATAAAAAAAATATAATGTCTCTTGGATTGCTTGAATTTGATTAGTTGTGTTGCAAGTGCGCATTCAGTCTACATGAAGACTAAAAAAAGCGGTTTGAAGTTAATTGGCTTTGATTAATTTTGCTCTAATTTAACAACAATTTGCGCTTCAATCAATGCAAAAAAAAAAAAAACATTTTCTGTATAAGTTATATTGAAAATTTCTCTGTTAGCAGCTGTTTATATTCATTAAAGCTACATTGCCGGCTAGATTCTTTTAAAAGCAACTTTTTTAGCCAAACAGCGCTTTAAAACTATGTCGACATATATATAAATTTTTCATATTTAAGCTTCCGTTACTCATAAGTGAGAAACTAAATTATGTTTGTTTAAACTAAAGTTGACTTTTTTATTGGTTTTCGCAAAATTATAAAATGTTAATTGTCATTGTTTTTAATTATCATTATATAAAATATTTGAAAATTAAGCAGCTATTTAGTAAATACAATTGTTTTTAGCATCACCCATAGTTTAATTTATAACCAATCGAGTTCGTTGCTTAAGTCTTTTGTTAACATCTTTTTGCCTTGTGACTGCAATTACATAATTATTGCAATTAATATTATTTTGAATTTTTTGTTATTAATACTTTTGACAACATATGTATGTATGTACACGCCAAGCTTAACAATATGTTATTTTTTTAACAACTTGCTCTTAACAACAACAAACACAAAAAAACATTGCAAATAAATAGACCATCAAATTTTATGTTTTTCTGCAACTACTTTGAAATTTTGTAGACATGAACAATAAGCGTATAAAAGCCATATTTAATGAAGCGTATAGCGTAAAGAAATTGTTAGGCAAACTAATTAAACAACAACAAAAAGAGAAACAAAATTTATGCGCTATTATGTCATAGCAAAAAAAAAAAAAGGCGCAACTAACTTAAGAAGCAAACAAAAAAAAAAAGTGTTTGTGAAATGTTCAAAATATTTTAGCAACTTGTAGCCAATTAATTAAAAGGCTTGTGAAGCTACACAGTCATTTGGCAGCTTGTGGTAATTAATTATAATAAATTATACAGCAGAATAATAAGGCAAGTGTGCAATATTTCAAAAGCAAAAAAAAACAAAATTCTATAAATAAATGCATATCTGCAATAATAACTTTTTGTAAATGGTTTTCTAACAAGCTCAAAGCAAGCAAATTTATACTTGCCTAACAGTAGCTTAACTCTGCCGCTTAAATATAATTGCATTGTTCTAAGTTTTTTTTGCAATATATTTATTAATTGCTTGTTCTTAAGGGGCATGCTTTAAATGACAAATTTTGTTTTTTGCCTTCCAAAAATAGCATCTTGCTTAGTTCAAACTTAAGTTGCGCGCTTAAGTCTTTTGTTTTGCTTATTAAAGAGTATCAAAATAAACTAGGCTCTAGTCTTTAATGTTATTAATATTTATTAAATATTATAGCTTGATTTATGTAGCCATGAAAGTAACAAACATCAGCTGGTGACATGGACTTGAAAACTCTCAAGCTAACTATACGAACAATTTATAATATTTTAACATATCTCGGAAATGTCGGCGGAAATTCATTTAAAACTAGGTTTTTTGGATTAACATAAAAACATAAATATGCACAAAGGCAACATTTTTATTAATAAAGAAAATGATAACTTTTACCATTTGTTGTCGTCTTGCACGCTGCTTGTTTATGCTCGATGGTGATAAGATAAGATGAGTTAAAATAATTGAGTTGAAAGTTAGTAAAAAAAAAAATGTAAAGCAGACATTAATATGCTTAATTTAAATATTTGTCTAATTTATGCATAAAAAAAACTCATATATGTTTTGTTAGTGTTAAAAGGTTAAGTCTAATCCAGTTTGTTAAGGCTACTTCGGAAGTTGTTCGATTTATCGCTTCATGGTGTGGATAACCTGCCACCGATAAACTGCATATCCAGCAGATATGTTTCACAAGTTCCACGCTTTTCGAATGACCGTATAGGAGATAATATAAAAAGACATAAGAAATTAAACATAAATGAATATGGGTGAATAATTAGACATGTCATCAGACAACTGCACCTTTTGAAACACGCTTAAAAAGCAAAAGTATTTATACTTATAGCTGAATATCTGAATTTTGCTGAACGTTGTTTGATAAGATAAGAATTGCCTGAAGCAAGAAAAAAAATAAATAAATAAATGGTTGTTTCAATACCAAAATTTGAACTCATCTCTTTATTAATGAATACTAGCATTGCCTGGCGAAATTCAATCAATTTTTTTCTTGCCTATTTATAATTAAAAATGCACAATAACTGGAATGATTAAAATAATATTTATGCTATTACTTTGAAAAGATTCGAACGTTATACGTTATTTCCTTCAAAGAAATATTTTTTTTTTTTTATATTATAAATTATTTAAAAAATTTAAAAACAACATTAAAACAAAATTTCATTTTGTTGAAAAAAGCCTTGATTTTTTGTTTGCACGAACCATAAATTAATTAAGAGTCAAGAAAAAATAAATTCATCTAAAATGCGCTACAGATTTTGAAAGAAAATGAAAAATGAAAATTTGAGTTTTTCTCTTTTTACAACAAAAATCATTTGTATGCCATATTTTGAGACAAAATAAAATGTTACGAACTCTTTCAAAAAGTAAAAATTTAAATATAAACAAAAAAACCAACGGTAAAATTTTATTAATATTTTTAACATAACTGATAAGATTCAAACACAAAAAATAAATAACTTAAATCATTTCAAAATGGCGGAGATATTGGCTTCCTTATTTAGATTATTAAATTTGAGACACTTTTTTTCACTCTCTTGGCATTTAGTTGAAATACACGCTAAATAAATAACGTAATTGTTAAGAAAATTCATTAAAAATACTTTTGGTTAGAACTTCATAGTGATTGTTATCATATTTTAAAGAAAATTTAACAAACTTTAAGAAAAAATTATAAAAAGAGGCAAACAGTTAATATTCTACCAAGAAATTGACAAGAAAAGTCGAAGTCTTGAATTCAAAAAACCTGTTTTTACAAATTTCACAATTAAGGAATGCATAAAATTATATTTTTTGTGAAAAATTTTCACATTTGAAAAAAACTCAAATTTGACCAATTTGAAGGCAACAAAATTTCATATTGATTAAAAAGCGGGTTTTTTCTCTAAAATTGTAACTTTCTCTTATTAAGTTGGGAAACCTCAACTTTGTGAATGAATAACTCATCAGATATGAACAAAATTTTTTGTATTTAAATTTTATAATAAAAAACATTAATTTTAAAATAAGTCCACGTCCTTCAAAGTGCATTTCGGCTTAAAATAGTTTTTATTTGGTTTTTTTAAAAAAAACATTATATTTTTGATAGATCATTACAAAAGTAACACTCAATGCAATTTTTTATTAATTATTTTTTAATTCAAAATTTGTATTATTAACTCTCATTAATATGGTGTAATGTAAAAATGTATGAAGAGATAAGAGTTATGAAAAATATTTTTTGTTTTTAAATTTGAAAAATTTTCAAGGGGGTACCCTTGTGTAAAATGAATATTCAAGTCATTTTTTCTTTTGTGCTTAACATCTGGTATTTGACACAATATTTATTGAAGCACATTAATGCAGGATAAAATTCAAAATTTTGAATTAAAAAATCATTAATAAAGAATTGCATTGAGTGGTACTTTAAAGATCTATCAAAAATATAATGTTTTTTAAAAAAAAACCATATCAAAACGATTTTATGCCGAAATGCACTTTGAAAGACGTGGACTTATTTTAAAACTAATGTTTTTATCATAAAATGTAAATAAAAAAAATTTTTTCATATCTGATGAGTTATCATTTACAAAATTGAGGTTTTGAAATTAGAAGAAAATTTTTATGATTTTTCCTGCTAAAAATAAAAAAAATTTTTTTTTAAAGAAATATAAGAAAATGCATTCCATTTCTTTTGCATATTTAAAAATGTCCATATTTGGTACTTTGAAAGATTAAAACTATTGTTTACTGGTGCGATGAGACTAACAAGAAAAAAGCCACATTTTGTATGGAAGCCCTATGAAATGTAAACTTTTCCGATAAAATATTTAAACATGAGAATAGGTCATAAGAAAATAACATTTTTGATACCCATATTGGGCACTTTTAATGTAATGAAATTGTTTCTTTAAGGCAAATAAATGCATTTCAATAAAACAAAAATTTCATTATAAACAGTAACAAATTTAAAAAAAAAAACAAAAAAAAGGTAAGTTTACAAATTGCCTTAAATCCAACATAAATTAATATGAAATAATTGTGTCAACATACTTCTTTGATATCAACTAATCATTTCTAAAAATTACAACAACAAAATAAAAAAAAAGTTTCTTATGAAAAATTTATGCCATCGTATGTGGTTTTGTAAGAGCTTCCGTTTGATATCAAATTTGTAAATGTTTCCATGGAAAACAGCGAAATTAAAGCAAAAAAAAATAAATTTTCGCTGATTTTTGAACGCGAATTTGAAACCCTAAACCATCGATTGAGCACGTCGACCTTAGATTTTTGTCTTCTATCACATATCCGAAAATCATTCAAACCTGGGGACCTTTCCTTGTAAGTTAAATCTTACATAGCTCTCTAAATTTATGTTTGTCATGTTGTTACAACTTCATGTCATAGTACCAACCTATTTGATTTTAAAAAAGACGATGGAAAATAAAACAAAAAATATTTTTCTGATGTGTCCAATATAATGTACATAACATAATATTAAGAAAAATTCTAAAAATTATAAATTTATTCTTGCAAATATGTTCCTTATTCTTTTGCTTGCTCAGTTAAAGCAAACTAAGCCATAAATTAGCAAAAGCCTTTAAAAAACAATAGATTTTAAATACAACCTATGAAAAGTTTAGACATAAAATCAGCTTACTTTTTTATAGTTTGCTATAAAATATTTTTCCTCATTCGTTTTCGAAATATGTAATCATTGCTTCCTTCAGTTAAACACTTGATTGACGTGTTTAAATGACAAATTTTAAAAAAAGTTACCGCATATTTATTTTTCTCCATAACAATATTACGGCAATTTGCACATAATTGATTTGGGCTACGTTTCGAAATAAATAAATAAATTTAAATTTAAAGCAATTTGAATGTTTTAAATTATTAGCCATGAAGTTGCATTTGCGCAAGGCTCGAACAACAAGAGCTAAAACGAATCATCAGTGACAATTATTGCTCGTAGTGGCAGGCGTAAACGCAAAAGTAAGTGCTTATTTTGTTGTTGTTGTTGCTATTACTTTGATGTTACCTCGTCACATAACATCTAGTCATATGCCTTAAACAGCGCTCACCTGCACTTTGCATGCATTCACATAATTTACTCATTCATTCATTCATTCGTACAGCTAGTCATACAGCTAGTCATTTATTCAATATGAAAAAAAAAACAAACCCATTCTATTCACTGGCTGCCTCCATTCAGCCTTGTCCACATATTGGTTTTCAATGTTTTTGTTTTTTTTTTTTTAATGAAAAATTATAATTATGTTTGTAACAAAGTGCGGCGTCTGTGGCAAATTTTAGAGACGGTTTTTTAGTCACAAGTCAATAAGACGGTTCTCTGCAAACGGTAGTGACAAGAATTATTTAAAGACGCTTCAGGCGGCTTTGTAAGGCAAAGAGTTACTGAAAGTTGTTTGAAAGCTTTGACAGAGTTGTGGCAGTAAAAACTATAAATTTACTGCTGAAGATGCATTCAATGAAAATGTCAAATCATACAGAATTTAACGGTATGTCAAAATTAGTGCTAAACTATGACCATATTATATAAAATGCAGAAGATGACGATATTTAAAAATAAAAAATGTTAATTAAATCATTAATATTATTTTTGTTTATTATTAAAATTGGTGTTCTTACAATAAAATTTTATATTGAAAAAGAATACCAAAAATTAATTTTTTTTTTTATATATGGGCATCTCCCAAAAAAGGTCCACCAAAAATGAAGAAAAACATTAAAATAAAGCACTCTAAAAGCTTATAACTTTATTTTTTTTTTATTTTGATTAGTATGACTGCTATGTAACTTGAATTCAACTTATTATGATGTATTTTTATTTAAATTTATAACGAACATCTTTACTGTATTTTACTACTGTGGAAAAATTTGTCGCGTCCATGATGTCGCGTCCGTATTCGTGCTATATCTATTTAAAAAAAGATAAGAGAGCATTTTTATGTTTCATAAGTCTACTAAGAATAGTTATCCTTTGACCTCCATTAACATGTATATTATATATAAAAAAAAGTTCTCAAAATTTGCTAAATTTTGCGTATTTCTATACGAGCTAAAAAAAACTTCTGTTTTTTGTCGCGTCCGTTTCATTGAATGATTGATTATTACTTTGTACTAATTTGTACACTCAGGGAAAAAATGCTGTTTTATCAAACAATTCATGGGTTGAAATAACAGATTTCAATGTTAAATACCATCCAACAAATGAAACTTTCAAATCAACAGTCGGTTGACTGTTGGTGTATGAAACACGAAACCCGTATAAAAACTTATTTATTGAAATTTGATCACTGGTTTGAAAGTTCATGTATGGCCGAGTGTGCTAACCTGTGCGTCCAGTACTCGAGTGTCCACGGTTCAAATCCGTGGATCCGTGGAAATATATAAAATATTTTTTTTAAATAAAAAATTAAATTTGCAATTTTTTTTTTTGCAAGATTGTAAGCATTCTATTTTGAAGGTTTTTTTTGACCAAACAATTAATGAAACAGAATAATTATTATTTCAATTATTAAATTAAAATCTTTGATACTTACACAACTAGGGTTCGAACCCACGTCTCCCGCGTGACAGTCTAGTGCACATTCACTGAGCTACTGGCAACGATAATATAAATATAGCAAAACACATATAAAAACTATTGCTTAGAAAAAATTGACAATTCAATATAAGCACAAAAATATTTCAACAGATGATTTTAACAGCACAAAAATACTTTGAAACGTTAATTTAACAAAGAAAATTGTTTACTTAAACGCAAATCATTCAATCGAACAGTGTCTTGAAATAACAGTGGCCGACTGTTAATATAACAGTTGATATTTTTCTGAGTGTACTAAATCTCGCCAATATTTTTATAAAATGTAGCACTCTATCGTCGCGTTAGAGCACTTATATATATATCGGCTCATTTTGCTTCTTTCTTGTTTTTCGAGTAATTAAAACCGTGCGAATGTCGCGTCCGTGCCAATGGGAGATGCCCATATGTTAAAAAATTTTTTATTTATAAATTGTCATTTTTATGGTAATTTTTTTATTTTTATTCAACAAATTTGTTTAAATGTTTGTTTAATTTTTGCTTTTAAATTTCTTTTAATTTAGTTTGACTAAATTTTAGTTTTTTGGTATTTATTTTATAAAACATTTTTTTATTATTAAAATAATTAAATAATAATAATAATAATTATAATTACAAATTCTTTTTATTTTGTTTTTAATAAAATAATGTATTTTTTATAATAAACTATGCCTTAAAATATTTAAACCAATATAAAATTAAATAAAAAGCAAAAATTAAACAACAATTTAAAACATTTGTTATATAAGAATAAAATAAAAAAAAGTTGCCATTACAATGGGGGAAAAATAATGCCAAAGTTATGCCGCCACAAATATTTGCTATGGAAATTTTCTATATTTTTCACACAGTTCAAACACTACACCATGTGAGAAAGATCGATTAACCCTAGCAACGTGAAAAAAAAAACAACAGCAAAACCGTGGTTGCTGCTTTTAATAGAGAAATGACATAAATAAGCAGTTAATAAAAAACATATTTTGCAATAGCAGCAAAAACAAAATGCAACAGCTAAAATTTAGAAAAAAAAAAACAGATAATGAATCTCTAATAAGTTGAACTGACAAAGGGTGCAAAAAACTTCAGTTTTAATGTTGCTTTTGCTTTTGTTTTAAGTCAATCAAAGATTCGCACGACAAGCATGAGCGACAAGCATAGCTGGCTGATAAATGATATGCCAGCAACTATATAAGCTGCAACAAAAACAACAACAAATATCAGAAAAAAAAATCAAAATATGATATGCAGTGACAACATCGCTATGTTGAGACTTACATTAGATTGGATTAGATTACCACGATATTTCAACATCAACACACAAGAAAAAGCAACAACAACAACAACCAATATCTCAATCAACAACAATGGCTGAGACAACAAAAGTAACAGCTTCATCATGGTGCATCACGAAGCAATGCTGGCAAAAGTGGCAGAATAACAATAACTGCAGCAAAGCGTACAGGTAGCTACAGTTTCAAACGCGCAGCTCATTTGCCGCGACAGCAACAGCTGAACTGCTTTTATAAATAAAAAAATATATCAAAGCGAATTAGTTGATTTTTTTCTAAATGCAAATATCAGAACAAGAGTATTTTAGGCTAACTGACAACAATAACAATGATATATTTTTGTTATTCTTTTAAGCGTTTTCTACACTTGTTTAGAAAAAAGTACACTTAACGGGGGACATGACATTGGCCGTTTTTTGAAATTGAAATTGATCTTTTTTTATAATTTTGTATTTTAGTAAATATTCTTAAGATTCTAAGAAAAAAAATTTCATGGAAAAATTCTTACGATTTCAAAAGTTACAGCCGGATTAGTGAGAGCACATTTTTCTTTTTCAACATTTTTTTTTCTTTGTTTACAAACTTTGAACGCGTTTATCTCGAAACCATGTTTTTCGTAGTGGTTGCGGCAATAGCGGGTTCATTTTTTGACGCAATTTTTTGTTTTTTATTTTTTTAAGCTTGATTCGCTATCTTATGACACGAGCTTTTTTTAAATATTTTTTCGATTTTTTATGAATTTTTAAAGTCAATATTTTTTTCGAAAAAACACACTTTCAAATTTGGAACATCACCAAAAAGTGAAAAAAAAAATTTAAAAAAAGCTCCTGTCATACGATAGCCAATTTTGTTAAGATTTAAAAAAGTCATTTTTTTCCAGATCGGACAATTTTTGCGACTCCCAGCACTGCAATTACGAGACCCCGGTTTTTTCTCCGCCGCCAGTTTGGAGCTCCATAAAACCATGCCTATAAAAAAAATATATTTTTTTGAATTATTTTTCTTATAATTTGTTCAATTCTCTACAATAGCTGTGTTTTTTACCAAGCGAGTAGTCAAAAAACGACTGCTTACTCGCTTAAGAATTTTTTTAAAACTTGGAAGCATTTTCTGAAAAGTCAAAAACGTTGTTTATGTTCTGATCAAATTTTTGTAAACAATTTTTGACAAATTTATTTTATATATCAAAGTTTTGACAATTAGTGATACATAAATTTTCAGATTTTAAGCATTGGAGACTCGGTTCTGAAAACAAACCCGATACTCAAAAGATTTTCAGTGCTAAAAGCTTAAGCAAACAACATAGTTTTACATAATGAGTATATTTGATAAATTTTGTTTATCTTACCTGTTAAATTATTATGTATTTTTATTGAAATATTGATCTAAAGCAAATTATGAGTATTTCGTGAAAAGTATTTGGTACAAAAAATTTTCATTTCATACATCACTATTGACTATCAATCAGATATAGTTGCCACCTTTGTAGGAAATTTATACAATTATTGAAACATAACTTGGAAGCATTTTTTTTCGTTTGGTCGGCAAACTTTTAAGCGACTAACAGTTTCCTGTGTTATTTAAGCGAGTATACATATGATAAGCGAGCGTTTTTTTACAACTCGCTTGTTAAAAAACACAGCTAATAATAAATTTTGCAAAAATGTTTGTTTTTGACTGAGTTATGAATTTTTAAAAAAAGGTCTGTTTTCTTTGCCACGAATGTTATATACCTCCTTAAACTGCTTTTAACTTCAACTATTTTGCATATATTTATTCCCTAACAAATTTCTGTCTACTCTATATTTTATCTTTTAATGTAACTAGCTCGCTTGTAAGAGAAAAATTGAACAAAGTCTGTATAAGTCTCCGTATAATTTTTTAGAAGTCTGCTATTTTCGCATAATTATTTAATTTCCATTAAATTTCCTTCACAATTTCGTTTAATTTTTATGCATTTTTAGCGGAAACTTGAATGCATGCAATTTAAATCGCGTGCTAATAGCTAAAAGTCAGCAAAAGTTTGCTCTGTTTTTCTCAACTGCTGCAAGCAGCTAACTAATCAAACAATGCAAACATTCTCAGCCCTGTCGTTGACATCAACTATTTGCTTTTTCTTTTTTGAGTTATCTAGTGCTTGTTTGACTTTGAAAGGAAAACCAAAACATGTACTTCACAAACAATGAAAATTTGAATATTTGTTCATTATGACTTTTCACTATTTTCATTATGATTAATATTCGCTGGCAAGAGAAAAGATTGCAAAGAGTAAAAGTAATAATTTTTTTTTTTTTTAACCTCAAGATTCATGTGTGATGAAAACGGATGTTAAGATGCAATTGTTTTTTCCGCCAATAATTATCATAACTTTGTTAATTTCCTCACATTAAAAACAATTTGACTGTCTAAACAAAAGACTTAAGAAACAAACTTTGTGTGTATTAAGAGTCAAGTAAACGTTCAATTTTGTCTTGATTTCAACAGTTTTAAGTTGTGCTTGAGAATAAGTGACAAAAATTTTCTCTCTTTTAAGTCTTTCAAGCAGGAATTTTTTTATAGTTGTTTTTATCAGGCACATGGAAGACACACAGAGTAGGGATGTTCGCTGATAATCGATTATCGATGTACATAGATGTTAAAATAAAAAAAAAAATCGATGTTTTATCTTCTGGAATACCATTTTCTCAATATAAGTGTCGAAAAAAATGTATTTTCGAGCAACTTTAATGATCATCTACTAAATAAATCCCGTGATGCTGCATTGTTTTCTGTATTGATGACGATGTTGGGCAACATCTTTGTTTTTTGTTCAATTAGCATGAAGAGTCGAGTTTGTTTCAACCAAACCATACGATATACCAATGGATAGAAGAGCTCAATACTTTTCCAATAAGCTTAAATACATGTGAAAACCATGATAAATACATATTTTATAGGTGTTTAAAAATTTTTTTTTTCGAAAATGACGAAATATTGATTTTTGGGGTCTCAAAAGAGTTAAGGCTCAAACAAGTTATGCGTAAGCATACAAAAGTTTCAGAGAAAAGTCAACGAAAAGTATACAAAAGTTCAAAAACACACTTTTCCATACTTAATTAAAAACAAAGTAAGCATCAAAAAAATTTTCAATATAAATCGATTCGAATGAAATGACAAATAAAAAATAATTTGTTTTTGTCGAAAAAGATTGCCAACTAAAATTATAAAAAAATATTTTCTTGAAGTTGGTAAACTCATCCATGCTTTATGATTGAATATAGCGGTCAATTTCAATACAAACCTCTCTTAATAAATAAATCCTGTCTTAAACATACATTTTTTACTGATTTTTAATAACATTTCGATACATAAGTGTTTAAAATCAAAATTTAAATTATTTTTTAAATAGGTTGCAACCCTTTTCTGCTTAGCAATATACGGTGTCGAGCGCTCACACTCAAGTTTTGAAAAGTAAACGAAAAGTGAGAAACTGAACGAAAAATTGCTTACGCACAACTTGGGCGACGCAATATATTGCTGATCAAGTACGTTCTTTTGCTCTCTAGCTTTTGTATGCTTACGCATAACTTGGTTGGGCCTTTAGTAAAAACAAAAAATTTAAAAATTTTGTAAGCCAATATTTATGTGCTATGAAAAATCTTTACTTTTAAGCTTCTGACTCGGGTATGCATTCTGAAGAAAAAAAAAGTTATGAGCAAAAAACTTGATTTTGTAGCCAAAAAAGTGGTTAACGACAACCAAAAACGCTCCATGGGGATTTCTCCGATCCAAAAAAAATTATGCAGAAATAGTTATTAAGTGTCCCTCTAATTTCTGTGTCTGGCTGACTTTTTTTTCTCCATACAAAATCGGTCCGTCTTAATATATATTGTATCATTTGAACTATAATTTGGTAACTACAACAAAACTTTACAGATTTCGTTAAATTTAAATTTTAATTTGAATATATCTTGAAATTTTTTTGAAGGCGGGACTGTCCACAATTAAGGAATTTTGCAAACATTTTTTTCAGGCAAAGAAAATTTTAACTTACAATAGTGAGTAAATCTCCAAAAATCGATTTTAAGTAAAATTTTCCACTATTTCCGTTTTTGAATACTGTAATAATTGTCAATGGATCTTACTACATAGTTTTGAGTCAAAATATGATAACATATTTTTGAAGAGATTTAAGAAAAAAATCAAATCTTTGCTATCCATGGATATTTGATAAAAGAAGTAAGAATCTAAAATGTTCAGAAACTAAAAGAATTTTCACTGAAATCATCAAATTTTTCTATGACAATCGCAAAACAGTATCAGCTTGTCTACCGGGCTTATAAGTTATGCCAAAATTTATGTCAAATTCCACTTAATAATTCCCCTGAATAATTATAAATTTAAATTTTTTTTCGAAATTAATCCAAATCTTCTATATAAAAATAAAATTAAAAAGAAGTATTAATATTAATTTAAACATAAACTTTTTTCATAATTTTAATCAATTTCTTTATCGTTACTCTTCTCCGTTTCGATTTTGATAGATAAGACTGAGATGTAAAAGTTGACTTCCATAACCTTGATCGTAATATTGGTATCAGAAATTTGTTTTATATTGATTATCTACATACTTCCTAACACAATCTTGCCCTGGCTGAACAAAGTCAAGAGCCATGAATGGCCCAAAAAAAGCTGGCAATTTCAAGAAATTTCTTGTTTCTTTGTATTCGGTGACATATTCAAAATAAAACGTCAGAACGCCATAAAATTGCCATAACATGCCATTTATTTTTTTTTAATACAAATGCATTTAAATTAATTTAAGTTTTTAAGAAATTTTTTAAGCAAATTTTTATGTAAAAGGGTACCCAAAAAAAAAAAATAATTCTATGCAAAGTTATGTTCTAGTTGGTTAATAGCTTTAAAAAGGTGTAGTTTCAAGATATTTCGTCTAAGAACTTAGTAATTACAAAATCATGAAGGATATTTTTATTTCTGGCATGAATGAGATGAACCCGTTTTTTTGAATAATGTATTGCTTACAAAATAGCTAACATCCCTATACATCATACTCTGAAGATCACGCAGATTTTTTAAACATAATGGTTAAAGAAATTTCTACTATATTCGCAAGTTTTAACACTTCTTAACCTGAATACAAGAACTAAAAGTGTGTTTTTCATAAAACGTAATGAATTCAAAAAAAAATGTTACTACATTTTTCTACTTGTACTCTTTTTTAAAATCACGTACATTTTACTTTAAATTGTTTGGGAATTGCACCACTTAAAAATGAAACAATAAATCCCAAATTGATAGCGTTACGTGCAACTTCTGTGACACTTCTGATGGCATCAACAGTTGAGCGAGAATGTTGAAAGCTGTATTGATTACCCGATAGACCCATATCTCCCTACAATTATGCCTGCAGTCTATCACACACTTTTCTGTCGAAAACTCTACTAGCCAAATTCAGCATATAGTGTGGTCTCTACAGGAGTTAGTTTGACATATGTAAAATAAAAACTTTTATATTCGAAATTTAGGTTAGACAAAAACTGCATTAAAAAAAGCATAATAAAAACAATATTATTGCAAACAAAAAATTTTTATGAAACACAAAATTTATGCAATATTAACTAATTAATTTTTTTTTCTTTTCTCATTGCAGGTAAGCAAGAATTTAACTTTGTAACACATAGCCAGAGTTTCAACTACTTGCAATAAGTTCAAAAAATAAACACTCAACAACAACAACAATAAGCAAACATAACTAGCTGCTGATTTCAGCAAGCATTGGCCATGTAAATCCAAACATAAATAAGCAGAACAACAACCGTCAAATAATGAAATAAGCTGTTTACAAAAATCACAGAAGTGTTAAGTTTTTGCTATTAACCCGTAATGATTTAAGTATTTTTGTTCAACTGTTAATTAAAAGCAAGTGTTGATACAACAGTTGTTTCTGTTTTTTTGTTTTTTTCTTTATTTGTTTCTAAGCATATTTTATACGCAATTTAAGTCAATTAACTTGTTGTAGCTACAAAGCGTAACAACTGCAATAGCTCAATTATTTCAAGGTTAAATTCCTGAATGTCTGCAACAGTTTTATGACGATTTTTTAAGTATGTAGCAAAAAAAAAAAAATTCAAAATTAATGCCTGCTACGCGTGCGCGTATTGAAAATCGTACCGTATAGCATGCTCTAGTTTGCAGATCACGCCTAGTTTTCATGGCAAATTAGTGAAGAAAACAAAAATAAAAGATTTTTAACAACTTTGTTAGTATTCAATAAATGTGCCAATTTCAATTAAGTCAAACATTCCAATACAATTATGTTGCCACACTTTAAAGCAAATAAAAGAACAACATAAGTTATGATGGCATGCTTGGAGTTGCACAACGTCAATGGCAAGCAATTAAATTAACATCGGTTTAATTTTAGTTTCATTGGAATGCTTTTGCGTGAGGAGTCTCATCTGCGATGAATGCTTTATTTCTTTTTTTAAATATTTCAGTCACAAGGATTGAGTTTTTTTTTTGAGGCAAAAACTTAATTTAATTGATTGCTTTGCAACACTAAAGCAACATCAACCACAACAACAACATATTTTTTTATGCTTTTATTTTCCGTGACTCTGCATTTTTCTGTGGCATCCACTGCAAGGTCGCTGCTGATTTATTAGTGGAAAGCAAGCCGTTTTGTTGGCATTTTAGTTGCAAGCATCAATGGCAAGGACAACTGCTGCTATTTGACAGTTTTTACAGCTTGCAATAAAACAATAAAATCTGCATTGCATTGTTCCTTTTATTGTTGTAATGTTTTCAGCTTTTTGTTTCTTTTGTTGTTATTGGAATTCGTTGCTGTGGTAAAACTGTTATGCCTATGGCAGCAACAAGTTCGTTGCTTAAGTCTTTTGTTTGAAGTTCCAGGTTTTTTAAGTAATAATGCATAACATTCGAATAAAAGCAGGAGAGAAAAAAATTATGAAAAAGAAAGAAAGAAGTGTAAAAGAAGCAAAGTAAATAAAAGAAAAACATAATAGTATTTAAGGAAAATTTTTTTAAAACATCATTACATTAATTTCCTTACCAAAATAGCTATTTTTGAAAATATGACTTTGAACGTTAATCAGTTTAGTTAAGTCAAATTCACTTTCATTAATCAAAAATGTGATTTAAATATTTTTTTGTTTTTCAATTTTTATATTAATACTAAAATCGGAAAAAATACGTCAATGTTCCTTAAATTTCATACCCTACAATATTTTTCATGCTCTTTTCGAATTGGACAGTAGATTTTTTAATGTTTCATTCAACAAACGTTAGTAAAAACTTGACTCCAATAAAGTAAGGTACTTATGCTCTGGATCAGTTGGCACAAATAGTATCTATAAAAAAAGATAACCATAAGTGTGCGAAAATCAAGTCTGAAGGTTTCAAAATGGCGCCTTTAAAGGAGACAATTTTAATGTTATTCAGATTTTTGTTTTATACATAAACTTACTGTGTAGTTTTTTCAAATTAATTAAAAATTTTAAATTTCAAAATGGCGGATCCAATATTTTGACCAAGTTTTTAAATTTGATTAAATATGGTCTGAAAACTGTATCAATATATCCGGAATCATATATCCGGATTTTGAGCTGAAAACTTTATATTCGAAGATTTGATTGAGGTCACTAATGCCGAATCTGTGCTTGAATTTTTACAAATCAAAATGGCGGATCCAATTTGGTAGACCAAATTTTATATGAATCAATTTTGAACTGATAAAGAATATGGATTCAAATTAAAAAAATTTAATATGGCGAATCCTATATGGCAGTCAAAATATCGAAATTTTATCGAACTTGGACCAAGAACTATGTGTGTATAAGTTTTTCTAGCCGCTGACTATGAATCTGGTATCAGATTTTAAAAATACAAAAATACAAAATTCATCATGTTGGTTAATATTTTTAAATTTCATCGAACTTAGAGTAGAAAAACCAACGAATCTGGAATTAGTTTGGAAAGATTTAAAAAGACAAAAACAATCTCTTGGCATTAGAAATTTTTAAATTTAATCGATTTTGATCTGAGATCAATGCCAATACATGTTTTTTAGGAAGTTGATTTTCAATGGTGACCGTGGCATGCAGGTTAAGAGTGTGGCTTAGCATGTTCGGAGCCCGGGTTCGATCCCCAGCCGCGGCGAAAAGTTTTTTCAATAAAAAATTTTTCTGATCGGTCACCACCTCTCTGCAGACAATGGCAAACCTCAGAGAGTAAAAAATGCCATGTAAAGCTTCTTGAGAACAAGAACGTTAGCCGTTTGGAGTCGGCATAAAACATGTAGGTCCAGTTCTCGGTCAATTGTGTGCAAAAATTTAATAACACACACAACACAATCGATCCTAAGAAGCTCGGTCAAAGTCCTTTCAAGGGCTGAAATGGCCAATTTGTTTGTTTTTGTTGATTTTCAATCATATCCAATAAAGTGGATGAAATTTTAAAATTGTGGCAAAAGAAAATAAATTCAATTAAAATCCAGTAAAGACTTTGAAAAAAAATCAAAAATGGAAATTTGAGTTTTTGAGTGTTTTACAAAAAAAAAAAAAAAAACTTTTACCCCATATTTTGAAAAAAAAAAATCAAAGTTTGTGGTCTCTTTTAAAAAGCAATTATTTAAATATAAGTAAATGTAAAAATTATTAATAATTTTTTTAAACTAACTGATAAGACTTAAATACAAAAAAGAAATAAATGCTTCCCAATTTAGAACAATCAATTTGAGACAGTTTTTTTCTCTCTCTTGGCATTTGGTTGAAACACACGCTAAATTACAAACGACAATATTAGGAAAATTCATTAAAAATACTTTTGGTGAGAACTTTGCTGTCATTTTTATCACATTTAAAATATTAGAAATAATTAGAAAAATTGAAAAACCGTTAAAATTCATTCAAGATATTCACATGGCAAGTCAAATTTTTTAAATCAAAACACATTTTTTTACAAATTTCACAATTGACGAATGCATAAAATTAAATTTTTTTTAAGAATTTGTAATTTTTGAAAAAAAATTCAAATTTGACCAACTCAAGAACTATCCCGGGTTCTTTCTCAAAAATTGAATTTCTCTCTTCGAAGGTTGGGAGCGCCCTCTATGAGCTATATTTTTTATATATATATTGCACATCTGGGCAACATAACCTTTCGAATGATATAAGTTTCATTTATTTTGAGTTTTAATTAATACCAAAAAAGCGTACGACAAGCTTTAATGTAAACGTATTAATATATAAAATAAATTCCACGAAGCGTCGCGCTATTCGACTATTTTTTTTTTAAAGTATGCTTTATAAGAACATATTATTCAGTTATATAAAATTTAAAAGATTTTTTTAAATATCTTTAATAATAAATACATGCGAGTTCTTCATACCACACTTATTTATTTTAAGTAAATCAAGTAAATTAAAACTAAGTTAATTTTTAAAAAAATTTGGCAAGTATTTAAAAAAAAAAAATTAAAGAAGATTATTTTTAATTATATTTGCTCATGTTACTAACTAATGTTTTCTCAGCAAATATTTTTTCGTAAAAAAATTTTTGTAACCTTAAAACATACACCTAAAAACCCAAAAAAAATTGCGAAATTTGAAGTCTCGCAAACAATTATTCTGTGATTTTCACCAAATTTTCTTATAATTTTTTTGTATTTGTAACATTTTGTTATTTTTTGTAACAAGTGAGTTTTTCAAAAGAATCAACAATTTTGAATGGATAAATATTAAAATTCGAGCAAATTCGAAAAGGAATTAAAACAAAAATTTTTCTTGGATATTGACAAAATTTTTTGTAATTTTTTCAAACATTAACTTTTGATTTCTAAATTATTATCTAGTCCATTTTATTAAGAAGAAAGTTATGAACGCTTATAAAAGGGAATTTTCAAGAAAAATGGTAAATTTTGAATCGAAAAATATTAAAAATTTAGCAAAGATCGAAAAAATATTTATAAAAAAGCAATTACTTTTTTAATTCACATCTAATTCTCATTTGTCTAGCTCTTTGACCGAGTTCTGCTATGATATGAATACTTTTGTATGTGGCTCTCATGCAAGTTATGTTAAAAATGAATATTGGTTGAATGGAGGTAAACTTAGGCTAAAACCAATTTCAATAGTTTTTAGTTCACATCTATTTCTCTATTTTCATGATCTTTTGTCCAAGTTTCGTAAATATCTGCGAATTTTTGTATGAACATCGCATAGAAAATCATGTAAAACTAAGGGAGGAAGCCCTAGGATCTAACCGATTACGGCCAGTTTTAAGTACTCACCTTGTTTCGAAATTTGCTTACTTTTGTAAAAAATTAAAAGGCGTTCAAGGGTGGCAAAAACTAATCGCTTTCAGCTATTTTTTAGCTAGAGCTAGATTAAATTAATCCAACAAACAACATTTTTTATAGCAGCACTGCTTTTATATTTGTTCCAATTTTGTATGGCATGAACTCACTGTGTGTCAAGAAGCATGTAGAGCTCAATATATATTCAATATATGTACAGTAAAATTTTCAAGTTAATCGAACAAAAATTTGTATCAGTTCAGCCAACTTAAAATTTGTTGTTTTTATAAAAATAAGGTTATATTTTTTTACTGCAGTTGTGAATCTGCTTTCGGAACTACTTTCGCAACTATTAATTTTAATGTCATTGATTAAAAAAATATTGAACTAAATTTTGCTAGGAAAGCTTATTTGTTGATGAATGTTTTAATTCGAATACCGAAATTTTTACGGTATTAAAAAAACAGATTTATTAAAATTTTTTCAAAATTTGCAAACAATTTTAGAGTCTCAGAGATACCTTAAGATAAAATATGCGTAAGTTCTCTTTTAGTTTAAACAAGAAACAACGCAAACTCAAATAAAAACAAATACAAAAATGCTATGAGAGAAATTTAAGTTCAGTGAGTGCTTAAAACATGGGTTCTTTCCGAAAATGTACTCTTTTAACAAAAATGTTTATTAAAGAATTAAAATAAGACTTTTGGTTTACTGGATTGCATTATTATTTCGTTTATTTCTTACTATTTCGAAAAGCTATTTTTTACTTTGAACACATTCTTTACCCAGTTCGTTACTTAAGTCTTTTGTTTGACTGACATATGCAATAAAATTAATCACATTTGAAGTATAGCCAGCGGCAGCCTTAATTGAAAAATGTACAAATTATTCAAGTTTTCGTTGTATCGTTAAGATGTCAAAATTTTAATGTGCTGCATTTTTCAGCACATTTTTTTTTTTTGCACAGCTTGTTGTTGTGCTTATGATAAGCTTCTTTCTTCTGCAGCCACACAGTGCAAAATTGTGCCTGAATGAAAGTAAAAGTTGAAAAATGTTGTCGTGCAGCACTCACAACTGGTTGTAATTTACAATAAACAACGGCAATATGAACAACAACAGCAACAGATGCACCAAAAAGGGTCTGAGAGACAACAAAAAAAAAAAAAAAACAAGGCAGCAACTGCAGCCTTACAAAGTCGTTTGTTATCTCAACGACCTTGAGTGTTGTTTGGGCTTTGTTGTTGCTGCGGTTTTTTTTTTTGTTTTTTTTTTTGTTTTTGTTGTAGTTTGTTGAGCTGCCTTATTTCGTGCAGTCTCTTAAATAAAAGCTCAATAATAAAGGTTCAGCTTTTTGTTAACGTTAGTTCAAGGATTGACCTTTTTACTGCATCAATTTAGCCAAGATGAACCATGCGGTCTTTGGTTAATTTTATTGAAATTGGTTATTTAGCAGAATTGAAAGTTTTTATAAAATGAAAGAGAAAGGTTGAATTTTTAACTTCCCTCTCTCTCATCTAGGAGCAATTTTAATAAACTTAAATTCGCAATGCTTAACGCTTGGTAAGTATTTTTTTTTTTTTTTTTTTTTTTTTTGTTTTCTTAAAGTGTCAACACTTTTCCGCTATTACAAAAATTTATAATTTTACAAACACACACTTCCTATGGTGCTAGCCTTTCACTTTACTTTCAAAATCAATTTAATTAAAAACACGCATATTGCAATTATATCTTGGTTGTTGTGTTTTTTTGTTTTCCTTTTTTTTTAAGCGTATTAAATTAATTTTTGACTTTGAGCAATTGTTGCCGGTAATTTTGACTTATTCAAAGAATTCCTCAAAAAAAAAAAAATACGCAAAAGTATGCGTTAAATTTGTTGATTGAAATTTTAAGAAAAAACAAAGAAACCAACCACGGGATACAACATTAACACCTCATTAATAACCGTCTTTATTTGGAACATGTCTGATGCAGTATTATTAGCTGATGAGCTGCTTCACAGTGAAATAATTTACATGAAATTACTTGACGCGTTTGTAGAGTTGCCTGATTATGCGCTTATATTAAAGTAATCATGCGGATTTTGTCTTATGTTACAAGGTTTTGAAATTTTTTTAAATTTAAATGTTGTTTTTTTAAAAAAAGTTGTAAGTTGAGAGTAAAATGCATGAAATTAAAAACAAAAAATGTCAGCTTTTTGCCAAAAGTCAAGCCTATAACAGCTTACAAATAATGCACGATTTTTCCGATTTCCTCTGTGGCTAAGTATGCGGATTCGGCCATACATTTCAATGACGAAAATTTAATATAAAATTCCCAAATTCGTTCACGAACGCTTTCAGAAACGATGAACAAGTTATCAATGCAATTCTGTAAATATGCAATGTTTTTTCTGTCTTCTGCCCACTTTTTTTTGCTTTCGCTAAATTCGCTAAAATAAAAATTTCTTTTATTTTTAAGAAAACCACTTTTAACATAAAAACCTGTCTTAACAATATCAAGCAAATGCCTGCCAGCTCTATTTAAAGCAATTTATTTTTCAAATACTTTTATTTTTTTTAAATTATTTTTAAAATTTTTAAATTATTTACTGTTTTTATAGCACTTAAAAAATGAATTTTTAATGCCTAACTCAAAAACAAAAATAATAGCTACACTTCATCGTTGAAGGTCGCTGACTGCAGACTGCTGTTGACATTGAAAAAGTTTTGTTTTTTTTTATTCAAAACACAACAGGCGGAAATAAACACCCAGTTGTTGACTTGGATGCTGCAGCTGACTGACATCGTAGAAAGTTGAACATGCACTCAGTGCACGCAACAGTTACGCATGCGCAAATTAAAACCGGCGCAATAAAATAATTGAAAACAAAAACAAAACGCCACTCCAACTGGAATTATTGTCAGAGGCAAGCAAATAAATCACGTGTAGCTTTAGCGCTGAATATAAGAAGAAAGAAAAAAACATGGAAAAAAAAGCAGTCAAAAGAAAACCAAAACCAAACAACAATAAAAATGTCATCAAACTGTGCAAAAATTGAAGCAAAAACAAGTCTGCTTGTTTCAACTATCGAATTGGATTCGAAGTTGAGTTGAAATTGAAACATTTAATTCGTTGCGGCTGCATGAAGGCGGTTTTTGGCTATTGTGGTAGACAGTCGCTAGTGTTGTTGTTGTTGTTGTTGTTTTTATTGATCAAAGCTCATTGCTTTGCTGTATTTGCGTTTATTTACAGTTTTTTCATTAAAAAAGGCTTTAAGCAAAAAAGCGGTTTAAGTTAAACGTCTGCCAAGCTACAACGGCTCATCTGTCGAACCTGTCTTGACCATTTTTGCAACAATTTTATTTTAACACTAATTGGCAAAAATAAAAACCTAACCAAAATCAAGTTCGCGTTAACAGATTTATGTACTTTTGTCACCCCCTTTTCTAGACTGTCAACAAGTTGCAGCTTAAGCTGCTTTACAATTTTTTTTACATACAAATTTAATATAAAAAAAAACTTAAATATATGAGCTATTGAGATAATAAACATTGAAAGCTTTTTGTTTTAAGACTTAATGAAATAAAACAAAAAAAAAATGTCAGATAAAAAACCGTTAAAAATACACAATTCTACTTTAATTATATTAACAAACGAAACTCGCGGTACGACTAAAAAATATTAATTTTAGTTAATGTTAGCAAGCTGTTTTGAACTCAGCGAAAATAAAAATAACGGGTTGTTCATTTAGTGACAGCTGTCTTAGTATTTTTTTTTTTCAACTTTTTACTGTTGCTAAGTGTAATACAGGTAGTTTTTGGAATTAAGCAACATGTTCTATAAAATTAATTGTTAATTATTATAAATGAGCTCATAATCTAGCTTTTTTTTTTACTGCACTACCAAAAAATTTTAAAAGCGTCAAAAATACCCAAAAATTGTGACAAGGTTGTTTCATAATATTAACGATTAAATCAAAAATTTTTGGCTTTTGATACTTATGTAGAAACCAGTGGTTTTGGTTTTATTTAGCATCATATTTTGAACGTGTTATTTTGTTATTATTCAAAACAACATTTATTCAAAGAATTTGTTGAACAAAATTATTAAAATTTTGTAAAAAAAATTTCAGCAGAAATTTATGCATCATTTTGTCTTTTGGCAAGAGTTTTTAATTATATACAAAAATTCAACTCTAAAAATATGAGTCATAAAGTTAGCATTGAAATCAACAAAATATTGCAAATAACAATAAACATTATGACTAAATATAAAGAAAAATAAAATTGATAGCTATGTTATAAAATCAGCCAAAAATAGCTGCAATAATCTTTTATATGTATTTATATAAATAAAAATTTTAATGAAATAGTTCGAGTTCATTAGCATTTCATATTTCAAGCTTATTTTAAGACATACATGAAATAATCAAAATATGCATAAAAACATAAAACTAGTTGAGCTACTTATTTAAAAACAAAAAACAAAAAAAAAAACAAACCAAAATAAGTGTGACCTACATATCGCACACTTAAAACAAAATAGTCACAATTAAAAAAAATCACTTTTCATAAAAAGTGAAAAATAAAACTCTTTGCTTGAAACTGCAAACTGCAGAAGAAAAGCAATTTTCATTTGAACACACAGACTTCTTTCTTCCAGTTAATGAAAAAAATAATGAAAACTATAGTAAGATATGTGCTTTATGAATTGATTTATAACAAAAAATCGTTGTCGAAAAATTTGAAGTTGTGACTGTTTTTTATTTAGCGTGCACTTTTTTTCATAAAATTTTCATTTAAATGTCATTTTCAGCCTTAGTAAAATAAAAGTCATTAAAAAAAAAAACTATACTCGTAGAAAGTGAGAACTTTTAGAAAACCTTAAGAAAACACCAAAAAATAGTTTTTAAGACATAAAAGCGCAAACAGCTTTTTATAGTTTTTTTTTTATAGATTTTTTTAACAGCTCATTAGTTTGTTAATTTGACTTAAATACTTGAGTTTTAGCGAACCGGAACAATTAAATGACTTTCAAATACTTCAATTTCTCTTTAACGCCAAGCAGTTTATTTCTAGTATTTATTTAATGATGCTATGTTCTGCATTATCATCAGCATCATTATCATTATCTTAACACCATCATCATCAACATCATCATCAGCCAAAAAAAGCTCACAAAATAATTAAACGCTGTCATGGCTTTTATAATGACGACTTTGCTTAAGACAAACAACAACAAAAATAACAAAAACAACAACAATAATAAACGTATTGTTTACGTTAGTTACTGTTAAGTACCTTTATTTGTTTTTTTTTTTTTTTTTTTTTGTTTTTTTCATATTTATATTTTAATCTTAATGTCATTACGTGCGTCAAGTAACATTGAGCAGATTTTCAAGTTTTTTGTATGATTTGTCAAAATTTAAATCTGAATTTTTCTAAATTATTAGTGTTGTTTTTTTTTTTATTTTACTATTTGGCCAAGCGCAGAGGCGCAACCAGGAATTTTTTTTGGGGGGGTTTTATCAATTGTAGAACTTATATATAAAAACAATTTTACGTTATTACAGCGGCTGAGTTCTAGCGGTAAGTGCATTCAATTTTTGCACTTAAGGTTCCTTGTTCAAACTTCAGTCACGACCAGCACCATATTTTTGTTTTTTTTTTTTTTTAATTAAATCGATTACTTTCAGGACATTCTATCCGTACAGAAGGTGAACAGCAGTGGTAGCGGTTTTTTTAAAATAAACTGGCTTCAACGTTGTTTAGGATCTGTTCGGCCAAAATATTTTGCAAGCACCAGTTGTAGGCCGTTTAATGGATTTTTTTCTTGTTTGGCAGTTGTACGAAGGTTATGAGGTTATGAGCTTGAGCTAAAATATATTCATTTTTACTCGGGTCCCAATAAGGTCAGCAAAATTCAATATTTTTCTCCCCACACATTCAGAAAAAAATTACAACCTTTCTCCGATAAAAAATTTCTCTATTTTCGATAATTCTATTAGAATAAATTTTCACATTTTCAAATAAATTTTTGTTCACTTGTGGGAAATGGAAATATTTCAATGTCTCTAATAATGAAAAGTATTTTTTTCGCACAAAAAATTCTCATTTATAGAGAAAAATTTAAGGAAATGAAAAATTTTTACTAAATTTTGATGAAAAATTCATTGTGCGAAGTATTTTCTTCAATAAAATGAAATTTTTTTTCAAAAATATAAAAAGTCTTATTCTCTTAAAACGATATATTTTTATATAATTCCCTTTTTCATGGAAGTTTTTTATCATTTTAAGAGATTTTTTAGTACCACATTTAGAGAAAAGCATTCTCTGGAGCAAACTCTATAACATATTTGAGTGCGGTGAAAATTTTTGCGAATTGCTTCGTTATAAAAATACCCAATTGGCTGGCACTAGCTTTAAAATTCATCCTTTAGTGATCACTAATTATGCTCAATTCCGAAAGTAAAAACCGCTAAATTTCTGACACCTTGGGATGAAAAACAAAGTGTCTGAATTTGAAAAAATCGTTTGGTATTACTTCTCCAATGCGCAAATGCTGACGAAATCGAAATAATATATTTTTAACAATAGGTCTTTCCTACACTTTTCCAAAATCGGTAAATATTTGCGCAATTTTGAGGGATTTACATGAAACTGATTTTCAAAATCCAATGGAAGATTATGAATAAGGCGTATAACTATATTATGTCACTAGATGGGCGAACAGAAGAACAATTAAAACAACATATTTTTAACTAATATCCCATAATTACTTAATATCGGATAATATTTAAAAATTTTGAGAAATTTTCTGAAACGGATTTTGGAAACAACGATGGAAAATTAGAAATTGTAAATTTTTTTCTAAACTTTCGAAATTATTTTTATAATGAATCACATGACTTCACTATAAACTTAATTCTGTATAGTTTGTGTTATCGATGTTTAAAAAATGACTTTAAAAAAGGACGAAAAATAACAATTTAACTGGAAATTTCTTTGATTTTTTCAGAGGCGAGTTACTCAACCGATTTTCCTCAAATTTAGGCTTTTTTATTATGTCTTAGTTTTGAATTTATTTGTTTCCAAATATTTCAAGTTTCCTTCATGCTAGAAGTTGAAATTGAAAAGATAACTCAAATCGAAGTATTCCCAACAACCCTTCAAGTGGTCAGAATCAGAATATAACAAAAATTTAACATGTGTAGTAAGCCGGATCGAAATCGAAATTTGACTAGACACTGACTTAAAAGTTATAGGGACTCTTATAAAACAATTTCTGTATAATTTTGTTTGGATCGGTGAAATCCCCATGGAGCGGTTTTGGTTGTTCTGAACGTCTTTTCTGCAGAAAACGAATTTTTTTGCATAAACTTTTTTCTTCAGAATGCATACCCAAGATAAGCAAAAAAACTAAAGATTTTCATGATACACTAAAAAAATTTTGAAAATGGGTACATATGAGTTTTTAGTTTTTAGTTAAATGTGCGCTAGATTGTGCTCCAGTACAAAATTCATGATTTTCGAATATTTATATTTTTTAACACTTATAAAAAACGCATTTTTCATTGTACTCAGTTTTGATTAAACAATACCATACGATACACCAAAAGAAAGAAGAGCTCAGTACTTTTCCAATTATCTTAAATGCATTTGAATATCAAGAAAAAATAAATTTTTTATAGGTGTTTAAAAAATATATTTTCTAGTTTTTAAGAGTAATTCTTACTTTTGAGTCGGTGTCCGGCTCACTTTATTTTCTCCATACAAAATCGATCCGGCTTAATGTGCAGTCTGGAAATAAAATATGGCAGGAATAAAATATGACTAACTTAGCAGTCATATTAGCAGTGGTGACTGTGCACTTAGCAGTGGTGACTGTGGCATGCAGGTTAAGTGTGTGGCTTAGCATGCTCGGAGCCCGGGTTCGATCCCCAGCCGTGGCGAAAAGTTTATTCAATAAAAAATTTTTCTGATCGGTCACCACCTCTCTGCAGACAATGGCAAACCTCAGAGAGTAAATAATGCCATGTAAAGCTTCTTGAGAACATGAACATTAGCCGTTCGGAGCAGGCATAAAACATGTAGGTCCAGTTCTCGGTCAATTGTGTGCAAACATTTAATAACACACACAACACAATCGATCCTTAGAAGCTCGGTCAAAGTCCTTTCAAGGACTGAAATGGCCAATTTGTTTTTTTTTTAAGCAGATTATGCATCAACCAGAATTGATTTGAAATATACATTTGGGGTTTTCACTCATTTCATAAAACGTGTGATTGCTTTTCATGTTTGATTCACTTTCACTTTCACTTTGATTGAATACTAGTTTGCTTGGTACTACAATAATTTTGGGGGGTAGGGGGTTTAAGCTCCGAAACGCCCCCCTTTGGTTGCGCTTATGGCCAAGCGGATTAAACTGGTAGTTTATGATTTTGATAACTGACTGATTGCTTGTTGTTTAAATTAACTTGTTGGCTCATTTGAGTTTCTTATGGACACCATCTGCTGGTTCCTGGATAATGATTTTAATTTTTAAATTAATTTCTTTATTATAATTTGAGTTATTGTTTGTCAGAGTAAAAATTAAGAACTTTCACGCAAGAAAATTTTGAAGCTACTATTAAACAAATTACTTGATCAAATATAAGCATATATATTGAGCAGTTCAAAAATATATGGTGAAAATTATGGGATTTTTCTTTGGTGCAAGTCTTTTTTCCAAAAGTTTTACCCACAATGAGAATAAAAAATTTGACCTTAACATATTCCGCATATCGTTTAAAGGTAATTTTGAAGCTATTTTGGACTTAAACCTTTAAAATAATGTGTTGTTAAAACTAAAACAACACATATGTAACCAATTTTGATAAGAAATAATTTTTAATCAATATAATGTTTTCTCCTCATTTATTTTCTCTTTTTGCTCAAACAACTTTATGTTTCAAATTTTGTATTTATGTGCAAGGATTCAACTTTTTAGCGGCATAAAAAATTGTTATTTTTTTAAGATCATAACACAAGTTCATAACGTGAGAACTCCTACCTCCCATATAGTAATAGACGATTAAAAAAGTGTTTATAAATGCATTACATAGAATTATGTTTTTGAAAAATATAAATGAAAAATAATAAGTTTTTATAATATTTCTATAAATTTAGCATGTTATGGTCTAAAAACTTCACAATATGTTCGCTTGGAATTGCTAAAAGGCTAAAGCTTTGAAAAAAAAACTACAAAATTTCAAACATAAAGTCGCTGGAACGAAATAAGATAAAATTCAAGCTTAATTTCATATTAAAATTTCCGCTGTACATTATTTGATGCATATTTTTTAATAATAAAAAAAAAACTAAAATAAGTTCAGGCCGTAAAATTCTTAAAAATCTTTAATAGCAGACTTTTTGCTTTCAAGACAATTTTAGAGAACGTCGAAATATTTTTGAAATATCGTCTTTTCAATATATCAATGTCGTCTTTTGGACTTTTAAAAACATATATAGTTTTCAAACATAACATAGATTGATTCACATTCTCTCTTCCTACCTTCTCTCACTTTCTCCTTTGGTACAACATGAAACTGAAAAACATTCCATCCTGAAAAGATTTTAAATTTGGAAAATGTTGTATTTTGGGCTTATTAACTCCAGAACATGATGTACATTGAGACTTAAGCGAATACCATAGATTACGACTTTTTCTAAGCGATCAGTTTGAAAGGCACACATATAGAATATTAATGAATTTACGCTCAATTAATATGTCATTGAAAAGGATATTAAAGATTCAGTTGAAGAAAACGCTAGAACACATGCAATGTCCTTCCTTACCTCTTGTACACTCTGAAGAAAACAAAGAAGAATTTGATTTAAAATAAAAGATACCTCCATCTAAAATTATTAAATTATTAAATTTATAAAAATTTCATAAGAAAATATCAAGTTTCTGCCTTGAGCAAAGTTATATATATTAAATCAATCAATCATACAATTTTTATTTTTATTTTGGATCATGAAGAGAAGATATCACAAGTTATCATAGAACACATGCCATTTATAAATAAAATCTTAATATTTAAAAGACAAGCGTCCTGCTCCGTGCTCTATATCGCTCAAACTGTTACAGTTGTTATTTTTAAAATATGTTAAGCCTGTACCAAAACCTGTTTCGCTATTGAAGTGATTTTTTATGAAAAAATTGTTAGCCTAAAAGTATGCATACAAAATTCATGTGATTTTTATCAGTAAGAAGGACACCTTGACGACGACTGGAACAAAAAGAACATTTGAGGTGAATGAAAAATGTCATATTGTCTGTTACTTAATTATTTTGCCAACGACCCGTCGTATGACGGTCTTCTATACTAGTTAAAAATAAAATTTCGTTAGTTATTGCACGCAGTTACAGCTGAGAACTATTTTATTGTAGTATAATATTTAGGTTTAGAAAGTTTAGAAAAAACTAGTAAGGTTTATCTTCGACTTGGCCAAAGTTAAATTACCCCCACGGTCTATTCTTAAGGGTAAAAAACTCTTAAATTGGACCGCTTTTTGTATGAGATCTTAAAAGATCAAAAGATTTCCTGCAGCTTTAATATAAGACTTTTTATAAAGTTTTCAATTATGGGGTTGTATGGGAGGTTTGCGTGTTCGTGGTGCTTTCAGTTTGTTAAAATATAAGTTTTCTTAAATATTAACGGACCGTGTTGACCGTGGCGTTCAGGTTAAGTGTGTGGCTTAGCACGCTCGGAGCCCGAGTTCGATCCCCAGTCGAGGCGAAAAGTTTTTTCAATAAAAAAATTTTTCTGATCGGTCACCACTTCTCTGCAGACAATGGCAAACCTCAGAGAGTAAATAATGCCATGTAAAGCTTCTTGAGAACATGAGCCGTTCGGAGTCGGCATAAAACATGTAGGTCCAGTTCTCGGTTAATTGTGTGCAAACATTTAATAACACACACAACACAATTGATCATAAGAAGCTCGGTCAAAGTTCTTTCAAGGGCTGAAATGGCCAATTTTTTTTTTTTTTTAAATATTAATGTATGACGCCTACTTTCTTTCCACGACTTAGTTTTGATATAATATACAAACGTATAAAATTTTTTACCTGTAGCTTAAAGAGAAGCCTATTTATAGAGTTTTCAATATCGAGGTTATATGGGAGGTGGGCATTTTGGTGGGTGGATGCCGTTCATTTTTCTAACACGTCTTATTTTTGATATAACATTAATTAATACATAATTTTATTTTTATAGCTTTGACAGAAGCCTCTTTTATTATATTGTTTTCAGTTTTATGGGAGGTTGTATGGGAGGTGGGTGTGTTAATGAGTAGTGCACGACGCCCATTTTTCTAACACACTTTAGTTTTGACATATAATACAGAAATACCGAGTTTCAGTTTTGTAATTTAAATATAAACCATTTTATAGAGTTTTCAATTTTAGGGTAGTATGGAAATTAGGCGTGGTTTTCATCCAACGTAGCCCGTTCTCGAACTTGATCTTCGTTTTTTAGAAAAAAGCTTAAATATCGAATTTCATTTCGATAGCTTGAAAATTACGGCTGTAATCGTACCGACAGACAGACGGACAGACGCACAGGCAGACAGAAATGGCTATATCAACTCAGGTGGTGATTCTGATCAAGAATATTTATACTTTTTTATGCCTACTACGCTTATTTTTGGGCGTTAGATACCTCGTGAAAAAATTAATATACTCCTTACGCTGTATTCGTCGGGGTATAAAACTCTAGAAAAAACCTCGTTACACTTTTCTTCTTATTCTTTTTAAAACTATTAAAAAAACTGCTGCCACAATAACTTGGCACAGTCATAATAACTTGGAAAATTTGTCAAAGTTGTAATTAAAACAAACACGGAATAATTTTGTTCGTTGCTAAGTTGATTACATTCTTTTAAAATATGCCTTAATAAAAATTGCAATTAAAATAATTGAATTAAAGGATTTCAGAATTGTGCTAAAAATTTTGTTTTATTTTAAATAATGAGTTTTTTCCTTAGCTTAGCTTTCAGAGCTCTCCGTGAACCCAAAGAAAATAAAAAAAATTTCAAGACTTTTTCGGTTTTCTTTAGTTGAAATGTGTTCAATAAGAAAATTTTCTTTTAATTTTTAGATATTGATTTCCCCCTCCTCCCCCCCCCGCCATCCCTTGTTTTTAGCAAAAATAAAATTTTATGCAACGTCGTAAAAGTTACAGGACGATAAACGATTTCAGCATTTTTTTCTTTAAATCGGACTTTACTTATTGGAGCGGTTTTGATGCTCATGTAGGTTGTTTTAAAATAAAAATCATGCTTTCTGCTCGTCAAATTTTTATATTAATAGAACCAAAATCTGCCGAAGTTGTGAGCATTCGGTGAAATTAAAAAGGTAGAGCAAAAAATCGAGTTCCTTTTATTTCTTGATTGATCAATCATGATTGAAGAATCAACATTGAATGTTCTCCGCTTTAGAAGAAAAAGTCAATAATTTTTATGTGTTCTGTAATATTTTTAGCCAAAGAATGGATGTCAATTTTTCTCAATTCGATCCGGCTTAGTAAAATTTGCATGCCTGAAACAAATTTATGTTTGTTTCCAAAAAGCCAAGCTAATTTTTAGAAACTGCTTAAATGAATTGTTAGAGCTATATGATGTTCAGTTGTTGTTTGGCAGTTTCTAACATTGTAAAATACTTTAAAAATTTTTAAAAAATAATAAATTTAATAAATTTAATATGGCGCACTTAAAAGATTCTTGCATTTGAAATTCAAAGCCAATATTGAGTGAGCTCATTTTAATAAATTAACTAACTGATGCCACTATAGCCAAGAAATGTTTAAAGAATATGTGTGTTTAAAATTTCGTTTAATGAAGGATGCTTCCAAAAAATCTTCATGTCTTAATTTTTTTTCAGGCGCATGATTAATCATCTGAAAAACCTTGATCTTAATAACATCCGAATTTCTTTAACAAACTTCCATAATATGTGCTATTCATGAGAGTGGGTCGAAAAAAAAAGTTTGAAAAAACAACCCCCTATTTTAAAGTTGATCTCAAGAGAATTCCGAAAACAATAAAAAAATGTTTTTTGAACCACCGGAAAAACAGCCAAAATGGTATTTTTTGCATAACTTAAGCATTGCAGGTCAGATCTTAAAAAATACATGTCGTTGAAAAGGGCTTAATGAGCACTACATTGTCTTTTTAGAACATTTTGACTTTTGTGGTCATATTCAACTAGTAAGTCTCGTGATCCCGATTTACCCCCCTTAAATTTTTTTTCTCATAAAACTAAACTCCTTCAAAATTATTTATTATTACAAAATATAATACAAAATATTTCCCTCTTACACCTATTAATGGACAAAAAAAGATGTAATTTCTCAATCTTGTTCCATTGTATTTATGTGGATTTAAATAAATCATAATGTTCTTTTATGAAACTTTTTATGTACCTCCGAACCGTTGTTTTCACCACTGTCGGAATATTTCCACGATGCCGTAATTTTTGTTTAACTACTTTTCTGTTTTAAGTATCGGTACTTATGAGAAACAGTCAGTGGCCTTGGTTTTTGAATAAATTTAACTAATGTCTAATGATAGATAAAAATTTGTGCATAACTTCTAAAAAAAAAAAAATGCTAACTATTAATTTATGGTTATTTGGCTTATATTTAGCAGGCTTGTTGGCTTATTTTTAAATGACTGTTTGTGATCTTATCGAATATGCTAATCAAAAACTGTACCAGTTACTTTGCATCAAAATTAATTTTTAACTATTAATTTATTTGGTTTTTTTTTATTTTTTTTAAAAGACTTTGCAAAAGAATTTCTATATTTATGATTATTAATTTTTATAATTATCTGCTTTCAAATAAAACTTCTCTCTTTGTTTTTTTTTTTCTTCAGGATGTTTTCATAAGTTATATCTGTTGGTTTTTGAGTTATGACTAATTATACGCTAACATATGCATTAAAATCATCATTTAGCAAAGCATGTTGTTACCTTGTTGTTAATTTTGGTATTATGTATGCTGTTGATATCGATCAATTTAAGTGTATGCAGCGTCTCAAATCACTGTAAAATAAAAAAAAATAATAAATTAACAAACAATGATATATTGAAATTATATGCAAAATAAGTAGTAATCAACACTTGACTTTGGCAAGTAAAATCTTGTTAATCCTCAAAAGCTGAAGTTGTTAACCATAGCTTTAATTAGTTATTGTGTTTTTGTATGAATTTCAATTTCAGCTCACATTTTTTATTATTTTGTCATCATCATCAGCACCGAATTTTTTTGTAGTTGTTCATCAGTAATTTAGATAAATGGATTGCATGTTTTTTTTTTCTTCTTTCAATGGCATGCATTTCTGGAATTTTTGTGTTCATTTAAGACTTTTTTTTAAAACCTAGTACAATCGCATTATTAAAATTGTGCTGTCGATTTTTTTTCAATCAGCATAAGTTTTAGCAAGTTTATTAATATTTGCAGCCACTTTTTGACACATCAAGGTAAGCCTTCTTTTGTGTGTGTATTTTTATTTTTTTTGTTTTTGTCTAAAAACTTATAAAAAACATCATTAACAGCCGTTGAAATATTAGACTTAATGTGGCAAAATTTAGATGTTGTCTTGAACATATGATTTGTTGCTACTAACTGTTCCTAATGAGCTGTTAGGGTTAATAGCCAAGGTTTTGCGCTAATTTTATATGCCAACAAGTCTAGTTCTTGATGTTTGCAATCGACCAAAATGTTAAGTTGGCTAACAGTATATATAAAATATGTTTGTTCAAACACATATATGTATATTATTAATACTTTAACTTATCTAATATTGCTTACAATATAATTTATAATTGTTTAACCTTTACATTGCAAATATTCATCATATGTCATCATATTCATTATATTTCATTTTTATTAGGAAGTCAAGTTTTTTCATAATCTAAACAAATATTATTTAGCGGTGTATTATTTATTATTATTTGTTTTTTTTTTAATATTCGTACGTAACAAAATTTTCTTTTTAGTTCTTTTTAAATTTCATCCACGTGAAAACTTCAATCATTTCTCTTAGTAAAAATTTAACTTATGGCTCATTACTAGACCTCGGATTTTGCATACTTTCTTATTTTTAATCAGATTGATACCAAACTTGGTATCTAGACGTTTTATCGTTCAAATAGAACAAATTGTAATGCATATCGAAAATATGCAAAATATATGCAAAAAATATGCAAAAAAATATGCCACAAATATGCAAAATATATGCAACATATGCAAAAAATATGCAAAATATGCAAAATATATGCAAACGAATTTCATCAAAATATTGAATTCCAATCCTTAAATATTAAATCGCAGTTTAATGTGCAGAAGTATATATAATATATATGTACCACATTACATTGCTTTCCCTTTCCAACGCTTTACCATCGCTTTGGTAAATGAAGAAAAAAAAAGAAATTTATTTTTGGTCGACAAAACAACTAAAATGGGCCTACAACGACGATATGCATTTACTTCAGTTTGGTAAAGAAAAAAATTCTAAATTTACATTTTAGGTTCTTGAAACACCGAATCAAGAAGATGCTGAATCTATAAAGCAAGCACTAAAGCTGATAAAAAATCCCCACCTATATCGGGATTTTATATATATTAAATAAAATTTTGAGAGAGTTGCCGAAAAATTAACTTCCTTGGAAGCGAAGGGTCTACCACTAGCTAAAAATATAGTTCACAATATAACTGGTGATTTTAGACTGGTTTTAAAAAAGATATTTTAAGCCATTTTGAAAATAAATCCACATTTTAATATCATTTCAAAAATAAATAATATTTTAAATATCAAAGATGAAGATGTGTTCTGGACTTGAAACCGTCACAAATGTAAAAATCATTAAATAAAAATTTGCTCCAATTATTTCCTGTGACGTTGAGAGAAGCTTTTCCGCTTACAAAATGGTTTTTGGAAGGAAACGCCAAAGCCTCTTAATTAATAATTTAGAGAAAATTATGGTTATGTTTTGTAATACCAATTATATCGGCGAGCTCTTCTGAGAGTCTTCCGGGTATCGCCGAATGTAAGCAGCTAAGGCCATAAAAGCGATTCGCCGGGAAGATTCGCCGACGAATCGCCGAGATGAGGCTTAGGCGATTCGCTAGGAAGAGTCGTGAACGATTCGCCGAGAGGAATCTTAAGCGATTCGCCGGGAAGATTCGCCAACGCATCGCTGAGAAGAGTATTAAGCGATTTGACAGGAATTCGAATCGGCAGAAAGAGTCTAAAGCAGCGATGGGCACACACATACTATCAAATTCTTTGATTGTGTGTAAAGCAGAGAAAAACTAAGATCAATTTTACGTATTTTCTCGCTATATTTTAAAAAATTGCGCAAAGAGATGTTATTTCAACAAATGCTGAAAAGCAACTGACTTGATTTGCTGCCAAAACAAAAACAAATCAACAATCGAATGCACACGATCGTAAGCCACACGAAGTAGCTTACACTGTTCATGTGTCGACGTCGCGCAAGCAGTATTTTGCGTCCAATCCCATGGGATAGGAAATTTAATTTGTGCCCTTCTCTGGTCTAAAGAGATTCGCTGACAAGACATGTCAAGTGGCCAAGACATCACTTTTAGAGGTCATCAGCGATTTGTTGCAAAGTTGTTGAACGTTTCAATTTGTTGCAAGTTTGAACTAGCAGTTCCATGAAGTTGCTTAGAAGTTAAAATTTCTGAATAATTTAAATGATTTTTCAGAGCCTGCTTCATATTTCAATGATAGATTTTGAAAGCTTTTTAAATAGCCATCTTCGAACGATCGCCGGAATGAGCGAAGGAACATTTTGAAGATTTTTTGAATCGCGCATTCATCCCTTGGGCGATCGAAAAGCGATCCATCTTCATACGATAGCCGGAATTAACGTCAGGATCGCGCATTCATCGTTTAGGCGATCGAAAAGCGATGCATCTTCCAACGATTGCCGGAAAGAGCAAAGAGAGATTTTGAAATTCTTCGAGAATTGCGCATTCATCGCTTCGGCTATCGAAAAGCGATCCATCTTCCAAAGATCCCTTAGGCGAATCGCTAGCGCGTGGCCAAATGATCTTATCTTCTAATCGTCTTCCAAATGTTTGCAGAGATTGAATAATTTGTAAACCTATACAATATCGTATGTATTACGTTTCATTTGCTCTGCTTTAATATCTGACAATTAATTAAATTTCAATATGTATACTATCCTCTGAGTAGCTTTTATATTATTTTTCGATTTGTTTAACATATGAAGTTTTTGCATATTTTGCATATGTTTTGCATATTTTGCATATATTTTGCATAGTTTGCATATTTTTGGCATATATTATGCATATGCATTTTATGCAAATATGCAAAAAAATTTAAAATATGCATATCGTTTTCAACTCTATTTTCAATGAAACGAACTTTGGTGTCATCAGAATTTACCTATCTTAATCCTTCAAAAATATGCAAATATGCAAAATCCGAGGTCTACTCATTACATACAGACGAGTGTGACGTTTTGACTACTTTATCGTGCTGAAAATGGTATCAACCGGTTAAAATTTTAACAATTTACTAAAGGGTATTTTAGAAGATGCCCCAAGGTTTCAAAATGCTAAAACATAATGCAATTATTTATACTAGTTTAATAGTTACATTCGCTTAAACACCTGGGACGGGTGTGACGAGCACAAGTTTAAAAACTAAAAATTCTGAGTTTAACATTGAAATTCAGTCCATCTGCCACAATGAGACCATTTTTGACTTGCATATATTCAAATGTAATATATTTTCTGTTGAATAGCAGTAAAAAATATTTTGAAAAAATGGCGATAACCAATCTTTTTTAAACTTTTAAATGGGACGGGTGTGACATTAGATTGTCCCGGGTGTGACGAGTGTGAATGATGTGGGAATTATATATAAGAAATTAATGGCTATAATAACTTTCACATATTTTTGACACTTAAATCAAAAAAATTTGTTTTTAATTAATGTATTAATTTACAAAAAAAAAATTTTTTTTTTGCATGAATTTTTTATCAAATTAATTAATACCTGTACAAATAATTTCAAGTTTATAATATATTAAAAAAAAAATTTTTTTTTTGCAAAAAATTTTTCGCATGAATTTTTGATCAAATTAATACCTATAGAAATGATTTCGATATACATGAATTTACAAAACTTGTTTTAATCAAAGAATTTATTCATATACTTGCAAAAATTTCATTATTAGAAAAAAATTTTGAAAACCGTTCCGGGTGTGACCAACTTCTTGTAACGGAAATGAAGAATAAAAATAATTTATTGAATGAAAAAGTTAACAAATTTATGTAAAACATCAACATCCTTACTTTAGGAAAGTTTCATTCTTATCATAAGCCCATGTTGCTTCTTAGGAAAACTATAGCCTTTTTTGGGACGGGTGTGACACAAAAAAAACACTCAGTTTAAATATTTTGTACTTTAAAAACGCAGTAACCAATCATTATTACAAACTATTCTAACACAACATTAATATCTTTTTTAATATTACTGACCTTATTTTTTTTAAAGTTGTATCAAAAGATGACTGATTTCAAGGTTTTAATTAAATCAAAATATTTAAAAAATTTTTTCAACTCGAAGTTTGTTTCATTAAATTGTCATATATAATATAAAAAAGCATTTCATTTAAAAATATTTTTGCAGCAGGACTAACTTAAGATTCCACTTCAATGCGAAAACCAAAAATTACTTCAAATACATGCATTTTAGAATTCATGTTACGGTTCCTCATTTCTGTGGAATGAGCCTTATATCATATCAGCTGAATACAAAATCATGCTCAAGTTTACATGAATTCATATATTTGGCTGTGTACAAAAAAATTTCAATATTTATGTAATTTGTAGAAAAAAAACCTCATTCCCCCCTTCATTTAAAAATAAACCATTAAGGTTTGTTATGGTTATGAAAACTATAAGAAAAAATTACGAGTGTTACAATTACAATTCAATTCAATTTTGTTTTAAAAAAAAAAAATATTCAATCAAATTAATTTTTTTTACTCCATTTAAATGCCACAACATGTGGTGTGAATCTTTGTGGGAACTCAAAGAAATTTGCATTTATTTTTTTTGTTATATTTCATAAATATTGCTCGCACTTTATTTCGCTTCCTTTTGGTGTTCAACTAATTGGGCTCAAGCTGTGCTTAAATGATGTCAGGTGGCCATTAAACACAACTGATTGTTAATGTAGTGCGACATTCAAGTGCAGAAATTCGTAATGATTTTATGTAAGCGCTGCATACAGACAAAAAAAAAAAAACATTTTAAATATACTTGGTAAAAATATATGTTTAAAATGTGAGTCGTTAATGTATATAAAACTAAAAGTTATTTGATAATATTCTTATGGTGATATTATGTTGTTTTAGGTTCACACAAATAGTAATTTTTTAAAATTATTCTATTAAGTCCTTTTATATTAAGATCTTTAGCAACGTAGAAGAAAAATTTGGCAATAAAAATTTTTTTACAAAATATAAATAAAAATCAAAATTATTATGTTTTGGCGACATAATTTATTCAGTCTCAATTTGAGGAAAAATTTTTCTGGTTGCAAGTTGCAACTCATATTAAACCTTCTCTTGAGTTGTTATCGCATAAAGACACATATAGATCAGGGTGCTTCAATATTAACTTTTTTCAAATTATTAAGGTCTTACAGTTAAAATTGATAATATGAAATACGAAAATAAAGTTTTTGATTTATTTTGTTAGCCATTTTTTTTTTTATAATGCACAACATCTAAATAATATTGTGTTAAAATTTCGATTGATCGAAGTCGATTTGATTAATCTAACGCATATATGAATTTTTAAGTAGGTGAACCTCGAACGTACAAACGTACGTGTACAAAACTTTAAAGCAATTTTCCCACAAGTCGTGTTTTCAAAGTTCGTGTTCACTGCCATTTCAAAACTGCTTCACCGATTCATTTTAAACTTGGTATACATTTCCTACATATAGAATACCTCCCTCCAACGTTAAGGTACATATATTTTTTCATTAAGAGGGTTTCCCATTCACAAAATATGTCGGAATTTATGTGGAAAACAGCAGTTTGCTTCGCCAATTTTGATGGCCACTAAAAATTTTTAAGTGAAAAAAAAAAATAATCAAAGAACGTTTGGGAAGGATTTGAAAATACTTAATTTTATATAATTTTTAAATACTTAATACGAAATTTTAATGATTTTTATTTCAGAAAATTTCTCACTGAGATATAGTGAACACTAGTGCAAAATACTATCTTAAGACTTTCTGAGAAAAGCTCTATCACCGGCTTGTTTTTTCAATATATCCGCATGAAAATGGATTACAGAATATTGTTAAAAGTATTTTTAACAAGTGTTTTTAATAAATTTGCTCAATCCATACTCTAAAAATAATTCACAAACAAAGTGTTTTTTTCACGCTGAAACCCTTACCCTTACCTTACCTTACCTAAAGAAAATTATATTTATAAGAAGAAAAATTTGAAAAAGTGCTTTAAATAGATACAAAAAAATAACACCAACCAGCAAGAGTACCAATCTTACATTTTTAACTCATATGATTCTTTTATAATTTTATACCATCTATGTGATGGTTTTCCGGAAGCTTTCAGTCAAATATTGTTCCACTGCTGCAGTAACTTTTTCATTCGAAGAAAAACGCTTACCACGATGGAATTTTTTCAAGTTTCGGAACAGGTAGCAATCACTGGCAGTCAAATCAGTTGCATACGTTGGATATTGCAAAAAAACTCGCGTGTAGCAACGTACACGTGGCAGAAGTGAAACTTCTTAAACAGTAAGAAATAAGAGAGATTTTAGTGTGAAATAGAGAGAGAAAGTGTCTGAAAAGAAATTCAATCAATACGAAATGGAATAATAATCTGTTGATTCAATATTTGCATCCAAGGACCGTACCGGCTATGGCTTTTATCGAAAGTGTCACATATTAACTGTTATCTTTTCATTTTTATTTTTTCCGACAAAAATAAAAGTTATTTTGTGCTTTATAGGTTTTTTGGGCAAAAATAACAGTTACTTTTGACTTTTATTTTATCGGTCAAAAATAACAGTTATTTTCTGCCATTTATTTTTTTGGTCAAAAATATCAGCTAATTTATATTTGTTCAAGTTATTTTACCAATTAAAAAAATTTCGATACCATTATTTTCATCTCATCGGTAAGACATTTTAAACATGATGTCAACAGTTCAATCTGTCAAGCGGCCTTTAAAAAAAACACAAATTGCTTGATATTTTTGACAGAAAAAATTAAAGTCACAAAATAACTGCTATTTTTGATCAAATAAAAGTCACAAGTAACCTTTATTTTTCCCCGAAAAAATACAAGGCAAAAAATAACAGTTAAATTTTAACTTTTAAAGAATCAGTCTTAAATTTAAAAGGCACTTAATATTCGTGAGGCTGAGGACATTTGTAACATAATGGTATATTTGAAAAAGTCTTTCAACAATTTGTTTCATTTGAAAATTGTAAAATAACAGTTATTTTCGGTCCTTGTTTTAGTTCAGTTGGTGTTTTAGTTTAAAGCAGCGAACGTTGATTGTTGAGTGTATCAACTTGGTTGGCTATAAAATTTTGTTGAGATGATGGCTGAGTTCTAAAATACATTTTTACAAAGCATCAGTGTGTTTTCCTGGGGATTGGTTCTTTGTAGATTCACCTAAATACACTGATGCTTCGTAAAAATGCATTTTGGAACTCAGCCGATGTTGCCTTACCTTACCTTCAGTATTAGTTGCAGAGCCAGCTGCGGCTGCATTCTTAAGAGCTCTAATTCGCTGTTTATATTCACGAACGCGTTCTGCTCCTGTTTTAAATAATTTCTAGCTAAGAGGCGTTTTTTGCCATGGCAAAAACTATTCTCGGCAGTCTTAAATATTGCACTTTTAACACTTAAACAAAAAAAAAACAAATTGGCCATTTCAGCCCTTGAAAGGACTTTGACCGAGCTTCTTATGATCAATTGTGTTGTGTGTGTTATTAAATGTTTGCACACAATTGACCGAGAACTGGACCTACATGTTTTATGCCGACTCCGAACGGCTCATGTTCTCAAGAAGCTTTACATGGCATTATTTACTCTCTGAGGTTTGCCATTGTCAGCAGAGAGGTGGTGACCGATCAGAAAAATTTTTTATTGAAAAAAACTTTTCGCCGCGGCTGGGGATCGAACCCGGGCTCCAAGCATGCTAAGCCACACACTTAACCTGCATGCCACGGTCACCACTTTTAACACTTATTGCTTTTAATATAATATTGAATTAACTGTTTTGCATGTTGTCAAACATCTGTCAAGTTTTTGATAACAACCAACGAACCAAATTAAGATTTAAGCTCAATATGCAGCTGACAATTTTTTCCCGCTAGATGTATCTCTATTTCTTAATCTTTTCGTTTGAAGCTTAAAGAAATAAATTTTCCGCGCATACTTTTAGGATGAAAATCAATGTTACGGACCGGAACGCGTTCAATATTAATAACATTTTATTTCCCTGCTTATCATGTGCCTGTGTGGCGTAATTGTAGAGCTTCCGACTCTCGAGCAATGATCAACATCGATAGTCCAGGTTCAATTCTTTTTATACCCCCACGCACACTGCGTAAGGGGTATATTAATTTTGTCACGACGTGTGTAACGCCCATAAGGAGGCGTGGTAGGTATAGAAAAATATATATATTCTTGATCATCATCACCACCTGAGTTGATTTAGCCATGTCTGTCTGTCTGTCCGTCTGTCTGTCTGTCCGTCTGTCTGTCTGTGGACACGATTACAGTCGTAATTTTAAAGCTATTGTGCTGAAATTCGATATTTAAGCTTTTTTCTAAAAAAAAAAGTTCAAGTTCGAGAATGGGCTAAATCAGCTGAAAACCACGCCTACCTCCCATACAATCCAAATAATGAAAACACTATAAAGAGGCTTATATTAAAGTAACAAAACTGAAACTCAGTATTTGTGTGTTTTATGTCAAAACTAAGATGTGGTATAAAAATGGGCGTCATCCATTTACAAACACGCCCACCTCCTATACAACCCCAAAATTGAAAACTCTATAAAGAGGCTTATATTAAAGTAACAAAACTGAAACTCGGTATTTGTGTATTCTATGTCAAAACTAAGGTGTGTTAGAAAAATGGGCGTCATCCACCCACTAACACGCTCACCTCCCATATAACCACAAAATTGAAAATTTTATAAAAAGGCTTATATTAATGCTTCAGGAAAACAATTTGATATGTTTGTATTTAAGACACATCAAAATAACAAAATCTTCTAAAATCTCATACAAAAAGCTCTCCAATGTAAGATTCTTTAACCCTTAAGAATCGGTCGGTGGGGTATTTTAACTTCGGCCAAGTCGAAGATATACCTTACTAGTTTTTTTAACTTTGAACCAAGGATTTCTGGAGTCAAACCTATTCAGTCAAGTCTGCCTTCGTTCGGAAATAGGAAGTTAGGTAGGAAAGAAAGTGAAATCAAGAGAAACAAGTGTAGAATGTTGTATTTGTGGCGGAGCGCTATACCAACATGCGAATTTGAATCTGAGGCAAGTGTTATGCCTTTACCTCAGTTCCACAAACATCTCTACCACCAACTACAACTCCCAAGGTCGTATATATTGATGAATTTTGACTTTCAGTTGATTAGAAATGAGGAAAGAATTAAAGCAAGGTAAGAGCGTAGGACCATGGCTGGACCGGGATTCGAACCCGGTACCTCTGGGTTGGCAGTCAAGCACGCTAACCACTCGAATACCGAGGTCCCAATTTCTCACAAATTTGTTCGCTCAGCTGATCCAAAATATTTTAATAATATTCAAAGTAAATTGTTTTTCGTTAGAAAATTGTGGCATTTTAGTTTTTAGTTTTAGTTAATAATTCTTAAAAAACATATTTTTTTCATATTGTTTTGCCTTCTTCAAAAAAATCAATCAATAAAATCCCTTTTGCAACGCAAAAAAATTAAGACCTTTTTTGCCGAATGTTCTGACTTTACCTGTTTTGGAGCTGAACAACCACCTTTCGTCCACAGTATACGTTTCATAGTTATAAAATGATGCACAAAATTTGTTTTCTTCTGCTTAAAGCGATCCAAATTATGGTGAGAAATTTTTTTTTTATTCAGTTTTTGTTGAAGTGTGAACCACTACTGCACTAACTGCCCGAAAACCTTTTTCATATGCAATTCTTCGTGTAAAATATAGAGTACTTGTGCGAGTGAGAGGCCAATGGTATCAGAAATTTTACACTTACAAGGAAAGGTCCCCAGGTGACAGTCTCCGATTTGAATGATTTTCGGATATGTGATAGAAGACAAATATCTAAGGTCGACGTATTTTTTTATATGTGCTCAATCGATGGTTTAGGGTGTCAAACTCGCGTTCCAAAATCAGCGAAAATTTCGTTTTTTGCTTTAATTTCGCTATTTTCCATGGAAACATTTACAAATTTTGTACCAAACGAAAGCTCTTACAAAACCACACACGATGGCATCAATTTTACATAAGAAAATTTTGTTGTAATTTTGTTGTTGTAATTTTTAGTAATGTTTAGTCGATATCATAGAAGTATGTTGACACAATTATTCCATATTAATTTATGTTGGATTTAAGGCAACCTTTTTTTTGTTTTTTAAATTTTTTTACTGTGTATATTAAAATTTTTGTTTTATTGAAATGCATTTATTTACTTTAGAGAAAAAATTTTATTACACTAAAAGTACCCAATATGGGTATCAAAAATTTTATTTTCTTATGGCCTATTCTTATGTTTAAATATTTTATCAAAAAAGTTGACATTTCATAGGGCTTCCATACAAAATGTGTGTTTTTTCTTGTAAGTCTCATCGCACCAGTAAACAATAGTTTTAATCATCCAAAGTACCAAATATGGACATTTTTACAATATGCAAAAGAAATGGAATGCATTTTTTCATATTTCTTTAAAAAAAAATTTTTTGATTTTTAACAGTAAAAATCATAAAAATCTTCTAATTTCAAAACATCAACTTTGTGAATGAATAACTCATCAGATATGAAAATAATTTTTTTTATTTATATTTATTATATTTTTGATAGATCTTTAAAAAAGTACCACTCAATGCAAGTTTTTATTAATTATTTCTTAATCCAAAATGAATCTCACCCTTTATTAATGTGCTTTAATTAATATTGTGTTAAATACCAGATGTTAAGCACAAAAGTAAAAATGACTTAAATATTCACTTTTCACAAGGGTACCCCCTTGTTAATTTTTCAAATTTTAAAACAAAAAATATTTTACATAATTCTTATCTTTTTATACATTTTTACAGTAAACCATATTAATGAGAAATAATAATACAAATTTTGAATTAAAAAATATTTACTTAAAAATTGCAGTGAGTGGTACTTTTTTAAAGATCTATCAAAAATATAATGTTATTTTAAAAAAACCATATCTAATCGAATTTAAGCCGAAATGCACTTTGAAGGACGTGAACTTATTTTAAAATTAATGTTTTTTATTATAAAATTTAAATAAAAAAAATTATTTTCATATCTGATGAGTTATTCATTCACAAAGTTGATGTTTTGAAATTAGAAGAAGATTTTTATGATTTTTACTGTTAAAAATCAAAAAATTTTTTTTTAAAGAAATATGAAAAAATGCATTCCATTTCTTTTGCATATCGTAAAAATGTCCATATTTGGTACTTTGGATGATTAAAACTATTGTTTACTGGTGCGATGAGACTTACAAGAAAAAACACACATTTTGTATGGAAGCCCTATGAAATGTCAACTTTTTTGATAAAATATTAAAACATAAGAATAGGCCATAAGAAAATAAAATTTTTGATACCCATATTGGGTACTTTTAGTGTAATAAAATTTTTTCTCTAAAGTAAATAAATGCATTTCAATAAAACAAAAATTTTAATATACACAGTAAAAAAATTTAAAAAACAAAAAAAAGGTAAGTTTAAAAATTGCCTTAAATCCAACATAAATTAATATGGAATAATTGTGTCAACATACTACTATGATATCGACTAAACATTACTAAAAATTACAACAACAAAATTACAACAAAATTTTCTTATGTAAAATTGATGCCATCGTGTGTGGTTTTGTAAGAGCTTTCGTTTGGTACAAAATTTGTAAATGTTTCCATGGAAAATAGCGAAATTAAAGCAAAAAAACGAAATTTTCGCTGATTTTGGAACGCGAGTTTGACACCCTAAACCATCGATTGAGCACATATAAAAAAATACGTCGACCTTAGATATTTGTCTTCTATCACATATCCGAAAATCATTCAAATCGGAGACTGTCACCTGGGGACCTTTCCTTGTTAGTCAGACTTGCATCTTCATAAACAATTGAATAGACTTTCTCAATGAATTTTGGTGTTGTTTTACTTTTTGGACGTCCACTACGTGATTCAACTTCAACGCTAGTACGACCACGTTTAACCTCTTAAACCCAACGAAGTTTTTTGCATGAATTTCTGTTGTTGACAAAACTTCCAAAACAAAGAATTTTATCACTGCACCATAGTCGGTTTTTTGTCAATGGCTTTCAATTGATATGACGTTAACGGCTATATCACGCGTCAGCTATGAAATTTTACGAACCGGCCGATTTCGGTTTCAAAATCCATCTGATGCATTAAATTTTTTCAATAGAAATCATTTTTCTGATGACTTTCTGCTTTCTGAAGACTATTGCTAAAGTCAGACAGTTAATAATCCGTGTACAACTACTTGGGAACATTAACATTAGAAATTCAGAGTCAATATGAAATTTGTAATTCTAATTCTCGATCATTCGTGTAAGAAAACTTAGTAACACGTACTACATAATTGGTTAATTTAAGGCTAACTTAAATATGCCTCTAAAATAGGCACCTGATAAGTAAAGACTAACATTTTTTTCTACATTTAAAACCTTAACACCAACATTTTCTAGCTCTAAAGGTATTAATAAACTTTTGTCAATTAAATGAAGACACTATCATTTAATTAAATATCTCATTATGTAAAATGAAGGTTGCAATAAAATTTGGTTCCATCACTTGCTTAAGACCATAACGCCCTTGTAACGTACGCTTCATAGCATGCTATAAATAGTATTTTAAAATTTATGGCCAGCAGATTAAAAGCTTAAAACGATTCAAACAAATCTGCACTGCAACCGGCGAGCAGCAACTTTAATACAGGAAATAAAGGTGTTTTATTTGAACATGATGTATTGTGATTGTAGTTAACTATATTGGTACAAAAAAAAAAATGTCAAAATTCTTTAAGCCGCCTAAAAAAGGTAGTGACGAAAAATTGTTGTTGCCTGCTTTTGCAATATCGGCGACAAGACGACATGCTGCTAGACAATTGAAGAAAATTATGCTGAAATCTGTAATAAATTCTCACCTATGGAGGGCGTTGAAAACAGCAACAATCACAGCGTCTACAAAAGCAAGAAGTGAACAGCAACAACAACAACAACAATTGAACAACATAATGACAGAATATGTGTAGGATTTTACTTTAATGCGATTCTCATACGCTGATTAAGTGCAACAATATAATTCTATAACAACATCAAAAACAACATCGCACTCTTTATTGTATGGTTGTGGTTGTGGTTATTGTTGTTATACTTGTTGCCTATTGTGTGTTGATGGTATTTCTTGTTATGTTGCAATGTCATAAAAGTGCAAATTACTAAACAACTAAAGCAAGCAACTGACAGAGACGTACCGTTGGACAGACGACAAGTCAAATGCTAGTATATATATGTAGCCAGCAAAATCTTAAACATTGCTGTCATGGACAGACAGCACGTAGCAAGATAGACACGCTTGCTAATCTTATGATGCTGTGGCTGATTTAGTCGCATTGGCGTGGTTGTTTCTCTTTTTATTTTGACGCCTGTGGAATTTTTATGCGAAATTAATGTAAGGTCAAAATGCCACAATGTCGAGAGTACAACAACGTGAATAACAATAGCGACGGTGGAAAAATCAGAGTTTCTAAAAAAAACTGGTCCGATTTTTCTGCTTTGTTACAATGATTTATGCTGATGTGCAAAGAAACTAGAATAGTTTACATATAAGAAACTTGAATGAATTTTTGTATTTGATTTAAACATTTTTGAATGCACATTTTTTAATGAAAAATGAAAAAAAATTCCAAAATTTGACCCTGCTGAAAAATAGTATATAAAATACTGCTTTTAACAATTGAAATGCTTTTCAAAAGTTGCATTAAATGTTCTTCAACTTAATATCTAGTTTTTGTGTGACTGTACTAAATATGATTTCTCACGCTGAAGTTAAAAAGGTGTAGCTCATAAAATACAACATGTTCTAGAATTAATTTTATGGCACAATTATGGCAACGTTCAGATTTGCATGCATGCAATTAATATCAACCAGTAAAAAAACCAGCTAAGTTCTACATGTTAAAACAAAATTCTATAAAAAGCCACTTGATTGTGTTGGACCTCATTTGGAACGCCATGCGCCAAACCAACAAAGCTCAGATACGACTGGCTATAAATCAAAATGGACTGCAATCAAATGCATGCAAAACAAAGTCAAACAAAATTAAATTTAATAATAAAAACTGCTATGAGAAAACTGAGCATAACAAGGTTGCCGTTGATGGCCATGAAAATACAGTCAACTCAATTTAAATGAAGCTATTACAATAACAAAAAAAAAAAAAAAAAAAAAAATACCACACATCTAAGTAGGTGTTAGACGTTGGCTTGGCTTAACGCTAAGTAACAAAGTTCAAATCTCAGTTTTGCTTAGATTTTCGCTTATAAAAAATATAAGTACCATTGTTTGAGATTAATTTGTTTAAATAATAATAATAATGTTTATTAAATCATTTCTGTATGTGTATCTGTGAGCAAAGTGTGAGGGCTGAGTTGAAGGTGGGCGTTTAGCCAAGCTGTTCTGTAGAGTTTTGTTGCTCTCAGTAACAGCTGCAACCACGTAAATTGCGTGAGTTCTTGAGTTTTATGATTTTTTTTTTAAATGGTTAAAAAACTTATACATAATAATAATTTAAAAAAAAAAAAAATTTGCAAAATCTTTGCAAATAAAATTTTAAAAATCATCAAAATTACAAAAAAATACAAATCCAAGTATATTTTAATATCCAAATCCAAATGTAAATCTCAGTCCAAGTCCAAATCCAATTAACATCAAAATCAAAACCAAAATCAAAATCAAAATCAAAATCAAAATCAAAATCAAAATCAAAATCAAAATCAAAATCAAAATCAAAATCAAAATCAAAATCAAAATCAAAATCAAAATCAAAATCAAAATCAAAATCAAAATCAAAATCAAAATCAAAATCAAAATCAAAATCAAAATCAAAATCAAAATCAAAATCAAAATCAAAATCAAAATCAAAATCAAAATCAATATCAAAATCAAAATCAAAATCAAAATCAAAATCAAAATCAAAATCAAAATCAAAATCAAAATCAAAATCAAAATCAAAATCAAAATCAAAATCAAAATCAAAATCAAAATCAAAATCAAAATCAAAATCAAAATCAAAATCAAAATCAAAATCAAAATCAAAATCAAAATCAAAATCAAAATCAAAATCAAAATCAAAATCAAAATCAAAATCAAAATCAAAATCAAAATCAAAATCAAAATCAAAATCAAAATCAAAATCAAAATCAAAATCAAAATCAAAATCAAAATCAAAATCAAAATCAAAATCAAAATCAAAATCAAAATCAAAATCAAAATCAAAATCAAAATCAAAATCAAAATCAAAATCAAAATCAAAATCAAAATCAAAATCAAAATCAAAATCAAAATCAAAATCAAAATCAAAATCAAAATCAAAATCAAAATCAAAATCAAAATCAAAATCAAAATCAAAATCAAAATCAAAATCAAAATCAAAATCAAAATCAAAATCAAAATCAAAATCAAAATCAAAATCAAAATCAAAATCAAAATCAAAATCAAAATCAAAATCAAAATCAAAATCAAAATCAAAATCAAAATCAAAATCAAAATCAAAATCAAAATCAAAATCAAAATCAAAATCAAAATCAAAATCAAAATCAAAATCAAAATCAAAATCAAAATCAAAATCAAAATCAAAATCAAAATCAAAATCAAAATCAAAATCAAAATCAAAATCAAAATCAAAATCAAAATCAAAATCAAAATCAAAATCAAAATCAAAATCAAAATCAAAATCAAAATCAAAATCAAAATCAAAATCAAAATCAAAATCAAAATCAAAATCAAAATCAAAATCAAAATCAAAATCAAAATCAAAATCAAAATCAAAATCAAAATCAAAATCAAAATCAAAATCAAAATCAAAATCAAAATCAAAATCAAAATCAAAATCAAAATCAAAATCAAAATCAAAATCAAAATCAAAATCAAAATCAAAATCAAAATCAAAATCAAAATCAAAATCAAAATCAAAATCAAAATCAAAATCAAAATCAAAATCAAAATCAAAATCAAAATCAAAATCAAAATCAAAATCAAAATCAAAATCAAAATCAAAATCAAAATCAAAATCAAAATCAAAATCAAAATCAAAATCAAAATCAAAATCAAAATCAAAATCAAAATCAAAATCAAAATCAAAATCAAAATCAAAATCAAAATCAAAATCAAAATCAAAATCAAAATCAAAATCAAAATCAAAATCAAAATCAAAATCAAAATCAAAATCAAAATCAAAATCAAAATCAAAATCAAAATCAAAATCAAAATCAAAATCAAAATCAAAATCAAAATCAAAATCAAAATCAAAATCAAAATCAAAATCAAAATCAAAATCAAAATCAAAATCAAAATCAAAATCAAAATCAAAATCAAAATCAAAATCAAAATCAAAATCAAAATCAAAATCAAAATCAAAATCAAAATCAAAATCAAAATCAAAATCAAAATCAAAATCAAAATCAAAATCAAAATCAAAATCAAAATCAAAATCAAAATCAAAATCAAAATCAAAATCAAAATCAAAATCAAAATCAAAATCAAAATCAAAATCAAAATCAAAATCAAAATCAAAATCAAAATCAAAATCAAAATCAAAATCAAAATCAAAATCAAAATCAAAATCAAAATCAAAATCAAAATCAAAATCAAAATCAAAATCAAAATCAAAATCAAAATCAAAATCAAAATCAAAATCAAAATCAAAATCAAAATCAAAATCAAAATCGAAATTTGAATTAACTCGAGTTTTAAGTGGATTTTGAATTTTGAATTTTGAATTTTGAATTTTGAATTTTGAATTTTGAATTTTGAATTTTGAATTTTGAATTTTGAATTTTGAATTTTGAATTTTGAATTTTGAATTTTGAATTTTGAATTTTGAATTTTGAATTTTGAATTTTGAATTTTGAATTTTGAATTTTGAATTTTGAATTTTGAATTATGAATTTTGAATTTTGAATTTTGAATTTTGAATTTTGAATTTTGAATTTTGAATTTTGAATTTTGAATTTTGAATTTTGAATTTTGAATTTTGAATTTTGAATTTTGAATTTTGAATTTTGAATTTTGAATTTTGAATTTTGAATTTTGAATTTTGAATTTTGAATTTTGAATTTTGAATTTTGAATTTTGAATTTTGAATTTTGAATTTTGAATTTTGAATTTTGAATTTTGAATTTTGAATTTTGAATTTTGAATATTGAATTTTGGATTTTGAATTTGGAATTTTGAATTTTTAATTTGGAATTTTGAATTTCAAAATAATGAAACAAATGGCTACAATTGTAGTTCAAATAAACAAATTTAAACTTCCCATTTTTTAGTTCAAACTTAAATATACAAAAATCTTATAGAAATTTCTCACAGTTCTGTTATTGTGAAATTAAAATATCAATAAAATTGAAGCAATTTAAAATTAAAATGTTTATTTAGAAACCAAATTATTCCAAACAGAAATTTTCTCTGTGTTTCTTGTTATTCTCTTAAATTTTTATTTTCAATTTAAAAATATAAAATTTCATTTTGTTGATTTAACTTAAGAATTTTATTTATTTTAAATTAATTATACATAAACATCTCAACAACAAAATTCTCTGAAGTAGAAATTTTCTCTGTATTTCTTGTAATTCGATTAAATTTTTATATATTTTCTCCGTAAATTAGCGTAAATTAGCTTATAAATGTTTGTTTTATTTAATTCAGTCATCAATTTTATTGCTTAAGTTCGAGGTTTCTCCTCGTAAATTCTTATTTAGTACTTTTATCAAAGTTCGAGTTCGTTGCTTAAGTCTTTTGTTTGTTAGCATTATCGAATAGCTTAAAGCAGCAAATTATCTTTTAATCTAAGTAATTTCTTGATGCTAGCTTTTCACTTTTCACGCTGCATTTCAAACGCACAGCAAACAAATTCAAATCACTAACAACAATAACAACAACAACAACAAAAACAACAACAACAATAATAAAACAATTGTCTGGTCAATAACATTTCTGAAGCAGCTAAAATAAAGTGTTGTATTGCATGTTAGCAGAGTGCAGTTAACTTCAAAGCATAAAAGAAAGCATTCATTCATCAGCGGATGCTGTTGTTGTTGTTGCTGCTGTTGCTTCTTCTTCTTTAGCTGCCACTTAATGTGCGGCCTTTGGCTTCGGATATTGTTGCTGCTGCTGGAAGCATCTTCATCGTGGCTAGAAAAATCAGAGTCAATGAAATGTAAAAGACTAGCTGCCGCCAGCAGCTGCTTGTTAGTGTGAATGGAAAATGCTGGTTGTGATTGTTGTTGTTGTTTCGGTTGTTTTTGTTGTTGTTTTTGTTGCTGCTGCTAATAAAGCTGCGGTGTTGGTGGAGCGTGCTTTAATTCATCACATTTATTTTTTTCAGTTTCTATTTTGTTTAACAGTTTCTCTTCCTACTGCAATAACGGTTCAAGTTCGTCGCCAAAGTCATTTCACTCGTTTCATGAGCTTAATTTGTTGTTTGTTTTTTTTTTTCAGCGCATCTCACTTTTCTTTGGCGCGTTACTCATAGCCGGTTTCTTGCTTAAAAAACTGGCGTGTGCGCTCAGCTGTTTTAAGTGGATTTTACTGCTCTTGCTGTAGTCGTTTTGCTAGGCAGATGACCAGCATTTTATTTATTTGTGTTTACTTGCTGGAAACTTGCAATTTTCTTAAGCCATAAAGATGCACACGCTAGACTTTGTTGTCTTTGGCTTGTTAGCAAGCAGTTAGTGGGGAAGAAAAAAAAATGCAAGAAAATATTTGTAGAGTTGTTTGGTCGTTTAACTAGTGACCCACTTGTTGCCGGCTATAAACTGGAAAATCCTCTGCTTCGTTTTGGTAGTTTTTGTTTATTTAAAGTTAGTTTGTTTTTTTATTGTGAAATAGTGATTTGCATTCATTGCAGTCTTTTTTGTTGGCAGTTGTCAAATTGCGCCCAGGTTAGCTACTAGTTTATGAAATGCATTGAAGCAAATTATTAGCTTTTTTTTTGTTTTGTATGGTTTATTTAAACAAACGCTATAAAGCTTTCATGCTCAATAACAAGCTGCTGATATGTTTTTTCAGTGCTGAATTGCAAGTTTATTGATATCAATAAATGAAGTGCATGCATTCATGCAATGTTGTTGAATGTCAAAGTTGGGTGCAGCGCTGGCTTTTTTTTTTTGGTCACAAACGACAACATGACTCATGAGTTGCCGAAATTCAGGTAAATGAATAAAGCAAATGGCTTGCAAAAAACATGTTGACATAGCTTGAACTTGCCAACAAAATTATTAAAAAGTTATTCATACAGGTTGAGGCAAAAACGGTTTGTTTTTTGTCAAACAAAATAATTAAAAAGAATTGGTTATTTGCTTAAAATTTTGTAATTATTTGTTTTTTATTGCATTTTTATAATACTTTTTGTTTTTAAAATTGTGTTTTTAATGAATTTGTTCCATGACAGCTTCTGTTTAAAATTTCTGAGATGTTCAAACAAAAGACTTAAGCAACGAACGTGCTTTAAGCTGCACAATGTTTAAAAAATCACTTTTGTTGCTTATATAAGAAATGTATGCTTCATCGTTGCTATTAGGTTTGTGTAGTGCTTGTTTTTTTGTGCATTTTTTTGTTGTTAAAAAACTTTTCAACATTTAAAAATCCATTTAAATAATATATGTTTTAAATCTATAACTACAATAACACTCATGTAATTGCCTGTGTTTGTTTCTCTTTAAAGGCAAATTTTGCTAAGAAAACATGTACGAAAACTTGCCTAGCCCAGAAAATGCTCGCAGAATGGCAAGAGCAGCAAAAATTTAAAAAAAAAATTAAATGCATTATAAAATTGTTTATCTAAGCTGGCAAATCTTGGCTTTACCTTACATGCTGCGTCGCGCAAATTTTAACTTAAGCTTGCTGCAAGCTAAGCTTTTGTTTCAACTGCTCCCAACAAAGTCAACAAAAAGCAATAAATTGTACACAAAAAATAAAAAAAAAAAATAAAAATAAAAATAAAATTAAACATAGTAGCTGCTAGAAGGCGTTTGTCGGTCTTAGAATAGCACAAATAAATAAAAAAAAAATTAGCAAAAATAAAACAAAGCATAAATTTAGCTATTTTTGTATATTTTCAACATAAGCTGCACTCAACATGATTTTAAGTTCTTGATTACAAGTTAGCTATAAAAAAATTGTGCAAAAATAGAGGGAAAAAACAAATTTAAAGTGTTTAAAGCGGCGCAGAAACTAAACCAAGGCTGTTGCAATAATTCAAATGTAGCAGCAAATATAACAAGCATTATAATAGTTATAAGAACAACAACAGTGCAATTTTCAGATTTTATGTTGCGAAATCGTTTAATTTTTTTTCAAATTTAACTCAAAGGTTTTGTGCTGCTTGTTTAAAATGAAATACAAAAGTAATTATTTGCATTTATTTTAAATTAAAGCTCAAACAGCTAGTTTGTTTCTTAAGTCTTTTATATGCTTAGATAGTTTAACCGACATGTTTGTATCTTTAGAACACTTAATAATTTAATTCTACATTTGTTACAATGAAACAGTGTTTTTTTGTTTTAATTTTTCAAAATTTTTTGTTTTCTTTTTTTTTTGTTAAATTGAATTGAGAGACATAACACTCGCGGCAGAGAAAACAGACCTTTTTTAAAAAATTCATAACTCAGTCAAAAACAAAAATTTTTCCAAAAAAATTTTTATTATTGTAGAGAATGAAACAAAATATATTTTCACTCCAAAATGGTTTTATAGAGCTTCAAACTGGCGGCAGAGAAAAAACGGGGCCTCGTGGTTGCAGCGCTTGCAGTCGCAAAAATTGTCCGATCGGGAAAAAAATGACTTTTTTAAATCTTAAAAAAATTGGTTATCGTATGACAGAAGCTTTTTTTAAATTTGTTTCAATTTTTGGTGATGTTCCAAATTTGAAAGTGTGTTTTTTCGAAAAAAATATTGACTTTAAAAATTCATAAAAAATCGAATTTTTAAAAAAACCACGAGTGATACGATAGCGAATCAAGTTTAAAAAAATACAAAAAAATAATTTCATCAAAAAATGAACCCGCTAGTGCCGCAACCAATATGAAAAACATGGTTTCGAGATAAATGCGTTCAAAGTTTGTAAACCAAAAAAAAAAATGCAAGGAAAATAAAAATGCGCTCTCACTAATCCGGATGTAACTTTTGAACCCATAAGAATTTTTCCATGATTTTCCATTTTTTCAATTTTTTTCTTAGAGTTTTAAGAATATTTACTAAAATACAAAATTATAAAAAAAGTTGATTTAAAAAAACGTCATGTCCCCCGTTAAGTCGAATTCTATCATAAATATATAATCTGTGCAGAGCACAAGTGGCGAAAATCCATTTTTAATTTCTAAAAGTTTTCACAAAGAGACTTACGCCACTTGTGCTCTGCGCAGCTCATATATTGTGTTGATCCAGCCTCACTGAAGCACTGTGACAGCAAAATTTTATTTAATCCACTTTATTTTATTTTCAATCTGCTGTCTGTAAAAAAGCATTTCTTAAATTTTTGCACACTCATGTTTTTACTTAGAATAGCAATAAATTTTAAACTTCATGCAATCTAAATCCTTTCAATATCAGCTTAAGTCTCCTCAAGAATGTCTGAGTTTATTTCGCTGGCACATGCCTTGCTGTGTCATGTTGGCAGGCTGGAGCCCTCATTTTTAACTACCACCATTTGTTTTCTTAATGTTGCACTACAATAACACTTTAAAGTACGCGTTGGCTGGCTGAAATTTATGTATATTACTTGACTTTAAGTTCTTTGTTGTGTTCTGCAGGTTATCGATGTTTTTTCCCTTAAGGCTTTGTAATATTGGCAATGTCATAAATAACAACAAATTCATTAGAGATACCTGCATAAAAGTGTACTTTTATCACTAAAAATGTCACGAGAAGCCAATTGATTTATATAAAAGATTTATGCTGTATGTGACGATTTAATTGTCTTGTGAGAGACCGAAAGAGACGAAATAATAAAGTATTGCACCAGCATGTTTTCTGGTCTTTACAAATGCAAAAATTTTCAAAAAAATGGCAAGAATTTTCAAGTTTTCACAATATAATAAACATTTCAAACAGTATCAAATTTTTAATTATTTTTTTAAAATGATCAAAATGGAATTTGAAAAAAATAATAAAATAATTTTCACACATAATCACATTATTTGTTAAAATATGTTATAATCATGAAATTAACTACTTAAACAACATTTCTTAACATCTCACAATGCAAATAATCATGTGAGCAAATATCTTAGACGAAACAGCTTGCAAATAACTCAAATAACGTATGTTCATAAAATTATTCTTTATTGAAACAACATTTCCTATAAGAAGGCGTTGCTTAGCTTATTGACTTGCAATGTTTCATTTTCATGCCATTAAAACCACTTAATAAGGCAACAACATGCCAGAAGTTGAACTATTAACAGCATTGAGTAAGCGTCCGTCACAAGTAATTAGAATAGAAATATAATTATTTATGTGTGGAACTAACTCAGTCTTAAAATAAATTGTAGAAAACCTGCTCAAAAGTTTGCTGTTCGGTTACAGATTTAAAAACAAGTTAAAGTTGAGTAAATGTTGCAATGTTAGCAGACAAATTACTTAGTTGGCATGGCATTAAAAAGTTGCAACATGTTGCTGATTCAACGCAAATAGCTTATGAGACATACAAAAACGCACAACCAGCGTTAAGATAAAATTGAAAGCAATGCAATTAAGAAAACAAAATGCATCACAAAACTAAAAATGCACCATTATTCATGCAGAACTTAGTACATAAAAATTCAAAATTAACGAAACTGAACTCTTAATTTTCAATATATAAGGTGTAAAAAAAAGTTTTAAAAGATTTTTTGAGATAGCAACGCTAGTATTAAATCGAATCAGATAATGTTGAAGCCAACTTCATTTTGAAGCCACTTCATTAGGCTCTCTTTTTCAGTATGTGTTCTTTCTCAGAAGTGTTGACATAAAAGTAATTGTATGCTCCAAATATATCAACATTTGGATCAACAAAACGCAATTTGCGGGAAAGTTTACTTGTCTGTTTTCATTCCAAGAAAAATGCAGCTGAAGGTCATCAAATGCTGCAAGAAGCTTGCAACAGGAAACATGCTTCATTGATTACCACATGCGATTTTTGCTATTGACGTATTAAAAGTGGTGATTTTAATACCGATGACAAAGAGCGCGAAGGACGGGTTTGAGGATGCCGAATTGGAGGATATAAAGACTCTCGCCAAACGCAAGAAGAACTCGCAAAAGCATTGAAAGTGACTCAACAAGACATATACGTTCACTTAAAAGCCATGAGAATGATCCAAAAGGTAGGATATTCACAGAGAGGTTGAACGCCGTTTTTTCACCTTTGAACAGCTGCTCCAACGGCAAAAAATAAAGGGATTTTTCATTATTTTCATTACGATAATCTCAAAGCAGTGACAAGGTCATGCTTCGTATTTGGTGGGACCAAATAGGTGTGGTGTACTATGAGCTGCTACAACCGGGAGTAACTACCACAGGGCAACTCTAGCGAACTCAAGTGATGCGTTTGAGCCGAGCATTGAAGCAAAAACAACCAGAATACGATCAAAAACACCACAAAGTAGTTTTACAACTTGGCCACATGTTGATTTTCATTTTGATTTTGATTTTGATTTGATTTTGATTTTGATTTTGATTTTGATTTTAATTTTGATTTTGATTTTGATTTTGATTTTGATTTTGATTTTGATTTTGATTTTGATTTTGATTTTGATTTTGATTTTGATTTTGATTTTGATTTTGATTTTGATTTTGATTTTGATTTTGATTTTGATTTTGATTTTGATTTTGATTTTGATTTTGATTTTGATTTTGATTTTGATTTTGATTTTGATTTTGATTTTGATTTTGATTTTGATTTTGATTTTGATTTTGATTTTGATTTTGATTTTGATTTTGATTTTGATTTTGATTTTGATTTTGATTTTGATTTTGATTTTGATTTTGATTTTGATTTTGATTTTGATTTTGATTTTGATTTTGATTTTGATTTTGATTTTGATTTTGATTTTGATTTTGATTTTGATTTTGATTTTGATTTTGATTTTGATTTTGATTTTGATTTTGATTTTGATTTTGATTTTGATTTTGATTTTGATTTTGATTTTGATTTTGATTTTGATTTTGATTTTGATTTTGATTTTGATTTTGATTTTGATTTTGATTTTGATTTTGATTTTGATTTTGATTTTGATTTTGATTTTGATTTTGATTTTGATTTTGATTTTGATTTTGATTTTGATTTTGATTTTGATTTTGATTTTGATTTTGATTTTGATTTTGATTTTGATTTTGATTTTGATTTTGATTTTGATTTTGATTTTGATTTTGATTTTGATTTTGATTTTGATTTTGATTTTGATTTTGATTTTGATTTTGATTTTGATTTTGATTTTGATTTTGATTTTGATTTTGATTTTGATTTTGATTTTGATTTTGATTTTGATTTTGATTTTGATTTTGATTTTGATTTTGATTTTGATTTTGATTTTGATTTTGATTTTGATTTTGATTTTGATTTTGATTTTGATTTTGATTTTGATTTTGATTTTGATTTTGATTTTGATTTTGATTTTGATTTTGATTTTGATTTTGATTTTGATTTTGATTTTGATTTTGATTTTGATTTTGATTTTGATTTTGATTTTGATTTTGATTTTGATTTTGATTTTGATTTTGATTTTGATTTTGATTTTGATTTTGATTTTGATTTTGATTTTGATTTTGATTTTGATTTTGATTTTGATTTTGATTTTGATTTTGATTTTGATTTTGATTTTGATTTTGATTTTGATTTTGATTTTGATTTTGATTTTGATTTTGATTTTGATTTTGATTTTGATTTTGATTTTGATTTTGATTTTGATTTTGATTTTGATTTTGATTTTGATTTTGATTTTGATTTTGATTTTGATTTTGATTTTGATTTTGATTTTGATTTTGATTTTGATTTTGATTTTGATTTTGATTTTGATTTTGATTTTGATTTTGATTTTGATTTTGATTTTGATTTTGATTTTGATTTTGATTTTGATTTTGATTTTGATTTTGATTTTGATTTTGATTTTGATTTTGATTTTGATTTTGATTTTGATTTTGATTTTGATTTTGATTTTGATTTTGATTTTGATTTTGATTTTGATTTTGATTTTGATTTTGATTTTGATTTTGATTTTGATTTTGATTTTGATTTTGATTTTGATTTTGATTTTGATTTTGATTTTGATTTTGATTTTGATTTTGATTTTGATTTTGATTTTGATTTTGATTTTGATTTTGATTTTGATTTTGATTTTGATTTTGATTTTGATTTTGATTTTGATTTTGATTTTGATTTTGATTTTGATTTTGATTTTGATTTTGATTTTGATTTTGATTTTGATTTTGATTTTGATTTTGATTTTGATTTTGATTTTGATTTTGATTTTGATTTTGATTTTGATTTTGATTTTGATTTTGATTTTGATTTTGATTTTGATTTTGATTTTGATTTTGATTTTGATTTTGATTTTGATTTTGATTTTGATTTTGATTTTGATTTTGATTTTGATCATGATTTTGAGATTTTGATTTTGATTTTGATTTTGATTTTGATTTTGATTATGATTTTGAGATTTTGATTTTGATTTTGATTTTGATTTTGATTTTGATTTTGATTTTGATTTTGATTTTGATTTTGATTTTGATTTTGATTTTGATTTTGATTTTGATTTTGATTTTTATTTTGATTTTGATTTTGATTTTGATTTTGATTTTGATTTTGATTTTGATTTTGATTTTGATTTTGATTTTGATTTTGATTTTGATTTTGATTTTGATTTTGATTTTGATTTTGATTTTGATTTTGATTTTGATTTTGATTTTGATTTTGATTTTGATTTTGATTTTGATTTTGATTTTGATTTTGATTTTGATTTTGATTTTGATTTTGATTTTGATTTTGATTTTGATTTTGATTTTGATTTTGATTTTGATTTTGATTTTGATTTTGATTTTGATTTTGATTTTGATTTTGATTTTGATTTTGATTTTGATTTTGATTTTGATTTTGATTTTGATTTTGATTTTGATTTTGATTTTGATTTTGATTTTGATTTTGATTTTGATTTTGATTTTGATTTTGATTTTGATTTTGATTTTGATTTTGATTTTGATTTTGATTTTGATTTTGATTTTGATTTTGATTTTGATTTTGATTTTGATTTTGATTTTGATTTTGATTTTGATTTTGATTTTGATTTTGATTTTGATTTTGATTTTGATTTTGATTTTGATTTTGATTTTGATTTTGATTTTGATTTTGATTTTGATTTTGATTTTGATTTTGATTTTGATTTTGATTTTGATTTTGATTTTGATTTTGATTTTGATTTTGATTTTGATTTTGATTTTGATTTTGATTTTGATTTTGATTTTGATTTTGATTTTGATTTTGATTTTGATTTTGATTTTGATTTTGATTTTGATTTTGATTTTGATTTTGATTTTGATTTTGATTTTGATTTTGATTTTGATTTTGATTTTGATTTTGATTTTGATTTTGATTTTGATTTTGATTTTGATTTTGATTTTGATTTTGATTTTGATTTTGATTTTGATTATTTTTTGATCATTTTTTTTAACTTTGAACAGTTATATATTTTGCTATATCGAGTCATAAACCCGAAAAAAGCTATAACTAGCAATTTACAGAAACTTGTTTTCATATCGAAATTTATAACTTATATCAATCTCTAAATATTTCCATGGCACACCTCAAAATAGACTATGTGACTGATTCGACCTTTAAAACATGTCTGCCAGAATTCTTAGAAATTCCGACACAGGATATCTTGTGATTATGTAATATCTTGTGACTAGTCGGACCTCTCATTTCCATCACAAATATTTTTAAAAAGTTTTTTAATTTGAAAAGAAGGCATCAGAAAATTCTGATCTGAAAAGAAGAATCAGAATTCCAACCTTTAACATTCTTTTAAATATACTTAAATTGTAAGAAAAAAACAAAATTATCAGTCGCGATATAAACTTTTGATGGTCTCACTAAGCTGTGAGAGGAAATTTAAGTACATGTTGAGGCCTTTTTAAGGCCTTACGTTGCCTAAGATCTGACGTAAAATACATAAATTATGAAAATAAGAACACTATTGATTTTTTTGGGGATTCAAAGAACCATTTTGTTTTTGTCTTTGGAGTTGCCTCAAGGTAATCTGTAAAATATAAGCGCACCGCTCATATAACTTTTATTTAAAATTTTCTTTTATATACAGCCGTTGACAACTAATTAGAAACGATTATATTATTATAAGATTATATTTCTGCAACTACACGAATATATCTTAAAACCAAAAAACTAATTGAAAAGTTTTTAATGGTACACTGAGAAAAAAAACATACTTTAAAATTAAACAAAAAATTTTAAAATAGAAATTAAAAGCATTTGCGTTTCTACAAAACAAAATTTAAAACAAACGTGTTTAAATTTCAACTATCAACTCCTTCCTTTTTTATAATTTTTCTTATGTCTTTGAAAAAACAAAAAAATAACTATCTGAAAAATATGACAGTTTTTGAAATTTTGGTTTTGCAAGTAACGAACATAAACGATAAAATAATCACTAATTAATTTTTTCAATATTTAGAAGTCAAACTTCATCGAGTGGAGTTGAAATTCGGTATTCGGAGGGTCCCAGGGGTCGCTGAATACGAATCTCGTGTCGAAAATGCAGAAAAAATGAAAAACTGGCATCGAAGACATCAAGCTTAAAACATTTGTTTTAAATGTTAAAATTTTTGTTTTAAATTTGTTTTTACATTTAAAAACAATGTTTTAAAAACAAAAACTTTTGTTTTAAATTAAACTTTTAAAACATTTGTGTTTAACTTTAATGAAATTGTTTCAAGCTCTATTTCAAACACAAATTCGTTTGATATTAACACAATTTCATTTAGTTTTAACACATATTTCCCTCAGTGTACAGTTGGTTTAAATGAAACTTTTATTCTACAACCTTAAATATATCTGTGACAACTAATTAGAAACGCTTGCAAAATACATTATATTTAGGTAAAAACAAGTAGTAAAATATGTGAAAACTTAACAAAAGTGATGCTTAAGGTATAATATTTTGTTGGACTTTTTGCTTTAAAACTACAACATATCGTCTTTGCATTAAGGATAAGTTCTTGACATCGTTTTACCTAATACCGCACCATGCTTCCTTGACTCTTGTTAAAAAGTCATCCAAATTTGTTATGTTTAGTGTGCTTACGGCATTTTTCAAATCGTTTTATGAATGCTCGATGGGATTTACATCACGACTTGACGATGAGCAGTCAAGAACAGTCAAAGCAATTTAATAAAAAAATTTGTTGGTCAGCTGGAATGACCAAATCACTGGGATATTGTCTACATACCAAAGCAGCATAACAATTCTTAAAATATAAACGTATTCTCGCTGTTCATTGTGCCAGAAACACAGTGAATTAGACCAATGACATTCCAAGAAAATTTCCGCCAAACAAAGATCGATCCACCGCCATGGTTAACAACCGAAGAAGTGAACTTTAGATCAAGTTCATTACCTTTTGGTCGTTGGACACTCTTTCTGCCATCAGTATCAATGCTATTGACCTTTGTTTTATCACTCCACACAACAAGTATTTGCACTGCTTTACCGGACAAGATACATGATCCTTGGCAAATTCAATACGGTGTTTTCTGTACGAGCCTTTCACCATGGGACTCTTGCGTGGAAGTCTTCCATGAAGGCGAGCTTCCACTTAAAGTCGTGTAATGGCTCTTTTTGATATACTGACGCCAATTTCATCCACTATTTCACGCTGGATGACTACTGTGCTCTTCCTTGGATCAGGTTTTGATATTCGGACAATCTTTTGATCAATATGTACTGAAGTTTTGCGTGGTACTTTTTGGAGTGGTGCAATTTCCGTGGTTTTATATTATCAAAGATGAGCAATGGCATTGAAAACCATCGTTTTTAAGCATTTGAACTGATTCGTATCATAGCCCACCACTCTTCAATTCAATAATTACCTTGCGAGTACCTGGCGTGCATCTTTTGGCTATTTCCATTTTATGAAATTTTACTTTTACAGTTTTTTGTTGAAGTTATGTGAAAACAGTTCAAACTAATACAATCTTATCGAAATATTCAGAAATTATGTATAAAAAGTTTGAAAACTTTAATGTTAACAAATCGTTTCTAATTAGTTGTCAATGGAATAAATTATGTTCTCCTACAAAAACTGATTTTGCTGCAATAAATTACTTGGAAAAGTCTGTTCAGTTGTTCTTGTAAAAAGATAAAAGAAAATTAAGAAAAAAAAAAAAATAAAATAGACCGTTACATTACCAAACGCACGTCCAATGCGGTAAAATGCAGCAAGTATGATATCGTTTCTTAGTAGTTGCCAACAGCTGTATATATTTCTTCAAATTTGTTTTATTTATGTATTTCTATCACTTGTAAATTTTTCAAGTTTTTTTTGTTTTAAAATTTTTTTCAATATATTTCTTTATTGTTTTTTGTTTTTTGTTTCATTTGCTCTATTTTTGTGTTTTTGTGTAAGTAATTTCAATTTTCTTATCATTACATACTTAAAGTACCTTGCGCACTCCGCGTTAACCCTCTTTTGTAATCCGTCAGGGATTTATTAACTTTCCACTCCATTTATTATTAAAAAAATATGATTATTTTGTTTACACTTTATTTGAAAATTATAAATATTGTGATCAATTTCATTTCTTAAGTTGATTAATTCCAGGATTTTGCAAATATTTTAAAAACTTTAAAAATTACATTTTAAATTTAAGCTATTGGGCTATTGGGCTTATTAGTGTAGCCTTTTGCCTATGCAAGTTGTGGTTTTTGTTTTATTTTGAGATACAATGACACGCACATTTTTTCAGAAATTCAGTAATTTTGCAGTTATATACTGGAGTTGTGTCATGAAGTGATTAAGCATTCACACTTTTTTTATTTAAGATGTACTTAAAAAATTTCATTTTTATTTCTTCAGAAAGCAAATGTCTTTTAAAATGAATCTGAAGTCAGAGAAATTTTTTTTTTAACGAGGTATATAAGATAAAGTATTCTATTTCAGTTTAAAGTTCTATAACATTAATTAACTAAAAAATCTCTGGAACTTCTTGCTTGTGTAGCTTGTTAAAACAAAAGACTTAAGCAACAAACTTGCTTGTATCATCTAATAATTGGTATCATACCGAATCTTCTAGAAATTAATCAACAATTCTCATAAAATATGCATTTGCTCATTTTAACAATGCCCAGTCAGAAATTAAAAAACAATTTATTGTAAGATTAAATAGCAAAATCTTATAAACAGAGTAAATGAAATCATTTAAGACAAAAACCAATCAACAATTCAAACACAATAAAAACCACTTGTGTTTAAATCTGAAACGATTAAACAATCGAACTAGTTGTTGCCATAACAAAATGCAGTTGAACTTACAATAAGATATGGTAACATTTTTCACAGCACCAACATGAAACTTACATAAGCAGCAATAGCAGCAGCAGCAGCAATCACATTAATTGCACGACATTAAGCGGTGGCAATAGCAGTGCATGTTATACACACAAACATACACGCGCACATGGGTGTAAAGAGATAAGATAGCAACTAACAGACTTCGCCCATGTTGCCACACCCCAAATGCAATGCAATGCAATGTAATGCAATGCTTAAATGCAAGCTTTGTTAAAGCTTAAAATAAGAGCATGAGAAAATAATGCCAGCGCAGGCTAGCAGGCTGAGAAAACGAGTGCAGGCGGCAAACAGCAGGAGCAGCATAAGTTTGACTGCAACATATAGATGACAATTAATTTTAATGAACATTTGTCGAAATGATTGTTTTTTTTATTTCTTATTGTGTTGATTGTAAACAATTTCAACATTAAACAATTATATAAATTAAGATTTGTTGCAGTTTTATTTTTGTAATTGAATGGTTGCGCACATTGATGCAAATGTGGGCAAACTTGTGTTGTTCTGTGTTTGTGATTTTTTTTTTTGTTGTTGTCGATAACTACAGACCACATTGCTTTATTATATTAAGCACGCTTTCACTTTTAACGTTCTTAACAGCATGCAAAAAAAAACAGAACCATGATTTATTTCAAATAATTGCCAAAACTAGATGTTTTGTTAAGCTTAAGCAAATCGTGTCCTTCACGCTTGCTTACATGCTGACACACAAAAATGGACAAATAAATTTTCAAACAGTTTTTTGCGAAATTTTGAAACATGTGTATTAGCAGAATTATGTTTTTTTCATTTAATACAAACCACGTTTTCCTTTCATTTATTTTTTATATAATGAGTTCGTGTTCGAAGTATTCAACAATTTTTTTTTTTTGTGACTGATATTTGTATAAAAATGCAGTAAAAAAACTTAACAAATGCAATTGCAGCTAAAAAGGCTAGATACTTTAAAATGTTGCGTAAAATTTATATATTTTTTTGAAGTTATAATTTATTAACTTCAATTTTTTATAATTTCTGTTACAAATATTTTTTTCTTAGTTTAAATTTATTGTTCTGATTTAAAAATATCATTCTTATTCCTTTTTGTTTTTATTAAGTACTAAACAAACCCAGTTTGTTGCTTAAGTCTTTTATTTTCTTAATGATTTTTTTAACATATTTGAAGCATTTTCAGTTTAATTTTTAATTTTAAATTAATTTTAATAAATCAATTTTGTGTTCTAAGACTTTTGTTTTTTTCAAAGTTTTCTTCCTTTTTATGTTTTTGAACAGAAATTTATAAAATATAGAATATTTTATTATAAAAATAAAATATTTTAGAATATTTTTTTTACAACTATATGGACTTTTTTAAGTTTTCACAATTCACAATTTTTGTTTTATTAAATATTATTAAATAAAGCCTATGGAAATAGTTATAAAACATTCAAATTTTTTTTAAAAACCTGAATTTTCTGCACAATGAAAATTTCATACATTTTCTTTATGTATTAATCTAACTAAAATGAATCAAGTTTGTGTTCTAAATCTTTTGTTTTCTCAATGTTTTCTTACTGCTAATGTATTTGAATTTTTTAAATCGTTTTCATTGTTTTTGTATTAAATTAAATCAAATGAATCAACTTTGAGTTCCAAGTGCTTGGATTTTCCCACAAAGTCATTTTATTAATAGCAATGTTTTTATTCATTGTTAAAGTGGTGTTTTTTTTCTTGCTCATTACGGTTTTAAAAGTGCACTTATTTGTTGTAAATTTGTTGTGTTTTTTTTTTTTTCTCAAAAAATGCTTTTCTTGCTGACTAACAGAATTCTTGGGTCTTACCATAGCAATAAATTTGCTGGCACCCCATAAATATGCCAAAAACATAAGCTTGTTGTCATTATTGTTACTGTTGTTGTTGTTATTGTTGTTTTTATTGTCAGCTGGAACATGTGTTGCACAAAATTCTTAAATGGTTAACAAGAATGTGTCTTATTTTGGCACACATAACTATCACTTATTTTCAACTGACATCTAGCAAAAGCGAGTTCGTGTCTTAAGTCTTTTGTTTGCTTAGCCAATATTAATGTACAATTTTTCTTTTTATTGCAGGTTGGTATATATGATAATTTTTACAGCACACACACACAATTTATCATTTATAAAAGGCCAACAAATGTAAGTGTTTAAATTTTTTTTTATAACATAAAAAATTGTATTTAAAAAACCTGTTCTTTCATACAAAGCCATAAGTAGACCATTTAAAACTGTTCGAATGCTTCTTGAAAAAAAAATTACATCATATCAGCCCACATAAAAGCCTTAAATTAATATGTTTGGTTTTATTTTTCAAAGTCATTTAAATTGATTGCACATGAATAATGTAACAATTATGCATTCAATGCAGCAACTACATTTTATTTCACTCTAGCTTCAATTACGCATGACTATAACATGGCCAGAGTTCAAACTGACAATAGCGCGTTAACCCACTGCATACGATTTGAACTAATTTTAAATGCGTGCAGCTATTTCAGAAACAACAACAAACATACATTGAAAGATTCAATACAAGCTTCTTGCCAATGAAATTAATTAAGACATGCATTACTTTTATTGCTGTTGTTCCACTCAGTGTGGTTGCTTAATGGCTATCAAGAAAAAATGTTAAAAATATAAAAAAAAATAGAAAACAAACTGACAAGCTTCATGTTAATCTGACCATTAAAGTTAAGCTGCAGCAGCCATATACAAAGAAACAGCTAATTATAACATGCCAGTCTGCAAAGATTAACGCATTTCTTATCTGATTCTTAAGTGACTGAAGTCTTATAAATTAATATAAATAAAAAGTGAAACTTTATTTTTGAAGTATAAGTACAATCACAACAAAAGCAGTTAAAAAGTTTATAGCTGCTTTTTTTATTTATTTATTATTTGTTGTTGTTTAGTTAAATGCTGCATATATTTTCCCCCTCTTTCATGTGTATCTGTGGGTTGTCTTTATAATTAGCTTTAGAATTGATTGCGCCAATTAAGTCATGAGTGGGCAGTTTAAAGCTTGCAATGTCTTTGGTTGTTGTTTTTTATTTTAAGTGATATACAAAACAATAATTGTTGGCTCTGTTGCTGTTGTAATAAATTAAGAACTATGGCAATTTTAGTATAACTATCTGAATGCATACCAGTAAGCATTTTTAAAAATTTGCTTAAAATATGCACATGTTTGTATAAGAATGTATAACAATGCATTGCAATACTTGTGTGTTTTACACAGTAACGATATAAAATATGCGGGCACATCATGCTGCAAGACGTTAATGCTTTTGTTATTATTAAATTCCAATCTGCTTGTTTGATGCAATATACTTAATTTTAATATAATTATAAATTTGTTATTATTTTGTATTATGTTAATTTTGTGAGTTCAAAGCTAACTAGTTGCGAGTTAACATTGTTTAAACTTCTATGATACAGTTTTAAAAAATTCCACAATGAATACTTTGGTTGTAAAAAAAAAAATAATAATAACAGCACAAAACCACAAGAAGTCTTAAATCAGTCAAACATATGCTGCACATTGCTGAAGAAATTACTGAATTCAGTTTATTTTTAGCATGTCAAAATTTTATGCAAAACTAGTTAACAATTTCAATGTGAGGCATTCTATATGCAGTTTAATTAAAATAATACGATTATGTTCAAATTCAGGTTCATATCGAAATGAACCTCAGCTAAAGCTGGTTCATATCGAAAGTTTAAAGTTAACTTTAATTTCAGCAAAACAAGAAAAATGTGTTTTTAAACATTTACTACATTTGTTTTATTATGTTTTGCAGTTTTATGCCTATGTGAACTGATAATGAATAAATCTAACGTGTTTATCTTTGTGTAGAAAATTCCGGTTTTTAAAAAAAATTGTTATGTTTTATTATTTTTTGAATAGGCTTTAATTTAATTATGAAATCATCAATGAAACAAAAATTGTGAATTGTAAAAACTTGAAAAATTTAATGTAGTTGTCAATAAGTATTGGTTTTGACGAAAAACAAAACTTTTATATGAAAAATTAGCTGAAAAATTAATATACAAAAAAAAAAGGAAAATATATGATTTTTAATGAAAAATTAAATTAATAATAATTCTAAAAATATTGAAAAATTACGTATCTTTAAGAATAATACACACACTACATAAAACTGCATAAATGCCTAAAACAAAAACATACCAACTTAAAATTTTGATGAAAAATCAACTATTTCTTGAAATATAATCTTATATTTCTTATATTTCTTAAGAAGGTAAGATTACATTGATAAGTAATATATAATTTTTAACTAATTTAATCTTTATATTAATTAAATTAGTAAATTAAAAAAAATACTGTATTAAGAGCATGTTTTTCTTTTGTGAAACAACAATTGTGCTCAAATATCTTTAAAAAAAATGTGAAAAAAATTTTCTATTCACATTTATCAGCTTGATTATAGAGTAACAAAAAGTTATAACACTAAAAAAAAGAATTTAATTTTACATCTTATGTGCACTTTTTATAACGAAAAATATTCGTTTATCCTGTAGTAAACAACAATATATTAAAGCCTCATTTTTGCTTTGGTAACACTCTTAATCCAAAATACATGCTTTCATAAAGCTTCTATTCAAAAGTCTTCCGAAATATTGTTATACTAAATGGATACAATAACCTCATTTTAAGTTTGGCATTGTTGACTTAATAATAATAATTATTTATTTGTTAATAATATAATTTGACTTTTGTTAAATATATTATTAACAAAATTTAATATATATATATATATTAAATATTATTTTATAATATTTTAATATTTTTTTTTTTATAATATATATTTATTTTATAATATTTTGATTTTAAGTTTCTCAAATTTTTCAGTTCTTTGGTATACCAAACGGGACCAGATATTAGAGAGGCTTTTCTCTGAAGAACTGAAGTTAAAAAGCAATTATTAAGAGTATTGTTAAAAACAAACACAGTAGTGATGACCAGTTGATAATTGACAAATTATTTCTTTAAATTACATAATTTGTTCTTTTAAAATTGAACTCTGAGGGAGGATTCAAACGATTTGATATAGATTGTTTGGCAAAATTCAGAATTATTTCAACAGTCGGATGATGTGAGTCCTCAGGATGCACAAGTGGATCAGACCTCTTAACTGAAACAATATAACTATCATCAAAATATATAAGGTCTTACAAACGGTTATTTCTATTATAGTGATAGTTGATTTCAAAAAGTACTTGACTCGAAAGTTCATTTAAAAATGAGTTAACAGATGAGTGTTATGAAGATGGCAGGAATGCTGCAAAATTTTCAGCACAACGGTTTCAAGAAACATTAGGAAGGTTGAAGTCACCAGTTATTAAAATGTGGTCGTGAGGCTGAAGTTGTGAGCAAATTTTACCAATCGACAACAGATGTTTCCCAATACACCTCGACATTGGAAGCAGGAGGAATATACGAACATGTAATAAAAGTTCAAGAACACAGAACACAGAACACAGAACAGTTCACACAGAACAGTTCACAAGAACACAGCAAAATTCAATATCTAAAGACTCAGATGTTATTATTTCTTGTGAGAAGTGTGAAGACTTAAAGGCAATAAAAACGCCACCATCATTGCAAAAATTACCAGCAATAGAGTTTCTATCTTTACGGTATATATTAAAATTGTTAAACAGAATTTCAGTATTTAAAGTAGTAGCTTTAAGCCGAGTCTCACTGAAAGCAATAATGTCAAAGTGAAGACTATGGCTTAAAATGAATAAATCTGTCAAGTTGGTATTTAAACCTCGGCAATTCTGGTATACGATTAGTAACTGATAGTAACAATCTAGTTTTTTGAGTTAGTGGTGAAGGCAGGTAAAGTAGCTAAAGACATTTTTGGTGTTGACCTAGGAATAAATTCATGAACCACGATATTTTCAGGCCAAAAACGTTGATCCAGAAGAGAACTGCTCATATGAAAACGTGAATTTGTGAACCGAAATGTTCTTATTAACAAGTTTTAACTTTGAGTTTATGTGATGTAAAACATCTTCTTCAGATGTATCAGGTGCAAAGCGTGAGGCAAATATAGACCTAACAGGCTGAGCAATAACAATTCCTTATATATAGGCTGGTTACTGTTTTTTTTATAATATTTGTTTAGGTATAGCACCAGTAGAACTAGAAGCGATACTAGAAGACAAAGGAGCCGAAATTGGAGCAACACAGGCTTCGGCGTAAGTTTTTTCCCTCCCAGAAGGACTTGTAGAATCGCTTACGACGATAGTTGGTGCCACTTGAGCAGCTTCAGCTGTAAAATAATTTAAGCTGTTGCAGACACATTTGAAGATACAATCTTTTTCGTTTTTTTTTGTCATCACTGACAGACTGAGCTGACTGCGCTTCTTCTTCTGTGTTCAAATTAGGTGAAAGCAAGATTAAATCGTTGTGAGTAGACAGAGGTATGGCTATAGCAGAAGGTTTTGCGGTATTTCGAAGATTTTTATATGGTCGCTTTCGTTTTGGAAAAACAGAGGCTTCATTTATAATTTTAAACTTCTTTAATAAGTCATCGATGTCCCAACGGTCTCGATTCAATTCAAACCAAAACTGTTTCTATGCCATGGTAAATTGGACTGTTTCCCAAAAACATGTTTAAGCTCCGTTTACCATGAAGAGGTAACGAAATAAGAAGATAGCATTTTTGAAAAAATCAAATAACAAAAAGGAACTGGAATAAATACCTTTTTTCAGCGATAACTTTGATGGCAGAATCATTCTGATCAATTTTGATGGCAATTTTAAAGCAATACGCCTCTATTTAAAATGTTCTTGCAAGCTGGAGAGTTCACAGATCCTTGAGAAAAAAATTTCTACAGCACTTGAGCTTGTAAGCATAGCATACGGAGAATGCTTAACAGCATTTTGAGTACATTTTTCTTTGGATCTAACTTTTGGTCAACGGCGAACAAAATTTGTTTTACTTTCGTCAGAGAAGAATGACCAATTTTCTCTTCTTTATACCAATCTAAACGATTTGAACGCATCTCTGCTATTGTGATTTTCTGGCAGTTCTATGTGCTTTAAAAAAATTTTGTAATAATCGAATTTTTACTGCTGCACAGATTATATTGAACTGAATGCATTTGTTTTAATTCTGTAACGATTTCTGGTGAAGTTTTTTCCATTTCTTAGACTTATACGCACTTTATCTCTGTTTTGTCGCTAATTTAAATTTCTTGGATGACCAGTGCCTGACAGGCATGCCATTCTTTTACTTTCCAAATACTTCTACCAGAATAGTCTGATTGAAGATTTATGGCAGCCCACTTTCAATGATATATAAATTATTTTTTTGCAATGTTTTGCTATTTTTGCTTAAGAAAATCAACTTTTATTCTCTACATACAGGGCAATATGCACAAACACATTGAATATTAAAAAAATTTTTGAAAAAATGTTACAATAGTATTTTTTAAGCACTTAAAACAAAAAAAAAAACAAATTGGCCATTTCAGCCCTTGAAAGGACTTTAACCGAGCTTCTTAGGATCGATTGTGTTGTGTGTGTGTTATTAAATTTTTGCACACAATTGACCGAGAACTGGACCTACATGTTTTATGCCGACTCCGAACGGCTCATGTTCTCAAGAAGCTTTACATGGCATAATTTACTCTCTGAGGTTTGCCATTGTCTGCAGAGAGGTGGTGACCGATCAGAAAAACTTTTTATTGAAAAAACTTTTCGCCACGGCTGGGGAGCGAACCCGGGCTCCGAGCATGCTAAGCCACACACTTAACCTGCATGCCACGGTCACCACTTTTTATTTTACCACTTTTATTTATTTTTAAGCACTTGCCACACTTAAAATTCCATGCCCACACGGAGAAAATTTTAGGCTGAGATAGAGAAAGCGGGTATAAATCACTCAAAAAAAAAATATCGATTCGTAGCTTGGCCAACTTTTCAACATACAAGGAAATACTTTTTTCATTACCTATTGATATTTTGTGAATAGAACTTTAAAGAACTTTTTTAACACAAATGGATTCTTATTAAGATTGTATAATCGAGTTTAGATTATAGTAGAGTTCGCTCGAAAAAGTGAAATTGCGACTGCTTAGTTCTAATTCTAGACAGCAAATTTGTAGATCATCATACAAATTTTTAAAATTTTTGGAAATAATTTAAAGTATAATTTTCAACGTCAGCTCTAGAATGTGTATTTTGTTATTAGATGATTTTTATAAGTTTTTGGTTTGAATCAATGCATCAACACAATCAATACAATATAATACTTAATTTAAGTTCAAACTATGTTTTCTTAAGTTACGATAGACCTGGTTTATAGCTTAATTCAACCAGAATTTGTAGATTAGAACTGAAAAGATCTCAATTAATAATTTTGGAGTTCTCTTCGTGCATAATTTCATACATACTCTTCACCATATGCATTATTCCGTATCCAATATGTCAACCTAACGTACCATAAAAATCTAACTATATCGCTCACATATAATATAATATAAATCATATAATTTCCAACATACCTAATCCATCCACCTCATCCACCATTCCCTTTATGTCATAGTAATTATTTCATATCCATTGTATTATCACATTCCTATCATACCCATTTAACCATATGACACTCCTTATCCGTCATTTCCATCATATCATTTTCATTATGCCGTATCCATCATGCCATATCATGAGAACATATTCATCATACCATACCATCATTCTATTCCATAATACTATATCATAATACTATTCCAAGTTATCATACCACCAGTTGTACCCTTCATCAACCCATAAAAACTTACCAGAGGTATTACATCTTATATTTTATACCATGTACACTAGAGTGGGGCGCATTGTATTGGAAAAAATTAATATAAAAATTGTAAAAACTGCAAAATGTCTACTTGAAGATGAAATCACTAAATCCAGATGTTGTATTCATTCAGACCTATACAACGATATGCTGCACTTTATGATCGAACTTAAAATACTAATGCTATAACTAAAAGATTATATTGGCTGTATTTTGGAACACCCTAAGCTTTCATTATAGGGGTGTTTTTATATATTAATTTTTGGCCTCACCTTGGTGGTAGAAAAGTTTGAAAGAAGAAATAGAAATGTAGAATTTACTTCCAATTTTTGAGACAAGCCAGGCACTGAGCGTAAATATAGATGTAACATTCAGTGTTGTCAAACTTTGTTAGAGATCATTCCCACTTTGTCTATTCATTTCAAAAAGTTTTCCCCGTTTTTCCTTTTTAATAAGTATAAAAAAGAAAATGAAAGCAAACCTTTATATATTCCGATTTTTTTTTCTTTTTTATATATTCTGATTTCGGGACACATTTTTCTTAGATATGATGTTGCGTGATAATGATGAGGTTTTTTTAAGAATAGTATGCAATATGTTTTATTTTTCATGGTATTGTCGCCTTACCTTCGTATTGTTTTTATTAGAAAAATTTTATATGTAAACGCTCAATATACCTGTGCGCGAATTTTTTGTAGCGCACATAAATGGTTCAATTAACATAAAAATTTGAGGAACTGTAAACGTAAAAATTCTCAATTCAAGGAACAAAAAATTTAACAACAGCATCCTGCCATTTTATATAATGTCTCCATAAATTTACCAGTTTCCATAAAATTGCTTTATAATTTAATTGTAAAAAAAAAAAAACTTGAACACCAAAAATGTGTTCGCAAAATGCAACAACTGAAAATGGCTTAATCGCCCACTATCATTAATAATGAATATATTTATGGCCAAATCGAATGAAACCAAAAACATGAAATAAGACTAAATAGAACCATTAAATAAAGCTCAATAAGAATTGACAACATTTAATAGCAATATAAATGCTAGCTTGCCTTAAAATCAGTGACAAAAGCTGACTATTGTACCTACAATAAATGCATGTTCAATACCAACTATGTCTTAAGCCAATTATTTAAGATCATAAATTGTTGTTAGTTTAAAATATAAGAGGCGATTGACTTAAAGTTGGCCTACTAGAGAATAGAAGCATGAGTGTGCTAAGCTGGGTGTGCCGAAAAAGCTAAAGTAGAGGTATGAAAAAAATACGGCAAGCAGCGAGGTAGACACATTTTGTATGCAATCGCCTATTGAAACCTTGAATAAACAATTTTTTTAAATTTTTTTATTTACTTATTTGGTAGATCTTTTGCATATGATAGCTGCTGGAACTGAAGCAAATAGTTTGTGTTTTGCGCTGGCAAAGGTTTAAGTAAACTGAAATCTATTAAGCAGAGTTTGAAAACGTTTTTAAAAAGGCATACATTTTTATTAGAATTTTCTTCGTTTTAAGCATTAAGATTTAGTTAAAAAATGCATTACTTTTTTATAGACATGCAGCAGTGGCGTAGCTAGGGTTGGTGGCACCCGGGGCGGAAACTAAATTGTGCACCCTTTAAGAAGGTTATAATAAACCTCAATAGGTAATGTTTAAAAACTACCACGAAATTAATATAATTTCTTTAAATAATACTTAACTGTTATGATTAGTTTGTTAAAGTGCAAATAAAGTTTAATATTTTAATTATTTGTATAGTTAATAAAATTCGGGTACAATAGACAAAACTTAAAAATAATCTCATCGATATTAATATATTTGATATCATTTGAAAGATATGTAATTTGGTAAATTACACAAAACTTAAAAAATTTCATTTAATTTTAAATTAGAAGTATATCTTAATTTTTTTAAAGCAGGATTTTTCGCAATCAACGAATTTTTCAAATATGTTTTGTTTTCGCAAAATTTTGATTTTCAACAGTGAGTAAATCCCCAAAGATCTATTTTGAATAAAATTTTTCACTATTTCTGTTTGAATTTTACAATAATTGTCGATGAATCCGACTACATATTTTTGAATCAACCTCTACAAAAATGACATATTTAAGAAAAGATTTAGAAAAAAGCTTATAAGGGCTTACAAGTTATGCGAGAACAATTTACTGTCAGTAAACCACACAATTTCAGCTTTAAATAATTGACTTTATGAAGTTATAAAAACTTAAGCTAGTTTTTTATAGAAAATTTTAAAAATTTTACGAAAAATTGTGCATAATTGAAGAAAAAACAGGACCTGGAAGCAAACCGTTGGCAAATTTTCCCTCATTAACCCTGAATAACCATAAAGTTAAATATTTATTCGAAATCAATCCATGTCTCCTATATAAAAGTTAAGTGAAAATTAAAATAAAGTTTTAAAATTCATTTATAAACTTTTTTCCTAAATTTTATCAACTTCTTTATAGTATTCTATATTCATCTCAGCTTCGACTTTGATAGACAAAACTGAGGTCTGAAAGATTTGACTGCCCTATCCTCGACTATTAATATCACAGTATCACTATATTACAGTGATACCAAATCATTATAAGAAATATGTTTCATACTCATTTTGTACATAATTCCCAAAGCAAACTTGCCCTGGCTGTACAAGGTCAAGAGTCATGAATGGCCAAAAAAGAGCTGACAATTACAAGAAATCTGTCGATGCTTCACATTTGGTGACTGAGAACAAAATTCAATTTATATTATTAAAATAAGTTTTAAGGAACTGTGCATCTTCTATTAAAAACTGTTATTTTGACAGTTTTTGTTGGTTGATTTAATCATAATAATGATTACTTTAGTAAAGTTTAGGAGTCAGAAAACCATCTTGAGCTTTTAATAGACATCTTCAAAATAAAATAAAAACGCCAGAACGCCTTATAATTGTAATAAAACGCCATTTATTTAATTTAAATAAATAATTTAATGCATTTAAATCATAATTTAATTTTTTAGAAATTTTTTAATCATGTAATAAGTTGAGTATTGATTTTTAAATTGTTTCATGTATCAGGATACCCAAAAACATATTACTATTAAAAATTATGTTCTAGCAGATTAAGAGCTGTAAATAAGGTTTGTTTTATGATGTATTATCTCAGAACTTAGTAATCACAAAATCATAAAGCATATTTTTATTCTTGACATTTATGACATGAGCACGTTTTTCTGAAAAGTTCTGGAGAAATGTATTGCTTACAAAATAACTGATGCCTCCATTCATCATACTCTGAAAATCATACAGATTTGCGAAAAGTAATGGTAATAAAAATGTATACTATACGAGTAAGTTTGATCACTTCTTAACCTGAATATTAGAAGCAAAAAAACGATTTTTTATACAATTTTATGGAATAAAAAAAGAATGTAACATTATAATATAACATTTTTTCTTTTTGTACGCTATCTTACTGTCATGAAAATTTGAATTGCATTTATTTGGCAATTGCACCCCTAACCAATGACAAATTATATTCCGAATTGACTTAGGTTTTAGTACGAGCGTTTTTTTATATTGAAACAAATTTCATATAAAGTTAAAGTTTAAATAAAAACGAAGTAAAAAATATTTGCATTCACTTTTGCACCCTTTTTATATTCAAGACATAAAACCGCATTCATTTAAGTGTTATTATTATTAAAAAAAATCAAAAATTGTGTGGTGAAAAGTTCTTTAATCAAATTTTGCACCCCATTTTAGCGTGTACCCGGGGCGGACCGCCCCCCCCGCCCCCCCCTTGCTACGCTACTGACATGCAGCACTGTTTTTCCATTCAAAAAAAACAAATTGGCCATTTCAGCCCTTGAAAGGACTTTGACCGAGCTTCTTATGATCAATTGTTTCCCTTCAGCTTTATTGAATCTTTTACTGTGCTCTAGTTTTGAACGAAATTAATCAAGATCAAAAGCTTTTTCTCTTAATTGCCACTGATTTCAAAGCTTTTATTAATGACTTTGCTGATCTGTTAAGCAATGGCATAACTTTTACTGCTTGTACCAATTTTACTGGCAACCATCAGCACTCAATAATCTAAGCTGCTGCTGCTGCTAATTTGTATGCAGGCATAAAATATGTAACCAACAGCAAGATTGCTCATTTTGCTTCACTTTTAACCCATTTAATATGCATTTTTTTCAGTTTTGTTTTTTATTTTAAAATTCCGCCCGCTTTGTGTTATTTTTGCAGCTCATTTGTTATGCAGTAACGCAACGTCAACGTATTGCCAAATAATGAAAGAAAATCCATGCTTTATAACATATTTTATTTTTCACACTTCTGTCATTTGTGACCGCATCAATCAGTTTTTTTGTGTTGAAAACGAATTTTTATGACTTAGGTTTTTCTTTTCCTTACTATTTGTCTTTATTTTTGTTTGTTTTAGTTTTTACAGATGCTATAACTTTGCTACGATTACCTTCATATGTTATACACACATATATTCACACAGGCTATAAAATTAAATCTATGATTTTTATGGCGTATTATAGAGTTATAAAAATATAAATATATTTAATGTGAAATGTTTTTTTGTTTGCCAAATATATTAAAAAAACAAACCTATTATGCAACAAGTTGTATAATTTGTAAACTATATTGTTTCTTGCGTTTGTTTTGTAACTTTATGAACAATAACTCAAGTGACAACATTAAGAAACATTAAAAATTAAAGACTTATTTGCCAACTGCCTAAAACACATGCGAGATTTATGTCAAAAAAACACATATATTTTAATAGATTTCCTTTTTAAATTGACATAATGACATTCTTAAATTTATGACTCATTCGTTCTGTTTAAAGTACAATTAATAAATTGTTATTATTTAAAATTGCATTATGGTACTCTTAAAGTTATGACTCACTGTAAAAAATAACCAATTTTTCATTTTATTTCTACACACTTCAATGCCTCCCTAGTTCGTAAGTATTACTTTGCAGAACCAATCACATTAATTTGCAAAATATTAATGGTTAAACTTATTGTTTACCATATTGCAATGTCCTAATGAGGCTCTAAAAATTATGACTTATTAGGTAAAAATTAAGGGCCGATGTCACAAATCACACTTAAGTTATAAGTTGTAGGTACTTAAGAAAAAACTCGCTAAATACGTTTCATCAGCCTTACATAAGTTTCGACTTTAGTACCTCTTATTAATTATATAGTTTATAACTGTTTTGTTTTCTTAAGTAAACAGCTGACAATAAAATTTTTTAAAGCAAATACCATTACAAAAAAAACTTGCAAAACAAAAATCTGAGATGGTTGTTTGGCAATCATTCATGCAAAGAATTAACTTAAGACGTTATTTTAAATGAACTTCTGCTACACGGTTTAAAATCTTGCACTAAATTTTAATCAATCCTGTACTGTATAGATTACGACAACGAAATTGTATTAAAATTTAAACCAGTTCAAATACTAAAACAAAATGTAAGTCCCGCGTGGCTTTAAAATTAAAGCCACGCAAAATTCTCAAACTAAGTTTTAGTCTCGCATGGGCTTAAAATTTAATCTCCTTAGTTAAGTTTTTAAATTTCGTAAACATTAAATTAATTCCGTGAAAAATTGTATTCCGTGGCTCAGTCGGTAAAGCGGTTGTCGATTTGTTTTGATGAATGTGACCCTGATTCGACCTCAGCCAGACTGTTTTTTATTATTTTATTTTAGTAATAATTTTATGTAAAAATTGCATTGTGCAACATTTTTTTTTCAACTAAATCCTAGAATCAAACCGCTGCGGTAACTATCGGATTAGAGTCGCGCATTCTAACCTCGGGCTAATGCATTGCTTGCTAAAGCATGAACAAAATGAGTTAAAATACAGCTTTTATTATCTTTTAGTTATTTTGTACTCAATTAAAAACCTTAGATACTAAAATTCAAATTGAATTTCCAATTTATTAAATTTAAGTACAGCCTTGACTATAAGCATTTCTAGTATTTTGAAAACTATCAATTCTTATAAAAAAAAGTATTAAAAAATGCATTAGTCCAATGATTGGCTTAAAAATTATTCCAAGATTTTTAGCCGTGTATATTGCAGAGTGTTTTCCTATTGCAAAAGATTCAATCCAAATCAACTGATAGAAAACAAACAAGTAAAAAAAGTCTAAAGTCGGTCTAGCCCGACTATAAAATACCCTAAACCTACTTTTTCAAAATATAATAATGGTGTTGAAAATGAGCGTGTCCGCTCGCGGATGAAGCCCATATTTTATATGCATTTCAATTTTGACGGAAAATTAACACATACCAAGTTTTATTCCTGTACATCACATAATAACACCTTTATAGCCTTTTCGGTATTGTGGGTTGCATGGGAGGTAAGCGTGTTCATGGATGAATGGCATTGGTTTTTCGAAGACATCTTTGTTTTGATATAAAGTACATGCGTACCAAATCTTATCTCTATAGGTTAAACATGAGCTTATTTATTCAGTTTTGAATTTTTGGGTTGTATATGAGGTGGGCGTGTCCGTTAATGGATGACACCCATTTTTAACCGACTTCAAAAAGGAGGAGGTTGGTTGGTTTCTCTGTTTTTTTTTTTTTTGTGAATGTACATCGATTACTCCTAAAGTACTTGCCCGATTGCCGTAATTTTTTGTCAATATATAGAGATTATCAACGCGGAGGTGTCCGTCTATGAAAGGGGGCGGTATTCGGAAAAGGGGCGTGTCTCTATAAGACAAACACTGTATTTCAGTAAATATTGACACTGGGGTAATAAAAATCACAGTAAAATTACAAGGGCAAGCACAAATATTAAAAATGACGATCACTTAAGTGGGCGTAATTCTAAAAAAGGGTGTGGCAATATTGTAAAAACTCTGTATCTCGACGAAAATTGACACTGGAGTACTGAAATTAAGTACAGAGGCAGGCACAATTATTGAAAATAACTATCAAAAAAAGTGGGCGTTATTCGACAAAGGGGTGTGGCAATATAAAGAATTACTGTGTCTGAAATAATATTGATACTAGGGTACAGAAATTTATTACAATGGTAGGAAAAATTACTACAAATTTTTGTACAAAAAAAATGGGCGTTATTCGAGAAGGGGAGTGGCAATATTAAAAAAAACACTGTATCTCAATTACTGTTGACACTACGATACTAAAATTTAGTACAAAGGTAGGTACAAATATAACAAATAACTGCCAGTAATGTGGGCGGTATTCGATAAAGGGGCGTGTCACTATAAGAAAAACACTGTATCTCAGTAAATATTGACACTAGAGTAGTAGAGTCAATAAAATTCACAGCAAAAATGCAAGGGTAGGTACAATTATAAAATATAACGTTTAGTTAAGTGGGCGTTAGTCGTCAAAGAGGTGTGGCAATATTAGAAAAACTCTGTATCTCGAATAATATTGACACTAGAGTACTAAAGTTGACTACAGAGGTAGGCACAATTATAAAAAATTAATTTTAATAAAGTGGACGTTGTTTGATAAAGGGGTGTGGCAATATATAAAACACATTGTATCTCGAATAATATTGACACTAGAGTACTGATATTTAGTTCAGGGGTAGGCACACTTATAACAAGTAATTGTCAATAAAGTGGGCGTCATTCGACAAAGGGGTGTGGCAATATTAGAAAATACTAAATCGAATACTGACGCTACTAACTGAAAAAGTACAGACGTAGGCACAATTATTACTAAATACTACCGAGGAATTGGGCGTTATTCGACTAAGGGGTGTGGCAGTGTGTAAAAAAACTGTATAAAATTGACTTAAGGTTGATAAAATTCATTGTTTAGAATGGGTAGAACTATTGAAAACACTATGACAAAGAGTGTGATATTCTTGACAAAGAGGCGTGTCACTATTACAAACACACTATATATCAGTCAATATTGACATTGGGGTACTGATAAAAATACAAGAGTAGGTACTGATAAAGATACTGACAAAGAACAGAATAAGAAACGACAGAAAAGCATTTTCCATATTATGTGCATAAATAATTGGTGTTTAATTAATTAAAACACTTTTTAAAATATATCATTTTCTCTAAAAAGAAAGAAATAAAAACTTTTTAACAAAAAAAAAAATCTACTTCAAAATCACTACAAAGTAAAAAATAATTTTAAATTGCTTTTACTATTTATTTCTTGGTCAAACTTGATAATTTATTTATATTCATTATTATATTGGAAATCTTATGATATCAATGATTCTGAATTTTTTTTATTTATATCATAAATATATTAATTTTTTATAATAATAAAAGCTTCGAAGTCGGCGCTAATATAACCAGATTTTTTGTGCAGCTGCAACACACATATAGCATTTTAATTAAGATTTAAGAAAATTTAAGATAACAAATTAATACAGCGTCACCTAAGCAGGATATTCACAAATAAAAAAGTCTTAAATAGAGTAGGGATGGCAAAAATATCATGATTTTATGTCATTGATTAGCGCTGACTAGAAGCTTTTATTATCATAAAAAATTAATATATTTATGATATAAATAAAAAAAATTCACAATAATTGATATCATAAGATTTCCAATATAATAATGAATATAAATAAATTATCAAGTTTGACCAAGAAATAAATAGTAAAAGTAATTTAAAATTATTTTTTACTTTGTATTGATTTTGAAGTAGGTTTTTTTTTTGTTAAAAAGTTTTTTTCGAAGAAATCTTTGTTGTGATATAAAACACATACGTAACAAATTTTATTGTTGAAGGTTAATTGTGAACCTATTTATACAGTTTTCAATTTTTACGTTGTATGGGAGGTAGGAGTATCCGTGGGTGGATTCCAAAAATATTGAATATTGCAGATCCTTGGATTCATGTTACCACGTGAACCCAGTTTCATTTAAGTATCTCAATTCCTTCTTCTTACCCTGTGTTTACGGGCAACACACAGACGAACACCCTGACCTTTCAGGTTAAGGGTATAAAAACGAAAGTTGGTTGCTCAATCATTTTGAAAAAAATTCAAATTTTTATCAAAATAACTCTAAATAATATATTCAAAACAAATAAAGCTAAAGTTTAAAATAATATAATTTATGGTGGAACAATTTCAAATTTTTTTTACCCCAAAGTTAGCAATATTTTGAAAATTCAAATTTAAAGGGAGGCTGTGAACCAAAAACTATATCTAATATAACTTTATATAAAACTATATCTAAATAAAGTTATAAAACTCAGAAAGTTAAAAAAATTAAAAATTTTCATATTAACAACTAGTCAACATGGCCTCGAGAAAAAAATTTAATTCATCAAACAAATGCTTACTATAGATATAAATATGAAGAAACATTTTAACAATAATTATTTTTATATCAGATTAAAATCAAAAAATATGTTTGATTTATGATTTTTTAATTCATCATTCTATATATAACTGGAGCTAAGATATAAAAGTTTCCGCAAACCCATACATTGCTAAAGGTAGTAAGAAAAATATGGCCGCCATTTTGAAAATAGACCAAAAAACCCCCTTTTTTGAATTAAAATATCAACTGTTTGAAAAATAGTCGAGTAAGCGGAGTAACCGGTGTTGGACTCATACAGCATTTTTGAACTCCTTCGTTTATATAAGAGCTAATGGTTAAATAGCTGAAACCAATGATAAAATTAATGAATATATTTTTAAAACTCAGCATCTCAACTGATATTCACTTTATATAAATATTTATTTTGAGAAATTTTGTGAAGCTAAAATTCTTTAGACGCTTTGGGCTCCTAACCTATTTTTTGTATAGGAAAATCTCATGTGTTTTTTTTAGCAAGTTTAAGCTTTCGCATCAGCATTTCGTTAGTAACGAGTACTTTGCATATAAAAATGAAACGAGTTTTTTGCTACTTAAAATTAAACCTTTGAGCACTACTCTTCAGTCAAGACAAAAAAACAAGACAAAGTGGAAAGTGAAGACGCGAACCACATATTTCGATTTTGAAGTGAAAACTTCTTTGAACGCATTGATTCTATTTATTGTATGGCAGACAAGAACCATTTGAAAAATAGATCTGAAACACCTTCGAAAAAGTTCTATTGGTTTTTCAGGATAACAGGGCTACATATTGATCTGAAATAATTAAAGGAATTCATTTAAAAACAGGTTGTATCAATTTTCGTAAATTTTATAATTTTTCGTGACAAATGGCCTTATTTTGGTCATTGACAAATGCGAATTTATTTACAAACTCAAAAATTCCTCATTCTGAAATTAAATTCAAAGCCTATTATTTGAGAATAATGGTCAAAATCAGAAAAATTTTTGATTACAACAAAAATTTATTGACTTTTGAACTTTATGTACGAAAACATACATATAAAAGATTACTTTGTCAATAAATTTACAATTGCCAAACACCAGAATAAGTTTGTTAGTATAAATAAGCCTAACATGAAAAAACAAAAAATAAAAATTTTATTGAAATATCTTCAATAATTTTACAGAAATAAATAATATATACAAATTATAGCTGTTAAATAATGATTAGCAATTGTATTCGTTAGTAATTCGATTATTTTTATAAAACATTTGAAATAATTGATGAAGTATGATTCTTTTCTGTTTGGCTCTGTAATCAAACGATTACGATTACAAATAATCAAATTATAATCACGATTACTTGAAAATACGAAAATAGTCGAAAAGTAATCTACAAACATAAACCGATTATTTTGTACAGATTACTTTTGATTCTTTTTGAATATTTTAAGAATTTTAGCTTCATAGGCTCAAAAACTTAAAATAATCAAAAGTAATCTTTTAAAATAATCGGATTATTTTTGTTGATTACTTTTGATTCTTTTTGATTATTTCCGTAATTTCAAGGAATCGTAATTATTATTTGATTATTTGTAATCGTAATCAATTACAGTGGTGAGCCCGGGTTCGATCCCCAGCCGCGGCGAAAAGTTTTTTCAATAAAAAATTTTTCTGATCGGTCACCACCTCTCTGCAGACAATGGCAAACCTCAGAGAGTAAATAATGCCATGTAAAGCTTCTTGAGAACATGAGCCGTTCGGAGTCGGCATAAAACATGTAGGTCCAGTTCTTGGTCAATTGTGTGCAAACATTTAATAACACACACAACACAATTGATCATAAGAAGCTCGGTCAAAGTCCTTTCAAGGGCTGAAATGGTCAATTTGTTTTTTTTTTTTAATCAATTACTAATCAGAAACTTATCCCCCAAGGATTATATAATGATTATAATTCTTTTTGAAAAATAATCTAATTGAATACTAATCGTAATCGAAATTTAACAGCTTTGATATAAATTTATTAAATTTTACTGAAATATGTGTTAAGAAAACAAAAACAAAAATCATTAAAAAATTGTTGTAAAATCAATCATAAGCAAACTGTTGAGCTGTTTCGTTGGCTGTTACACCGGCACATATAGTTTATACTTTTTGAAACCTTATCTTAAAAACAAATAATCTTTTCTAATTTTAGTCATATCTCAATCTTATTCATGTCTGTGAGGTTTAAGTTTGTTTCCTATTAAATACCATAATTTTTACAACAAATAAAATATATTTTCATATATGTAATTTTTTTACTAGTCAACTGGTTATTGAGTAACCAGTAATTCTAAGCAAGAACATGCTTAGAATTATTATTGCTATATTTTTTTTTGTTTGTGCTGTAAACAACAAAGTTGTAATTATTATGTCGAAATAATTAACACATTGTATTTTAAGCATGTCATTTCGACCTACTCATTGAATCGAACTTTTATCTTTAACAATATCACACCCTTAACTCTGACATGTCTAAACAGAATACTTAACCAGCAATAAGTTTTTAATAACACCGAAAATAAATGATTTATAGACGACCTCATTGACTCCATTCTATTAACTATTAACTGCACGATTGAAACTCCAAAAACGGCACGTTAAACCAACTAAAGCCGAGCCATTAGCGCATTGCTGTCCATGGCAACGTAGCTTAAACTGGAGCGTACAAACATTTAACGCCTGTTCAACTAACATGATGCTTGCAAAAATACAAAAAAAAAAATATAAATAAAAATCAGCAACAAATGTTTGAAAAAGTGTTGCTTTAATTTTAAGTATTGCTTTAATTTTCTGTTCAATGTGGTTCGCAACGAGTGGGTAACCAAATTAAGCTTAGACTGCAGGCTGAGAACAAGTCGAATATACATAGAAGCAAGACAAAAAAAATAATAATAATCTTAACTGAATTGCGTCATTTTTGCTTTTTGACTATTAGTTAAAGCCGTAAATGGGTCAAATTCCTGTTATTAGTCATTGGTTTCAAACTAAAGTCAAACATGCTGGCACTGTTCAATTTCGGCTAAGACAGCGAGCGGCGTTTTGGCGGCTGCAGGCTGCGCTCCAAATGGGTGTCTTTGTGCGCGGACTTTTAAGTGAGCGTCGTCGTGTATGACTTGCAGATTATCTTAAATGGTTTTTTTCACAATTTGCAGTGAATTGGTTTAAGTTCTGTCTTTTGTTAGCAGCTATTGTTATAATTTTTTTTATTGTAATTTTTGGCTGCATTTTATTGTGTAGCTACTATTTTATTGATTTTTGTTGATAGGCATGGCCAGTGGGTGTTACCCTCGTTTGATTTGCAAGGATTGCAACTATTTGAACCTTCTGAGTTTTTAAGTTGAAGTCAGTTTAATCAACTTTTTTCCCAGGCTTTCAAAAATTTGAAGCAAGCAATTTGTTGGACTCGATAGTAGACAGTTAGTGGCTGTGTTGGTTCAATTGGTTAAATTTTTTAAAAATCGATTTTTTTAAGAACATTTATGGTTTTTAAATAAAAATGTATGAAGCATCTAGAGCTAAGTAATTTAAGCAAATAAAAAAATGAAATCAATACATGGCGACATTTCAAACTTACATAGTATGTATGTGTGAATTGTTCTGTCCTGTGAGCATTAATGAGTTAATTGAAGAGCCTTTATGAAGTGGGATCTTTCAACATTTTTATTCCTCAAGCCGGATAAAGGTCTCTAAAATTCAATTCGAATTGAATAACTTCTTATATTAGTTAAAAATAATTTGTTTTAGTGTTATGAGGTCGGTCCAGGTACCAGCTTTAACTGAAAAAAGTTGATTTAAGAAGCTCTTGAACAATTTTGAATATGTTTGTGCAATTTGGAATAATGAATGTGACTTGATGATATATGTATTGATACCAATGTCGTCACTGATATAAAGAATGCCCCAGAAATAACTGTCCATTTGTTTTTTTTTTTATTGTAAAAAAACTAATGATTTTTTTTAAAATTCTTTCAGTTTATTATTAAGTGAACATTACAAAATAAATGAAAATTTTATATACACTAAAAAATGCACTTAAAAAAAACTCGCAACATAGCAACGTACACGTGGCAGAAGTGAAACTTCTTTAACAGTAAGAAATAAGAGAGATTTTAGTGTGAAGTAGAGAGAGAAAGTATCTGAAAAGAAATTCAATCAATACGAAATGGAATAATAATCTGTTGATTCAATATTTGCATCCAGGCACCGTACCAGCTATGGTTTTTGTCGAAAGTGTCACATATTAACTTTTATCTCTTAATTTGTATTTTTTTCGACAAAAATAAAAGTTATTTTGTGCCTTATAGTTTTTTTGAGCAAAAATAACAGTTACTTTTGACTTTTATTTTATCGGTCAAAAATAACAGTTATTTTCTGCCGTTTATTTGTTCGGTCAAAAATATCAGCTAATTTATATTTGTTCAAGTCATTTTACCGACTAAAAAAATTTCGATCCCATTTTTTTCATCTCATCGGTAAGACATTTTAAACATGATGTCAACAGTTAAATCTGTCAAGCGGCCTTAACCAAAAACACAAATTGCTTGATATTTTTGACAGAAAAAATTAAAGTCACAAAATGACTGCTATTTTTGACCGATCAAATAAAAGTCAAAAGTAACCTTTATTTTTCCCCGAAAAAATACAAGGCAAAAAATAACACTTAAATTTTAACTTTTAAAGAATCAGTCTTAAATTTAAAAGGCACTTAATATTCCTGAGACTGAGGACATTTGTAACAGAATGGTATATTTGAAAAAATCTTTCAACAATTTTTATCATTTGAAAATTGTAAAATAACAGTTATTTTTGGTCCTTGTTTTTAGTTCAGTTGGTGTTTAAGTTGCATTTGCATAGTACTTGTTGAAGGAGCCTCCGAGAGCAGAGCAAATCTTGTTGATTATAACCTCCTGCTTCCTGATCATAATAATTGCTATGTTGAGTGAAGGCCTCGTAAAGCAGCGAACGTTGATTGTTGAGTGTATCAACTTGGTTGGCTACAAAATTTTGTTGAGATGATGGCTGAGTTCCAAAATACATTTATACAAAGCATCAGTGTGTTTTTCTGGGGATAGTTTCTTTGTAGATTCACCAATATACACTGATGCTTCGTAAAAATGCATTTTGGAATTTAGCCTATGTTGCAATCATCTTACCTTCATCATTAGTTGCAGACCGAGCTGCGGCTGCATCCTTAAGGCGGTCTTCTCATTCAAAACTCCTTTTTTGGACCCTTTTTAAAAAAATTCTTATTTGAAAACGCAAAGAATAATTGAAAACTTTTTTATTTATTGTATTACAAAAGTTTCAAAGTAAATAAAAAAATTTTTTTGCCTCGATACGTGGGCTGTTCAAAAAGTAATGAGACTTCAAAGTTGATGGTGAAAAAAAAAGGTGTCGTCACGGCGGCCACGATTCCGGGTCTCCGGAGCGTCTGAAATGAAAAAAAAAACGGGGTTATAATCAGTATAGATGTAATTCTTGGGTGAACCTCAAGATTAATTTTGTGATTTTTTTTGACAAAATGGCGGCCATTCAAAAAAAAAATCCAATTTCGGGCTTTTTTTTATAGTTTAGTGTAAAAAAAAATAGTAAAAAATTTTTTAAAATTATGGTCGAGGTTCACCCAAGAATGGTGACAATTCTGCGTCGATTCCACTTTGTTTCATGAAAATCGGTTCAGTTGAACTGGAGATATCATGGCCGCCAGTTCGAAAAACGTGGTTTCGAAATAAACGTGTTTAAAGTTTAAAATAGCTCATTTTGACGAAGACCTTGCTTCACAACAAAGGCTGTATCTTCTAACGTATTTCGAATTTCTAAAAATCCTTTTAGGGGCATATTCACAACTACCCAAGCTATAAATAAATGCAAAAAAAAAAGTCGAAAAAAAAAGTTGCTCAATGAGAAGACCCCTTTAAGAGCTCTAATTCGCTCTTTATATTCACAAACGCGTTCTACTCCTGTTTAAGCTATTTTTCTTAGCTTTGAGACGTTTTTTGGCATGGCGAAAACTATTCTCGGCAGTCTTAAATATTGCACTTTTAATACTTTTTGCTTTTATTATTATATTGAATTAACTGTTTTTTGCATGTTGTCAATCATCTGTAAAATTTTTGATCACAACCAACGAGCCAAATTAAGATATTAGCTCATTATGCGGCGAACAGGCAGTAGAATTTTTTTCCCACTGGATGTTTCTCTATGCCTAAATATTTTCGTTTGAAGCTTAAAGAAATAAATTTTCCGTGCATACTTTTCGGATGAAAATTAATGTTACGGACAGAATGTTACGCGTTCAGTTTTAATTACATTTTTTTTGCCTATTTATCATGTGCCTACGTGGCGTCAAGGTATAGATTCCGACTCTTGAGCAACGATATCAGGGTTCAATTCTCGCTAGCGGCTATCATTTTTTGAAATGATAGCCGCTTTTTGATTTTCATATGAATTGAAAACGTTAGCCTAGCGTCACGAATAAGAGACCTTGAAATTTCACTCGCCGCCAAAGAAGTTTCACTTCAAAAATTATGCACTTTTTGATTAAGGTTCTCCATTCGGTTTTTTACCGACCTTTCGTTGACCTTCGTGTATGCCCGACGCTATTTACGTCGAAATATTTCGATGTTTTTTGCAATTTGTTTGGTCTTCTTAAGATTTATTTTCATTAAAGCCATTTAAAAAAATTATATTTTGATTGGACGAAGTTCCGGGCAATTCGGAGGATTGGCTTCTCTTGGTACCACAGCGACATTATTAGCTTGGTACCAATTCATCGTTCTCTGGGCGTAGTGACAGGTTGCTAGGTCAAGCCAAAATAGTACTAAGCCTCGGTGCTGACGTTTAAAAGGCAGCAAATGCCGCTCCAGACACTCTCTGATGTAAATTTCGGTGTTGATTGTGCGATCTGTCACAAATTCCTTACTTCGAAGGCCATATTTGCAAATGGCCTGCCACACCATGTTTTTCTTTGGAAATTTGGTATGTTTTTCGGTGGTTTTTTATAAATTCTTCCCCTTCTTACCGCAGTATAATATCCGTTCCAAGTAATTGCTTCAAATCCGCTTTGCAGTACGTTTCATCGTTCCCTCCTCTTGGCTTCGGTGTGCTTTTCTTCTGAACTTTTTGTATTTTATAGCTTCTAAAGCCTGGTTTTCACTGTGTCAATTTCAATGGTCAGTTGTTGTCAGTCACATGAAAAATGCCAACACGTTGTCATTTTTTTTTCTGTTTGACAATGGCGAAAAATAGGAAAAACTGATCTCTTCACATGTTTATAGCAAAAATTGCAAAAAAAATGTTATTTATGTGATTTTTTTAACTTTTAAATTTCATGTCAAACAAAAAATGACTAAGTGAAAACCAAGCATTAGGTTTTAAAATTTTGTAATTCGTTGAACACTTGACTTCGATGTTCCCACTTTTGCTGCCATATCATGAACCGAATTGCCTGGATTCTGAGCAAACAGCCACTTAACGTTCTGGGCCACCGCTTGATTCGCTGGACCTTTTTTTCTTCCTGAGCCTGGCGTTTTTGATAAAGGGGTAAGCTGTTGTTTGTATCGATTTATGATCCTTTCGACAGTTTTCACGCACACGCCAACTTCCATAGCGATCTTTTTGTACGTGGTGTTTGGATTTTCCAGGTATTTGCAAATATTTAATTGCTTTCCGATTTTCTTCTTGTTGAGACGACATCTTTTCAGTAGCTCTTTTATTTTACTAATAAGTATTTTTTTTTTAATCTGCAATATTTATACTTTATTTAGGTACCAAATATGTATGTTACTATAGAGGTAACACTTTTTTATAAATAACCTAAAAACAAAAGGACAGTCATTTCTGGGACAGTCTTTATATCAAATCAATTTTCTGTGCATACTCACAGGCTGAACATTACTTCCGTAAAATTTGAAAAGCACGATTATAGCCTAAATTACAGTTTGAGAGATTTAAAAATTTAAGGTGTAGAGCATGACTTCAAAAAAATATATATTTTATGTGCATACCTTCAGGCTGAAATTATTTTTTCGTATAATAAAAGCACTTTAATAGCAAAACTACGAGAACTATGAGAATAGTTGCTACAGTAAAAGTTATGAAAGTGCAGTAAAGAGTGCGTCTTTGAACAATTGACATAAAATTTAAAAAAAATATATTATGTATATATTGAAACTAAGCAGTTACATTCTTCAAATAAGCCTTACAAATTTTCAGACCCAATTTTAATTGTTTTGTTCTTTTAAAAATATTAGAAGCCATAAAATAAGTTTTTATCGTATAAGCAAGGAATGTCTTATACAAATATGTGTTTTTATTATTTTGATGAATTTTTAATCTTTTTTCGAAATACTGGGATTTAACATTTACACTCCGCTATTTTTGTGTTTTAACATAAAATATCAATTTGTAGTCTTTTGAGATATATTTTTTAAATTAATTAATCAAATTTTTGAACTATAAAACTTGTTTTTTAATAAAAAATAAACTTTTAAGAAGCCACAAAAAATGAAAATTTAGTAAAAATATTCTAAAGTTGTTATTTAATAACGTTTTTTAACGCTGGGGTGCAAATGAGCCAGTGTAACGAGCACGTGATACACGGCACGTAGTGTGCCGAATAAGGGTTAATATTATTCTTAAATATTAAATTAGGTTATTTTAGGTTATTTTTAATTTTATTTTTTTTAAAAGCAAAACTTGGCTCATTTCTTCATATTTGCGGAAACGTCTGTTAATCTTCTTATTTTGTGTTGCTCGAAGTTTTCAGTTTTTTTTTTGAGCTTATAATTGGCGCCACTTGGACTCACTTGGTTACACTTGTTGTATGTTATTGTCCGAAATATGCTCCAATTAACCATATTTGGCGCACACTCAATTGGCCAATCATTTCAGCTGTCATAATAGTATAAAATGCGTTAATAAAATTACTTTAAAATGCTTTTCAAACCAACTTCAGTCAACTAAATTGCCATTTTATACGCTTAGAGAACGTCAAACATGTTGCTCTATATTACTTTTTTATATATTTTTGTTTGCTGCACTTAATGTGTTTTTTACGCACGTAAGCGATGACGGGAAGGCGTTTAATTTTTTTCTCAGTATATTTTATCTGCCTTTTATGGCACCGCTTTTTCAATAGAAACAGCAAAAATATTTCTTAGATAATATTTAGAAAAACTGCAGTTATGATTATTAAATAAATAAAATATCGAAAAATATACTTTAAGTCTTTTTAAGGCTATTTTTCAAGAAACTTTGGACTTTTCTTTAGCATTTTTCAAACGATATTTTCATGAAAAATATTAATTCAAAAATTTATATATTTTTAGCTTTGTTTCCGCAGCTTTTTTCTTTTAATGATACGTCTGTCTTAAAGCAGACCAAAGGATACCATTTTATCCTCTCTTAGCTCTAACTACCATTCGAAACTTTTTTCATATTCAATGTAAGAGATTTGTTGTCGCCGCACGCTTACCAAATTTGGCTAATTTTTATAGCCAACTATTAACCAATTGTTAGCAATTTGTTTCCTTTTTCAGCCATAATTCATAAGAAAACTGCTAAGCTTTATAAGCTACAGTGGCGCGCTTTAAAAAAAAATGTGCAGCAAACTTATTTATGTTGCTGCACTTGCAATAATTATAAGCGAGCAAAGTGGTTGTTGTTTGCAATTTTTGTGTTTTTTTTTTTGTGCTGCTGCAGTAAACAAAACGCTTAAATACACAAAACGTGCATGAGTAATTTATTAAGTTTATTATGAACTTTTTGCTGCTTTGCTTTGTCTTATTTTTGGTATTGCTGCAGCTTGTGTGCTTCTGGGAAACGCATTTAAGTTTATGACGTATGCTAAAAGTACATGACAAAAACAAAAAATGCAAAAAATAGTAGTGAAATGTAGTAAAAGTTAAACGAGCAAATACCAAAATATTCAAACTACGCATGCGCCACTATCTGCATGATTTTTTTACTGTTTGTTTTTTTTTTTTGTTTTATGCTCACTTGACCAAAAATTTAAAGCAATTGTTTAAATTGTGTGAACATAAGCTACAAAAATGACGACAAAAAATTCAACAAAAACATGCACGGAAGACAATTTAATCTAATCTGCAGTCACGAGCTGTCTTTGTTTTAACTATAATTTGTGCATTATTATTAAGGAAGACATTTTAGAACAGGCTGTTGCCATTGCATGCATGCTTTTAAATACAAACGCACTTTTATTACTGCACTGAGAAAAAAACACATACCTTGCTCCGGTAAAAAATTTCTCTATTTTTGATAATAGCAATTTTCTCTTTTTCAAATAAAATTTTCTTCAATTAGAATAAATTTTCACATTTTCGAAGAAATATTTCTTTACTTCTAGGAAATGGAAATATTTAAATGTCTCTAATAATGATAAGTATTTTTCTCGCACAAAAAATTTCTCATTTATAGAGAAATTTTATTGAAAATGAAAAACTTTTCTTATATTTTGATAAAAAGTTCACTATGAGAAGTATTTTCTTCAATAAAAACAAATATTTTCTCAAAAAAAAAAATATTTTTCTCTAAAAATGATATATTTTTCTATTTCATGGTAGATTTTTATCATTTTTAGAGAATTTTTAGTATCGCAATTAGAGAATAGCATTCTCTGGAGCAAAGTCTATACCCTTTTTTTTTTAAATATGATGCCTTTTTTATCATATTCCGAGACACTTTTTTCTGAGTGTGTTATAAAATAAAATAAAATTGTTTCAATTTTTATGTCAACTTTGTAGGCCGATAAAAAATGTTCAAATCATACTAAAAAATAAAACAAAAACAATCCTACAATATCCAATCAATGAATGCGGAAGACTATTTTGTATGCCTGGTGGCATACGTAATCCATTTGATTGAGATGAGCTCAATCAAAATGAAAACATTTGAAATTTGAATGCGAAACGCATCTGATATTCAAACTGGTTCAAAGCAAAACCATGCAGCCAAGCGGCGGTAAAACGCTGCAGGAGAAGATAGTTAAGTGTACTACAAGATTGTGTCTGATATGTAGTGGTTACAATTGGAGTGAGTGTCTCACTCACAGTGAGTGTCTTAAGTGTTATGCGGATTTTTTTGTATTTTTTTTTTCTTACTTACTTTCAAATTCATTGATTTATTTGATCGATTTTTTTTTTTTGGCTGACAACTCTTCAATTATATCTGTTGTCTTAAAAAATTATGTCTTAGCAATTTTAAGATATATTCATTATTATTTTTTTAAATATTATATAAGACTAGTTGTGCGTCTCTCAGGCGTGGGAAGCTTTTGTTTTTTTTTTTTTATATAGTAAGAAAAAAAAAATGTTTTATTGTCATATCATTATATTCTTCTTAAATTATATTATTGTTTATTATAAAAAGTTTTTGTTAATCAACAACAAATTTTTAGACACATTTTTAACGTTTTTCTTGACAGCAATGCACCCATTAAACTGTGAAATCATCCAAAAAAAATATTTGCCAATATTTAATTATATTAAATAGTTAAATTTTTTATTGCAAGCTATATAATCCAACCGAGCAATGTTTAACTACAATATCAAGAATTGCAGGCATTCCATCTCAAGCTTTGTGATTTTAAGACATACCACAGCAATTACAATTTCACATGCAATCAAGCAATACCAACAACAAAGCCAACAACAACAATAATAAAAGCAGCAATAGCAATAAGGAGGCGTTACAATCCTCATGACAGTCAAAGATTAAGTTGAAATACAAAAAAGACATATCACATAGCAAAAAGAATTTGAATTTTAAATTCAGTTCATTTATTTTTTGCTTCAATGGATCGAGTTTAATTAAGTCAAAGATTGTTAGTTAGAGTAACAGTAAGATAGATAGACAAACAGACAGACAGACGGTTGGGCATAAAGACGGCTAGATTGAAATACAGATGAAAGCTCAAGCTGAAGACAGAGCTAATGTGAGACATTTGCAACAACAACATCTCTGCTGATTACCATTTCACACTGACAGACATGTTGGCAGGCACACGGCAGCAATTGTTGCAAACAGCAACAACTGGATACAATGGCAATAACCACAAACATTGTTTTGGTTAAAATCAAGTCGAAGACACTTTGTGACAACATGTCAGCGATAGAAATAACAACAACAACAACAAACATAACAACAGCTAGCATTACAACAGCAACGACAATACTAAGCAATGTGAAACTATTGTTGCTGCAGGTAAACAATATTATTTTCTTGCCGACATGTGCTCTGGCTAGAAAAGTATTGCAACATTTTTGTGTAAATTTTTTTTTATCCAACTTCTTTTCTTGTGTTGTGCACAGAATGCTACAACAATAACAATAACATCAATGAGAAAACAGTCTAAGAAATGGCAACTGCGCATGCGCAAAAAATACAACAAAACAAAACAAAACTCAAGCATTGCAAAGTTGCAACACAATTATTACAACAACGACAACAACAACAACAAAAAAATTACATCAACTACAACCACCACTAACACCAAGCACAACAACTAACTGTAACAGCAATAAACACTAAAATAAATGTTCACAATCTTGTTGTTGCTGAGGTTTTTCTTTTGGTTGTTAAAAGCAGCAGCAGCAGCATTTGTTGCAGCAATTCACATGCAACAGCAACAAAGTTGCTTGATTTTTTGTGATCTTTAATATATAATATTTTGTTAAAATTATGCAAATGATGAAATGTATAAAACTTGCATTAAAAAACAAGTTTTCGAACTTTGTTTCCAATCTTTAAAATATAATATTTTGTTAAAATTATGCAAATGATGAAATGTATAAAACTTTCATTAAAAACCAAGTTTCCGAACCTTTTTTTCTTGTTATTTGGGACGTCTGCAAAAGCAATACAAAAATTATATCAAAATTAATTTTCTCCCAAAAAATATAAAAAAGATATCGTCAAAAATAAGAATTGCAAAAACACAAATCGGGAATTTTACAATTTTTTTTTTTTTTGTGATTTTAAACTTACTCTTGTAAAATGTATGAATGTAACCACTCATTTTCTCGTGCATCGAAAACCTTACGCTTGGCTTATTCGGCTTTTTCTTTTTATAGAAAAAATCTTAGCATGGTTATTTGAACATTTTCAAAAAGGGATATTTTGGATATTGGTGTAATATACATTCGTGTTAAGAGGTTAACATACTACAAGCAAAATATTAAAAATATATATAAAAATATATTATTTATTATATTAAATATCTTTACAACATATTGAAACCAAAAAATAATGTGAACAATTTTTTATAAATGTTATACATGCATGACTAACATAAAAACTTTGTAGTACGAAATACTCGAGAAATTTTTAAATAAAAATCATTTGCTTGACTTAGAGTCAAACACTGAGAACAATCTAAAAACTCTTTGGGCTCTTTTGAATAATTAAGATAACTAGTATCGCCTGGGGTCGAAATTCGACCATTTATTGATTGCCTATTTATAATTATATGCGAGATGATTAAAATAAGTTCGAGGCTATAACTCTTAATTGATTGGAGATATAAAGCTATTTTCTTCAAAAAATTATTTTTTTATATTATTATTTTGTTCAAAAACAGAAAAACAACATTTTAAAAAAATTTAATTTTGTCAAAAAAATCATAGCGGGTAGCCTTGATTTTTTGATGGCACGGACAGTTTATTAATTTAGTGTCAAGACAAAATAAATTCACCTAAAATTCGGTATAGACTTTGAAAGAAAATCAAAAATGCAATTTTGAGTTTTTGTTTTTTTACAACAAAAATCATTTTTACCCCATATTTTAAGAATAAATCAAATTTTATGGTCTTTTTTTAAAAGGAATAATTTAAATATAAACAAACAAAAAACGGTATTATTTTCAAAATATTTTTTAAGTGAACTGATAAGACTTAAATACAAAAAAGAAATAAATAAAATCTATTCACAGATGGCGGAGATATTGGCTTCCCAATTTAGAACATTCAATTTGAGACAGTTTTTTTCTCTCTCTTGGCATTTGGTTGAAACACACGCTAAATAACTAACGACAATATTAAGAAAATTCATTAAAAATACTTTTGGTTAGAATTTTACTGTAATTTTTAGCACATTTAAAAGAAATTTTATCAAACTTTTAGAAAAAATGAAAAAATAAAAAACCGTTAAAATCCGACCAAGATATTTTTTTTTTTTTTTTTTTTTTTTTTGGATTCGCCAAAGGAGTGAGAAATCTCATAAATACGTATAGCCCGTACTATACGCATGCACGACTTACATTCTACAACATTTCGGATTAACCGGAAAGATAGAATGCACCTACGTACTAAAAAACACACCCAGTTGGCGAAGTATGAATTTCCACTAAGCACATAACTGGCTTTTCAGCGGAACTTAAAAATTTTATACAAAAACACGAATTTATTAAGAATATTTGAATTTAAAAAAGTAAACAACATCAAATAAGTAGTAAACTTTACATAAAACTCTAAAACAAAGAGACCAAAGTAACTATAACAGCCAACATTTTAACAGAATATAACAATATTATTAACCGAGATAATGTTTGAAACAAAATTCTAAAATGTATCAATTATTTAAATGTAAAATCATTTTCCGTTTCAAGGCATCCACCGACTCACAAAAATTAATTAAGCTGTAGCTATTATTGAAATCACTACACATACATCGTAAAGGGTCATGAAGGGCAAAATTTGAAGTGCACTGGCTCAACTTAAAAAGCACAAAATGTCTAGATCCTCTTCTTGGGATGTTAAAGTTAAGAGATGAGAGAATATATTGGGAGTCAATTTCACCACAAACTAATTTATATAGGAAGGTGACATTAAGCACCGTCCTTCTGCTTCTCAGGGAAGGTAGTAAAATTTGCTTAAGGCGGGTTTCATACGAGGGAAGAATAATATCTGGGTTCCAACGATGATGACGTAAAGCAAAAAGTAAAAACTGTTTTTGAACCGATTCTATTGCATCAATGTGGACGTTATATTGAGGGTTCCATACTACGGAAGCATATTCAAGAATAGGCCTTACGAGAGATATAAACAGTAATTTAGTAGTGAAGGCATCATTGAATTCTTTCGCCCATCTTTTAATGAAACCAAGGACACCTCTAGCCTTATTTACAGCCAAATTAACGTGGAGATTGAAGCGAAGTTTTGGATCCATAATTACACCAAGATCAACAAAACTATGAACAATTTCTAAGTGGATGTTATTTATAGTGTAATTTGTACTATGAGCAGTTCTACGTGAGAAGGTCATTGATTTGCATTTTTTTAAGTTAAGGTTTAATAGGTTGAAGTTACACCAATCCACTAGTCTGTTTAAATCAGATTGTAAAAGGTGTTGTTCGTCGAGTGACTTGTAGGTAAGAAAAAGTTTCACATCGTCAGCATACATTAAGACGTCACAATGTTTAATTGCCGAGGGAAGGTCATTAATAAATAGTAAGAATAAAACCGGCCCAAGATGACTTCCTTGCGGAACACCAGATGTAACCATTATATTTTGTGAAAGAGAATTTTTATATAAAACTTTTTGAAAACGTCGCGATAAATAAGATTCTATCCAATTTAGCAATTTTACAGGAAACCCAATTAGCTTAAGTTTATTCAATAGAAGATTATGATTGACACTGTCAAAAGCTTTGCTAAAGTCCGTATAAATAACGTCAGTCTGTTTTCCCAAAGTAAAACCTTTTATTACACGAGTTGTAAACTCCAAAAGGTTTGTTGAAGTTGATTTACCCTTTAAAAAACCATGCTGAGTGACAGAAATGGAAGATGAAACGAAGTGGGTTAGTTGTTCAGTTATGATTTTCTCAAATAATTTAGGGATTGCGCTTAATTTGGCGATGCCTCGGTAGTTAGTGACATCAATTTTGGAGCCAGATTTATGAAGGGGTATAATATATGAATCTTTCCATATAATGGGAAAATGACCACTTTGCAGGGATATATTAAATATGTTTGATAGAGGAGCACACAGGTTGCTAGCACATTCCTTTAGAATGCAACTCGGAATTTCATCAGGGCCAGTCGAAAAAGAGCATTTAACTTGACGAAGGTTATGCATAACAATAATTGAGTCTATTACTGGAGTTTCAAAAGAGCTAACTGGAGGTAAATAAGGATGCTCAGAACACATATTAAATGGTATGTTGGAGTAAGTTGATTTGAAGAAGCTTGCAAACATGTTAGAAATAACATTGTCACAAGACGATTCCTCTTGATTGAATCTCATAAGGGGTGGAAAGTTGGAAGCCTTACGTTTTGAATTAACAAAAGTATAGAAGAGTTTCGGATTATCATTAAATTGAGATTTGATGTTGGCTATATAAGCAGTATAACACTGTTTATTTAATAGCTGGTATCTGCAACGACAAGATGAATAACAAGCAAAGTCAGTATTAGAACCAGATTTTTTATATTTTTTAAATAATCGATTTTTTAAATTTTTTAGTGACTTAAGTTCACTTGTTAGCCAGGGTGGACTTAAGGGTTTAGAATTAATTTGCTTTGTTGGGACGCACAATAAGAAGCACCTTTGCAAAGTATCATTAAAAAACTGTACCGAGGTTTCGACGTCATAATATGAATACGGTGGTTTAATAGATAGAATCGGTGACCAGTCAGTCTGCGAGAGTAAGGTGTTGAGTTTAACATAGTCTGTACTTTTGAAATTATATATTTTTGTATTTCGCTTATCAGGTGTAAGTTTATTTTCATTTTCATGAGCAAGTAAAACTGTTATTTCAAGAGTTGGATGATGTTCATCTTCCGGAAATGATACAGGGTTTGATCGATTGAGATATACAGTAGTGCATCTATCTACAAACACAAGGTCCAGCGTTCTATGGTTTTTATTAAAAGTATTATTGACTTGTTGAAGACACAGGTCAGATAACTTATCTAAAAAATCATTTATCCAATTACTAGTGGAAACAGGTGTAAGAAATGAAGAGTCATCTGTCGAATTCCAAGACACAAAGGGTAGGTTAAAATCGCCCAACACAATAAGAACATCATTATTTTTTAACATATTATGAACTTGCTCGATGGCGTTTATATGTCTTAAGTAAATTGATATGTCACAATTTGGAGGAATGTAAGAACAGGTAAGATAAGCAATGCAGTTATTTAATTTAACTGAAACACAAATAAACTCCAGTTCACTAGTGTCGAGAATTGTTAATTCATCAGATGCAAACGAGATATGAACAGCTATCAGAACACCACCACCGATCTTATTATAACGGTCTTTACGGAAAATTTGATAATTTTTACACATTATTTCAGAATTTAGAATATTAGAGCGAAGCCAAGTCTCCGTGAAAATTAAAATGTTATATTCGAAATCAAAACTGTTAATGAACATTGCAGAAAGTTTGGAATTAAGACCCCTTACGTTTTGATACACAAGTTCTAATTTAGACTTACGATTTGTTAATCGTTTTTTGGATGAGATTGCGGACTATTTCGCGGGCGAGGCAAGTGTACAACATTTACTAATCGCGGATTATTTTTGAATTCGAATTCGCGTACGATTGTATTTCGTGGCCAGAAACTTACATCAACAATAGTATTAAATAAATTTTCTGGAACTGTCAATCTAAAGGAAGTAGTCAGACGTGCGTTTACATATTTGAATTTATGAATAGAAATAGAAAGAGTCGATGAACATTTCAACTTTGATTTAATGAAAAAATCTATATCATTATCTGTTGTATCAGATGCTAAGCGCGAAACAAAGATTGATTTAGTTGAAGGAATAGCAATCAACGGTTTAGGATCAGAAATGTCAGAAGTAATTGCAATTTGTTGGACATCAGCAACAGTAGGAGCCAGAGAAGCAGCTTGTGCATACGTTATTTCAGGCAAAGCGAGAGGTGGAGCTGATAATGGAAAAGGAGCAGACATAGACAAATTTGCCGAAGAAGAAAGAATAGGAGGAGGAGCATCCGTGTCCATGTCGTCAACGTTGTCTTGTTCTATAGAAGGTTGTGTTGGTGTCGAGTCAGTTTTCTGTTTGCTTCGAAGGGTCATATGTTTCTTTTTTCGCTTTGGTGAAGGAATTGACTCATCAATATATTTAAATTCGTTGAAATGAGTTTGATATTTTAAAAATTTATCAGAAAGTGAAGAAAGTTCTCTACTTATTTCCGAGAAACCTTGCTTCGTTTGCTTAAAAAGCTTATACAAGTTAATGTCGGCCAACCTACACTTCTCACAAGACCAACGCAACCCTTTACCTTCTTCAATGGCATCTGCCACTCGACCTGACACTCCTGCACACTTGATGTGAACGATATTGTCACATAACCAACATGACAAACATCGTTCATTTTCACCTTTAGTGGAGCAGCCAGGCTTAGCACAAACCATTGTTTTTTTTTTTTTTTTTTTTTTTTTTTTTAGTTTAACAATGTATTTAATTTAAAGAAAGAAAAAGAAAACAATAAAGTAAAAAGATATGAAAATAAATAGTGGCGAAAGTTTAAAAACAAAGAGATAAAAACTCTGAGACACCCTGTGGGAATAGCTTAAAGAAGTGCCTACAGGTATGCAACGCTATTTTACTTAACTTAAGAGAAGCTAAGAAAAAGAAATAAATAGCGAAATGTCAAAAAATAAAAAGAACAACAAGAACAGAATTTAAAGAATAGAAATAAAGCACAACAATGTTTGTATGTTTTTGTTTTGTTGATTTTTTTTTTCACTGCTTATAAAAATAAGCACAAGTGTCAAGCACTTTAAACTTATGCACTTATATATATATTTTGAACGCGTAAATTATCGCAATTCGCGGAAACTGTGCACAATTATTGAAGGCACAGAACACTCAATTCTATAAACGAATTAAAATATCGAATTAACGTATTTAAACCGTTTATTTAAGAACACAAATCACAAATTGAAAAACAATTAAAACACGAACAGAAATTTTCGATGCTGATAGTTCGACGGAGTTGCCAGACATATACTTGTTATACTTGTTATACTTGTTATACTTGTTATACTTGTTATACTTGTTATACTTGTTATACTTGTTATACTTGTTATACTTGTTATACTTGTTATACTTGTTATTCACATGGAAAGTCAAATTTTTGAGTTCAAAACACATTTTTTTACAAATTTAACAATTGATGAATGCATAAAACTACAATTTTTTAAGAAATTGTTACTTTTAAAAAAAACTTAAATTCGAGAGACTTAAGAACTCTTCTCCAACCAAATTTCATATCAATCAAAGAGCAGATTTTTTCTCAAAAATTTAATTTCTCTCTTAGAAGGTTGGGAACCCGCTCTATCAGATATATCATTTATATATACATTCTTTATATATACATAAGATTCTATGTTTATCCCAAAAAAAATGAGTCTTACCATGCAAGAACATCCAATAACATACAAGAAATCAGCGATCTTTTTACAATTTTTGCAGTCGATTTTGGATGCGATAATCTATCAACTAATCATTATTCGTAATTATCATTAAGCTTAATAATACTCTTAACAGAGTCGTAGCCAGAATTTGCCTTGGAGATGGTTTGGATAAAAAAAATAAATAAGTACTTCATAACTTTTTGTTTTAACAGTTTCCACACCAAATTAAGAACGTTTAAGATTATTCTGTAAGCATGATTATTTTTTAATTAAATTAGCATAAAAAATTACCAGGAGGCCTCTAATAGTTATTGAAAACGATTATTTTTCTAAAGAAAGCATCAAGTTTCTTTCAATATTTTTTTAGTATGGTTTTCTTATAAAGAAACCAAAATTCAAATCAGATGAAGGGGTACATGCTGGAACAAATCTTTTTCAAACGAAGCATGTCATTGAAAACCTATTTTCACCGATATCTAAGTCGTAGTGATGCTTGATAAACTTGTTATACTTGTTATACTCACTTGCTTACTTACTTGTCATGCTTGTTAAACTTATTATACTTGTTATACTTATTATACTTATTATACTTGCTAAACTTGTTATACTTGTTATACTTGTTATACTTGTTATACTTGTTATACTTGTTATACTTGTTATACTTGTTATACTTGTTATACTTGTTATACTTGTTATACTTGTTATACTTGTTATACTTGTTATACTTGTTATACTTGTTATACTTGTTATACTTGTTATACTTGTTATACTTGTTATACTTGTTATACTTGTTATACTTGTTATACTTGTTATACTTGTTATACTTGTTATACTTGTTATACTTGTTATACTTGTTATACTTGTTATACTTGTTATACTTGTTATACTTGTTATACTTGTTATACTTGTTATACTTGTTATACTTTTTATACTTGTTATACTTTTTATACTTGTTATGCTTGTTATACTTTTTATACTTGTTATACTTGTTATACTTGTTATACTTGTTATACTTGTTATACTTGTTATACTTGTTATACTTGTTATACTTGTTATATTTGTTATACTTGTTATACTTGTTATACTTTTTACAATTGTTATACTTGTTATACTTGTTATACTTTTTACAATTGTTATACTTGTTATACTTGTTATTCTTGTTTTACTTGTTATACTTGTTATACTTGTTACTTGTTGTTGTAAAGATCGTACAACTTGCTTGCGAGATATCTCTAGAAATAGACGTGGAAAAAGGCTTAGAATAGCTTAAAATCGACCATTTGGAAAAACACGGTTTTTTTCAAAATTTGCGCCAATCTAACTAAACCAAGGACACTGTTGTGCTCGGGGGACTCCCCCAAATCCGAAAAGGTTGGTCTTATCGCAGAACCAAAAATTTCGTGTCAAAAACTACAACAGTGATATCTGTACAAACATTCTACCTTGATAATATGTGCACTTGATGACGATAGTAGCTCAGCTCCTGAATATTAAAAGATATAAGAAGAATTAGCTAAAATGTTACCAGTACAATAAAAAAAAACATCTTCAACATTTTACCAAATATATCAGCCGTTTCATCAGCCAACACACTGAATCCTTGGCTTTCATTTATTTCGTTGACAATTTTTTTTAATTTCACGATGTGACAACATTCAAGAATTTAATTTTGCATTGATGGACTTAGATATCGAGCATTTTTTTCTTGCTGTTTGCAAGTGATCTCTTAAAAAACCGTTGTTTTCGCTTATTAAGCGCACTTTTGACCAAAAATTTCCGTCATTTTCAATTTTAGGCGACTCGTCCAAATCGCCAATTTCATGCAATCCTATAAGAACAATATTTTGGCGACCACAAAAGATGATAGTTTCAAGGATTGGCTGTAGTTTTCTCTATTTTTAATGGCATCTTTTGCCATATCATAATTTATTTTATGGGCAATAGGAACATTTTGATTTTTACACTTGCAGCTTGCACTGTTTGAGTAAAAAGACGTACGTGCAGCAACAAGTATTCGCAAATTGGCAAAGTTATAATAATGCTAATATATTATTTTTTATACTTTTTGGATCATAAGGGGGGGGGGGGGGTATTAACCCTAAAAACACCCCCCTTGTCTACGGGCCTGGATCTTTTACATGTTTAAAATTTTCCATTTGAAAGAAGTTAAATTTTCATTTAAAATACTTCTTGCATTTTGAAAATCTAAGTTCAAAATCGTTATCTTTGCTACGTGATATTTTGTAATTTGCTTAGAGCGATACATCAATGCCTGCTATTGACTTTTTAATTATTATTTATTTATTGTTTCATTTGAATGTTGAACACCACACATAAGGTAGTTCATTCGTTAACTACAATTTTGGCATACTTTTTCTAGCATTTCGCTTGGTTGTCCGCCAAGAGCAGCTGTATTGTCGTCTTACAGGGCTGAAATTGTAGCTGACTTGTCCCTATACACGAGAGACTTCACGTAACCCCACAAAAATAGTCTAGTGGGGTCAAATCGCATGATCTTGGAGACCATTGGACTGCTCCAAAACGTGAGATTAATTGCTCACCAAACTCGTCTCTCAATAGGTTCATGACCCATTCTAAGGCTCATTTACCAAACAAACGACGTAGTAGTAAGTTTCTTGCACCAACTGTTTTTGTATGGTTTTATACCGAGATCCTTGCATAAAATATTGCTGGTGGTCGAACAACACATGCACATATGTTGAGTACGGCGACGAATTGACATAAAGCGGTCTTGGATCTTCTATTGACACTGGCCGATACAGCAGAAATATTCTTCTCGCTACGCACTCTCTGCATATTGGTTGGTGGATTGATGTCCAATAAAGTCAAACTGGTGCGAAATTCGGTCGCCAATGCCTTGCATATTCTGTTTGGAGGGTCTATTATGACGACCATAAAATGGTTGTTTTTTGCGAAACACATTTCCCACAGACCAGAATGTTGATAATAAAATTCAAAGATTCAAATAGCAAAAAAATTACCATTTATAAACATAATTCAATAAGAACATTTCAGATACATCAAAAGAGATTGATTAATGTTTTATTTTCTAAAATAAAATTTTGCAATTTCATGCTTACATTAACTTTTTTTTAATGGAAAATCTTATATATTGATACGTGAACATTAAAGTTTGTTGTACGCTTTTTTGGTATTAATTAAAACTCAAAACAATTGAAACTTATATCATTTAAAAGGTTTTGTTGCCCAGATGTGCATAATGTATATATAAATCAGTGGTCGGCAAAATTAAAAATGAGACTGTAAGTGAAAGTGAGACAAAAAAATTGTATATCAATCAAAACAATGCTGCTTCGGCACTAGTTTTTTGTCGAGTGAGTGAAAGAGTGTGGTGACCGTGGCATGCAGGTTAAGTGTGTGGCTTAGCATGCTCGGAGCCCGGGTTCGATCCCCAGCCGTGGCGAAAAATTTTTTCAATAAAAAATTTTTCTGATCGGTCACCACCTCTCTGCAGACAATGGCAAACCTCGGAGAGTAAAATAATGCCATGTAAAGCTTCTTGAGAACATGAGCCGTTCGGAGTCGGCATAAAACATGTAGGTCCAGTTCTCGGTCAATTGTGTGCAAAAATTTAATAACACACACAACACAATCGATCCTAAGATGCTCGGTCAAAGTCCTTTCAAGGGCTGAAATGGCCAATTTGTTTTTTGTTTTTTTTTTTTTTTTGAGTGAAAGAGCATGAAAATACGTGAGAGTTTTGGCAAAGCATGTGCTTTATGGGTGCCGACCACTGATATAAATGATATATCTTATAGAGGGCGTTCCCAACCTTCTAAGAGAGAAATTAAATTTTTGAGAAAAAATCAGCTCTTTGATTGATATGAAATTTGGTTGGAGGAGAGTTTTTGAGTTGCTCGAATTTGAATTTTTTTTAGAAGTAACAATTTTTTTAAAAATTATAGTTGTATGCATTCATCAATTGTTAAATTTGTAAAAAAAAATTTGTGTTTTGAACTCAAAAATTTGACTTTTTTAACGATTTTTAAATATTTTTTCAATTTTTCTAAAAGTTTGATAAATTTTATTTTTAATGTGTTAAAAATTACAGCAAAATTCTAACCAAAAGTATTTTTAATGAATTTTCTTAATATTGTCGTTAGTTATTTAGCGTGTGTTTCAACCAAATGCCTAGAGAGAGAAAAAAACTGTCTCAAATTGAATGTTCTAAATTGGGAAGCCAATAGCTCCGCCATCTGTGAATAGATTTTATTTATTTCTTTTTTGTATTTAAGTCTTATCAGTTAACTTAAAAAAACTTTTGAAAATAATACCGTTTTTTGTTTGTTTATATTTAAATTATTCATTTTAAAAAAAGACCATAAAATTTGATTTATTCTTAAAATATGGGGTAAAAATGATTTTTGTTGTAAAAAAACAAAAACTCAAAATTGCATTTTTGATTTTCTTTAAAAGTCTATACCGAATTTACGGTGAATTTATTTTGTCTTGACACTAAATTAATGAACTGTCCGTGCCATCAAAAAATCAAGGCTACCCCCTATGATTTTTTTGACAAAATTAAATTTTTTTAAAATGTTGTTTTTCTGTTTTTGAAAAAAAATAATAATATAAAAAATAATTTTTTTTAAGAATAAAGCTTTATACCTCCAATCAATTAAGAGTTATAGCCGGGAACTTATTTGAACCATCTCGCATATAATTATAAATAGGCAATCAATAAATTGGTCGAATTTTGACCCCAGGCGATACTAGTATAAATAAATGCTTTAAGTTCTTTCAGTTAAATTTAATTTTTTGTCTATTGTTTGGCAACTACCGAAAAATTGCCGGTTTCCCAAAAATTGCTTTCTTCAGAGGCTTCTGCAGAAATATTTTTAAGGCGACATTTCGTTATGGCATACATGAGTGGATATTTTTTGTGCAAAATATCGCAATGTGGTTATTAACTATTAATGTCTTAAATACCATTAAGTGGAAATCATCTTTGGAGTTATTATTTTGAATTGTCTTCAAAAGTTCTTCAATTATTTTCTTACCTCACCGAGTTATTTTACTGAAGTGATTTTTTTTATTCTTAACATTTTATATTGCTTCCAAGTTTGATAATGAATATGGAATCTTATGAAGATTCTTGCAGAATGACTTTTTTATTTTTTTTTTTTCTTTTATTGAGACTACAACAGCATATGGATCTTCGGTCTACAACTACTATTAACAGTGCCAAATACTCATTCATAAAAATAGCGGCCAATTTTTACTGCCTAATGTTGTGTACAAATTATTTAACACACTTTTGCCATTTCATTATTTATCAAATAATATTCTTGGTAACAGCGCAGATCGTTCAATGTTATATAATGCACGGCCAACTACATTAAAAAACCGTGAATTTACAATCCATAACAACAACAACAGCATTGAAGAATGTGTGTCATTATTTTCTCACGATATATTGTTATAAATGCATCTAGATGATTTTAATTAAAAAAGTTTTGTCGGTTCATTGAAATAAGTATTTAATAGCCAAAAAGATTTAATGGCTTATGCAATATAAGACGTTAATCAGCCACAGACACTCTGATGAGATGATGAGAACAGCAGGTAACCACCAGAGCAGCAACAACAACAGCAATATCAACTTAAATGAATAACATATGCAAAAACAGCGCTGATAACAACAAAATGAACATGACTGCTAGCAAAAACAAAAAAAAGAAAAATTCAATAACTATTAGTAATGATCTTTATGAGAGTATCGAGCTGAAAACTATTAAACTACGCCGATTAAATAGAGCTAAAAGCTATAAAAAAGGCAGCAGCCGATAAATCCATGAAAAATTGTTGAGTTCATCTGTATCTTTCTAGTTGATTATGAGTGATGCATAACTGATGATTGAGTTTTAATAAATTTAAGACGTCTTGTCAAGGTCGCTGTCTTGGCTAAATTTTCCCAGGCTTCAGTTTTCATTACGCGGTGGTTATGTTGCATTTTCAAGTGTTGTTTATGCTGTTGCTGTGCAGTGTTGTTAATGAAATAGTTTTCTTGCATTTCATTTTATTTTCAATTTAAAATTTCTTGCATATCATTGCCTTACGGAACACCTCAAGGTAGCTGAGGGTAGCGGTTGCAATGTTATGCCAGAAAAAACAAAAAACAAAAACAACTTATCTATAAGCCATAGGCGTTATTCGAAAAGGCATGGAATTTGTAATTGTTGCCAACAATAGTGTTGCTGACACAATCGCTTTATACTGCATTGTTTGAATTTTTTATATTTTATACGCAAAGTCAAATTGTTAACATTGACAATGTTTGAAGCGCTCGCTGACAGGTTGTTAGTTGTTAGTTGCCCCCAAACACACTCAATACCAACAAACATCAAAACCACATCCTTAACAGCAGAAAATGTTTATTCAATGTCTGATGTTGTATTTGTTGTTGTTGTTGTTGTTGTTGTTGTTGTTGTCATGCTTGTGGCTTTGAGTTATTGTTTGATTGTACATTTTGGCAGTTTGGTGTTAACCTTATAGACACAATTTAAAAAGAAGAAAAACATAGACAACACTAACAATATTTCACTCATTTTGTTTGTTTTCTTTGTTTGTTGCTTGATTTGATATTTTTGCAGCATTTTGTTGGCATTTGTTTGGCTTTTTTAATGGGTGTGAAAAAATAAAATTTATTGTTGCCAATTTGTTGCTTTGGCTGTTCATGTAGACAACATCGTTAGCTTCAAACAAGCCAACAACAATAAATGCAGAAGACAACTCGCCGTGGTTTTTGTTTTTATTTGTTTGTTTTTGCATTCATTGCCACGCTTGCAACTTAACTGACCATCTTGTGGCTTTTGACACTTGATGACTTTGCGTAATACAATTGTCAATAATTATTTAATGTTTGTATTTTTTTAAAGCTTTGATTTTATCTCTGAGGCGTGTGTCGATGGCGTGAAATTACCGTTGATGTCTTGTAATAAAACCGTTAAGTGTCAATAACATCTTTATCTTAACTGCAAATTTTGAGTGCTTTTTATTTTGAACAGAATGTACAATAAAAATAAGATTTAAGTGAAGAACTTTTTGACGTTAAGGCACAAAAATGTTTATTACTTATGGCGAAAACTTTAAAGTTTCCATTATTAAATCCTTTATTAACCCTATGACTCATGACATATGATATATAAAATGTGATGAAATTTACTGCTGCACTTTTTTTTGTATTTTAACTGCACTTTTTTGTGTATTACAAACTATAATTCTGTACTAATCGTTGAGATTCATGGTTTCATGGTTTCAAAATATATTTTTTACCAATGATTAGTGCTGTTCTTCACTGAAACGACCACTTACGTTTTACCAATTTCAAAATCGGCCCCTGATATTGTATATTCCCCTATTCATCTCAATAATGTAAAATTGAAAGTTGTCACAAAGTCATCCAATCTAGGCTTTCAAATAAATAGGTCAATATCCTGAAATGCATTATAGACTTTTAAGGAAAATCAAAAACGCAAATTTGAGTTTTTCTTTCTTTACAACAAAAAACATTTTATTCCATATTTTTAGAAAAAATTAATGGCGAAATTTTGAATTCAAAACAACTTTTTTTAACAAAATAGACGATTGTTGATTGTTGAACTATATTTTTTGAGAAAATTTGTACTTTTGAGAAAAACTCAAATACGACCAACTCAAAAATGCTTTTCCGACCATATTTCACATTTCTCAAAAAGCGTTTTTTTTACAAAAATTGTATTTCTCTCTTAAACAATTGAAAACCCCTGCATTAGATATATTTCTATATACATTTGCACATCTATGTATGTTACAGTACTTTTGAAATGATATAAGTTTCATTCAAGTGTATTTGTCAATAAATTGAGAAGAAGAGCATTCTAGCTTTGTGTTAGCGTATTAATTTATAAGATTCTCCTCTTAATCACTCATTTTGCGATTGAATTTTTTTATAATAAATACTTACGAAATCCAACGTTCACAAAAACACTTCCATCGCGTTCTCTCAAGAAACACTTATAAAAATGATTGTATGCTCTCGCGCTCTACCTACGAAACATCTCTTTAGCTACCTCGCTCATGAGAAATGTGTATTCATAAAAGCATTGCTCTTTCATTAATCATTTTAACGTATTTATCATAACAAATTACAATTGCAAAATGAGTGCTCATGAGAAGATTGAATTTTTAATCGTTCGTGAGCGTAATTTAAAAAGGTCTCGGGCAAAGCGCAGGTGTAAAAAATTACCAAGCACTTATCTGTAGTCAAATAATGGCAAGATATAACTTGATGTCTGTTATAAAGAAAGACAAATTTTTCAAAATGCTTTTGTGTGAAAAAGCAGCTTATAAAATAATTTATTTCTTAAATATAATTATATTTTTTATGTATAATTTATATTTTTTTTCATACTTAAAGAGTTTTTAAAATATAATTTTATTCTACCTGTATGGTTCTTTGAATTGAACAACTTAGCACTTATTTTTGGCTGCCAAGAGTAGCAGTTTCACTTAAAATATATGCTCACAATCAGTGGTGTAGGAATGGGGGTGGTCCACGGGTCCGGACCCCCAATCCCAGAGCCATGAGCCAAATATAAGAATTGTTGTCAATTGATTCTATTAATTTATAAGTTGTTTCGCGATTATCGAAAGAATTCTATGATTAGAAAATATTTAAGATATGTTTTATGACAACTTTGTCAAAAAAAAAAAATATTACAGATTTTTTTATAAAATTGTTTAACGACACAAATATGAGTTTACAAAGTCTCTTATATATATCTTAAAGTTTATCTTAATAGATTTGCTGAAACTGAACAGAAAAACCAGTGCTTTAAATATACGTGAAAACATTTCTTCTCCAAATATTTATCATAAACTGAGCCGAAATGAAATTAAAAGTACACTGAGAAGAAAAAAATTACGCTAAAATTAAACAAAAAACTTTAAAATAGAAATTTAATGCACGCGCAACTGTTTTTGAAGTTAAATTTAAAACAAAAGTTTTTAAAGATATAATAAAAGAAAATTATAAAAAAACACAAAAGTTTTTAGTTGAACATTAAATATGCTTGATTTAAATTTTGTTTTAGAGAAACGCAAAAAAGACGTCAGATTTGTATTTTAAAATTTTTGGTTTAATTTAAAAGTGTGTTTTTTCTCACTCAAATTAACTTAAATTTTAAAAAAATTTCAGTTTGACCTTTTAAAAAACTATAACAGACATGATAAAGAGGAAAACTGAGAATCAAAACATCTTTACAGATAAATTTTACATGAGAACTTGTGTGGTCGTTTCATGTGTGTGTTGAGTAATTTTTATGGTAAAACTCAAAAGCAACCAGATCAAGTTTAATTTTGCAGATCTTATTTTTAGCATCCATTCTCTAGAGAAAGTTCGCGGGTAGCGAAAAACAATTGTCACTTTTGAAAATTCCATACACTTCATGGTTACTCTAACAAGTCTAACATGTCTGTACTTAAATTAGCGTATTACATGTCATTACTTTTTTTTGACCCTCCCAGAACCAACAGCTATCTACGCCACTGCTCACAATCGATTAAAGACACAATCTTCACAATTCATTGAGTTTTAAAATGAACGTTCACAACCAACGAACGATCATGAGTGAGTGAATTGACGACGATTGCAGTGAAGTGTTTTCTTTCATGATATTTACGAACATTGCGCTTTGCTGGCAAGAGATCGTAAATGCTTTTTTTCTCTGCGTAGTTTTTTCACTCATGATAAATTAAAAGCAGCATAATAAAAGTGGTGATTAGTTGTGAGAACAATCGTATTTTGATCATTCTCCGCACTCTGCATGGGATTTATAAATGTTGGTCATTAAATGCATAAAATAGTTCACGCTACCATTGTATAAGTACATGAGTTTCATGAATTTTATACTCTTATCTTATGAACTAACTATTCTTGCTCCCCTTGCATATGTACTTGGATTACAGAAGAATCCCGATTATCCGAACCAAATAAAACCAAGGGTATTCCGTATAATCGAAAATTTGAATAATCGATTTCAAAGTCAAATCAAACAATAATAAAATTTTAATAATTTTTTATTTTGGAAAGGGTTTTACATACGTCACTTAAACAATACGATATACAAAAATACGAGTTATTAAGACAATGAATAACATTTTACCTATGTAAGTTAAAATTTTGATAAGAACAATTTCAAATCATTTCTAAATCGGTTATTTGAGCCGTGAAGAATGAGTCCGGATAATCGGATAATTGAGATTCTACTGTATATGAATTTCGATCACTTAACTGTTAAAGTAGTTCATATTTCTCTTATATAAAATGCACATTTTATTTTCATGTACATGAAATTAATGTATTTTGGTTACTTATCTCATGAACCGTTCTTAACTATTGCATGCATTTTACTCTTCTATATGAAATTCTGTCACTAAACTCATGAAGTAATTCACGTTTCATTTGTATATGTATATGAGATGTATGCATTTTTGTTACTCATCTTCTGAACTGTTCTTAACTATGACATCAATTTTACATTCGTATTCGCACATTAAATTTATGAATTTTATGCACGAAAATTATGAATTATTCATGCTATTCTGGTATTTTTTCATGGCATTTACAACTTTTTTTATTATTATTTAATAATAAATGTAATAATTCATAATTATTGCGTACTTTTTGGATTTGTGCATAAATTATATTATTCAGGTAGTTATTAAGGAGGCCAGCATTTTTAAATTATTAACTCTGACTTAAGATTTGTGTTGAGCTACACTTAAAACCAGAAGTGTACTAACCCAAGTTTGGACTTAAGGTACTATTAAAAAACAAAACAAAACAAATTGGCCATTTCAGCCCTTGAAATGACTTTGACCGAGCTTCTTATGATCAATTGTGTTGTGTGTGTTATTAAATGTTTGCACACAATTGACCGAGAACTGGACCTACATGTCTTATGCCGACTCCGAACGGCTGAAGTTCATGTTCTCAAGAAGCTTTATATGGCATTATCTACTCTCTGAGGTTTGCCATTGTCTGCAGAGAGCTGGTGACCGATCAGAAAAATTTTTTTATTGAAAAAACTTTTCGCCGCGACTGGGGATCGAACTTGGGCTCCGAGCATGCTAAGCCACACACTTAACCTGCATGCCACGGTCACCACAGGTACTATTATCGTCTAGAATTTTCAAAAAAATAATTTTTTTTTTACATATTTAGATTCTTTATACCTTCAATACTTTACTGTCTAAAATATTAAATCGAAACTTTTTTCTCGAATTTAGGTGTTTTTAACTGGCGGACAGTTAATCTCCGGATCTACTTGGCCGATTTTAATAAACTTTAAAGCATTTGGTTTGTTTTTATATCCTGTGTGATAGTTTACCGCAATTTCACCACAAAAAATATATATACAATTTTTGAGTCTGAAAAATTTTGAAAAAAATTTTTATTTTTAATGATTTTTCAATTTTTCTGGTAAACTATCTCGTAAGAGCACTCCTTTTTGTAACTCTTCGAATTTTATATATCAGACTTACTGTTCTGAAAAGCACACCAACGATGCAAGACACGTGAAGCAATAGATTTTTGTATGGAATAAAGTAGTGCTTCTCGTGTCTTGCTTATCGTTAGTTTGCTCTTTCGTTTCACAGCAAGATGCAGTAACTGTCCGCCATGCAACAGTGTTGTTTTTTTTTTTGAGAAGAAAATTTGAGCGCCCTCTATTAAATAAACAATTAATAGAAAATAAAAAAATTTTCATAATCTTCAAGAACTGTTTAATACTGTAAAAAAAGTTTGATAACCATATATAATAAAGAAAGAGAAAAACTAGTAAGGTATATCTTCGACTTGGTCGAAGTTAAAATACCCCCACGGCCGATTCTTAAGGGTGGAAGAATCTTAAATTGATGAGCTTTTTGTATGTGATTTTGAGAGATATTATTATTTTTATGTGTCTAAAATACATACATATCAAATTGTTTTCCTGCAGCTTAAATATAAGCCTTTTTATAAATTTTTAAATTTTGGGGTTTTATGGGAGGTGGGCGTGTTAGATTGTGTATGACGCCCATTTTTCTAGCATACCTCAGTTTCGACATAGAAAACACAAATACCGAGTTTCTGTCTTGTAACTTTAATATTAGCCTCTTTATAGATTTTCCAATTTAGGGGTTGTATGGGAGGTGGGCGTGTTAATGGGTGGAGAAAGCCCATTTTTATAACACACCTCAGTTTTGACATTAAATACACAAATACCGAGTTTCCATCTTGTAACTTTAATATTAGCCTCTTTATAGATTGTTCAATTTTGAGGTTGTATGGGAGGTGGGCGTGTTAATGAGTGGATGACGCCCATTTTTCTAGCATGCCTCAGTTTCGACATAGAATACACAAATACCGAGGTTCTGTCTTGTAACTTTAATATTAGCCTATTTATAGATTTTTCAATTTTGGGGTTGTATGGGAGGTGGGCGTGTTAATGGGTGGAGAAAGCCCATTTTTATAACACACTTCAGTTTTGACAATAAATACACAAATACCGAGTTTCCATCTTGTAACTTTAATATTAGCCTCTTTATAGATTTTTCAATTTTGGGGTTGTATGGGAGGTGGGCGTGTTAATGGGTGGAGAAAGCCCATTTTTATAACACACCTCAGTTTTGACATTGAATACACAAATACCGAGTTTCCGTCTTGTAAATTTAATATTAGCCTCTTTATAGATTTTTCAATTTTGGGGTTGTATGGGAGGTGGGCGTGTTAGTTGGTGGATGACGCCCATTTTTCTAAGACATATCAGCTTTGACATAGAATACACATATACCAAATTTCAGTATTGTAGCTTTAATATTAGCTTCTTTGTAGAGTTTTCAATTTTGGGGTTGTATGGGAGGTAGGCGTGGTTTTCATCCGATTTAGCCCATTCTCGAACTTGACCTTAGTTTTTTTAAAAAAAGCTTAAATATCAAATTTCATTACGATAGCTTCAAAATTACGGCTGTAATCGTGTCGACAGACAGACGGACAGACGGACAGACGGACAGACGGACAGACGGACAGACGGACAGACAGACGGACATGGCTAAATCAACTCAGGTGGTGATGCTGAGCAAGAATATATATACTTTTCCATACCTGCCACGCCTCCTTTTGGGTGTTACACACGTCGTGACAAAATTAATATACCCCTTACGCAGTACGCGTGGGGGTATAAAAATGTTTGAATACATGTAATTTTTTAGAATTCTAGACGGTAATAATACCTTAATCAAACCGTTTCAGTAAGTTGTACCTTTTTAATGGTCTTCATTTTAAAAAAAGCCATTTTAAATTTTTCAATTTTTACTTTAGATTGCACTAGAGCTTCGAGTTGCGTCGTTTTAAGTTGCGTCGTTTTCGAGTTGCGTTGCCACTTTTTATCGACGAAATTTTTTCGAAAAACATTTTTCCATCAAAATTCTAGAGAATTCCATCAATATGTAATTTGGTTGATGTAAACTATTATTTCTATTTTCTTGTTTTTATTTAACAATTATTTTAATAAATACTTGGTGTTTTTATAATTCATAATTAGCTGTTGTATCTAAAAGGGCATTTCAAGTTGCGTCGTTTTCGAACGAGACTCTTGAGACTCTAGTGTCATGAGCAGAGACCTTAAAACTCTCCGGTTATATAATGTTATCTCCATTTAGCCTTTACTATAAAAGTAAGCTTGCTTAAGAAAACCATATTGATGCCGCCATTTTCCATTTCAAACTTTTGACTGGTACAAAATTCTATGTCCATAAAATCTTTACTATAGAAATTAAGCCACCTTTTTTAATCCCTATGGTTTCATTTTTGTCTCATACGAAGCTCCTATGAATTGATTTTCATTTGGGAATTTATTATATATTAATATAGATATATATTAATATAGATCACAGTTTATATAAACCTCTGTGTGATCTATAAAATGTATTCAAATGATGAACGCTTTTGAACTTTACTTGTAAGAGTCTTATTAATTGCATGAAACTAAGCAACTTTGACTCAAACTTATTCATTAAACAAGAAGCAAACCCTCATAAGAATATTCTTAAAATTCCTTAGTTTTAAGAAATAAATTTTACAAAACAATTTATTAACAAAAACATCAAAAACGCAATTAACATTTATATTTTTTTTATCTTTCAGGTACATAAATCTATCATTCATTGATCATTATAACAGCAAAATGTAAGTTCTTTTAAAATTCGATTTGGTAAAAACAGAGCCAAATCATGTTATTTTAATATTAAATTATTCACTATTTATGCTCATAGGGGCAACACTAAAAGGCTTTCATAGTAGCAATGCAGAAAAAAAAGTGGCAAGCCTAGATACGAATGACACTAAACATTGTTTGAGAATTTTTAACAACACCTCATTAGCAGCAACGTACAAAAAAAAACACAGCAATACCAATTATAGGTACAACAAGTGATTCAGTAATTCAGTGATACAGTAAGACTGTCTGTGTGTGCCAGATCAGTGTTTTGATTAGAGGTGGCTAAAACTGCTGGAAAGAGCCAACACTGCAGGGAGACATTTTTTCAACAAAAAACAATGGCAACAGCAACAGTTGCTGCCACTGATGAATATGTTGTCAACTATTAACACAATAATGCGAAGCAGCAGAATCAAAACAAAAAACCAGACACCGAATTAACAACAAAAACAGAAACAGCAACAGCATAAATGACAACAATATTCGAAATGACAGTTAAGCTCAACACAGCTGACAGGCCAGAGCAAAAAGTTTCAAACAACAACAGCAGCAACAAGCTTTTAAAAAAACTTGACAGTTTATAGGAATTTGGAACGCATTCATAGGGAGTTGCAAGAAAAAAAAAAGTAGGCTGCTGCGTTGAGTTAACAAAAATAGCTGAAATTGTTGTCACTTCTTTTAATTGTCATTATTTAGTCATTAACATTAATAATGACATTTTAGTGACAGCACAGCCAATACAGCTGAGCGGTTTTTTTTCTGCACCGATAACGCGATGTCACTCTTTAACTTTGAAAATGCTGCAAACTGTTAAGCTAAAATTACGCAACATTTAACTGGTAGCTGTTGATTTGAGTGTATATCGAAACATTGTTGTTGCACTCAAGTGTCAAGCCGGCCAACTGACAAGAGCTGTTCAAAACTGTCAAAACATGCACTTAAGGCAAACAAAAAAAAACGTTAAATTTTGTGTAACAGATTTTAAGAGAAGATAGCAAGACACAAGAAATGACTTTTCATTCAAGTATTTCTACAAATACTTATGACATAGTTGACACTAAAAATAAGTGTTTGAACAGCCGAATGTTGCCACCTTTAGCTGATTTTATAAACAGACGTAGAAATTGATAGAAATGTCATACAAATTTTCCCCAAATTTCACAGTTTTTATTTTATAATAATAATTTTAATATGTTGGTATTTTTTTCTTCAAGTTACAAAAGTCATGTGTTCCGATTTAATATATTTTGTGTCTCACTCTTATTTTGTGCTTCTCCATCATTAATCTCTTCATCAATACCACAACTTGAGCTGCATGAAAAAATCAACTTCATCCAACCAAACGTTAATCTTTGCCAAGCTCAAAGCATTAGCTTGAAATTATGACCCAAAATGACGGTAATATGTCGCTTTCAATTACCGTTATTACTACATTAATTCTGCATTTAAGCTGCATATAAATTACATTTTCATTTTATTAATTTTTTGCAGCTTTAAACTGAGCTTTAATTTCCAACAAATGCCTCTTTCTAGCACGATGCTCATAAAATTGTAGCAAACAGCTTCCTACGCATGCTCTTGATGGATTTGCAAAGCATTTCTGGCCATGCTCTAGCGCTGTGACATGCGTGCTGCAGTCACGAAAAACTGTCATCCAACCAACTGATGTGCGCCTGCGCGCCGCCGCATCTTGCTGGTAGTCATTGTTTTGCGCTTCTGCCACGCTGTTGACAACACTTTAAGCCCAGCTACTAAGAAGCCAAACTTATTTGCATATTTTGTCAAAACGTTTTTGTAATTTACTGTTTAAAATTCCTGTCTTGTCGTTGTCAGCGCGTCTGCGAGCAAGCGTAGGTGTTTAAACTGTAAATTTGAGATTTTTGGCAACGCTTTAATATTGCGCTTTTTTATATTTTTTGCTTAAAACAAAAACAGGTGGACGCAAAAAATACGCGCCCAAGCAATACCACTAAAACACAAATATTCCGCAAAATGTATGCATAAGTCATATTAAGCCAAAAATTTAATCATAATAAATCATTTAATAATAATTATTGTAGACTTCCACATTTGAAAAACTATCTAGTTAATTGAAGGCTTGTTTTTCTTTGTAGCAATTTTTAGTATTTTTTTTTGTTTTCATGTTCTCAAACATTAGCCCAAGTTAGGCTTTTGTTTAAAGTTTCGTCAGATTTTGTTCAACATCATCGATTAAGTTTTAATTAGTTTCTGTTGTTGTTGTTGCTGCTGCGTATTACTATGCGTGTGGGCCTGTCTCGGCATTTTCGGAATTTTCATGTCAGCTTGCTAAATAAAGCTGTTTGTTAACTTGTTGCTGCTTACTGCGTATGCGAAGAATCTTGTTAACATCGGTTTCATAAAGAAAATTATAAAAACAATTTTGCAATAATTTTTTTAACGCTCATTATGAGTGCCAGCTGGGTGTGTTTTTCATATAAGGTTTACACAAGTGAACATGCTATGCGTCGCGCATGCTGAAACACGGCATAATCTTCGTGATCAACAAGCATTCCAATATTTGAGCTCAACAAAAATTTTTTTTAAGGATACTTACCAAACCATATCAAATATTACCAAAAACATTCACAATCAAATGTCTGGCATCAAAAATGAAACTTTTTGGAAAATCCTACTTAAAACTACCGTAATTTTTTACTGGAAAATCCTACTCAAAACTACTGTAATTTTCAAACTCACCAGCTAAATTTTTCTTGTCTTCACTACATATCTAAACTGCAATAATTACCAAAATATTAACAATTATTTTTAACTCACTCTCTAACGACCTTCTGCAAAGTAGCTCACTTAGTGGCAACCTCACGCATTTCATTTGAACTAATATTGAGATCGTAACGTAGCGATAAGTTTTTGTAAATTCAGTGCGCGCAAACAAACGGTGGCAACAGCTGCTGTCAGCAAATAGTAATAAAATTATTCATATGTCTGCGTAGTTTCAATAATAATGTATATGTTCAAAGTTGGCAAGACTTGACTATCAGTCGTGTTTGTTAAATATTTAACACATAGGCGACATTTTTGTTAGCTTAGACATTTTTAATGTTAAAATTGTTAGTTTACTTAATTAAAAATTTAAACAATTATCTTCTAGCACATGCTTGAAATTAAACTATCAGTTCTTATTAACATTTAAACGATATAATGACATTTTCTTAAAAATGTTGTGTGTAGTCTTAACCGTTTTTTAAGCTCATTAATCATCTTTTTTATGTAATCATTCAATACTGATTAAGAAAGATGAGCAGCAATTATTTTTCATATAGTTCCAAATATTTTAATCACTGCACCATGACCTTGACAGCGTTTGCTGTATGAAGTGACACATTTGATTAAGTTTTAATATTTGTAAATATGAAGGCTGCATGTCAAATACATGCGTTTCCGTAAACATTTTTATTAAAATTTTTTTAAATTTGTTATAATCACTGAAATGATTGATGTCTTTTCTTTTATCGGCGACACATTATTTGCATTAATTTTCTATTAATAACTAAGCGCTTTAATGCTTTTGACGAAATTAACTCATTGCAGCGACATTTTGCATCGTGATGATTGTTTTATGAGTACAAAATTAGAAAATCAATAAATTAAGTACACAGCGAAACTCAAAAATAAATGAAACACAAATGGAATTGACCCAAAATCAATCATTCGTATGTGAATTATGCGTGGAGTTAAACTTGCAGATACAGATACAGATACAGATACAGATACAGATACAGATACAGATATAGATACAGATACAGATACAGATACAGATACAGATACAGATACAGATACAGATACAGATACAGATACAGATACAGATACAGATACAGATACAGATACAGATATAGATACAGATACAGATACAGATACAGATATAGATACAGATACAGATACAGATACAGATACAGATACAGATACAGATACAGATACAGATACAGATACAGATACAGATACAGATACAGATACAGATACAGATACAGATACAGATACAGATACAGATACAGATACAGATACAGATACAGATACAGATACAGATACAGATACAGATACAGATACAGATACAGATACAGATACAGATATAGATACAGATACAGATACAGATACAGATACAGATACAGATACAGATACAGATACAGATACAGATACAGATACAGATACAGATACAGATACAGATACAGATACAGATACAGATACAGATACAGATACAGATACAGATACAGATACAGATACAGATACAGATACAGATACAGATACAGATACAGATACAGATACAGATACAGATACAGATACAGATGCAGATGCAGATACAAAGATACAAAGATACAAAGATACAAAGATACAAAGATACAAAGATACAAAGATACAAAGATACAAAGATACAAAGATACAAAGATACAAAGATACAAAGATACAAAGATACAAAGATACAAAGATACAAAGATACAAAGATACAAAGATACAAAGATACAAAGATACAAAGATACAAAGATACAAAGATACAAAGATACAAAGATACAAAGATACAAAGATACAAAGATACAAAGATACAAAGATACAAAGATACAAAGATACAAAGATACAAAGATACAAAGATACAAAGATACAAAGATACAAAGATACAAAGATACAAAGATACAAAGATACAAAGATACAAAGATACAAAGATACAAAGATACAAAGATACAAAGATACAAAGATACAAAGATACAAAGATACAAAGATACAAAGATACAAAGATACAAAGATACAAAGATAAAAAGATACAAAGATACAAAGATACAAAGATACAAAGATACAAAGATACAAAGATACAAAGATACAAAGATACAAAGATACAAAGATACAAAGATACAAAGATACAAAGATACAAAGATACAAAGATACAAAGATACAAAGATACAAAGATACAAAGATACAAAGATACAAAGATACAAAGATACAAAGATACAAAGATACAAAGATACAAAGATACAAAGATACAAAGATACAAAGATACAAAGATACAAAGATACAAAGATACAAAGATACAAAGATACAAAGATACAAAGATACAAAAATTCAAAAATACAAGAAAACAAAGATACCGTGATAGAAAGATGTTAAGAGGACCATAAAAACCAAGAAGACTATAAAGACCAAAAAAACCAAATAAACCAAAAAGACCAATAAAACAAAAAACACTAAAAAGGCCAAAAAGGACCAAGAAGACCAAAAAGATCAAAAAGACCAAAAAGACCAAAGAGGCCAAAAAGACCAAAAAGAATAAAAAAGACCAAACGGACCAAAAAAACCAACAAGACCAACAAGACCAAAAAGACCAGAAGACCAAGAAGACCAAAAAGATAAAAAGACCAAAGAGACCGAAGAGACCAAGAAGACCAAGAAAACCAAAAAGATTAAAAAGACCAAAGAGACCAAAAAGACTAAAAGACCAAAAATAATAAATCGGCCAAAACAACTAACAAGATCAATAAGACCAAAAAGACTTAAAAGACCAAAAAGAACACAAAAAGACTAAAAAGTACAAAAAGACCAAAAAGACCAAGAAAAACCAACAAGACCAACAAAACCAAAAAGACCAAAAAACCAAAGAGACAAACAAGACTAAAAAGACAAAAAAAAAAACAAATTGGCCATTTCAGCCCTTGAAAGGACTTTGACCGAGCTTCTTATGATCAATTGTGTTGTGTGTGTTATTAAATGTTTGCACACAATTGACCGAGAACTGGACCTACATGTTTTATGCCGACTCCGAACGGCTCATGTTCTCAAGAAGCTTTACATGGCATTATTTACTCTCTGAGGTTTGTCATTGTCTGCAGAGAGGTGGTGACCGATCAGAAAAATTTTTTATTGAAAAAAACTTTTCGCCGCGGCTGGGGATCGAACCCGGGCTCCAAGCATGCTAAGCCACACACTTAACCTGCATGCCACGGTCACCACTAAAAAGACCAATAAGTCCAAAAAGACCAAAGAGACCAAAAAGACCAAAGAGACCAAAAAGACCAAAGAGACCAAAGAGACCAAAGAAACCAAAGAGACCAAAGAGACCAAAGAGACCAAAGAGATCAAAGAGACCAAAGAGACCAAAAAGACTTAAAAGACCAAAGAACCAAGAAGACCAAAAAGACCAAAGAGACTAAAAAGACCAAAGAGACCAAAGAGACCAAAGAGACCAACAAAACCAAGAAGACCAAGAAGACCAAAGAGACCAAAGAACCCAAAAAGACCAAAAAAGACCAAAAAAGACCAAAAAAGACCAAAAAAGACCAAAAAAGACCAAAGAGACCAAAGAGACCAAAGAGACCAAAGAGACCTAAGAAACCAAAAAGACCAACAAGACCAACAAGACGAAAAAGACCAAAAATACAAAATAACCAAAAAGACCAAAACGACTAAAAAGACCACAAAAACCAAGAAGACCAAAAAGACCAAAGAGACCAAAGAGACTAAAAAGACCAACAGGACTTAAAGGACCTAAACGACCAGAAGGACCAAAGGGACAAAAAATACCAAAAAAACCAAAGAGACCAATTAGACCAAAAAGATCAAAGAGACCAATAAGACCAAATAGCCCAAAGTATCAAAAAGATAAAAAAGACCAAAAATACCAAGAAGAACAAAAATACCAAAAATACCAAAAAGACCAAAAAGACCAAAAACACCAAAAAGACCAAAAAGACCGAAAAGATTAAAAAGACCATAAAGACCAAAAAACCAAAAAGACCAAAGAGACTAAAAAGATAAAAAGACCAAAGAGACCAAAGAAACCAATAAGACCAAAAAGATCAAAAAGACAAATAAGACCAAATAGCCCAAACGATCAAAAAGATGAAAAAGACCAAAAATATCAAGAAGACCAAAGAGACCAAAAAGACCAAAAAAGACCAAAAAGACCAAAGAGACCAAAAAGACTAAAAAGACCAAAAAGACCAAAAATACCAAGAAGACCAAAAAGACCAAAAAGACCAAAAATATCAAAAACACCAAAAAGACCAAAAAGAAAGAAAAGATTAAAAAGACCATAAAGACCAAAAAAACCAAAAAGACCAAAGAGACTAAAAAGACCAACAGGACTTAAAGGACCAAAACGATCAAAAGAACCAAAGGGACAAAAAATACCAAAGAGATCAAAACGACCATTAAGACCAAAGAGACCAACAAGACCAACAAGACCAAAAAGACCAAAAAAACAAAGAGACAAACAAGACCAAAGAGACCAAAAGACTAAAAAGACCAACAAGAACCAAAAAAAAACCAATACAGTGAAACTTCCCGAAATTCTCCATAACTCGAAGTACTATTCCTGATTTCTCGATGCATTTTTCTTAGTTTTGATCTCTATAATTCGAATTTTCCGTAACTCGAAGTGAAATTCCGAACCCTTGACGATTCGAGTTAGGGAAGTTTCACTGTACTAAGATACATAGATACTGGCACTGGATACTCATGTTAATAAAGACCATGCATTTAGAATCCACCCATTGACACGCTCACCTTCCACACAATCCCCAAATTTAATATTTTATAAAGAGACTTATATTTGAGCAATGGAGATTACTTTTATATGAATGTATTTAATGTGAAAACTAAGATGTTTCCAAAAAATAGGCATCATACGTACCAAAAAACACGCCAAAGTACCATGAAGCCCACAATAATGAAAAATCTTTAAGAAAATTTGATATTTATGCCATTAGGATACAATTTGGTATGTAAGTGTGTTATAAAAAAAGAGCTCATACCCCAAGGACTCGCCCGCCCTTTTCACACAAACAAATTTTATCTACTGGGGTTCATCAAAAAAGATACATCAACAAATTATGTATACAAGCAATAGACATCTTCCATCTCCCATACATGCCACATTAATGAAAACTCTTTGAACTTTTTTTATAAAGACATTGATTTAAAAGCAAAGAAGAAAGAATTTTATTTAGTAGAATTGTTATCAAAAACAAAGTCTTCAAGAGCGTTCAAGATGCTATCGACCGCCAAGTGACGGCACCACCACTCTTCGAAAGCATGACATTTTTGCCAGGTGATAAACATAACATGAACACACCATAAATGTCATATCGATCTGCGAATTAAAAGTGACGCTTCAGTGTTCTGCAAACAACTTTTGGTAATTTTAAAAATGAAAAGAAGAATTTCGTGCCTTCATTAAGCATGACTTTTTGCCCAACAAAAATGCGGAAGAAACAAAAGAAGAGCTCGACAAATATATGGCGAATTTGTTTCATCGTATTCAGCCGTAAAATATTGGTTTACAACAAAAAAAAAACAAAATTGGCCATTTCAGCCCTTGAAAGGACTTTGACCGAGCTTCTTATGATCAATTGTGTTGTGTGTGTTATTAAATGTTTGCACACAATTGACCGAGAACTGGATCTACATGTTTTATGCCGACTCCGAACGGCTAAAGTTCATGTTCTCAAGAAGCTTTACATGGCATTGTTTACTCTCTGAGATTTGCCATTGTCTGCAGAGAGGTGGTGACCGATCAGAAAAATTTTTTATTGAAAAAACTTTTCGCCGCGGCTGGGGATCGAACCCGGGCTCCGAGCATGCCAGGCCACACACTTAACCTGCATGCCACGGTCACCACTAAATATTGGTTTGCAGATAAAAAAAGATGAACACGCCGAGGGAGCATCAAAAACAGGTGTTTTAAGAATGTATTGGAAATATTCACGATTTCGATTAGGACTATCCTAAAGTGCAAATTAGCTAAGGCCATAGGGATGTCAAGTAGGTCGGTGGTTTCAATTTTACACGAACATTTGGGTATGAGATAGATGATTGACAAATGGGTGCCGCGTTAGATAACAACCAATCAAAAGCATGAACGTTTTCGCACTTCCCAACATTGTTTGGACATGTTCAAAGAAAATTCGACTGGACCGATTATTGGACCGATTGAAGAACGAAATCACAAATAAAAGGCCATTACCGAGGAAAAAATCCTATTTTTGCAAATCGATAGAAACCATGGCGAAATTGCCTCAAAAGCTCTCATATTCCCCAGATTTGGCCCCAGTGACTTTTCTTTGTTCCCAAACGTTTACAGGTGGCTCCAGGAAAGGTGAAACAATTAGACGAATGGACAAGTCGAATTGGAAACTGCAGCCTATTTCGTAGATCTTGAGAAATCTTACTGTTCAAAAGTCATCGCAATGTTAGAAAATCATTGGAATAAGTTTATCGAGCTGAAAGAGGATTATGTGGAAGAACTATGGGACTGCGCATAAGCCTTAATTTTGGCAAAAAACTAATGTTTTCTTTGTAAGGCCGGCAAAATTATTATTCTTTATATTGAAACATCAGATCATCATAACAGTTAAAATGAGGAGTTTTTAAACATTTAAAGACATTTCAATTGCATTGAAAATTTAAGTCACGCACGGTCATGCACGAGGAAAATTCAATCACGCACGCTCACGAATATGTCATGATTTTTAATGTGTTCACTCACGATCATGTCATGATTCGTCGTGACACGTCATATCACGTCTGAATTCGTGACACGTTCCCATCTCTATTAGGTAGTCGATAGGCTAAAATTACCTTTTATTTTGTTTTGAGTGACTTAAATTTTCTTCTTGTATTTTTAACTTATTTTTTGGATAAAATATCTCTAATTTTCTTGTATCAATTGCAATCGAATATAATCGAGTATTCCATGAATAAAAATATTTCCCTGAAACTAATTTCCGTAACTCAAACAAACTCTAAACACGCTTACTTTTCAAATAATAAGAAAACTTTAAAAATTCCTTCACACATAAAAGCAAAGAAAATTAATTGGAAATGTGGAAATTTTCATTTATATCACTTAACCCGCTGTGCTCTGCACAAATTTATTGTTTTTTATGTTGTAACAATAAATTGCTACAATATGATCTTCCGCAGCAAGCATTTGTGAAAAAGTGGCTCAATTAAAGGCCATCACAAACGTCGATTAGCCAGTATTGAATGCATGTAATAACACAATAATTGCATGTTTGTGGCACAAGCTATACTCTACAACAACAACAAAAAGCTAATCCATTTAATCCGGCCACTATTGGCATAACTCCAGACCAACTGACCTACTGAAATATTGCCTGCTATTTATTTAAAACTAACTCAAACAAATGGAGCAATTTTTAACAGTTTTAATAACTTCTTTATGGCATATTTAAAGCTACACAGTCAAATTGAAACAAACATATCAGATAGCTACAGTTTTGAAAAAAAAAAATTGAGTCTAAATTTCAATAAACATGAAAATTCACAAAATATTCCTTTCACTTTTCATTGCATGGAACAAATTTACAAAAACTAATAAAAAACAAAAATCACTTGATAAGCGCGTGCGCAAAAATATCGTGTCTCCGTGAACACGAAATTAAAAACATAAAATTTGCAACAAAATCAAAAACAAAAAAAAAGCAAAAAAAAAGACAAATCAGAGCAACATGTGGCCGCGGCACATGCCAGTGTAAGCATATATGTGGCAACATTTTGAATGTGGCAGCAATTTGGCCACTTTTGGCCAACATTCAACATGTGCTGTTGTTAGCACACATAAATGTAAGCGCAATGCCGGAAATGCTGCGTGTGTATGTGTGTGAGTATTATTTTTGCGCATAATATTTTTGTTAATGTTACTTATGGCACATTGACAGCAGCCTGCTTGCCGGCCATGTCCAGCCAATGCTACTCGATTGGTAGCACGGCTTAAAACAAAATTTTTTGTTTTCATTCACTGCCTGCCTTACGCTATTTTGATAGGCTTTTCTGCGTGATAATCAGCAATATGCACCTTTGTAGCAGCTAGTCTATGGCACCAACAGTCAACTTCAGCCATCAAGTATTAAGTCTTAAACAAAAAGGTGGCAACTATGGCGGTGGCACAGAGTAAATTCTATACGCTGCATGGTGCATATAATTCAATCAATCATAGCATGTTGAATGTGTAAAAATTAAATTAAATTTTAAACCAATCTATTGGCGTTGTAAAACTTACTATTTTACACGTAGTTGGCAACACTGTCAGTCATTGACGCTGTGTAGTTTGTTAAACTGTAATTGCAGAATAATAAATTTAATGCTTAGACATTAAATAATTTCGTTTTTAAAGTAATTTGCATGCATTTTTTAAAAGACTGACAGCTCTTATTATTTATTTATATTAAATTTCACATATTATTTTAATTTAAAACAAAAATATTTCTTCATATACATACATAAATTAATTTTAGTTTAATGAAATGCTTAAATTGTCTCAAGCACTGGCTATACTGCACACAAGTAGCACCCTTAGGTTAGTTTAAAAAAATTTCAAACAGCTACTTTTTTTATTTTGCTCTCAAGCACTGCATACTTTTGCCATTTATAATCACTCAATAGAGGTCATTAGCACTTTCAAACATATTAACATCGGCATTTCTTTACATCATCTTAGCAAGAAGTCCCTGAACCTTAAGCTGCGCATAAATAAAGCGTCTAAAGTCCAAACAAAGGCCAATAAGAAAACACTAGCATAAATTGTTACAAAGCACATTCACAAATGCCTTTAGCAAAACTACGTTTCATCCCTCCAGCCATCATTCCACTCGTCCACACACAATTAGCCATAAATTAATCAAATATAGATTCACATAAATCTTCGCCACAGCAAACAATGTGCGCAACTCTTCGCCTAACAGAGACCACACAAAACTCTCAACCTATTGACTTGACCTGAACGCATTTTAAGCTGCAAACATCAGTTAACTTAAGACTTTAATATTCAAGCAGAAAAATAGTTGAACTCTAACATCACATAGCTTTTGTTTTGCCTCAAAAGCTGATCATCTTTTGCGTCCAAGTGGAACGAATGGCCGTAACACCAGTTAAGCCTGCTACAATACTGACTACAAATAATGTACACCTTGACCTGTTCAATTCAATTTTCAAATGTTTTCTTGTAAAGTAGTCTTTTTTTTGTGCCCACTGGCATTTCTGTATATTTATTTTTTTTACTCTTAACATTGCTGTTGAAAAGAAGCTGCAAGCATTGAATTCTTGACAACCTTAGAGCCATGTCAGGATGTATAGTTTATGTTTTTCCCTCCACTTGTATTTTTTTTTTTTTTTTTTTTTGTTTATATTGCGTTTTGGGCGCCGGCTTCTGGTATTCGCTGGCCGTTTTATATGTTTTATGCTGCAAAAGCGTTTTGTTGTTTTACTGTAAACCATACAAGTTAGTGTCGCAAACAAGTTAAATACTAGTTTAGCAGATGTTCAGTTTTTGTTTTGGTTTTTGCGGTTAGTTAATTAATTAATTTTAAATATTTTATGTTTTTTATGCTTGACTAACATTGTGACTGAGAATTTTATATTTTTTTTTTTGTTATTAAAAAATGTTGTATTATTAATAAATGTGGAATTCCTATTTGTTTTCGTAGTCCACTTCGATGTTGGTGCTGCGGACCTCAGATTAAATTATGATTAAACAATAATTGCAGCAAAGGCAGGAAACCCTTTAAAATTTTGTTATAATTCACCTACTTTATCATTAAATGCTTTGAAAAAAAAATTTTTAAATACAAACACGCACTAAATTTTGCTCTACAAATTTTAAAAATTTTATTTCGGTCAGAGCAATGCAACACTTAAATTTCTTATATTAGTGCTAAGTATCTCTAAAAATTAATTTAATTGAACATGAGAAAATTATATTGTAATTACATATATTAAAATTATGACAATTTTGAATATGATTTAGCGATAAATCAGCTTATATGAAATCTTTTAAAATTTTAATAACATATTTTTGATTAGTGAGCCATGAAACTCAATTTTTGTTGCTAGATATTAAAAAATACATTTTGAATTTGTAGGAACTCAAAACCATAACACTTACAAAAGAAGAGAAACAAAGAGTCAAGACATCACTTTCAATGTTTTGAAATACTTGTAGCTACAATGTTAGTTCAAAAAGCGTGATGAATATGGTATAAAAACGGCTTTTAGTTGGACTCTTATCTACACTTAAAGAATACAACTTGGCATAGAGTACGATATCTATTGTACAAAAGTTTCAAATATTTTTAGTCCTTTTCGAATTTTTTAAGACTCATATTTATGAGTCTGAGGGCTTTTAAAGTACTGTGGACATGTTCAGATCACATAAGTATGTTCACAAGATTTTTTTAGTTTTTTTTCGGCTAAAATTTTGTTGAATATAGTATAGGAAAAATTTGGATTCCCTTCAAGTTCTGCAAAAAAAATATCAAAATTTTTTTGAATTTTTTCAAAAAAAGTGTTGAAGAAAATTATTTTATTAGTATGTTTTGTTTTTATATTTAACCATTAGACTATTAGCTACAACATTGCCCAAGACAGTAAACCAATATCTCTAACTATGACGGAGCTGTTGACCAAAAAGTGATGTTACCTTTTTTGGGCGATATCACTCAGGAGCACAATATGTTGGGGGCCATAAAAATCAAACGGTTGCCAAACTCGCGAAACTCAGCTAGGGTTTTACTCACCTTGAGTCATAGTATCGAACCTATAGCGCAGAATCTTGTTATTTTGTTGACTGTTGCACAGTGTAATGAGCTTATTTTAGACTCATATATGAGCGTTAGGCTGGGTCGATTTGTACGGAGACAAAAAATCTGATGTTGCCTGAGCGATTTTCGGTTCGGGCATGAAAAGTTATTAAACAAAAAAAAAAAAAGAGGGGGTGGGAGGTACATTTTACCCCATCGCAGCCTCAATTTTGTGAATTTTTTCTATAGGAATTTAAAAAAAAAATTTTTTTAAAAAAACGTGCACAGCTAGAGCAAAACTAATGCCAGATATGAAATTCTCATAACCAATTCATCCAAAAAACGGTCTTACATGTATACGTTGTCATACAAAAATTTACCGTAACAAATTCCTAAAGACAAAATTTAACTAAATTCAAAGTATATTCTTATCGTTGGTGCGTATGTAATTGTGACCATGACGGCTGAACCACTGCAGTTATTCACATCATATCTTTGTGTGGTGCTACGGAGTTTTTTGTTTTTGAAAATCCATCCTAGGTGGCGTTGTAGGCACAATCTTTATGCAGTTTCATTACCGATTTATATGACACACATTTACTTATATATATGATGCCATATTAAGGTATGGTGCGGTGCGAATATAAGGTGGATAACTGCAGTGGTTCAGCTGCAATTCACAAAATTGAGGGTGCGATGGGGAAAGTGTACCTCCAACCCCCCTTTTTTTCTTTGTTTAATAAGTTTTCAGGCCCGAACCGAAAATCACCCAGGCAACATCGGTTTAAAAATCGACCCAGCCTAATGAGCGTATTTCTTTTTCTGTTAAAAACACTAATTTCAAAATATGATCAAGTTCAAAATACTTATGTGCATTTTAAGAGAAAAAAATTTGGTATCGCATTTAAATGTGTCCTATGACTATACTATGAGGTACACATAAAACAAAAATTTTGATTCCTTCCTTGAAGTGCTTTTCAAGAATCAAATTTATAAGCTACTAAAAAGTTATTATGTAAAGAAAACTTACATCGAATTGCAGTACAAAAAAAAAATTTATTAAAAAATTTGTTCGCTTAACTTTTTGAGTGAATACCCATTAATGATGACTTATAAAAAAAAGCTAGCTTATTAATCCATTGGATGGATATAAAACATAGAATTGCAAGTTTCCATCCCAGTTGACGAATGCTCTGACAAGGTTAGGAAAATTTTTTTTTGAAGTGAAACTACTTTTTATTGGATTTTAATTCTATGTTTGTATTTTAAGCGGATTTATATAGAAATGATTGTTCGTTTGAAGTTGAAAAAATAAGCCCAAAAGTGTAAAAAAAACTTTCAAATTAAAAAAACAAAAATCCAATTAAACTTCCAATTAAGAATTTATATTCAACTTGCATTAGCCGACGTAAAAAAACCCCGACAGCCGGTTTGTACTAGATTCGAATTTATTTAGGTTTTATTATTTGATGACGCTACTTTAAAAGGCGTGGTTTTTATCCATATTTTTCTAATTTCAAAGCCAGAGTACGTTTTGTAAATCAAGACTATTTTTTGTGGAATTAATGAAGGTTTTGTGATTTTGATGACGTCTCTTTTTATGGGAGGCACGAGAAGTATTCACAAGATTTTCCTGAATTTCAAACTCAGCGTTTCTGTAACATATTAAAGCATATGTGAAAAATTTCAAGACATTGCATGTATTTCTGATGGAATTTTAAGAGATTTTTAGTATTTATAACGTCACTGATATGTGAGCTAGTAGGAATTTCTATCCGATTTGTTTAATTTTTGAACTCAGTGTGCGACTCGTTTCGAGATCACAGCTTATGCAAAATTTCAAGTCATTAAATTAAATTTTGTGAAATTTTAATCGACTCAGGTGGAGATGCTGATCTAATAAATATCTAGTTTTCATTTCATTTTCATTTCATTTTCATTTTCATTTCATTTCATTTATTTTTTATTTTAACCTTTGAATAACAAATCCTTATGAATTAAAAAAAAAATAAAAATAATATCATATATAAAAATATTTTAAATTCAACTTATATTTAAAGATAAATACACTTAAAGAATTATATTTAATAAAAGCTTCATTGTATCTTTAGAGATAGAATAGAAAAATTTAAGCTGTTAAAAGCTGTTTAAATACAGTAGGACTCTTTAAATAGGAGCACTAGCAACATAATTTGCACGGCACACAGGAATATAAAAAAGATCATTACTTCTTAATAACCTAGCCGGGACATTCAAATTGATTTTTTTCAAGAAGTTCAGGACTATTGACAGATCCAGAGACAATGTCAAACACAAAAAGTAACGAAAGTAAATTCCTTCTACTAAAGATTAATTAAAAGGCATCGCTCAGTATAAAAGGGAAGAGGAACTTGAGGATTAAAAGTGATGCTGAAAAAAGATGCTGATTGACGTCGGATAAATGCTAAGCTTTAGGTATTATATAAAACCTAGGTATTATAAAATCTAGATGTGAAATAAAAGTTAATTTATTATCAAAGATAACACCAAGATCTTTATACTTGTTAAGATGGGATAAAAATGTATTATTAATGTTGTATGCGGACGGAAATTGAATGTGATTCTTGTTAAAGGACATAAAAGCACATTTCTTTAAATTTAAGAAGATACTATTTTTTTGAGACCATGTGTTTAGTCTATCAATATCACTTTGAAGACGGGATATATCAGATTGTTTTCTAATTTTAAAGAACATTTAAAGGTCATCTGCGTTAAGAAGACATTCAGAATGCAAAAATATGGTTGAAATAACATTAATAAACAACTTCCCTGTAGAATACCAGGAGTGACAATAAAGGAAAATGACTTGAAATTATCAAAAGTAACTATGCACTGTCTATTAGAGAGATAAAATTTAATCCATTTCAAGACAGTTGAGTGAAAACCAATATTTCTTAATTTTTTAATAAGTAAACTATGAGAAACTTTATCAAAAGCTTTTAAAAAATCAGAATAAATTACGTCAACCTGAAACCCATGTGAAAATGCTGGTATACAATATTCAGAAAAAAGTACTCAATTTGATATAGTCGAACGACCCGGTACAAAACCATGCTGGAAAAGAGAAATGATGTTCTTGTGGCAAAAATTAGTTTTTCCTTAACAATAATTTCAAGAAGCTTGCAAATTGTTGAGAGCTTAGAAATATATAAAGATACCTGCCACGCCTACTTATGGATGTTACAAACGTCGTGAGAAAATGCATATACTTCTTATGAAGTACTCGTGGGGTTATAAAAATATGTAGATTCACAGTGCAAGATTCACATGGTCAAATTTTGTCAGAGCATTTGTCAGCTAGGATGAAAATTTGCGGTACTTCGTGCGTTCTATGTTCTAGTCTACGTTTTATGGGGAAAAGTATAATTTTGGCAGTGTAGAAGTTATTTAGAGAAAATGTTGTATATAAATGATAGCAATCATAGGAATAGGATAGGAACATAAGGAATTACTTTTACTGTGCCATAATAAAAATGTAATCTGTTAATACATTGTTATAATATGGTATTATTATGGTATTATTAATTTTAATATATTGAAAGAGGGTCGTTTAATCGAGGGTCCATTTAATTCCTTTATAATTAATTTTTCTCAAAATTAGGTTCATATCTTTTCCAAAAACTTTTCTCTGCCAAAAATCTCTTCTTTTTTCTTTAATGTCAATGTTTTGGGATAGTAAATATATGATGAAAATTTAATGATTGCAGAGTTAAAGTTTTTCTCTACAGTATATATAATCCTTTTCACAGATCTAGTCTTCAGCAGTTATTCTTCACCGTTTCTAGCTATCTATGGCGGTTCTTCATTATGGGTTGACTTCAATATAAATTTGGTCTGGCATATAAATCTGTCTAAAGCCGGTTTTTTTTATTGTCGAATCCGAATAGCCAACTTGGTTTGGCAACAAAGTAACTCCTAGCCTGACTACTTTTTTTTAAGTTCTTCAAAGAAGCTTGTTATGCTAGAGCTAAAAAAATCGGAATGGAAAGCAATAACAAAAACTATGAAAGGTTTTAGGATAATCTTGATGTTCTTAATGTTAATTTTGCTGCCAGTTCTTGGTTCCAAATCCTTTATTCGAACCTAAACCTGAATTTATGCATCATATGCATCATAAGTCTGAGTTAAGTGTGATGTTCAAATATTGTGAGATGAATCTTAAAGATTTAATCGAATGCTGTTGATGTTCAAACTCATGCTTCTTTCTTTATTTAATTAATTGATTCAAATTTACTTTCATCTGAAAAGCTGCTGTGAAAATTGCTATCTGAAGCAAACAACAACATCCTTTTCTTGTGAACTCCGACCTTTAAGTCTTCTTTTCTCAATCTGAAAAGAGTATAAATCAATTCCTAATAATGAAATAGATTTCCAAATTTTAATGAACAAAATATTATATTCCTTATAGTTAACATTACCTACAAGGCAAAGCTATTCTTCTTCTGCCTTTCCGCTAGAAACTTATTTTTCTTAGTCGCTTCTTTTTATCTCACAAGCCATAATAAAAATTGTCAAAATTGCAGATAATACGTGACGACTCAAGGATCAACTCAAATTTGATTTTTTTTTTTTTTCAAAAAAATTTCAAATTAAATCTTAGTCAGTTAAATGCAACTGCTCAAAGAGAAGATATTATAAATTCCATTCGTCTTAACTGTACAAAATTTTAAAAATTTTACTTTGAAAAACATAAGAATCCCAGCAATTTAAGGATATACAGAAAAGATAATATTCATAAGCCCATCGTTTACTGCAACCAAAATCCGTGAACCGATTTGAAACTATTTGTATCATGGTCTTTTTTGAGCATTAATACACGGTTAAAAATCTTGGGCTAAATTTTAATCTTTTTTGGATTACATATAGGACACGACCAAAAAAAGATTACTTCTTAATCCAATGAAAAGTTTTAAATTTTCCAATCCAAAAAGGACTTATTTTTAATCCGAAAAAAGTTTAAAATTTTTTAATCCAAAAAGAAATAATTTTTAATCCGCAGAAAGTATAAAATATTATAATCCAAAAAGGATTAGATTTTAATCCAAAAAAGTTTAAAATATAAAAGGATTACTTTTTAATCCACAAAGGTGAGAACTCGTGAGAAAAAAAGGTAAGAGATAATTCTCATATTTCATAAGCCTACGAAGAAAAGTTATCCTTTGACCTCCATAAGCATATATATATATTAAAAAAAGTTCTCAAATTTAATTTATTCAAAATTTTGCATATTTCTATACGAGCTTAAAAAAAATTATTTTTTTTGTCGCGTACTTTGAACTAATTTGTACTAAATCTTGCCAATATATTATATATTTTATAAAATGTAGCACTCTTTCATCGCGTTAGAACTCTTAAAATACATATTGGTTCTTTTTGTTTCTTTCTTGTTTTTCTAGTAATTAAAACCGTGCGAATGTCGCGTCCGTGCCAATGGCTTTTCAGCTGAAAAGCTACATAATATTCAGCTTTTCGCCATAGAAGAATTGTCAAATAAAGAGCTGCTTTTCGTTGGCTTTTCAGCCAAAAGGCCTTCATGTGAACATATTATTATATTGCCATAAACTTCACTATATATACATCAAGGGTATTCATGCAAATAGGCAATGCCTTTATAAATGATATAAACCGTATAAGTTTATCAGCCTTATAAATGAAATGTATGGAGAACCGTTTACACAAACCAGATATATCACAAACCAGCAATCAGCTGTTTATATCAGAGACCGAAAATAACTGTTATTTATCAATTTTCGAATGAAAAAGACACAATGAAAAAATTGTCGAAGGACATTTTCAAATACACCATTATGATACATATAACCTCAGCTTCACGAATAGTTAGAGCCTTTTAAATTTTCGTCTGATTCTATAAAAGTTAAAAATTAACTGTTATTATTTGCCTTTTATTTTTTCAGACAAAAATAACGGTTAGCTTTGACTTTTATTTTATCAGTCAAAAATAACAGTTATTTTGTGATTTTTATTTTTTCGGTCAAAAATATCAGGCAACCTTTGTTTTTTTAAAGGCTGCTTGTCCGATTAAAAAACTTTTAATACCATATGTAAAACGTGATCACCGATGAGACCAAAATAATGCTATCGATAGTTTTTTAGCCAGTAAAATAGCCTTTGAAAAAACACAAATTGCCTGATATTTTTGACCGAAAAAATAAAAGGCAGAAAATAACTGTTATTTTTGACCGATAAAATAAAAGTCAAAAGTAACTGTTATGTTTGCCCGAAAAATATAAGGCACAAAATAACTATTATTTTTGTCGGAAAACATAAAAGTTAAAAAATAACAGTTAATATTTGATTTTTTTGATAAAAACTATAACCGGTACGGTCCCTGGTTTATATGTATGCTGAAAGTTGACTGTTTACAAGTTAACAGCTGACATATCTCTCCAAATGCACAATCGACTGATAAAAATAACTAATTGCCCAAAATACAAGCTTGCCGCTTTTCATGCATACCCTTATTATGTATTATGAAACACTGCTCAATGTAATAATGAATATAATAATATTTTTTTTCAGATTTTAAGAAACAATTTGTTTCATTTAATTAAAAAATAAACTTCGAATGCTTTAAAAACATTAACTATTATATTTAGCGTAAATTTCGTAGCAGTAGTAGTTTTCAATCTTAGGTAACAAAAATAATTTTTCCTAAAAATACTACCTTAATGTAAATTTGTAGTCCAAAAATAGTCTTAAACTTAAACTTTTTTGGATTAAAAACAAATTAAACTTAAGTATGGAATAAAAAATAGTACTTTTTGGATTAAAAATTCCTTTAAACCAAAGTTTGGATTAAAAACTAGTCCAAAATTTTTCACCGTGTATGACATTTCAGCACAAAAAAAAAAAAAAAAAACCAAAAACCACCAACTTTTAGGTAAACTTCGGCGTTGAGTTTTTCTTAAAGGCGTTTTCTAGTCTAGTTATACAAATTTTTTTAGGTATTTTTTAAAATTTTTTTTTTAAATTCGAGCTAAGAATAAATTTACAAAAACAAATATTTTTAATAAATATTTGTTGATATTTTAACATACAATTTTTTTTTTTTGAAAATTTAAAAAATTGCAGACTGGTTAAGTGAAGGGGTAAAAAATGGGTGCGTGCTTGTTGACATAATTTCAATTCTTTTGGTGATCTGAAAAAGAAAAGAAAAAAAGATTCTTAATTAGTAAAAATGTCGCTATGATCTGAACTAAGGAAATTAAAAAAAATTTTATTTTACATAATAAAAACAAATAATTTTTTGCCCTTTTCTTCAAAGTTTTCCGAGAAAAACGCGTTAAGGATTTAAATTTTCAAAATTGTTTTTTAATTTTTTCTTTATTTTTAAGATATTAAAAAATATAGCTTTTCAAATATAGCTGGTAAAATTATACAAAGCAATATTTAGAGATGATATTGAAGCCATTGAATATATGATATACTTACTATTCTCAGTTTTCAAATATTTTTACAATTCTTTGTTTTTAATAAATTTTAAGAGTAAGTGTTTCTTTTAAGAAACATTGGTTAAAGAAAGGTTACTATTGTGTCTTGTCCCCATTTACGCAACAATTTTAGGTATAAATATTAAATTGCATGCAAAACGGAAATAAAAACCAAAGCCAAAAAATAATCGTGGTGACTTTGTGAATAAATCGAAGATATGCAAAAAAAAAAATACAACATAAAATAATTATAAAAATTTTAAGTGCTGTCAAAAAAAAATACAAAAAAATTGTGCGAATGCATTTGAGGAAATCTATTAGAAAACCATGAAAACAATAAGACACAGAGTAAGGCTGTGACGTTAAAAAAAAAAAAACCAAAAAAAACTCTTTTACTTTATACAGTAAAACCAAGTTAAGAGCAATAAATGAAACACAACGACTTTAACCGAGCTTCATATAAACAATTGCGTTGTGTGTGTTATTTAATGTTCGTACACAACTGATCCAAATTAGACTTACATGTTTTATGACGACTACTAGTGGCTTAAGTTCATGTTCTCATGCTATACTCTCTGAGGTTCACCATTGTCTGCAGAGAGACAATCTGATGACAGCCAATCAGAAAAATGTATGTCTATGGAAAAAAACTTTCTGTCAGCTGATGATTCGAACTTGGGTCTGCCGAGATTCGTTAGATCACATGCCACCATATTTTAGCACGCACAGCCACCACATTCTTAAACACAAGTTACGTCGAAATTATGACAATTAATGCTTTCGCTAGTATTATATTTAACTAAACGGAAAATTCTAAAATTAATATTTTGTGTGAAATAAAAAATCAATAAAAATTTCTTGCATTTAAAACTCTTAACGGGTGCTCACTGTAGCTGCGACTGAAATTATTTAAATTACTATAATTTGGTTGTTTATTTTTTTTTTTTTTGTTGTCTTGGCAGCAAGTCATTGACTGTTTTTGTATTGTTATTGTTGCTGTTGCAAGCGGCTTTGTGCTATCAATACAGACTTGCCATAAAGTATGCTTTGTTATGTTGGTTTTTTTCTCTTGTTTGTTGACAAAATGTTGTAAATTATGGCAAAGTGCAATTAGCTGGAATTTGATGCAAAAGCAGCAGAAAAACTTCCGGTACAAAAAATATGCATACAAAAAGCAATAAATAATAAATATTTTAATGCGGCTTTTATCAAACGTACCACACATTTATATAAGTTTCCAACCAACAGAACTCATTTTCACAACTTATTAAAATTCATATTAAAAAAAAAACAAACTATTGCTACACCGTGTGCCATGATTGCTTGGGGACATGAGACAGCGCACTGAGATAGCCACATTTATGCACTGCACTGTTAAGCACTGTTACAAAAATAACAGGCAACCAGCTACTAGCTAACTTCGACTGGTGACAGCACTGATCGGAGTAATACTTTATGGTCACCAAGCTAGTGATCGATTTTCTGGCCAGGCGTGGTCAGCTACAAGTCGGCAAGGCGCAGGAGTAGCTGGCTGTATTAAGTTGGTTGCTAAGGCTGTGTGTATAAAAACGACTGCTAACTGGCTTATGCAAGAGTTGTTCTTTGTTGTTGTTGTTGTTGTTGCTGTTGTTGCTGTTGTTATGAATCTAACCCACTTTTAATGCACGTATTTTTGGACATTCACTATTGCACTGCAGCGGCTAGTCATGATACACATTTTTTTTATTGCTGTCGCATTGGCGAGGCAGTGATTTTTTTAATGCCTATTTCTACACCTAAGGATCTATTTCTGTTGGCGCAAAAAAATAAATTTTTTATTTTCGCAAACAGTCCCCAAACGTTGTAGTTGTAGCCATTAAAATGTAAATTTCGTGCTTATGCTACTTGCATTATTTTTTATTGCTTATTGTTGTCATGTTTGTTGCTAACAATATTTTTGGCTATTTAAGGTGGGACATAACATTCGGGGTAAAACAGACCTTTTTTAAAAAATTCATAACTCAGTCAAAAGCAAACATTTTTCCAAAATTTGTTTATTATTGTAGAGAATTGAACAAATTACAAGAAAAAAATTCAAAAAATATAAACATTTTTCCAAAATTTGTTTTATTATTTTAAAGAATTGAACAAATTACAAGAAAAAAATTCAAAAAATATAAATTTTTCACTCCAACATAGTTTTATAGAGCTCCAAACTGGCGGCAGAGAAAAAACGGGGCCTCGTGGTTGTAGCGCTGGGAGTCGCAAAAATTGTCCGATCTGGAAAAATTGACTTTTTTAAATCTAAACAAAATTGGTTATCGTATGACAGGAGCTATTTTTAAAATTTCTTTCAGTTTTTAGTGTGCCAAATTTGAAAGTGTGTTTTTTTCGAAAAAAATATTGACTTAAAAAATTCACAAGAAATCGAAAAAAAAATTAAAAAAACCTCGTGTCATACGATAGCGATACAAGTTTAAAAAAATACAAAAAAAAACAAATTTTGTCAAAAAATGAAACAGTACGAAAAACATGATTTCGAGATATACGCGTTCAAAGTTTGTGAACAAAGAAAAATAAAAATGCTCTCCCACTAATCCGGCTGTAACTTTTGATATTCTAACTCTTAAGAATATTTACTAAAATACAAAATTATAAAAACAGGTGATTTAGAAAACGGCCAATGTCATATTCCCCCTTAATTGGAACATTATTGATCATTTTAATCTTTTTTTGAAGTAATTGAAAAATTTAAAGGAATTTTTGAGTGATTTTCATACATAAAATGCTGAAAAAATTTCATAAAATCTACAAAACTTTAAATCCAGCATTTAAAAGTAAATCTTAAACCTTTTTTAATTAAGCACTTTGTCAGCGTAGCGGCTGATCAAAATCCGCGAAGTAAAAGCTTATCAAAATAATTTGCATTCCAAACGCTCATAAATGATTTATGATATGTTTTTGCGTTACAAACGTCACACAAAATATGCTGCTACCTGCCATAAAGCTTAGAAAGATAAAAGCCGTTAAAAATAGAGCGTATTTTTAAGTTTTTGCGCATTACATCAGGCTAGATAAAGAAAACAAATAAGTAAAAATAAAAAAATAACCAAAAAAAAAAAACTTTTAAAACCATGCTACGCTCTACATTGTGCACACAAAAACCTCAAACAGGAAATATGCGGTGCACCACTTTTTTTTTGCTCCTCTGCTGACTGCGCATTGTTTTAGTTTGATTTTATGTTATAGCTTTTTGTTGTTTTTTTTTTATTTGGTTTCTTCTTAATGTTTATTTTAAGCCATGCGATTATATAAGCTGCACATTTAAGTCAAAAGAATGCTCCAATTTCAATTTGACCAAAATAGCTGCAACAACTGTTGTTACTGCAGCTGAACTTTCTTCAAAATCTTCGAATGCCCGCAACAGTCAAGTGATTGTGTAGCAAGGTAGCGCAGTTAATGATCGTCATAGCACTAGCTGGCCAACTCACAAACTCAGCTGATGTCCAGTGAACATGCAATAGAAATCGAAGAAAAGCGCAAGTCTAACAGAAGCTGCAGGTAAAGAGTAGAAGAAGAAAAAAAAAACAAAACACAAAAAATTGCAAGTTGTCTGCAATTTTTATTTGTTGTTATCATACATTGTATATGGTTGTTGATCGCTTTTGAGTTTTGAGCTGCTGTTTTTGTTTTTTTTCTTTATTTATTGCTTAAAATATTAAAAGTCTTAGTTTTAGTTAGCTTAGTTTGCTTGTGTGTCAGTGGACAGCAATAAGCAAAAGAAATTGTCTGACAGCGCTAAACGGCTTAAAATCATTGAACTGCTGCACACAAACACACACACATAATTCAGCTGCTACTGCATTCATATAGCATGCAATTCTTTTTTTGTTGCTGTAAGCCAGCAGCTTAGTTGGGAATTTTTCTTTAGCAAAAGGTTTGTTTCTTAAGTCTTTCGTTTTTCATTTAAGTAAAGTTTTGAGCCATTTAAAAAACGAAATGATTTAGCCTGCATAAGAAATTATTGATTGTCATCAGCTGTTACCTGCACTATATTTTTTGTTTTTTTTGTTTTTTTTGCTTCTGCTCATTTGTCTGCAACAAAAACAAGTTGCGAAAACTGGAGCATTTTTACAAGCTTTTAAGCCTTTCTTTTTATTTTTTCTAATCACTGTTTGCCGCAGGGTTCATTACAGCATAACAGCTGAGCTGCTGGTGCAACAAGTGCTGCATAGTAACTGCATTTATACGAGCATGTTTTATTAAAGCTGTTTGATTAGGTGTCAAGATTGGTTACGAAACTTTTAGCGCAATATTTAAAGCATTTTTTTTTTATTTTTTTAATTAAAATTTATGCTGAAATATTTATCCAGCATTTGCATTTTAATTTTGAACATATGACAGATCAATTTTTTCTCATTATTTAATATTTCTTACAAAATATTTAGGCAGCATTTGCATTATGATTTTGAGCACATGACCAGTCAATTTTTTTCTATCATCATTCTTTATAAATTTGTTATGCTGCAGCAAGTTTGTCGCTTAAGTCTTTCTAAACTCTTCAATAAAAATTGTATTGAAAGTATGTCGAATTGCAATGCTGAAAAATATTTTTATTTACTTCATCATGCTCATAAGAGATCAAAACTTATCAAATACTACAAGAATAAATAACAGTCACGTTCGTTGCTTAAGTCTTTTGTATAGCCTTTAAAACTGACTATAACAATAACTTAAGAACTTTTTGAATAAATTTTTTTGTATTCCTTTTTTTGTGTCTAGCTTTTTGCCCACAATGCAACATGAAAATTTCAAATTTTAGGTGTACCATTTTAAGTGAGGCCAAAATGCAAAAATTTTTCATGAGGGCTCACAGTTGTTGGTCATACGTTTGCCTGAATAGCGTTCTGAAAATGTCAATCACACAAGTCATGTCATTGTTATTGTCAGCAATATTATTGCATTAAAAATATCGACAGAACTACTGCCAACAATCAAAATTTAAAAAATTTGCAGACAAAACAATTTTAAAAGCTAAAGCTTTAAATCTTGTGCTGAAAATTAAGGTGTAACTTATATTGTTCTCATAAGCTAGTGGCGGTTGCAGAACAGTTTTTTAAACTTTTTTATTAATTTTTAATATAATTTTGTTATCCATTTATTTGACATATTCTAGTTTATAAGATATATATTGGTACGTATTGCACGAAAAAGGATAAAAATGCAACTCGAACAAAAGCTATATATTAAAGAAAAAATATTTAAAAGAAAACCAGTTTTGAAAAACAAGTATGATTGATCAAAGGATAACAAAGCTATAAATAGGATACTATAACATAAGAAAGACGACTTGAATTGGTATAATTAGAAAACCGGTTGAGCAGATCCTCAACAACTAATGGTAACCTTAAGACGATATTTTGAAATCGTCAAAAATTCTATGAAAATGTTCAGAGACAAAAGCAATTTCTTAATAACTTACTGTAAAAAGTCCATATTCTGGAAATATTTAGTCTCCAAAAATATGCACTGAATGTTTATTCAGGTTATATATTATTAAAATGTTCAAATCATTCAAATTTGAAATTAGAAAGTTACTGATGGAATTTAAATTTTGAAAAAAAACAAACAATATATGAAACACCATTACACAGCACCATAGTATAAGCAATATTTAAAAACTATTCTTAATTAAATTATTTTTAACTCAAAAATTATGTCTTAATTGCTCAAAGATCTTGTTACCTACTGAAATATCGATACACAATCGTTTCTACATATCTTCTCAAACTTTTGTTAAATCTTAAATCATATTTTATCATTCATTTCATTCATATCATTCATATCATTCATATCATTCATATCATACATATCATTCATATCATTCATATCATTCATATCATTCATATCATTCATATCATTCATATCATTCATATCATTCATATCATTCATATCATTCATATCATTCATATCATTCATATCATTCATATCATTCATATCATTCATATCATTCATATCATTCATATCATTCATATCATTCATATCATTCATATCATTCATATCATTCATATCATTCATATCATTCATATCATTCATATCATTCATATCATTCATATCATTCATATCATTCATATCATTCATATCATTCATATCATTCATATCATTCATATCATTCATATCATTCATATCATTCATATCATTCATATCATTCATATCATTCATATCATTCATATCATTCATATCATTCATATCATTCATATCATTCATATCATTCATATCATTCATATCATTCATATCATTCATATTATTCATATCATTCATATCATTCATATCATTCATATCATTCATATCATTCATATCATTCATATCATTCATATCATTCATATCATTCATATCATTCATATCATTCATATCATTCATATCATTCATATCATTCATATCATTCATATCATTCATATCATTCATATCATTCATATCATTCATATCATTTATATCATTCATATCATTCATATCATTCATATCATTCATATCATTCATATCATTCATATCATTCATATCATTCATATCATTCATATCATTCATATCATTCATATCATTCATATCATTCATATCATTCATATCATTCATATCATTCATATCATTCATATCATTCATATCATTCATATCATTCATATCATTCATATCATTCATATTATTCATATCATTCATATCATTCATATCATTCATATCATTCATATCATTCATATCATTCATATCATTCATATCATTCATATCATTCATATCATTCATATCATTCATATCATTCATATCATTCATATCATTCATATCATTCATATCATTCATATCATTCATATCATTCATATCATTCATATCATTCATATCATTCATATCATTCATATCATTCATATCATTCATATCATTCATATCATTCATATCATTCATATCATTCATATCATTCATATCATTCATATCATTCATATCATTCATATCATTCATATCATTCATATCATTCATATCATTCATATCATTCATATCATTCATATCATTCATATCATTCATATCATTCATATCATTCATATCATTCATATCATTCATATCATTCATATCATTCATATCATTCATATCATTCATATCATTCATATCATTCATATCATTCATATCATTCATATCATTCATATCATTCATGTCATAATCGTCTCTCCGAGCAGCTTATATGCAATACTATGGATTGGTTCATGACCACATTTACTCTTTTGAATAATAATCATGCAAGTCGAGTCCGTAAATCGTGTACGTACACAAGAAGCCATCGCCGCTGTAGACTTGAGTGTGACAGAGGACCCGAATTTATCGATCCGACGCCGTTCTCAGCAACTCGGTCTCTGCCCATCCACTACAAAAAAATTTGTAAGAACGATTTTTGCCTGCTTTCATATAAGATGGTGCCAGAATTAAATCCAACACACCTGTTCTGAGATTGAACTTGAGTTGAGCCACATTTTTTCTTCAAATCATCTTCAACGATGAGGCTTCTAGCTTAACGGGTATGTAATTTGCATTTATCTCACAAGCTCTGAAAAAGTTGCTTGTAATTCTTTTAATTATACTTTTAATTACTTAAAACAGTGAACAAATCCTGTTAGAAATACTTAAATAACTGCAAAAGTATTTAAATTCATACTGTAAACAAATAACTCAGTTCAAACAAAAGACTTAAGCAACGAACTTAGGCCTGCCTTCTACATAGTTGGCATTAAAGAAAAAGTTCCTTCATGCCACAATCAGAAACTTTTAATTGTCATCTGCGAGGCTTGACAATAGCTGTGGCTAGTTGTTGCTATTGCAATAAACAAAGTTTATGCATGACCGCTCCTTTGTATCCTTTCACTTATATTGTTTTTCGTCGTAGCGACACAAGCATGCATTGATTTTATTTTTTGCTTTTAATATGGTACAAACAAATGCTGCAATTGCATTTAAGCGTGTTTATAGATAATTGAAAAAAAAACTTTGCAGTTATTTAAGCAACAACATGTTTGCGAAATCAAGTTGTACTAAAACAAAGGTTCCTTGGCTTGGCTGCCTTGAGTTTTAGACTCATTTTTTTTTAGATTTAATAAGCTAACATTATGTTTTAATTAAAAAAAAAATCTAGCTAGTTTGGCGTTGAATTATGTCTTACTTAAAATGGTCATTTAAGCGTAACATGTTGGGCGCAAATGTGTGGCAGAGAAGTCAGTGTGAGTGTGGGTCTTAGCGTGGTGTTTGTGTGTACATTAACCTGTGCAATAAAGCAGACAGTGGCTTACCATGGCATGGTGCTCTAGTTTGGTTTTTTTTATATTTATTTTTATTAATAACAGTATCAAAGACCTGCATAACTTGCTTAACATATAAATATTTTTAAATTTTTGTTTTTGTTTTTGGTATGTACTGTAAAGTATATATTAGAAATAAAAAATGTACAACATTTTAACACGCAAATTTTTTGTGTTGCAGTTAAAATGTTAAATTTTTTAATCCATATCTAAGTTACTGGATTGTGCAATGCAATCTTTACAATTCATTTGCAAATTTGCTGCAATTTGTTAGCTTGTTATTTTTATAAATGAAAAGAAAAGTTTAGTTTTCTGCTAAAAATTGTTTGAAAATTCAAAATTTTAGTTTTTGTTCACTATAGCAGGCTAGATTTTTATCAATGAAAGTCTAAACTGCTGTTTCACCCTGTTTTGCCTACAAAGTTTCGCCAAAAAATCTAACAAGTTTTAATTTCAAACATTTTAATGCTTATAGAAATAATTAAAACAAATTCACGTTCGTTGCTTAAGTCTTTTGTTTTAATAGCAGCTGCAGCAGCTTTGCACTGTATATGTAGCTTAAGCTACACTTTATTGTTGTTTAATAAATTATTTTTCAACACTTCCAGCTCTATGCTATACTTTAAATCAAGCCATGTTGCGCGAGTGCAACAAATCTTTTAATCATTTTTAATGAATGCCAGGTCACGATTTATTTAATTTTTGATTTTTTTCCTTCAACCGCCCTGTTTTAAGCAAACTACAGAAAGGTTGTTTTTTAACATTATAATCGGTTGCCACTGACCATTTGCTTTCTAAATAATAAAACGCCTTTCGTTCATTTTTTTTTTTCACTTTTGTTGCTATTACTTTGCTTCCTGCTCTGTTTTGTAGGCTTCCTGGCTGCAGGTTAGGTTTTTTTCTAATATTTTAATGCAGCTATTTGAGACCTTTCGCTAGTTCAAGAAATTTATTGTTAACATATAAGTGTTATAGAAAGGCTAGCATGTGTTGCAGTTTTAAATTGTTGAAGGATGTTGCAAAATCAAAATTGTTGCGTTTTAGGTTTTTTTTATGGAGGCCAAAAAGCTAACAAAGAGCTTTTAATCTGTGGTAAAAAAATTGTGGGTGCTCTTTATTATCTAAAAATTTATGTCTGCTACACTTTGAGTAGCAGCTGGCTATAAGGAAAAATTTGTTTTAAATATTTGTATTTTATTGCAAGTCAAATTAAAAGCAATTTTAAGTTACCTGCAAGCATTTTACAAATTTTAAATGTTACATTTAAAGCATTTTCGGGCTAACTTATAAACACTGCAAAATATTTTTAATAGATATCAATAAAAAAAACTGAATGCATACTTCATGTGCACTCTTTGTTTGCTCAAGTTAGCTGCAGCAAGTCATAAAATATTATATTTTTTTACTTTATATACCAACAAGTTAGTTTGGTAGCCTAAAGTAACACTTTTAAAAGCCATTAACTGCAGGCTATGCAGCCTAATTTTTGTCTTGCAGTCACTTTATGTCATTTATTTTGAGTAATGGCCATATGTTAAATAGCTGTTAGCGTGAAATGAAATTTGTTTTTTTCCAATTTAGTATTTGTATGCGCACTCACTCAATTATAAGCTTTTAAAAACTGGCCAAAACTTTGGTAGAAACATTTATAAAGTCTTTGAATTTTGTTGTTGCTATGCCACTAACATATTTTAAACAGAAAATCAATTAACTACAAATAAACAACATGGCGTATGAGTAACTTATAATTAGTCGAAAAACTCATCAACACTCAAAGAGATACATAAAAACCTGTAGCGCAGCAGGTGCATGCGTTGCTTTTAAATGCAAAACAATTAGGTTTTTAGCTTATGAAAAAACTACTGCTGAGCCATTTAATTGAATGGAACAATTTGTTATTAACACTGTGTTAAACTATTGTCTACAGAAGAAGTTAGATAAAATTCCATGCAAACCAGCCAACAGGTGGCTGAAGTTTTCTTTACATTTTTGGAATATATCATTAATAATTTATTTTGTTTACACTATATCAGCTAAATATACAACCGCACATACAGACACACATATTGCTCGATTTAAGCACAGATTTCTTCTTATGTTGCCATAGTTTGTTTTATGTTTATTTGAGCTACGCCTGAGTTTTGCTAGACATATAATTAAATCAGCTATAAAATGACGTTCAGTTTCAGTTCAATTTGAAAGAAAAAAATTTAATTAATTTATTGCTTACAATAAGCTCGTGTTTAAATTGTTTCAAATGCAAATCGGGAAACGCTTAGAAGTTAATTGTTATGCAGCAATTTTTCAATGAGGAAATAATTTAGTATCAGCAATATTGGCTTTAATATGTTATAGAAATATGTAAACAGCGAATGAGACAAATTATAACAGTTCCTTATATAGTTAATTGCTTTCTACATAACATAAATTCGAACACTCGTTATGAAATATTATAACAAATATTATTGCTATGATAATGATAATGGCTTGATGGCTTGATGTCAAACGTTTAACATAAAAAATATTATTACCAGGAATTTAAGGTATATGTATGTAATTCCTACCTAAAAAAGTAGAAATTTAAAGTGGTTATTGTGGTTAACTCTTTATTATAGTGTAACTAAAAAAGTTTAAGTAAAAGAGTGGATGAAATCAGTTTTAATACAATTTCAAAAAGTTCAAATGATTTCTACCATCAATTAATCATACAATATCCAACATACCATACCACTAGTATTTATTTATTGAAAAATCTTTGATCCAAAACTTTTATGTAGAAAAATGGCTATTGGTGGTGATAAAAAGGAAACAAATTTAAGACACACTTATTTTGCTACCGACATTTTTTTTAAAGAAAAGACAAATGGCAGTTTCCTGTCTAAGTGGTGTTCGGCAAGTTATGAAACGATGTTAAATTCTTTCATTTAGACGAGACAATTTTGGGACAGATTGAATGCAATTAGCTGTGATGCAATGCAATCACCATTCTAAAGTGCTTTATACTTGGCAATAGCAGCACAAACTCCGAGGTTTTGAACCTTTTAGTTCGGTTCTTTAATTCGCTATATTACTCTGTAAGCTGCTAATGTAGTTTTACTTTAAAAAATTACGGACTCAAACTTTGATGATTAGTCATTTTTCTTGGTTAAATCTGTTTGGTTGTTTCGTTAGTTTGGACTCAAACCATTTCATCATTGCTTATGGTGAGTTATTTTATGTATTTAGTGTCATTATTTTGAACTAACCATTTCACCATGGTTTATGGTGAGTTATTTAATTGCATGAATTCGCTGCATTTCATTGGTGTTTCATCGGTTTTACTCCCCGTTTAAGTTTCACTTCATAAATTGGTTTTGATTTTTTTGGAACACCCTAGTATATACAATTTTTTTATTTTAAACAACAAAAACAGCAAAAACATTTACAAAAAAATTTAATTTTAAGAGTTTATTTCAAATCATTCCAGCTCAGGAATGGCTATCGCAAGAGTCGAAATATTTGTGGAACCATCATAAACCAAGGATTATGTTGAACAGCTGTGTCGAACAACATTTTTTTATTTTAGCCGTCTTAATATACATATGTATACAGTACATACTAGTTAAAGCACCTAACAATTCACTGAAAATGAAGATATTTAAAAGACACAAACAAAAGACTTAAGACACAAACTTGAGCTAGTCTGTTGGTGACAATATTTTGATTTGAGGCATATTATAATTTCTACCCAAATCCTTTGCAGTTATATAATTATATAATTACTAATTCTTTCCCATCAAAAATGACGGGCCCGGTCATTTCGGAAGGAAAAAAGATGAAATATTGACTTTTTTTAAGCAAATATTAGAAATAGCATTTTTCACATATTCGATTTTAAATATATACCAATTTTGAAATACCAATTTTTAGTTCTAAATATTTATAAAAACCTTAAAGTAAACACAGTTTAAATGAAATATGTTTAAAAACTATTTATAAAACTGAAAATTTCAAAATGGAAAATAATTTAAATAGTTTTTGAAGTTTCAATAATTCACAAATCAAAAATGCCTAAAAATATGCTATGAAATTTTTTAAATAATCGAGCGTTCCGCACTCACATTTTACGGAATTATGTTATAGTAATTTATATATGTAAAAATATAATATTCGCTTGCGTGGCGTGAAACTCTTACCTTCCAAACAGTGAATTTATTACATGTTGTTCTTGTTGTAAAATACTGTATTTCAAAATATCCCGATATCGATGTCTGTTCTGAGAGGCTGTTAAAAACTTAAGTAATTGTTCTTTATAGATTAGACTAATGCGCAATTTAATCTTATTCTGATTACACCTTTAACTTTGAATAACTGTGTAGAATACGCTTAAAAATATAAACCTCAGTCTGATGTAAAAAATCTCAAACAAAGTTATCTTTTCCAACTGGAGAAAAATACACAATATTTTTAATGAAATTTAATGAAAAAAAACTTTCTGAATATTATGTTTTGAATGCATTTGCGACAAATCAAAGTCTATTTTTTAAAAAAAAGCAGCTTAGCTAAAGCACATAATCTCAAACATACAAAAAAATTTCTATTTTTTAAGCAAGGAATAGGTTAGGTTAGGTTAGGTTAGTCCGGTTGCCTCACGTTGGAATCTCACATAGACCATATCGCACACTAAATACAAAACAGTCACAACTCGAAATTTTTTTATATCGACTTCTTGTAATAAATCCATTCATAAAACGCATATCTCACTGTCTCTTTCATTCTTTTCTTCATTAACTGGAAGAACGAAATGTGTGTGTTTAAATGAAAATTGCTTTTTTTCTGCAGTTTCAACCGAAGGGTTTTATTTTTGGCTTTATCTGAAAAGTCATGTTTTTTGAGTTGTGACTGTTTTGTATTTAGTGTGCAATATGGTCCTTAGTGGCACTAGTTGATGAAAGTCTTGAGGGAATTAGTGAAAATTTTCAAAGATTTGCGCCTTATTTGCATATCTTAGGAGGGATTCTAGAGGAATTTTGGCTGCATTCTTTAGTGACGATAAAGTCTGTGAAGTATTTAAGTCTCGATCTAAGAAAGTCGGGGCATGTACAAGGAAGGTCCAGGGTTTCTTGGACACCTGGTTCCTTGCACTTCCTGCAGTTATCATCTGTGGTTATACCCAGCTATTGAGCGTGGGCCGCTGTCCCTTCGAGTGCGAGCCAGAATAAACGATGTTCGTTTTCCGCATGCTACATTGAAAATGGTTTTCGAGATCTTGCATGTTGTCGTATGTTTCCATCTACGACTCACTGCTTGTTTGGCTCCAGTTTCGAGGTTTTTGTACAATTGCTATAGTGGAATAGCTACGTGTTCTGTGAACTCCGATCCCAGCTCGGCACCATAACAACATAAAAGTCATTAGTTCCAGGAATATATGGTATATATATTGTGCAGAATATGCAGACATACTAATCTAAGCCAATCCTTACATTGCCGTCAGCAATGTTTTAATTTCAAGAAATGTTTTGCCGCATACATAAATAAATTAAACAGTAAAGAGGCTATTTATCGCTTTCCACTCCCAAACCATTAACTTCTCATATTTAATAGCAAAAAAAAAAAAACATGACGGAACTTTACATAAAGATATCAATGAAATAATTTAAGCAGCATAAAAGCCCTCTTAAGCTGTAACAGTAACTAATTTGAACTGCCTGAAATACCTTTCATTCCTTTCAAGCAGATTGCCAACCAGCGATATGGCTGGTCAGCAGGTTACATGAACAAGTCAACGAGTTAGCTTATCAAATCGCAAAAATCAGCATAAGTCAAAATGGCTTAAAGATTAAAAAAAATAAGAGCAAGATAGCAAGTTTAAAAAAAAAACTCTCAGTGTTGACTGAAGCGCAAAAAATTGTACGAACAAATATAAAAGGAAGTAAAAACAAAAATGCATGCAAAAGATGCAATCTTTACGGCTACAAAAGAAGCATTAAAAAGATGCTTATCGCTACTAAAATATAGCGAGCAATTTAAAAAAATTAAAAGCTGACTGTGACAGCATTCAATCAGCTTACAGCAATCTATAATGCTGGCCTATAAAAAAATAAAAACAATGTTACAAACACATGCATATTAACTTGTTGTCTGTCAGTAAGTATATCGATTAATAAAAACTGATTTGCTGAAATTAGATCACTAGCAGCAACAATTCGTACAACAAGTGTTGTATTTGTCTGAAGTAGATTTGTATGTGTTGTTTTATTTGAGTCTTAAACACTTTGAATCGTATTAATAACAAAGCTTTCGGTAATTAAAATCAATATGACTTCAGGCATTTCTTTTTTATGGCTACAACAATATTGGCCTATGTTCGCGCTTGAGCTTTAATGAGCTGATTAATGCATGTTTGCCGGTATTGTTTACTTTCAATTGTTAGTGGTTTTATTGTTGTAATTATTTTTGTTGCTGCTTTTTTATTTTATTGCAATAAAGCACACGACTGGGTGCTGATATGTGCCAGTAGTTATGTCATATAACAGTTTCATTTGCATATCTAACAATGACGGATGCTGGCAACTAATAAACTTAATTAAAGAAAGGATATTTATTTAAATGTTACGCAATAACAGGCAAACGGAATAGATTTCAATTGAAAATTGAAAATTAACATTAAATTGCAGAGAGTTTAAAAAAAAAATTAAAATAAGCCTCTAATTAACACATGACAATTTATCACAAGCAGACTAGCTCAAGTTTGTTTCTTAAGTCTTTTGTTTATACCTTTTAAATATCTGCATTTACAACGTATTTTAATTACATTAGCCAGTAGTTTCAAATTCTTACTTGATTATTTCGTTAAAATTATAGTAAAATGTTGGTAATAGAATGTTGGTTTCTTCTAAAATATTTCGCAATCAGGTTTTTAAGTGTGCTCACTTTTTATAACACTGCATTTACTTTACTTTCGTTCAATTGAGTCATTAATTTTTATCATAAAATAGCTGTTTATAATGTAAGTACTGACAAAAAATAACAATTTATTGATTTTTTACTTCTTTAGTGCATTTTCTGATTAAGAGTCTATAAAACTTATTGATTGTGTCTTAATTAATTAAAGCCACATATGAGTAGACAAGCAATCAACAAAATTTAATACTCAGGAAAGCGATAAAACACGAATTGTATGTGTTTTTGTTTTTAAGTTTAAGTAACAAAATGAAAGTAAAAGTGATGATAAAAATTGAAGCAAATATCATACTCACATGTATTTAAATATTCATAAAATATATCAAGTTGACAAGGAATAAGTGCTAAAATAATTTTTCAGATTTCAAGAGAGAGCATTTGAATATTGAAATCGTTGCCCAAAATCAGGAAACTCAGATTTTTGTCATTAGATTTGATGGCTTCAAACACTTAATTTTCAGGGCACAACCAAAAAAATTTGGTTTTGGTAAAAATTTTACTTATGTATTTTTTGCTAGGAATGCAAAAAAAATAAATACCTAACATTGTCCTCACTCGACTTTAGTTGTTATTTCTTGTCGGCACAGATATCATTTATATCAAATTTAAAAAAAATATATTAAAAGCAAGTAGAAAATGGTGAAATTTTCCAAACAAATATTCTAAAATTTTTTTTTTAAACTCAACTAAATTAGCTTGTTTAAATATTTGAGCTTCCATACTTATTTACTTGTATAAAAGCAAGTCTATCGATGGGTCGCTATCAAAATAGTTAAGTAGCAGATGATATGTTGTTACAATGCAGTCGTGGTCAAATTTAGTGTGCATACTTTCAGGCTGAAAGTTTAGCTTCTATTTAGATTACTGTAAAAACAAGAATGAACAGTTTGAGAGATATTAGGTGCGGAGCAGGAACATTGTCCTTTATGTATTAAGATGCATAAATCATTTTGATTTCTTCAGATTTTATGAAAAACACATTTTATCAGGCAGTTGATAAAGATGCTGGTAAAGTGAAAGCTTTAACTTCAATATCTCTCATAAGCTCAAGGGCCAAAAACCTTGAATTTGTATCATAACCACCTGATTTTCGGGTGTTAGAAAAAGTGTTATTTATTTTCAAATATTTTGCTTAATTAAAATTGAATCTTAAATGACACAAGAATATTTTGGTATTTTAATTTAAATTTTACCATGAAAATATATGACAAAGATCTTTAGTTCTAATTTTTTGTTTTTCTAAAATTTTATTTTTAAAAGAGTTTAAAAGTTTTTTATTACTTACCCATTGAGTATCATAATAAACTCATCATCATATCAGCATAACCTCAACACGTGCAAATAAATACTTGATTTTCATGATTATCTTATTGACGTTATTGTATAAATTTTGATAGTAATAAATAAATTTTTTCAGTTCTCATAACTTAGTAAAGCCATTTTTTTAATTATTTAATTATAGCCTAAAGTCATCCTGCACCAGCTTTTATCCCGGCATCTGTATGGTAAAAAATTGTTATGTGAAGAAAGAATGTTTCCTTCCAAAGTCCTTTAATGTTTAATATGTAGAATTTTATTTTGGCTCTCTTATCGAAAAACATTTTTTGTTTAATTTCTTTCTCGACGTTTCATCCTTATTTAAGGGATAACTCTATTTAATCTAAAAACATGTAACAGTTAATATTAAATATTGACAAACCAATGGCTTGGTCTCGAAATTCCCTTACATAAAATTCTTTACACACAATTCTCCTTTTCAAAATTTCCATTTTCAAAATTTACCTTATTTGAAATTCTTCCTTGCTAAATTTAGCCTTAAAAAAATCTTTCTTTTCAAAATTGCCTTCTAAAAACTTCTCTAAAAAAAATTAAGAATAAGTTGAAACTGATAAAAAGCACGCGCAAAGGGAAATTTCATAAAGTGGAATTTTGTAAAGGGGAATTATGTAAAAAATGATTTCGTTAAGGGAGAATTTTGCAAAACAAAATTTTAAAGAAAGAGAATTATAATATGAAATTTCGTTGTAGTGATTTTCGAAACAGGGAATTTTGTAAAGAGGAATTTTGAGGCGCTTTCCATGACAATGACATCGGAATTCAAACCAATTGAATTTTTTTTTTAAGTGAGAGAAACTTAAGCAGAATTGTGTAAAAAACAATTTTGTAAACGGACAATTCTAAAATAGGTGCATGTTGGAATGGATTAAATTTTAAAAACTACATTTTTTAAATGTGAATTTCGATGCGGAGAATTTTGTACCGCTTCAACCCGCTTTCCAATTCTACCAATTCTATCAAAATTCAAAACCACTTGGATTTTATTTTTTTTTTAGAAGATTTTTTTCAGAAATACTTCCGACACCTCGGAAAAAAATTTTTGAACAAATATTTATATATTAAATAAAAAAGTTTTTCAAAAAAACAACTGAACCACAATCGCTGAAAAAAGTCAACGCAAAAAATTCTAACATCAACAGTAAGGAAGGTCAGAGTTAACCTGAAGTTTTAAAGGCTTTATTTTACTTAATGTGGTTCTTTACAATCTACACATGAATGTACTCCATTATTTGCAGGCAATTATAATTTCGCTCTCATAAGCTTGACGGTTTGAAATTTAATAAAATCTTGAAATGTTACAAAAATCTTATGTATAGCTTGTACCAAAGTAATTAACTTGTTTGATGTGTGTTTTGAAAATTGATATAAGCTGAGTCATCAAGACTGTTGTGGGTATGTGGATGTGAAGAAATATACTTATTCACAACATTGCCGTAATCCTGCTTCTTGTCTCAATAATTGTCATTATTCTTCTACGTATCTTTTCCTTACCCTTGTCCAACACTTTGCTCTTAAATTTTGCCCAAATCTATGTCCTCAACTTTGTCCTTATCCTTGCCGAAGTCGTTGTACCTACTATTTCTAAATGTATGGATCTATGTCTTAATGTCTATGTCTAAATGTATGGATCTATGTCTTAAAAGTCTCAATCAGAGTTCTATTACTTATCGTAATACTTGCTCTTATTCTTGTTCAAAATCCTTTTCCCGATATTTGCCAAAATTACAATCTTTTTCTAGTTTTATTCTTATTAAAAATCTTACCTTTACCTTTACCTTTACCTTTACCTTTACCTTTACCTTTACCTTTACCTTTACCTTTACCTTTACCTTTACCTTTACCTTTACCTTTACCTTTACCTTTACCTTTACCTTTACCTTTACCTTTACCTTTACCTTTACCTTTACCTTTACCTTTACCTTTACCTTTACCTTTACCTTTACCTTTACCTTTACCTTTACCTTTACCTTTACCTTTACCTTTACCTTTACCTTTACCTTTACCTTTACCTTTACCTTTACCTTTACCTTTACCTTTACCTTTACCTTTACCTTTACCTTTACCTTTACCTTTACCTTTACCTTTACCTTTACCTTTACCTTTACCTTTACCTTTACCTTTACCTTTACCTTTACCTTTACCTTTACCTTTACCTTTACCTTTACCTTTACCTTTACCTTTACCTTTACCTTTACCTTTACCTTTACCTTTACCTTTACCTTTACCTTTACCTTTACCTTTACCTTTACCTTTACCTTTACCTTTACCTTTACCTTTACCTTTACCTTTACCTTTACCTTTACCTTTACCTTTACCTTTACCTTTACCTTTACCTTTACCTTTACCTTTACCTTTACCTTTACCTTTACCTTTACCTTTACCTTTACCTTTACCTTTACCTTTACCTTTACCTTTACCTTTACCTTTACCTTTACCTTTACCTTTACCTTTACCTTTACCTTTACCTTTACCTTTACCTTTACCTTTACCTTTACCTTTACCTTTACCTTTACCTTTACCTTTACCTTTACCTTTACCTTTACCTTTACCTTTACCTTTACCTTTACCTTTACCTTTACCTTTACCTTTACCTTTACCTTTACCTTTACCTTTACCTTTACCTTTACCTTTACCTTTACCTTTACCTTTACCTTTACCTTTACCTTTACCTTTACCTTTACCTTTACCTTTACCTTTACCTTTACCTTTACCTTTACCTTTACCTTTACCTTTACCTTTACCTTTACCTTTACCTTTACCTTTACCTTTACCTTTACCTTTACCTTTACCTTTACCTTTACCTTTACCTTTACCTTTACCTTTACCTTTACCTTTACCTTTACCTTTACCTTTACCTTTACCTTTACCTTTACCTTTACCTTTACCTTTACCTTTACCTTTACCTTTACCTTTACCTTTACCTTTACCTTTACCTTTACCTTTACCTTTACCTTTACCTTTACCTTTACCTTTACCTTTACCTTTACCTTTACCTTTACCTTTACCTTTACCTTTACCTTTACCTTTACCTTTACCTTTACCTTTACCTTTACCTTTACCTTTACCTTTACCTTTACCTTTACCTTTACCTTTACCTTTACCTTTACCTTTACCTTTACCTTTACCTTTACCTTTACCTTTACCTTTACCTTTACCTTTACCTTTACCTTTACCTTTACCTTTACCTTTACCTTTACCTTTACAGTCTTTCCATAAAACTCATCTAACCAGTTATACTTATCAAGCTAACATTCCATGAAACGCTGTTGCTAGTTTGTTACATTTGCGATGAATTATCCCATTTCCAACTCCCGTTCGATAAATCAAAAGTTAAATTTGATAATTTTCAGCAATTTTTTGTCTATGAAAATTAATTTTTCTTGTCAAATATTACTCTGATAGTTACTCAATAAACCTTTATTGTAAATTATACTAAATATATATATATATAAAACAAGCAAAAAAGTAAAGATGAGGTCTTAAACCAAAAAGACGAATAATCTACTGCATTGAAAAGTCAACTCTGAATGATTTAGGTACGAGTCAAAATTAGTGTTTAATTTTAATTTTGATAATCTCTTACTATTTTTTTATTGATCTTAAATACCAAAATTATTAAATTTTATAAATTTTTTAAATAATTGCATTATTAGTTAACTCAATAGTCCTCATAGTAAGAAGACAGCACGTTCAACATTTTTGTTTAATATTATTTGTAAATGCTTTAAATTTCCCACCAAATAGAGCTGTTTAGCAATTTTTGGCATTCTAAAATCAAAAGATTTAAGACACGAACTCTGCTTAAGCTGTGCTTATTGAAATGTAGTTAACTTTAATGCGACGTTAAACCATAATTACGACATCAATTAATTACATTAATCCCAGCCGACTGCTGATTATCAAAATTTTCAATAAATTCATGTAATAACAATAAATAAATTGCAATGTCTGCCCTTTGTTAACATTTAAGTGGCAACTCAAAGTGTTAGAAAAACAAGCAGCAGCGCCTTTGTTGAGGGTGGACCAAGCAACAGAGTAAAAACCAAAATATTTTTCAGTTTTTATTAACTGATAGATAACCTTTTGATTATTTATTATAAATGACTGCTAATTTTTTCAGTAACAGTTTGGGAAAAAGCATTAAAGTTTATAGTAGTCTTATATAAGATAAAAATGAAGCAACAGCTTTTATTACAAAATGCTTAAAACCATATCTAAGCAAATATTTTTGGAAGTTTTTAAAGCCTGGTTGGAGTTGAAATTTTAAGTTCATATTTATAATTAACTTAAGTTTAAGTTTATATTTTTATTTTATAATTCTTAAAAAACATATTTTTTGTTAATTGCATTTGTTTTTATTTATTGTTTTAGTTAATTCTAAAGTTGTTTTTTTCTTTTCTTGTCTTTGCAGGTAATATTTTTTGCTGTTATACGCGTTCTCAATCATCATTAGCTAAATTGTCAATCATGTGGAAAAATAATTTCGATTGCAATTTGCCGCCAAAAGAGGAAGTAATTAGCGCTTCAACGTCAGTTTCTGCAACGGTTGACAGTTGCTTATTTATAGCTTCAAAAATTACACAAGTTTTTTTTTGACCACATGTTGCAGCACATGTTGAAACATATCAATCAATGCAGAGCAAAAGAGCAACCATGAAAAGTAGTTGTGTTGTTTTTAAGAATTGGTTGCAGGAAATTTTGTCATCAATGCTCTATATAAGGAAAAGCAACATCAAAAATCAGGCAGCATCTGATAGAATATGGAGCTTTTGCTGCTTTTACGCTGCAGACATTAATTAGAAAATCTTTGCTAGTTTGTGTCTTAAGTCTTTTGATTTTATTTGCACTGAGTTTTAGAAGCACACCAATTTTTGTTACGGTTTGAAGTTTTTATAGATTAATTATGGCTACTTTTTGTGAAGTAATGTTTTAAGAAATTCTAGAAGAAATAATAGCAAGTCTTAATAGAATACAAAAATATTTTCACTACAATTACAAATAGAAATTCGTTAAACTAATAGAAATTCTTTTATAACAAAATATCTTCATTTCAATTACTTAGGGCTAAAATTTTTAAATCTTTTTTTAACAATATTTTTAAAAATTATTATACAATGACATACCTTTAAGTGCCTTCAAATTCAAGTTCAAAGCAAAAAAAAGTATTGCAATATATTCAACTATGAATTTCTATAAACCATGAACTTCAACTTCACATTAAAAACCACAAGAAATGCCAACCACAGCACTTCAAAAGCTTCAATATATCAGCTCAACAGCAAAAAAATAAAAACCTTGACTCAAAGAAATCTAAACAAACATCCTAACACACAAAGCCCTAGTCATAAAAACTCAGTTGTTAAATTTTTACTAACAACCATAAAACGAGCTGAAGCTGTTGAAGCACAGCAACGCATCTGCAGTAGCTTGACATTAAAAACATCAAAAAGCTTCCGATCAAACTGTTAACTAGCTGCTAGAAAAAAATAATTGCTTTGTGCCGTTTGCCATTTGTACAAAATAACACATTAGCTGAGCACTAAAAGCATGGAAAGCGTGTCATATTTTTCATAGCTTAATTATTTCAAACTGAAAACTACAAATCAATATGAAATATCAAAAAACTTTTAACTATAAACAAATGATATGAAGATCTGCTAGTTAATGAAATGGCTTAAAAACACATTTAATGGGCTGAACAAATTTTTATGTGTCTAGATTTAAAAACATGAGATGTATATCAATCGAAGATAGACATTTGAATTTATGAGTTCATTTCGAGAAAATTAAAACGTACCCATGTTTTATTTATTAAATTAATTAATTGATTTTATGCTCAATATAAGGCTATTAACAAAACATTAATTTTTTATTTTGCTGCTCTGTCATTCGTTCAACTTATCTTAAAAATTATGCTAAGATATAGCATAATTTTTATTTTCTGATATGGTGATCATTAACAACACTTTGGTACACATTTGAAGACATTAATTTGATGCTATGCTTGAAATGTTTATGAAAAACAAAAAACTTAAGAAACAAACTTTTGATATTGCACTGTTTAATAGCTTTCAATGCGAAGCTGTGCTGTTTGGCAAAAAAGGCTGGAGATTTTGATTTTCTCAGAATTCCTTATTTTCTGAGAAATTTTATTTTAAGAGAAATTGATTTTTTATTTTATTTTAAAAAAATAACAACATAATTTTTTTTTATGCAGATACGTCCATTTTTTATTTATATGAATAAAGACACAATATAAATTTTTCCTTGTTTGTTATTTTGTTCGAGCAAAAACTCTTTTGCATACCAAAACCCAAAAAATGTTGCATATTTAAATTACTGTACTTTGAAATAAACAAATTATCGAATAAATTTGTGTACAAGATGTATTAAAACCCGCGTTACACAACGAGTTTGTTTCTTAAGTCTTTTGTTTTGTCTGCAATTGTTTTGATAAACAAAGTACAACACGAGCAATTGCCATGCTTTAAAACAATGCAAGTAATGCTAAAAACACTGTTAGACGAATAATAACAACAACAACAACAATAATAAAAACAACAACAACAACAACAACAGCAGCAATATTATGAGTGCAAAACAATAGCAATAAATATAGGTAATAATAAAACTCAGTGCTCCACATTTCTATAGCATTTTTTTTTTAAACAAATTTATTTTGATATAATATGTCGACATTAGTACAACAAAAAGTTACTATTTACTATTTTGGGCATAAGTCATTGTTGCATAGCAACACTTACACTACCTTCCAGCTCACGCTACATGCATATGAATACAATTGAAACGCGAAAAAATGTAATTTGTTCAAAGTGTCAATAGAAATGCAATTGAACATGGCCAAGACATGCTGACAGCAACGCAGAATTGTTAACAATTTGTTATTGCATTGATTTTGGTACAACGGAAAACATGAAAAATGCGCGTCTTTGGCACGTGATTAGGATTATTTGTGCAAAAATCTTTAACACCGTTCTTGCGCAAATTTTAGCCAAGCAATTTTTGTTTTCATTGTAGGTTAATAGAAAATGTGTGCGTGGAATTTAAAATAGCATTCAAGACATCAGTTGCAGTTGTTTTTTTTTCATCAGATCTTTGTGTAAATAAATATATGAATGTAGCGTGCACGCAGCCAGACCTTGACATCGTTTCAATGTGTTGTAGTTGTTAACAGTTAACAACTAAGCCAAAGCCTTGTTATTGTTTTTTTAACTATAACATTTTATAACATATTTTTTTTTCTCGAATTGTTATTCAAATTAACTAGTTATCGTTTTAGACGTACCAGAAGAATTCGTTCAACTCACTTAGCATTAGTTGACTTGACTCTGTTATCATTACGCCTCAATCATGCCCAAACCAATTAATCATTTCATCACTTGTGCTTTTTTAGCAGCTGAACTCTTCAGCAGCAACATGACATGGGTAGCTCATCATGGCATTTAGTTACGTGTTCACCTCCTACTGTGGCCTGTTTTGAATTTTCATTTAAGGTCCAATTAAATTGGAAGCACGACAACCACTTCAATAACGCCCGCAAAAAGGCCGAACTAAAGCACAAGAATGGCACAATCAGACAATCAGTGGCAATGACGTTGCGTCTAGGTAACAATAACAGGGAAATAAGAGCACTTGAGAGTTAAGCTTGCTTGGGCTATTTTTCGCTGTTTTTATTCAACAGCCGTTACGTCGTTATGGCCAATTACAATTACAACATAGCGCTGTGCAGGGCGTGGCTGCATGTGGAGTGAAAAACAAAAGTGAATGCCATAGCATGAATTACAAAAACAAGCAAGCATTGAAGAAACACAAAAAAAAAATGGGCCAAACTGAGGTCGATATGGTCAGTTAAAGCATCAATAAAATGTTATACTTTAATTTTTTGGAAAAAAAAAACACTCGAAAATATTGCGGAAGCGCAATGAAAATTTAAAATTTAATACATAAAAATTAAACGCTATAGAGTGTTATGCATTCCTGTTTGAGTGTAAAGCTTAAAGCTTAAACCTTTTGTTTTCCAATTAAAATTTTTTGGTGCGCAGGTTTTGGAAAGTGGCTATTTAAAACTATATAATTTCAGATCTATTTTGTGCTGTTAGCTGGTTGAAAGAATTGTCAGTGACTTCCGAACTGATAGGAAAATTTTTAGGGTTCTATGAGCTAGTTTGTTGCTTAAGTCTTTCGTTAGAAATAATAAAACTTGTCGAAAACTTACAGAGGCTGGCATAATTACTCAAACAAGTCAATATTTAATTTAATAAGTTTTGCCTTAATTACATCGACGCAAGCTTTTGATAAATTTTTTATTTCAAATGCATTCCCATAACCGGATATAGACAAAATTTTAGTTGTATTCATGAATTTTTCTTAAGAAGGTGGGTCTGAAATATATAAAATGCTAGTACTTTATTGGTTCGCCAAGACTAGATATTTATATATTCCAAGTTCTTGTCCGATTATAAAGGCCAAGGCAAATAGCAGTATAATTGAGTATATCTGAGTCTTCTGTGATTTTGAAACTTAAATCTAATCCTCCCACGTTAATTTGTTCAAAAAAAGATTAAGTTTTGTGAATTTTTTTTCAACACCACAGTTAAAATATATTTATTAAAACCAATAGCACATCAAAGTATAACAATTGAAGAATATTTTGAAAATATTCATGTAGAAATATTGAAAAATACGGTAATGGCTGCTGCTTGGAAGCGTCTTAGAAAACATTAGAATTGCGGTGCCTCTCATAGCACAGTGCTGGAATACCTGAAATAAAAAAAAATTTTGGTGTTATAAGTTCGCTTTTCCCAGGTAACGCTAAAAGGTTTTTTTCGGAATGTAAATTTTTCAATTTTTCAGAACACTTTGAAGTGAAAAGCGCGATTAAAAAAAAAAAAAATAAAAAATCAGATAATTTTTTATTATAAAATAATAAATATTTTCAAATTTGAAAACTTTTAAGTAAATAATTATTATTATTATTATTATTACTATAACATAATTCCGTAAAATGTGAGTGCGGAACGCTTGATTTTTTTTGAAAAATTTCAGAGCATATTTTTAGGCATTTTCTGTTTTGTGATTCATTGAAACTTCAAAAAATTTAAATTTATTTTTTTCATTTTAAAAGTTTCAATTTGACAAAAAATTTTTAAAAAACATAATTTTTATAATTTTTATTACTATAACATAATTCCGTAAAATGTGAGTGCGGAACGCTTGATTTTTTTTGAAAAATTTCAGAGCATATTTTTAGGCATTTTCTGTTTTGTGATTCATTGAAACTTCAAAAAATTAAAATTTTTTTTTTTTATTTTAAAAGTTTCAGTTTGACAACAAATTTTTAAACAAATTTCGTCGTGCCTACTATGGTTGAGGAATGTTTAAAGTATTTGGAACTGAAAATTATTATATGAATAATTTAAAATCGAATAAGTGGAAACGGGCCCGTCATTTTTGACGGGAAAGAACTAGTTATCATTATTACTATAACATAATTCCGTAAAATATGAACGCTTGATTTTTTTTTAATTTCATAGCATATTTTTAGGCATTTTTTGTTTAGTGAAACTCAAAAACTATTAATTTTGAAATTATCAGTTTTATAAAAATTATGTTTACTTACTTCGTCGTACCTTCTATAGTTTTCATTTTTACTTTAACCCTGAAATGCATGACCTCAGCGATTTTCTTCATTATTTTTTTCACTTTTGCGCCAAATAACTCAATGAGCTGATTTCTGTATGTGTTGCCGCTGTAAGAAAACGAAAGCTTCAAGCCAGTATGACTCAACAAATTTATTATTTTTTTCAAACTTACTCTCGTACATGAGACATGAGAAGAATTTCTTTGGTTGTGCCATATATGGCACACTATGCATTTAAGGGTTAAGGTCTTTTATCAATATTTGAAACTAAAATTTGTTATTTGCACAATTTAAAAAAGAATATGTGACCATCGCTGATTTCTAATTTAGCTTGAGGAAAATCAATATTTGATGTTTTTCTTTATTAAAACCGGGCCCGTCATTTTTGACGGGACAGAACTAGTTAATTGTAATTATAAATTATTATAAAAGTGTTCACAATTTCAAAAGAATCGTTGTAGTAGTTTTAAAATGATGAGGGCACCGGCTTTAAAAACGTAAGTTGTGGAAAAAACGCTTTACATTTTTAACCCTTGCAGTATCTTTTCAGAAATATTAATGAAAAACATGAAGAAAGGCTAAATTGATGATAAATACTTTCAAAGTAAAGTAAAAAAAAAATAAAAAATTAATAAAAATTAAGTAGGTTTTTGAGCATGTCCATTTTAATGGACTTTACTCTTAAATACTTTTTTTTTTTAAGTAAAACAACAAATTTTTTTGTTATTTTTAACAGACATTCACTATTATTTTGCATTTGTTTTCTATAACATCAAACAAAAAAAAAAAAAATTAATATCATAAGATAACAAAAACGTTCACTCACTTTGGTTGTTTTCTTTTCGGCTCAACATAGCATGCTCTAATTCATTCTAACAACACGTGCAGAAAGAAGGTCAAAAATAGAGCAAACAATAGATCATGCACTGTTTACATTGCATTCTGTATCAAATATACCGGTTTGAATTCCGTTACACTCATTTGAAATGCATGTCCATTACAATGGACAAGGTTAACGAAAAGGTTAAATATTAATCATTTTTGCTGTTTGAGACACGGTCGCTTAAACAGATGTATATTGATTATTTTTTGCTCCGATCCATTTAAAATTGTCCCACAATATTCTTGAATGGTGACCGTGGCATGCAGGTTAAGTGTGCGGCTTTTCATGCCCGAAGCCCGAGATCGATTTCCAGTCGTGGCAAAAGTTTTTTCAATAAAAAAATAAAAAAATTTTCTGATCAGTCACCACCTCTCTGAAGACAATGGCAAACCTTAGAGAGTTTATAATACCATGTAAAGCTTCTTGAGAACAAGAACTTTAGCCGTTTGGAGCCGGCATAAAACATGTAGGTCCAGTTCCCGGTCAATTGTGTGAAAACATTTAATAACCCACACAACACAATTGATCATAAGAAGCTCGGTCAAAGTCCTTTCAAGGGCTTAAATGGCCAATTTGTTTGTTTTTTTGTTTTTTAATATTCTTGAAAGGTTTTTCTAAGAAATTCGAATTCTTTTGGTTGTTTTGTTGGGGATTGAGCCCAGTTCAGACGGGTAATAAACGTGAACGCTAACAAGCTCGGCTAAACACGAACTTACAAAACATTGATTCCATTTCATTAACAAAAGTGCGTATGTACCGTGTTCTATAAGCCGGCTACTGATAAGGTCGAAAGCTATCTATGACGTGTCAGTGAAGCCCTTCCGATACATATTTTAGAACCGGTTCTAAGATTGATCCAAAGGTATTTAGCCGGTATGCAGTTACCCCTGTAAATAACAACGCCATAAAAAATGGACCGGTTGGTTTCATATGTTGTTGTCAGAATTGAGACCAATCACTATCCGCTTATCCGACCCATCTTTGGCTCACGATCAATTTCTAATAACGCACATGCTAAATCGAAAACGTTAAATTATGAAATAAGGTGAAGCATAAGTTGGTTTATAACAAAGAAAAATCAGTTCCAATTTAAAAAAATCCCTATTTTATTTAAAAAAAAACCCTATACTTGTATAATTTGTTTTAATTTTTTTTAATTTTCTTGCACATAAACAATTGCGATTTCTTCGAAATTTGAATTTTGGTATAGAAATCTTTATAAGAACTAGTATCGCCTGGGATCGAAATTCGACCAATTTATTGATTACCTATTTATAACACAGTGCAACACCAAAAAAAATAACCATATATGGACACCACTACGTGATAAAAGACTAAAAAAAAAAGACCCGTGTCTCCCAATTTTCCCCAAAGTCATGCACTTTTTGTTTTATGGGCCACGCCTACCTCCCATACAACACAAATAATGAAAACTCTATAAAGAGGCTAATATCAAAGTTACAAAACTGAAACTCGGTATTTGTGTGTTCTATGTCAAAACTTAGGTGTGTTAGAAAAATGGGCGTCATCCACCCACTAGCACGCCCACCTCCTATACAACCCCAAAATTTAATATTTTATAAAAAGGCTTATATTTATGCTTCAGAAAAAACATTTATGCTTTTTGGGGTTGTATGGGAGGTGGGCGTGTAAGTGGGTGGATAACGCCCATTTTTCTAACACACTTAAGTTTTGACATAGAACACACAAATACCGAGTTTCAGTTTTGTAACTTTGATATTAGCCTCTTTATAGAGTTTTCAATTTTGGGGTTGTATGGGAGGTGGGAGTGTTAGTGAGTGGATAACACCCATTTTTCTAACACATCTAAGTTTTGACATAAAACACACAAATACCGAGTTTCAGTTTTGTTACTTTAATATTAGCCTCTTTATAGAGTTTTCAATTTTGGGGTTGTATGGGAGGTGGGAGTGTTAGTGGGTGGATAACACCCATTCTTCTAACGCACCTAAGTTTTGACATAGAACACACAAATACCGAGTTTCAGTTTTGTTACTTTAATATTAGTCTCTTTATAGAGTTCTCAATTTTGGGGTTGTATGGGAGGTGGGCGTGTAAGTGGGTGGATAACGCCCATTTTTCTAACACACTTAAGTTTTGACATAGAACACACAAATACCGAGTTTCAGTTTTGTAACTTTGATATTAGTTTCTTTATAGAGTTTTCATTATTTGTGTTGTATGGGAGGTAGGCGTGGCCCATAAAACAAAAAGTGCATGACTTTGGAGACACGGGTCTTTTTTTTTTTTAGTCTTTTATCACGTAGTGGTGTCCGTATATGGTTATTTTGCCGTGACTTAAAAAATTACACACAGTGTAATCATATGCGAGATGATTAAAATAAGTTCGAGGCTATAAATCATAATTGATTGTAGATATAAAGCTATTTTCTTCAAAAAAGTTATTTTTTTATTTTATTATTTTTTCAAAAACAGAAAAAAAAACATTTTAAAAAAATTTAATTTTATCAAAGAAATCATAGGGGAGGGTAGCCTTGATTTTTTGATGGCACGGACAGTTTATTAATTTAGTGTCAAGACAAAATAAATTCAACTAAAATTCGGTATAGATTTTGAAAGAAAATCAAAAATGCAATTTTGAGTTTTTGTTTTTTTACAACAAAAATCATTTTTACCCCATATTTTAAGAATAAATCAAATTTTTTGGTCTCTTTTTAAAAGGAATAATTTAAATATAAAGAAAAAAAAACCGTATTATTTTCAAAAGTTTTTTTAAGTTAACTGATAAGACTAAAATACAAAAAAGAAATAAATGAAATCTATACACAGATGGCGGAGATATTGGCTTCCCAATTTAGAACATTCAATTTGAGACAGTTTTTTTCTCTTTCTTGGCATTTGGTTGAAACACACGCCAAATAACTAACGACAATATTAAGAAAATTCATTAAAAATACTTTAGGTTAGAACTTTGCTGTAATTTTTAACACATTTGAAATAAAATCTAACAAACTTTCAGAAAAAATTACAAAAAATTTAAAAACCATTAAAATTCGATTAAGATATTGACATGGAAAGTCAAATTTTTGAATTCAAAAAACATTTTTTTACATATTTTACAATTGACGAATGGATAAAACTACATTTTTTTTAAGAAACTGTTATTTTTAAGAAAAATTCAAATTCGACCAACTCAAAAACTCTTCCCCAATTAAATTTCATACTAATCAAAGAGCGGGTTTTTTCTTAAAAATTTAATTTCTCTTTTGGAAGGTTGGGAACCCCCTCTATCAGATATATCATTTATATATACATTCTGCACATCTGGGCAACATAAGCTTTCGAATAATATAAGTTTCATTTATTTTGAGTTTTAATTAATAGCAAAAAAAGCATACGACAAACTTTAATGTTCACGTTTTAATTTAAAAAATGAATAAGAAATGGTCAGTTATGACTATTTTTTCGCTTTTCCAATGTTTTCTCGAAAAAATTATTGTAGAGTTTTAAAAAAAAAGTTTTTTATTTCATATTGAGTTATAAAAGGCTGTCCTTTTTCATTCCAAAAATATTTTTCAATGAGTGATTACTTGAAGAAATGAATGGCAGAATATCATATTTCAAAAGCACTACATCAGGAACTTTAGAAAAATTATACCATTAGAGTACTATTTTCATGCAATATGAATAAGCATATTCATATTCAAACACATCAGTCATATTTAAGCACATTTATTCTAAAAATAACATACAAATTAATACACACATAAGCATAATTATATTAAATTACATCTTTAAAATCTAACAGTTTAAAATCTAAAAATATTTTTCAACACTTCATTCCATTTCTTCTATTTAGCTCAATCAAATGTCGCATGGCAACAGCCTTTTAATTTTAACATAATCTCAACTGTTACATTTTATTTATAATAAATTCTTATAACGTAAAACTACTTTAAGCTCAGGTGTCACATTAAGTAGGGTGTGATTCATTTGAGTGTGGTTTAAGCCGTTTTATACCAAATATTTATAACAACATTCAAAAGTGTCAAGCACGCTACATATGTTTCTTTTTTTATTAAAGTTCAGTGAACCTAAATTTCAAGGAATTTTTATGGCAAGTAATAAAATTTTTAAGATGGTAGATAAAAAGCTTAGCATAATATTTGCACAGGCTTATAAAAAATAACAAAAACTGTTATATATAAAGATTTAATAAAAAAATTGTTGTTAATATATTAATCCAATTTTGCATATTTCATTTATTTTATGGCTTAAATTAGCAACTTTGACCATAAAGGTACAAATTAATTAATTTAAATTAAAGCATTATATTAGCTTTTATGTGACGCAACTTTAGTGATTTTATAAAAGACAAAAATAAAATAAAAATCGAACACTTGGCCTGCAACTACAGTACATCTAATTGACATAATCGCCTTAGCTCTATACAAGCTGTTAATTATATTGTCAGCTTGTTGCCAAAAAAATAAAAAAAATTCAAAAATCTCTAGATACACAATTTTGCAACAATAACAGAGTCAGGCAAAAAAAAATTGTTTCTTCAACTGTCGCGTGCTGCTAATAGCAAATACTTGAAAGTAAAAGATGTCGAAAGCTTTAAATGAAGATTAATCAATACAAATGAGTGTCAGTAGAAATGCAGACAGACACTAATGCTTGATCTTATAAAGAAATTTTTGGGCTGCTTAGCGGTTTTTGTTTTTTTCTTCATTTCTTTTAAAGCGTGCCAAAGCCTAGCATTGCAAAGCTTAAAAAAAGAAGAGCTACAAAAACACTTGTTTATACCCTAAACCTGAAAGGTCAGTGTATATTAACTTTGTGCAAACGTTTGTAACGCATAGAACGAAGCGAGTCCGGTATAGAAAAGTATATATATTCTTGATCAGCGTCACCACGTGAATCGAGCTATCCATGTCCGTCCGTCCGTCCGTCCGTCCGTCCGTCTTTCCGTCTGTGTGTTGTCCGTATACACAGGATAAGAAGAAGGAGTAGAGATAATTGGATGAAACTTAGTACACATGGTCACATGGACCCAAGGATCTGCACTATTGAATATTTTTGGAATCCGCCCACGGACACGCCTACCTCCCGTACAACGCGAAAATTGAAAACTGCATAACTCAGCTTGTAATTAGCCTACAACAATAAAATTTGGTATGTTTGTGTTTTATGTTAACACAAAGATGTCTTTGAAAAATGGACGTCGTCCGCTTACGGACACGCCCACCTCCCATACAACCCAAAAATTGAAAACGCTATAAATCAGCCTCTGTTTAACCTACAGAGCTAAAACTTGGCACATGTGTTTGTTATGACAAAACAAAGATGGTTTTGAAAAATGGACATCATCTGCCCACGGACACGCCTACCTCCCATACAACGCGAAAATTGAAAACTGCATAACTCAGCTCATAATTAGCCTACAACAACAAAATTTGATATGTATGTGTTTTATATCAACGCAAAGATTTCTTTGAAAAATGGACGTCATCCGCTTACGGACACGCCCACCTCCCATACAACCCAAAAATTGAGTACGCAATAAATAAGCCTCTGTTTAACCTACAGAGCTAAAATTTGGCACATATGTTTTTTGTGACAAAAAAAAGATGGTTTTGAAAAGTGGACATCATCCGCCTACGGACACGCCTACCTCCCATACAACGCAAAAATTGAAAACTGCATAACCCAGCTCGTAATAAGCCTACAACAAAAAAATTTGATATGTATGTGCTTTATACAAACACAAAGATGTCTTCGAAAAATGGACGTCATCCGCTCACGGACACGCCCACCTCCCATACAACCCAAAAATTGAGTACGCAATAAATAAGCCTCTGTTTAACCTACAGAGCTAAAATTTGGCACATATGTTTTTTGTGACAAAAAAAAGATGGTTTTGAAAAGTGGACATCATCCGCCTACGGACACGCCTACCTCCCATACAACGCAAAAATTGAAAACTGCATAACCCAGCTCGTAATAAGCCTACAACAAAAAAATTTGATATGTATGTGCTTTATACAAACACAAAGATGTCTTCGAAAAATGGACGTCATCCGCTCACGGACACGCCCACCTCCCATACAACCCAAAAATTGAAAACGCAATAAATAAGCTTCTGTTTGACCTACAGAGCTAAAATTTGGCAAGTATGTTTTTTATGACAAGACAAAGATGGTTTTGAAAAATGGACGTCATCCGCCTACGGACACGCCTTTTTTCCATACAACCCAAAAAGTTTTAATCTCAATAAATAAGGTTATGTTTGTCATAGAGAAATTAAATTTGGTATGGATGTATTTTATACCAAAACTAAGGTGTGTTCAAAAATTGGAAGTAATCCGTCCATGAATCCGCCCATCTCCCATAGCGAAAGCACAATAAAGGCATTAACTGTGAGCTACAGGAATAAAACATGGTATGTGTAAAATGTTCATCAAAATTTAAATGCATATAAAATATAGGCTTCATCCGCCCTTGGACACGCAATTTTTACAATAAAAATTTTTTGTTTTTGAAAAGTGGGTTTAGGGTATTTCATAGTCGGCCTAGACCGACTTAAGACTTTCTTTACTTGTTTATTATTGTTGTTAACTAATTAGCAATTTTTGGAATTTGGCCATATTAAATGCTGTTCAATAAATCACTTAACATATGCAAAATTATAAAATTTTATTATTATTATTATTAAAAAAAACACACATAATGTTCACATAAAGACATGTCATTTGAATGCAGTAAGAATAACTAAAACAATAACAATGTTGCTTTTAAGGAAGCATATAAAATGAAATAGAAATTAAAGGAAACTTAAATGCTTACATTCATCGCTGACAAAAGCCTTATTAGCTGATCAATGGTTTTTGTTTCTTTTTTAATTTCATATCAAAGCTCAACTCTGCCTCTTTTTCGGTCACTGTTATTGTTTATGTGCGAAGTTTTAAGTAACTTTTATGCTGCAAATCATGGCTGCTTGTTTTTTGTTATTTTACTAGCATACAATTTTTTACTTGTTTAATTAAGTGTTAATGATTTTTAGGTTTTTATTAATTTATTACTTCCCTGTGCTTGACTTAAATGACTTCCATAACAAATTAAAAATTTATGTAAAATTAAATTTTTATTGTCTCTTACTTACTTTACCCTCAGAACTAATTGTATTTCCTTTAGCTCGTATAAATAAATTCCTTGAGTTTAGCGAAGGTTTTGATTCAGTGGAATCTAATATTAGTGGAAATATTCAGTGGATAATATTTGGGTTGATATTTTTCTTCAATAAATTAACCAGGGGGTATCTTGGAATTTTGTCAAAAAAATACTTTTCCACAAAGAAGCAAAAATTTTTTAATCACGTAATAATCTACACATTAATATTCAATATTTAATATCATAGAGTTGTAGAAGGTTTTAAAAAATTTGCATATATATGAAATTTTTCAAAAGCTACCTTCATACAAATTTTTTAGCAGAATTCATTGATTGGGCTGTGATGTGGATGACGTTGTGCCACAAACGGCCTCAAAGAGTTTTAAAAACTCGCAAATATACAAAATTGTTAACACTTTTCAAAGATCATAATTTGATGTGCTAGGATTGTACTGTAATGTTTCATAGATTTCTGCCAAAACTTTGCATTTAGAATTTCTTTCATTAAGTTTTTATAATTCATGAATTGATCTGGAATGTTCTAGCGTTTTTGTAAAATGTGCGTAAGAGAGTTTTAAGAAAGTGGAAAATATACGAAATTTTTAAGAATTAGCGACACTTTTAGTATTGATGAAAGGGTTCAGACGTCGACGTTTGATGAAAGGGTTATGAAAAAATTATATTTGCATACAAAATGATTTTAAAAGTTTTTGAATAAAATCAAAAGACTTCAATCAATTTCTTGTCAGCGTTTAAAATACTTAAAAAAACTTCAGTTGCTTTTGCTTTTACTTTCCTGTGCTCATTGAAAATCGAACAGCAACAACAAAAGCAGCAGCATTAAAAATAATTTGTTTATTGCTTTGCTTTTCATTTTGTTTTCTTATTTGTCGCATCACTACGAAAACAGCAATTCGTTTGCTTTGCTTCGTTTTGCTGAGGAATGAAAATAGTTTCAGCAAAAGAACAGCAGAACAGCAACATTTTGCTGCGGTAGTGCTACCGACAGTTTTTCAAAGTAACAACATACATACACGACTGCGCATAAGTCTACATATTATATAAAAAAACATGCAAGTAGACTTGCGCCTCTGAACCGACGCAGCATAGAAACGAAGAAGAAGAAATCACGAAAACCAAACAAATACGCAACATCCGAAAACAAAGCGAAACTTAGCTGCTTAATAACTGCTGCTGTCGTAGTGCTGTAACAAATTAGAAAAGCAAAATGAAAAGCAAAGCAATAAAATAATTTATTTTGCTTGCGTAGCACTACGCAGTAAAATAAATTCTTTTCAATGCTGGTGCTTTTGCTTTGCTTTTCAAAATTCACACAGCAAAGCAAAATGAACAGCATAACAATGTTTTTAAAAACTGTGGTAGTACTACCGCAGTAAGAAATTCGTTGCTTTTGCTATTCTGCTGAAAGCCATTTAAGCCCTGCTTCTATTGATTTCAGAACTTAAAGGATTTGAACCTTGATTTCAACTGACTTCAAATGATTTTGTGAACTTAAAATGCTTACAACTGAATTTAATCACTGACTAAAAGAGCCTGACTTTAATCAAAGCGAATTTTAATTTTGAATTTTGAATTTTGAATTTTGAATTTTGAATTTTGAATTTTGAATTTTGAATTTTGAATTTTGAATTTTGAATTTTGAATTTTGAATTTTGAATTTTGAATTTTGAATTTTGAATTTTGAATTTTGAATTTTGAATTTTGAATTTTGAATTTTGAATTTTGAATTTTGAATTTTGAATTTTGAATTTTGAATTTTGAATTTTGAATTTTGAATTTTGAATTTTGAATTTTGAATTTTGAATTTTGAATTTTGAATTTTGAATTTTGAATTTTGAATTTTGAATTTTGAATTTTGAATTTTGAATTTTGAATTTTGAATTTTGAATTTTGAATTTTGAATTTTGAATTTTGAATTTTGAATTTTGAATTTTGAATTTTGAATTTTGAATTTTGAATTTTGAATTTTGAATTTTGAATTTTGAATTTTGAATTTTGAATTTTGAATTTTGAATTTTGAATTTTGAATTTTGAATTTTGAATTTTGAATTTTGAATTTTGAATTTTGAATTTTGAATTTTGAATTTTGAATTTTGAATTTTGAATTTTGAATTTTGAATTTTGAATTTTGAATTTTGAATTTTGAATTTTGAATTTTGAATTTTGAATTTTGAATTTTGAATTTTGAATTTTGAATTTTGAATTTTGAATTTTGAATTTTGAATTTTGAATTTTGAATTTTGAATTTTGAATTTTGAATTTTGAATTTTGAATTTTGAATTTTGAATTTTGAATTTTGAATTTTGAATTTTGAATTTTGAATTTTGAATTTTGAATTTTGAATTTTGAATTTTGAATTTTGAATTTTGAATTTTGAATTTTGAATTTTGAATTTTGAATTTTGAATTTTGAATTTTGAATTTTGAATTTTGAATTTTGAATTTTGAATTTTGAATTTTGAATTTTGAATTTTGAATTTGAATTTCAAATTGAAAGGAGTTGGAGTTAGAGTTAGAGTTGGAGTTGGAGTTGGAGTTGGAGTAGGAGTTGGAGTTGGAGTTGGAGTTGGAGTTGGAGTTGGAGTTGGAAACTACAAAATAAAATAAAATTCGATTTAGTTCACACAAAAAACTAAAATTCTTAAATTGATACGGAATAAATTAAAGAAACTTTTATTGTTGGCTATTCTGGTATCTTTTATTGCCACTAAATAGTAGGCCTGTGTGAGTTGCTTCGCGTTCGAGTCGAGTAGTGCAATTCTATTCTATTTTCAATTTGAGTGATTCAGTTTGCGAATAACTCGAAGTTACGAGTAACTCGAGGAATAATCGAGTAAATCGAATGCCTAACTCTGATTTAAGAAAATTTCCTACTGTTTATTTCCGCGGATTACTCAATACTTTTGAGTAACTTAAAAGCTCAAGGTAATCGGTACGAGTTTTGAGTCAAATTACTCGACTTAACTTAAGTCGAGTTATTCGAAAATATAACTACTCACACAGGTCTACTTAATAGTTGTGAACTATGTAGTTGAAATAGTTGTTAACTGGACGACTCCAAAATGGAACTTTCACAAAATTTCAATTAAACACGAAGAAATGTTTTCTGACATCCTTGTAACCTTTTTTAATAGCAATCAATTTAAAAAAAAATAACCCTCAATTTTTCCTTAGCAAGACTCAGAAAGTAAAAAAAGCCATGTAAAGCTTTTGCAGAACATGAACATAAGCCATTCAGAATCGGCATAAAACATCTTAGTCAAGTTCTCGATCAACTGTGTATAAATATTTAATTACTCACACAACACAATTGAGCTTAAGAGGCTGGGTCAAAGTTCTATGAAGAGCTGAAATGGCCAGTTCTTTTTTTGTTTTGTTTTATATGGATAGTCTTAGTTAATATTATTTTGTCTACAAATATAATTAAATTTGTGCTAATTCAGTCTGAAAGGCTGTCAATTAAGTATTTAAATTAAAAGATTGGTACATTCAAAATCACTTCTCTTAAACTTATTTGTATTGAAGTACCTTGGTACAAGTTTTACCTTGACGCTTGAGTTGAACAAAGAATTAAGATGACCTCCTAACCGATAATTCATACAACAATAAAAATGTAAAACTTCTTAGCCGCAGGGCTTTGTGCAACATATTAACATACAAACACGATGACGCTTCTGACAAATTAATCTCTGTTTTCTACTCTTCATGTACAAATTATCAGATTTACATAAAATTTAAAAACTAAAACATGTTAAACGAAGTGTAACTAATCTGATGATAACAACGCTCTACGCTAATCGATCAAAAGTAAAAGGGAAAAAAGTTAAACTGTTGAGGTTGATCGACGTCAAAAGCTATAAAAGCAGTTAAAGCGTTTAAAGCTGCTAAAAGCAGAAGCAACATAAAAGCGTGCAAATTAAGTGTTAATTAAGCGTTTAACCTAAAAACAATAAAAATAGAGCTTTAAGTAAAATAACTTTTACTTATTGTGAACTTGGCCGAGAGAAAAGTGAGATCTCTGAAAAATTTTCAAAACAGTTATTTTATGAAATTTTAACGGACACATTAATTAAGCTTTAAATGTGTATTTCTTAAGAATTAAGACAGCTTAATTTACTTTCACGCTTTGCTTGCAAACAATTTTGACGTATCTTGAATATATAAAAAAACATACTTTAAGAGCTTTTTAAGAGCATTTTTGGTTTTTTAATTATCTAGAGCACTTTGTGTATTACATGTTAATCTAACGCTGTGTCAGTCGAACTATTGAAACTGTCATGTCTTAAGAGCATAGCAACGCATAGCTTGGACAGCAAAATCTCAAAAAGGTGGCAATTAAGTCACTTAAGTGGCAACAACTTCCAATGGGCAACACCTTAAACGCAAAACGCATGACTGTCAATCTTAAAAACTCTCAACAAGGCACACAAAAATTTATCCAAAATGGTAACGGCCAAAACTTTTAAATCACTAAAAACACAGCTTCAATTTTATGTGGAGCACTCAAAATGTTGTTTATATACATTATTATGTGTCTAAGTGCGGGCAATATTGCAACATTGTTAGCAAACACAAATAAATAATAATTACTTCAAAGACTCTGCTCAGCAGTATCAAAATAAAAATTATATTCATTGAACTGCGCCCGAAATTGAGCTAAAAACCAAACCAACAAAAGTTTTGCAAAAAAAAAAACAAAACACTTTGCAGATTTTGTGCAGATTTTAAATGAGCTGATATAAGTTTCTTAAAAAAATTCAACAAAAATATAGCTTTTAAAATATTTTCAATGGTTTATCAATTTTCTGTAATCCGAATTATTGCCGGCTAAACGCTGCATAGCTCAGCTTATTCAGGCCTTAACATCAAAGCTAGCGCATAGCCAGAAAGCTTAAACAAATAAGCAATTTTTTTGCACAAATTGTTGCTAGTTTTGCTGTTGAACTTGTTGTTGTTGTTGTTGTTGATTTGCTGAATATATTTTATCTGAATATATTTTAAATTATCTCAGCTTGACTGTAGCAACATTTCTAATCAGCCGATTGTTATTTGCTTTTATTTCATAATTTTGTGCATTGATTGTGTACATTTTTTATTTAAGTTTATTTATTATTGATGCTTATCTATCTATGCGTTGCAAGCTAAGCCAATCTTATAATAAGAACAAATAATAAGAAAAATCATGCCATTAACTTGACCACAACTGCATTTGCAATCTAGTTAGAGTCCTTTTACAAATTATTATTGGCTGCTAAAGAATTGCTGTACGTATGCAAAAATATATATATATATGTATATTGCATAACTTTGATTTATGCATCAAAATAATTTCCTGCTTTGTAGGCATTCGAATTTAAATTGCAACACATTAATTCGAGTTTGTTGCTTAAGTCTTTTGTTTGACTGCAGGACATTTGCTTGTTCATTTGCTTGAACATTTGGATGTTCAACACGCTTTGCTTTTACTGTTCAAACACTATTGTGAGCTTATTTTAAGCTTTTAATCAGTTGCTTAATATTTTGATTGCACAAGCGCTCAAGGCGTTACACAGTCTATGAAATTTGTCTATCAGTATAAAAAAGTTTGTTTAATTTCTTTGTTGTGAAGAAAGTACATATATTTTATATATTTAAAAGTAAGACTAGTCTTTTATCCTACGAACTGAGAACAGTTTTTCGAAAGGGGTGTCTTTGGATATTTATAATAATTAAAATTTTCAATTTAGTTGACACCTGTATTACTATTACTTTTAAATATAGATATTAAGGTGGAACATAACATTCGCGGCAGTGAAAACAGACGTTTTTTTAAAAATTCATAATTCAGTCAAACATTCAAATTCAAAAAAATTCAAATTTGAATTTGAATTTGAATTTGAATTTGAATTTGAATTTGAATTTGAATTTGAATTTGAATTTGAATTTGAATTTGAATTTGAATTTGAATTTGAATTTGAATTTGAATTTGAATTTGAATTTGAATTTGAATTTGAATTTGAATTTGAATTTGAATTTGAATTTGAATTTGAATTTGAATTTGAATTTGAATTTGAATTTGAATTTGAATTTGAATTTGAATTTGAATTTGAATTTGAATTTGAATTTGAATTTGAATTTGAATTTGAATTTGAATTTGAATTTGAATTTGAATTTGAATTTGAATTTGAATTTGAATTTGAATTTGAATTTGAATTTGAATTTGAATTTGAATTTGAATTTGAATTTGAATTTGAATTTGAATTTGAATTTGAATTTGAATTTGAATTTGAATTTGAATTTGAATTTGAATTTGAATTTGAATTTGAATTTGAATTTGAATTTGAATTTGAATTTGAATTTGAATTTGAATTTGAATTTGAATTTGAATTTGAATTTGAATTTGAATTTGAATTTGAATTTGAATTTGAATTTGAATTTGAATTTGAATTTGAATTTGAATTTGAATTTGAATTTGAATTTGAATTTGAATTTGAATTTGAATTTGAATTTGAATTTGAATTTGAATTTGAATTTGAATTTGAATTTGAATTTGAATTTGAATTTGAATTTGAATTTGAATTTGAATTTGAATTTGAATTTGAATTTGAATTTGAATTTGAATTTGAATTTGAATTTGAATTTGAATTTGAATTTGAATTTGAATTTGAATTTGAATTTGAATTTGAATTTGAATTTGAATTTGAATTTGAATTTGAATTTGAATTTGAATTTGAATTTGAATTTGAATTTGAATTTGAATTTGAATTTGAATTTGAATTTGAATTTGAATTTGAATTTGAATTTGAATTTGAATTTGAATTTGAATTTGAATTTGAATTTGAATTTGAATTTGAATTTGAATTTGAATTTGAATTTGAATTTGAATTTGAATTTGAATTTGAATTTGAATTTGAATTTGAATTTGAATTTGAATTTGAATTTGAATTTGAATTTGAATTTGAATTTGAATTTGAATTTGAATTTGAATTTGAATTTGAATTTGAATTTGAATTTGAATTTGAATTTGAATTTGAATTTGAATTTGAATTTGAATTTGAATTTGAATTTGAATTTGAATTTGAATTTGAATTTGAATTTGAATTTGAATTTGAATTTGAATTTGAATTTGAATTTGAATTTGAATTTGAATTTGAATTTGAATTTGAATTTGAATTTAAATTTGAATTTGAATTTGAATTTGAATTTGAATTTGAATTTGAATTTTAATTTTAATTAAAGTTTTAATTTTAATTTGAATTTGAATTTGAATTTGAATTTCAAATTCATAACTCAGTCAAAAACAAACATTCTACCAAAATTTTTTTTATTATTGTAGATAATTGAACAAATGTAGATAATTGAACAAATTATAAGAAAAAAATTCAAAAAAATATATTTTTCACTCCAACATGGTTTTATAGAGCTCCAAACTGGCGGCAGAGTCGCAAAAATTGTCCGATCTGGGCATTTTTCTTTGTTCACAAGCTTTGAACGCGTTTATCTCGAAACCATGTTTTTCGTACTGTCGGCTCTAGCGGGTTCATTTTTTGACGAATTTTTTTTTGTATTTTCTTAAACTTGATTCGCTATCGTATGACAAGACCTTTTTTAAATTTTTTTTCGATTTTTTATGAATTTTTAAAATCAATATTTTTTTCGAAACACACACTTTAAAATTTGGAACAACACCAAAAATTGAAAAAAAATTTAAAACAAAAAAGCTCCTGTCATACGATAACCAATTTTGTTAAGATTTAAAAAAGTCAGTTTTTTCCAGATCGAACAATTTTTGCGAATCCCACGGGGCGCTGCAACCACGAGACCCCCTTTTTTTCTCTGCCGCCAGTTTGAAGCTCTTTAAAACCATGTTGGAGTGAAAAATATATTTTTTTGAATTTTTTTCTTGTAATTTCTTCAATTCTCTACAATAATACGAAATTTTGGAAAAATTTTTGTTTTTGACTGAGTTATGAATTTTTAAAAAAAGGTCTGTTTTCTCTGCCGCGAATGTTATGTCCTCCCTGAATTGAAAATATGAAAATGTGGCACAGCATTCCTTAAGCCTAGTTCGATTTTCAAATTCAATTTCTCAAATTTCTCTTTGATTGTTTATTTAACTCAGAATTTGTTGTAAAGATTTAAGTTTTTAAATGGTTTTCTTACATATGATATGCGTTGATATAAGTTTATTGAGTTTTTTTATTTAATGTTTGCCAATTTTTCTTGCCATATGCTTGAATTATTAACAGATTGTTTCAATGTTTTGTTCGTGTTAATAAACGTGACTTTGAATTAACTTCATTACCGGAAAAATATAAATGAAATAAAATTAACTTGCTGTTTAAGATATTAAAGCGTATAATTGAAGATGAATTGAAATGTTCAAGTATTTATTATATTTATTACAAAATAACAATGAGAAGTAATCATAAAAGTTGCAAAAAATGTTAAAAATTAAGTTACAAAATTATAAACGAACAAACAAAATTGCGTTTTAGAATATGATCCACACACCAAGTAAACATAAGATTTATAAAGAAAAAAAGAACATGAATTCATTAAACAACCTTTACACTCACGCAATGAACTTGCAGTGTTTATTACATGTCTTTTTTTTCAAAAAGCTTTTGTTTTAATTTTTTTTTTAATCCCAATCATCAGCACATAAATAAGTTAAAAACGTAGTAAAGTGATAATAAATATTTCTGTTTATTTAAGCAATATTATGCCAAAATAATTAAGCGTAACATTCATTTGTCTAGGCAACGAGGTTTTTTTCTTTTCTTATTTTATACAAGTTAAGCTAACTACATCCTATTAGATGGGAAAAATAGTTTTAATAGCCAATAATTTATTTTGTTTTTTTTATATTAATTTAAAGTAATAAAAAATTATAGAAACTTATTATAATGACGTAACTTTTAACCAAGAACTATGAAATAAGATCTAGAAGTTGAATGTCAAGTTTGTTTCTTAAGTCTTTTGATTGCTGCAATCATCTGCTGACATTTTACTTGTACTAAAGCAAGTGTAACAACAAAAATTCCAACAAAAATTTCGCTCTTTCTTCTCACAAAAAATTAATCGAAAATCTTTTATTTACATATATTTAAAAGAGTTAACTATGATATTAAATTAGTATAATTAATATTAACAGCGAGTGTCAGCTGGAGAGGCTTTGAATATATTTTATATTTTTCACGAAAATTTTGTATTTAACTTTTGTATTTCTGCCTTTATTTAATGGGTTTTATTTAACTTTCACACAATTTTTGCCACATTTTCTGTACCACCACAAAAGCACCTGTTGCACTAATTGCGCAACTTTTGAACTTGAGTCAAGGTCTTTGGCACAAAAACAAAAAGTAAAAAACAAACCGCTGTGTAAATATTTATGACGTGACTCTTTGAACCAAACCAAAAACATAAACAGAATTTAAAAAAACCATCAAACGCCACCATACAGCAGCATTTACAACATAAAAACAACATCAACAACAGCAAAGCTACACAGTTGAAGACGCTGAAACATTGGTAAAAACATATAAATAAGAAAAAAAAAATATAAAAAATGAATCGTTACCAGCAACACGCTTGCAATGCTTTTTCGTGATGCTGTCTTTTTTTCTTTGGTTTATTTGAGATGATTTTTGTTTTTTGTTTCTTTATGGCAGAGTTTAACTTGGCCTTTGGGCCATATTAAGTCAGGCGCTTCGCATACAATTTGTTGGTGTTTTTATGCACAATTGTTTTTTTATTTATTTTTCATTCAAAATGAGCGAAAAATTTGTTTGCACTGGCAAAACATGCGGTAGATGATACAAGTGTTTAACGGCAATTTTACACACTGTTCTAAATTGATTTTTTTTCTCTCTTAATTTTACAAGAAAATATTAAATTTTTATTTTGCATGTCATACTCTTAAAACTGTTCGCATCAAGAAATGGCAAATCATCAAGCAATTCAACATATTTAAGTATTTTTTAAATGAAGCATTAAATTGTTTTATTGTGCAAAGTTTTTGCTTTCGAAAAACAATAAACAAAGCAAATATTTGTCAAAATAATCATATGAATTTTTCAAAACCTGCCGTATAATATAAAAACTTTGCACTGTTCTTCTTGTCCAAGTATCCATTTTTGGCTTTGCACAGCACTTGTTGCTTGACTATGTCGGGCTAGTTTTATTTGCTCATAAATCAATTGCTTGCATTTCGTTTTGAACGCCTGCCAATCAGCATCCGGTCTTAATTTGACTAAAAATAAAATTTATTGCTATGATTTTTATTTCAACACAACGTAAACTTATGGCAAATTAAATCGTTTATTATTATAACTTCTATTTAAAGCTATCAAATTCTAAATAACAAAAATATTACAGCTGAGTAAAGCAACAAATTTGTTTTTAATCATCAATTCAAATTCATGAAGAATGACCAAATTTTGGCTCATAATTCTGTTGCATTATATGAAGAATACATATCAATTGAAACTCGCTGTTTTGTACTCTCTTCTGTTGGCCGCCAATACTGACTGTTGCCGATCAAGTTTTTCTAGGTTTTTTATTGAATAAATTCTTTAAATATTTAGAACAACCTTCGACAGCAGTAATTAAAAAACATTGCTCAATTTTCATAGCAACAGAATTAGTTTTAAATTCCAACTATATTTTTTTTTTTTCTAACAACAACACCAACACTTATTTTGAAGTTATAGTTTTGCATAAAACACGAAACATTTTGCATAAATGTTGCTGCTACAATCAGCAAATTTTAATTGGCAGCGTTTACTTGCCAGAAGAACTTCAAATATCCATACAAAAAAAATAAAGTGTTGTGCAAAAACTTGAAAAATGATTACAAGGTTTGCACAGTTAAAGGTTTTATTTCACTTACTTTTTATTTTTATAATTATTATTTTAAGTTTTAATATCGCCTGCTTTAAATTTGGCAACTTTATGCTACTGCTTAACTAAATGCTAAACGTCTGAGATTATTTTTAGTTTAATACAGAAAATTATTATTTGTTATGTTTTTTTGTTGCCTAGTGTTGATAGCTTGTAGTATAATACTAATCAGAATTAAAAGAAAAACACATAAACAACGCATTTTTGAGCTTTATTAATACTAGAAACACACAGAGTCTCATAATATACAAAAGACTTAAGAAACGAACTTGAGACGCTTAGCACTCAAGTTCGTTACTTAAGTCTTCTGTTGTAAATTGGATTCAGGTGAGTTTCGATCATAAGTTTTTATTTTTTGTTGACAATCATGCAATTTTTTTTTTCAATGTCATGCCAAATTAAATTATCCTTCTTTCCATCCCTCCATCAGTATTTTTTTTATTTTTGGTATTTTATATGTAGGATTTTTTTGTACAATCAAAAATAACCCACGATTTTATATTAGAAGTAGTATTACTGTCTTATAGGAAATGGACGTGGTTGCTATTCGACGCTCATAACAAGCAATCCATCACCAAAAAAATTGCTGCACGCAATATCTCGCAATGTTGATTCCATCTGGGTTAAGAGTGTTACAAAGCCAATTCTATTTTCTCAATAGATTTTTGACCTGTAGGCCAGACACCCGGAATATTCTAACAATGTTGCTGTTAAATCCAAAAACAATTGATGCATTCACGTCCCATAGTGCGGTTGTCTTAGCACAACATCAGGAAAAAATTTTGGATTAAAAAAAAAATTTTGGACTTGCATTAAAATAAATGTAGAAAAATAATTTTCCAACACTAATATTTGCCCAATATGGAAGCAAGCAAAAGTAAATCAGTTGAAAGCAACTAGCGAAAAAAATTTGTTCACAATGTATTAAAATACGATCTTCTCGCTCATTTTGAGCTTTTTGAGTGAATTTATTAAACGAAAAATTTTAAAGTAGTCGAACTTTCGCAATGAAAAACGGAACGTTCTGCTGTCGTCGTTTTTGATCACAAAAAAGTTGCCAGCTACGTATGATTTTGTACGATTTTTTCACACAACAACAAAAATAAACAAACATTCGTTTTTTATCGTTCGTTAAAAATGAGCGTTTGGAGAACAAATTCGGGAACGTTCGGAAAAAAATTGTATTTATTTTATCTCAATTGTGTGTGTTGTATTTTCGGAGTTTGTGTTGTGGTTGTCTGTGCATGTCATTTATTTTGCATTTTCATGAAGAACTGAAAGGAATAAGAAATGTACTCAAAGCAAAGTGAGGAGAAATTGTTCTCAATTGATTTACATACGATCTTGTCTTTCATTTTTTGACTTGTGTGTGATTTTTCGAACGAAAAATTCAAAAGCAGACGAACGTTTGCTGCAAAAAAAAGTCGTAAAAAAGCACAAATGTGACAAATTTATCAGTGATAAAAAAACACCAGTTGAGCGTTCCTGAATCATTTGTATCATTGTATCATCACTTGTAATCATTTGAATACTAATATTTCGAACGTTCTTCTTTCTCACCCTGGTTTAAATAACTCCTCAGTAAGAGCACAATTTTTAACATTTTTAATACATCAGAAGAAAAATTTTCAAAAGTAATTTTTCTTCAGCTCAAGAAATACGTGATAAAAATAATACAAAATTTTAAAATTATAATTTTTAAAAATTTTTATAGAAGTAAAAGCAAATTTTTTCATCATATCTGTATCGACAAAGAGTAACAGCTTACCTTATTTTCAACATTTCAAGAGGGCATTTTTAAGATTAAAATCGCTACTTTTGCTGTTTAGATTTGATGGCCTCAAATATTTAGTTTTCAAGGTAAAACCATACAAATTTGCATACTACTGTATTTCGTTGTGAAAAAATGCAATGAAAGTAATAACCTCTCTTTGTTCTACCTCGACTTAAGCGGTTATTCTTTGTCAACACAGATATAGTTATGGTCACATAATTTCGGTATAATTTGTGCTGGTTAACTTCTGAACATCACACATTGGACTTTTTACTACATATGCATCTAAAAAAAGCAACAAAGTAGGTGCGATCTTTTGAAAAAACTTTATTTGTAAAATACTTCAAATAATAAAAGCCAAAAGTTTTTAAAGTCAAAAGTTTTTAAAGTTTTACTTTTCTGAAAAGATTTGATTTTTTAAAGAATTAATTTGCTAAAAAGAAGAAAAGAAAACAAAAAACGTGCGTTATTTAAAAGTATACCAGCATGTTTTATGCAAATTATAAATTTACATGAATCCATGTTTCAAAAACTACTCGAAATCAAATCAAAAAAACCCGTTAATATAAAATTTGCAGTTTTGATTTTCTTTCAAGACCTTAATTGTCTTTAGAGCGATTTTGTATAGTTTGAGAGAAAAACTAAAACTTTGCTATCGAAGAACAACTTTTTGATTTGTTGTCACAGTTTTTTGGTAGAAATATTGTTGTTAGATTTTAAAAAAAGAAAAAAGCTTTAAAACCTGTACTTGAAGAAAATATCCTTATATCTCGAAGCAGTAAAAATTATAACAACGAGTCAATTTTAAACACTTTGCTTATCAATATTCTGTATAGTTAAAATTTTTTTAAACAATTAAAACTTTAATCGATACAATATTTAGTTTGGGAAAAGTTTATGAGTTGCTCAAATCTGAGTTTTTCTCAAAAGTCAAAATTGTCTGCAAAAAATTTAGTTTTATACCGTCAATTTATTCATGACTCTTACGTACTTGTTAGAACCATACTTAGTATATTTTTCTTAGTTTTGAGGAATTTTTCTTGAATGATTTTAAAGACAAAAGCACGAAAATTTGTATGTTAAAAAAAATTTTTATATACTACAGCATAACCATCAAAAGTACATCGTAGAGATAAAAACAAAGTTTAAATTAATAGAAATTTCAAAATTGCGTTCTTAACAGTCATTGACTTATAGCAAGCAACAAGTCTAACATTATAACAAAGTGTTAAATAAAAAGAAAAAAAAAACAAAATAAAAAATGACGTTGTCTTAATGCAGCAGCAACAAGAAAAAATAACAGCAGCAACAAGCTGCTGTTAATGGCACGCCACAACGAAGAGCAATAACTGCAACGAACAAGTTGCAGCATGTTGTTGTAACACAAGGCAGCAGTGGCAGCAGCAACAGCAGCGCAAAAGCAAAAAAACAACTGCCAGAAAAAAAAACTAATAAAAACTAAGCAAAAAAACCAAAAGAAAAAAACGTATTTTTCGAAACAGGTCAATGGATGCATTCAAAGATGCTGTTATTGCTTGCTTTTTTGTTGTTTTTGCTGCAAGTGCACATCTTGTTGCTGATAATGCTGCTGCTTCGAGTGTTGTTAGGAGGCTTGTCTGTTTGAATTTATAAATTTTTCGCGTTATGTTATTTTAGTTTTTTGCAATTTTGAACTTTTAATAGTTAGTTTACAGGTTACTGGTTTTGTTGTTGTTTTTTTTTTTTTCTATAACTGCTGCATTATTTTATTGCCACTTGCTTTTTTAGGTTTTTTGTAGTTTTTGTTTTTGTTGTGTAGCTTGTTTCGCCGCCAACATTTGGCAAATTTGACCTTATCGCAAATGTCACTGTGAATTCCATGATAAACGAATTGTTTGTAGATATTTAACTACATGCTTCTAGTTTATGGAATTTAATTATTTTATTACAATTTTTTTTTTTTTTTTTTTTTTTATAGCTTATCAGCGCCGTTATATGCTTTTAAAAGTAAATTCATGTTTATTTCAAGCGCTTGAGTTTGATGGTTTTCAAGTCTTGCCGTATTTAATGTTGCGCATACGCCATGTTGTAGATTTGATTTGCTTGCATTAGAATTATTTTAGCTAAACCGTTTTAAGCCCTGTTTTTTTTTTATGTCCACACCAAGACTAAATGAAATTGCTATTTTGTAACTGTAACTTAAAGCTTGTGTTCCAAAACTGTCAGTCAAGCTTAAAACTTAAGGTAACAAAGTCAAGCCAAGCCGTTTTCGCAGCTGTTTCGCTGTTAGACGTAAAACATCAAGCATATGCAAAACTGTTTTTTTTTTTTCAGTTATTTTATTGAGCTAACTTTAATTACAGCACTTAAGCTGTACATCTTTGTTGGCTTTAGCTGTGAAATTATTTTTTAAGCCAAATTGTCACCGCAACTAACAGCAAACTAAGGTGTTTTTACTACACTTTGTATTTATCATACTTAACGGCAACTGTTTGATAAACAACAACAGCAGCAACTACTTAGCTGTTTATAAAATTTTAAAAAAGCTGTTGTTTTTATAGCCATATTTCAACTGTTGATATTCGAGCTTAGCTGTGTCATTTGCGCCAGTTTTGCAGCCTCATGTCATGGGAATGTAAATTAGAGCATGACAAGTGAATGAAGTGAATTGCTTGGAAATAAAACGCAAACATTGCTATTGTGGTTTAATATTTATTATTTTATAAGTTTTTTTTTTTTCTTACACCGTTTACTTTAAGCAGCTATAGCTATGGGTGAAGGAAGCTCTTTAAATATTTATCTAGTACCCGTTGGCAGCGCTCGTTGGCTCGTTAAGAATTTATTGCTAACGCTTGCAATTAATGTTAACTAGTAAAAAAATTAAGTGAAAAAACGTTAAGCTAGACAAAGGCTACTGCAAGACCTTGAGGGCATATTTTTGAGCATACAAACTGCTTTGGATTCTGTACTGTACTATAAGAAAATGTAATAAATTACAAATTCAGTTTTGTACAAAGAATTTTATGCACACGGTTCACTTGCACAGTTTGTCGCTTAAGTATTTTGTTTTAATTGTTGTGTTATGTAGAACGGAAACTGACGTGAAGAACAGGTATTTCTTATAAGAAGTTAATTGTTATAAATAATTTTTAGCTATTTTTGTAAGTAAGTAATTTACTAAATTATGCTGCAATTAAAAATAAACGCCAAATTTAAGCAATGTTAAATTGGTACTGAAATCACTCATCACGTAGGAAAAGTTAAAATTTATGAGTTGACTTGATTAAAAATAACTCTGAACAGGTCTACAAACATGTTTAGTTCTTGTAATTGCTCAAAACACGGTTAAAGCAAACTTAATTTAGCAGAGTTTTCTTATAAACAGGCAGTATTCAATAAATCTGACTTCATAACAACTAAAAACTTTGTTTATTTTTTTTTTTTTTTAAATTCCTTGGGAAAAGTATTTAATTGCTCACTTTAAGAAAACATACCAATTATATTTTTCTTGAAATAAACCTTTTTTTGACCTAAGTGTAAGTCAAGAAAATGGTACTACATGGAAATGAACTAAAATAACTATCACTATGACTCTACTGTAGGTGAATCATATTTGGCAAAAAAACAAACCAGTATTTGTCAATGTCTGCTGTTATACATAAGGGGAGTGATATATGTATGACAATCCATATAGAATTTATAACATAAACAATAAAATAAAAACTAGATATTGAACTTCAGAAAACTATAATTGCTGAACAAGCACACTCTAACAGTTTTATTCACAAAAGTTGTTTTATTTTAATTTTGACGTTTTAGTTTGAGGTCGAAATCTTAGTTTTAAAAAAATTGCAAAATTTTTCTAAACTTTTTTATTACAAAAAAAGAAATGAATATGTTAAAAATTTATATAAATTTCACTTGAGTACAAATTTTATATTTTGTCACTTAGTAAGCTTGATTTTCTAAAGACATGTTTTTACAGCAAGTGTTCATTAAACGAGTTATATTTAAAAACTTCCTTTTTAGGAAAATTTTTTTAATCCGAAAATAACACGTTATTTGCATAAATATAGTCTAAAATTGAACTTTTACTAAAAAATTAATGTTTTGGGAAATTTTAAAAATTTCCCATGCATAAAAAATCTGTGTATTGTTATTTAATGGTTTACCTTTTCTAAATAAATGGTTTTTATAGCATTTAGCCTTAAACAAGTAATATTTAAAAATTTCCCTTTTAGGGAAATTTTTTAATCAAAACTTTAACATATTTTCAAGCACAAATATAACTTTATGTGACAAAAATTAACTTTTTAAGTAGTTCTTAAAATTTCCCTGAAATGGGAAATTTTTATTTTGTCTTTTCTTGACTTAATTTTTGCACACAAATGTTTTTATAGACAAATAAGATATAAATGCGAGTTTTTTAAAAATTTCCCATTCAGGGAAATTTCCACATTAATAATCGGAAATGTTCTTTGACTTTATTCTATTTGTTTCTTTAATAGTTGAGCTACAAAAAGTTGAATTATTAATAATTTATATAACATTTCTGTTTGAGTTTTTTGTTTTTGTATCAAATAGTTGCTTAATATTAGCAACAAATATTTTTAGCAATAAAAAACCATGTTAGACAAATTTTTTTTAAATTTCCCTTTTGGGTAAATTTCTAAAACTGGTAATTTTAAACGCAGTTTGCATAAATATTGAAAGAAAAGCTTCTTTGTGTGCTCAATACATAAAATATTTTAAGGGAAATTTGTCTTATTACCAATCAACATTTTTTGTCTGCAGGTTATATTTTTAAAGCTCACAAAAAAGAGCAGTTTGGCAGCAAAAAAAAAGCCAAACTTTTGAAAGCTTTTTTAACACCAACTTTTTTAAGCAGTTATGGCAAATTTTTATCGAAGGAAAAATTTAAGAATAAAAACCAAAGTTTTTGGTTTAGTTAGAAGAACGTTTGTTTTTAATTAAAAACCAATTCAACGTGTAACAGAGGATTATTTGAAACTGTTTGTGTCTGTTATAAAACTTTATAAGAATTTTGTACAAATTCACAAGACATGTAGGTAGAAATTTAAACAAAAAAATATTAAGTTATCAAAAATGTGATGCCAATTTGCTTCAAATATTAAACACAAAAAATAATTAAATGCTAAATTAGTTTGACGTTTTCCAAAATGTTTTATTTTTGATTAATACCATTATTTTTTATTAATTTTAAAAGTAATTTTTTAAAATATTTTTGAATCTTTAGTTTTGAATTTAAAACTTAAGCTCAAAATCTTTACTTCAATAATATTTATTGCAAAATTTGTCAACGTTTTTGTTAAAAAAAAGTAACTTTTGTAAAGTTTTTCGAATTTCCCTTGAGAGGGAAATTTTTATTTTCTCATCTTATATCTTATTTTTTTAACCAAATTATTGTAAAACATGAACATGAACCTAAAATTGATTTTATTTTAAAAATTTCCCTTAAACGAAAAACAAATAGAACATGCAAAACAACACAATTTGTCAATATTTTTGCTAAAAAATAACGTTTTAAGCAGTTCTAAGAAACATGAACATGAACCTAAAATTGATTTTATTTTAAAAATTTCCCTTAAACGAAAAACAAATAGAACATGCAAAACAACACAATTTGTCAATATTTTTGCTAAAAAATAACGTTTTAAGCAGTTCTAAGAATTTCCCTTCAATGGGAAATTTTTGCATTATCATTTAATGATTAATTTTTTGCAAATAAATGGTTGAAACCATAAATTAACCTGCAATCTTTTAATTTTAAAAATTTCCCTTAGAGGGAAATTTCTCAAATTGAAAACTGGATACGCCATTCGCCGAGATACAACTTTCTTCTTAGCAACCATAACGTTTTAAGAGGTTTTAAAAATTTCTCGCCCGTGGGAAATTTTAATTTAACAATAAAAAGCCTAATTTTTGCAAAAAAACATAGTTTAAACAAAAACCTAAGCCAGCACGAGCATTACTTGAAAATTTCCCTCTAAGGGAAATTTTTTAAAATGCAAATTAAAAACGTTATTTGCATAAATATTGAATGAAAAACTCGGTCGTGTGATTTACAAAAATATTCTTTAAAGGGAAATTTTTCTTATTGTGCATAGCCAACTTATATCTGAAGATTTATACATGAATAACAAGGCGTTAGTATTTTTTGAAATTTCCCTGAGAAGGGAAATTTTTTTAGCTCACAAAAAAGTGGCCAAGTGGAACCAAAATTTTATCTTTTCCGACATTTTTAGCATTTTTTGAAATTTCCCTGAGAAGGGAAATTTTTTTAACTCATAAAAAAGCGCCAAAGTTCCGACATTTTTTAAGAGCTTAAAAAATTTGTAAAGTGGGACATTTCTGTTTTGTAATTTCTCTCAACGTGTGTTTTCTATAAAAGGTTAATTTAAAAGACTGTTAATTAAAAAAAAGTTTATTAAGAAATTTTTAACACTTTTCAAAATGATTTTATTCTATTGTCAAATATTGTCTCATTTGTCACTGCTTCAAATAAAAAAAGTTTTATTCAAGCAAACTCTTTATACAAACTGAGTTCAATGTCACGAAATAAATTACCTTTTCCTCAAAACTTTGATCTTAAAAATTATAAATTATATTGATTATAATTATATACATTATAACTTCATTCAAGGTGGTCGTTGAGCAAAAAAATAATTGCACTACAATTTATTGATTTCTCTGCACTCATCAAAGGTCACAAAAATAATTTTTCAATAAATATGCTCCAAAAATAGTTAAACTGTGTCATTAAAAAAAAAAAAACAAAACAAAGTTGCAGTCCAATAAACGTCGATATCAGCGTCATCTTCACCTGTGTTTAAGTGGCTTAGTTGAATAAAAAGTTTAAACAGCAGTTTTTTACAAGCTAACCTTGAGTTATGAGCGCTTTAAAAGTATTGCTTCTTATTTTTTTTAAGCACTCAATTTTTTCCGTACATCTTTAAGACGATTGCATATTTTCCACTTAGGTGATCGTCGCACAGGACGTTGAAGATAGCCAATTTAGTTGGTTTAAAGGTTACACGCTTATGTCGACCATATAAGTGAAGCGAAGATGCTATGCTTCATTTTGTCACAGTGCATTTGGATCTTTAAAGCCTGACTTAAATTAACGTTAGAACAAGTGGAGAAGTTGATGGGTTTTTTCGAAGAAAAACAAGCATGCAGAACAATGCAGTTTTTTAAGTGACATAATTATTTAGTTGACATTTATGTTGATCGAATTAATTTGATATTTCATGCTTGTTTATTTGACACGATCGTGATCTATAAATTTGTACAAATATCACAAGTTTTTTAAATAAGATTGCACTTGAAGCTTAACGCACACATCAACGTTGAATTTTGCTCAACGTCAACGTTTAACTCAAATTATCACACTTAAGTTTGTGTTAAATTAGAAATTTAAATAAGTTTAACTCAAAGTTCGATATTAAGTTTATTTCAAAGATTACGTCAAAATTCAACTCGACTTAACTCATACTAAAAATTTGTGCTTTAAATTTAACCAAAGATGAACGTTGGGTTAAAATTTAACTCCAAAGTTTGATGAAGGGAAGATTTTGCATTTTTTTATATACAATTTTAAATTCAATTTATATTTTAATTTAAAATTAAACTCATCTTGACGATTGAATTTAGAATAAAACTCAAATTATTAATTTAAGTGCAATTTAAACTTGAACTCAATATATAACCCAACTTTGTAATTTATTTTTAACTTTCCGGTAACTTAAAACCAAGACATAACCCAAACATATGATGAAAGTTTAAATCCAAATTTTACTCTGAGTCTTATTTTAAGTTTAACTCATAATTTACTCAACACAAGTTTAAGTTCAACACAATTTGTATGTCAAAGTTTCACTCGCAGGAAAAAGAATTTATCTTAAGAATTCAGAATTTATCTTTAAACTAACTTAACTCAGAGTTTAACTCAAAGATTAAATTAAAATTTGAATCAGGGCTGAAGTCAAAAATCAACTTAATATTTAATTAAAAGTCAACTTTTAGTTTACATAACTCAGAGATCAATTGTTATTTAAAAGCTAAAGTCGAAGTACAACTCAAAATATAGCACTAAACTTTCTTTAAGCTCGAAGTTGTACTCAGATATAAGCTCAAAGAATAACTCGAAGTTAAAATACAAGTTTAACTAAGAGTCTGAAGTTAAGTTTAGCTCATAGTTAACTCTTAGTTCATTACAAATTTTATGTCTAAAATTCACTCACTATTAAGATCAAATCTTTATTCAAAATTCGTCTTGAAACTGACTAAGTTTAGAGTTTATTAATCAATCAGGACTTTATTCACAATTCAAATTTAACTCAAAGTTCAGCTCAAAGTTGAAATCAAAGTTAAAAGTTTATATTCAAGCTACAGTCAAAGTTAAACTCAAAATATTGCATTAACTCAAAGCTTTAGGATCAAAGCTTTATTCAAAAGTTTTCCTGAATCAGGCTTAGCTCAGAGTTTATTAATCAAACTCAAAATCACACAAATTAAGTTTATTAATTTAAACTTCAACTTCAAATTTAACTCAAAATTCAACTCAAAGTTCAATTTTTATATTAAATCTAAAGTTCAAACTTCAATCAATTTTATAAATAAAGTTCAATCAAGCTTAATATAAAGCTCTAACTTTATTTTAAATCTAAAGTCGAAGTTTAACTCAAAATACTGCACTAACTCACTATTAGGAATAAAACCTCATTCAGAACTGATCTTGAAACTGACTAAGCTTGGAGTTTATTTATTAATCAGAGCTTAATTCCAAATTTAACGTAAAATTTAACTTAAAATTCAGCTCAAAGTTTAACTCATAGTTCAATTCAAAGTTTATATTTAAGTTAAATTTGCAGTTTAAGTCAAAATATTACACTATCTTACTATTAAGATCATAGCTTTATTCAAAACTGATCTTGAAACTGACTAAGCTCAGAGTTAATTAGTTAATTAGGGCTTAATTCAAACTAAAACTTGAAATTTAACTCACAGTTCAGCTCAAAGCTTAACTCAAAGAATAATTCAAAGCTTGTATTAAAGCTAAAGTCGAAGTTTAACTCAAAATATTACACTAACTATTAAGATCAAAACTTTATCCAAAATTTATGTTGCAACTAACTTCAATTCAAACACAGTTTATATTATAAGTTGAATTCACAATTGAACTCTATGTTTAACTCAAATTTTGAATTTCAGTTTATCTATGAGTTTAACTTTAAGTTTAACTTTCTGGTTAATATTAAGTTTAACTCAGAGTTCAACTCCAAGTTGAACACAAAAGTTCAACTCAACGTTTAGCTCACAATTGAGTTCAAAGCTTAACTCAAACTTTTACTCGGTGATAAAATCAAATTTTTATAAAAGTTTAAATCACTAATAAACTTGATTTATAACTCAAATTAATTTTTGTTTTCTTCTCTTTACTTACAGTCGGCCACACAAATGCCCAACAACCATCCAAACGTTCCTCTCGCATCACCAGCTCTCGTTCCTTTGGCACCAACGTCAAACAGTCCGCCTCGAATGGCGTAAATTTTGATTGTCCCGAAGAGTTCGGTTACTACCCGCATCCCACCGATTGTACGCAATACTATGTGTGCGTTTTTGGTGGTGCACTCCTGGAGAGCTGCACTGGTGGCCTCATGTATTCGCATGAGCTGCAAACCTGTGATTGGCCACGCAACGTAGGCTGTGAAGTTGTTGATCATGCGCAGCCGGCAGCAGCAGCTGGCAGACAAAGAGAGAAATCCAACAGTAACTCTCGCAATAAGCAACAACAGCAGCCACAACAGCAACAACCACAACATCTTTCCTCCAGAGTACGTTTCGGTTCGGCCTTTACAAGTCCCGCAGCCGCGCAACAACCGAAACCCACCGTACCACAACAGTACCATCGACAACCACCGCAAGTTATACAAGCACAGGTTCAAACCATACCATCACCACCGAATCAAAATTCACGTGGACAGCCAAAGTCCGTGCTGGATGCTCAAGAAGAAATTGCCAAGGTTAATACATATTTTTCAATAACTGTATCCAACAATTCCACTCACACGCCCCTTTGTTCCTCTAGCAATACGCTGATGCCCATGAAACACTGCCACCCGTTGAGGAAGAGGTGAGCGATCGTCAGCAACGTGTTTATCGCGGCCAGCCGAGCACCGTCAGTCAGGTGCAGCGTGATCGTGATGGCATCATTCACCAGGCCAGTATCAATGCGATACCGAATCATGGTAAAATCGGTTCTTATGCATATGGATCGCAGTATCGGTAAGTAAGACGTTTGCTCTGATCATCATTGACTTCATTTTGTTTTCTCATTTTTCATAATGCTTCTTCTTTACTACTTTTTACTTCGATTTGAATGCTAAAAACATTGAAAAACATTGTTCAAAATTTATTCTCTTCGAAATTTTTTCCACTTCAACGCAATTCGAATAAAACTGCATTATCATAAACTGCATATGCAACTGCACTATCGACATATAAAAACAAAATAACTTCAATTGGAAACTTGACTGTCGACAATTCAACAGAGATATACATAGTAAAGACCGAAAACTACATGCTGATATGTCTGAAAGAACCGTTATAAAGACGCACAGACTGTGGAAGCGTGAGATTTTAACACAACTGAGCGATGCGGTAACACAAACGGAGACCAAAACCGATGACGTTCAGAAAGACAAACATGAAATGAGTACAAAAACTGAAACAACTACAGAAACCGAGACCAAAACGCAAATAAACAGCAATACTGAGACAAGCACAAACAAGGAGCTACAAATGGTTGTAAACACGGAGAAAAGTCCAGACAAGAACCATGAAGCAGCCGCAAGTACCACAGAGAGCAAAGAGCTAGAAACGCATAGTGAAAGGGTTGGAGAAATGGCTACAGAAACTTCAACGCAACCAGAGGCTGATTTGCACACGATTAATAAAACGGACACAACAACCGAAGTGACTAAATCGGTGACTTATGAAACAAAACAGCCTTTAACCAAAGAAACCAGTTTATCTGAGGCACAAACCAAAGATTATGACAGCACAAAAGAACTACCGACATCTACATCATCCATCACTACATCTACCATCAAAAACAACGATACAGTAGATGCAACAACCTTAAGCCTATCCACGACCAGAGAAACTGATCAGGACTATGCCGACTCAGACGATAAAAATGACAACATTATGGTTGAGTCTGCTCGCTTACCACGACAACTACGTCCAATGCATAGCGCACGCGCCCGTTGGCCTGCGTTTGCCAACTCTAACTATCGTTCCATCGACTCGAATCCCTATCAACAGAGTTACTCCTTCGGTAGCTTCAATCCCTATCTAACACCGCCAACGCATACGAACTTCAACCAGCTAAGTCCTGGCTATCACAAGCAACAACAGCAGCAGACATACCAGCAGCTAGAACAGACCTATCACCAACATCCCAAAGTTGTTTACACTGGGTACAATTTATCGCTACCTCCACCGCCACCACCATCACCCTTAACTGCGGAGCTAGCACCTGTTGAGACTGATTTTCGACCTTTTGCGGGCAGTTATTATCCCACAACGACGACAACACCACGTTCAAATTTTCTACAAAATCTACCATTTCTCTTACAATCTCTCAAAGAGCTGAAAGAGCAACGCAAAAAGCTTCAGCATTCAGAAAACTTTGCTTATTTTCATTTGGAGAATCCTCCACTACCAGAGACTACCAGCACCACAACTGCAGCGCCATTCTTGCAATACTATCGACCACAAAAACAGCAGCAATCGCAGAAAATAAAGACCAACTCACACTATTCCCAGTTCAGCACTGTCGGTGGTTTCTACAATAATCAAGTGGATCAGGCGCAGCAAACCGTGGGCTATGCTATTGACTTTAAGCCCACCGCTGGCTATCATGGCAGTCTAGATACGCACTTTGCCACAGACTATACGGCCACAACACCTACCCCAACTACCTCGACGGAGAGTAACTACTTTAAATATAATATACTGGCCAATCAGAAGATGAAGAACTACTATTCGACCATCAAGCCAGCAACGAATTTCAAATCACAAACAGCCTCAGCAATAGGTCAGACCAGTCCATCTCTGCCCTCTTCGCCAAATATCAACATAGTTTCCTCGCCCAACTTGGCTGTGCGTAAGCCCAGTTATGTGCCCGAAAAAGCTGCCAAATTTCCCGATTTCGCGCAGTTTCCGGTGGGAGTTTCTTATGTCAATGTTTCCTCAACACCACCTGAATCGCATCATACATATTCCCACGTCGTAACTTCCTCAACTATAACAACTAGACCGCCCATATTCACAACAAGCTCTTTGCAACCCACCTCAAGGCCCCGTTTAAATATACCCTTCAGTCTGCCAGAATTCGTTTCAGGTCTGCAGTCTTCGGACTTGGCTCAACTGAATCCATCTGTAATGAATATGTTGAAATATTTTAAGCAAGCTGGTGTAGCTTTACAAAACCACAAACCTTTCACTACCTTGGAGGCTACAAGTGAAGCCAGTCCTTGGCCAGGCCCGAGGCCCACAACTAGCTTACCGCCAACTACAAAACGACCTATTAAAGGCTATGAGAGCTTCATCAAAAGCATACCGAAGCAGACACACAAGCAGACTACTTCCAAACCCAGCACAACATCCACAACGAGCTACAACAATGCCGAATACTATGATGAATATGATTACGAAAATGAATCCGAGGGTAATGATTCCGATGATGAAATACAGCCACCCGCAGAAATGCCCCCTTATATGCCCATGTCCGAGACAATGGCGCCACCACTAACTCAAATGTTTTCAACAACTCCGCCCACGACCTTTAAGCCCAGCAAAATTAGCGTAAGCAAGAGGCCCAACGATATAACGGGCTTTTTTGCAGCCACTACAACGCGGCGCCCCTACTTCGAGGCAACTTTTCCGCAGACCGATTCGAACTATAAAAATCATTATAGCAATAACAATAATATACCATCTTTCATCAATTTCCCAACGGATATATTTCAAGATCTCAAACAGCGACTGCCACCGGCACAAATAGCGCCTGAAACGACCTCAACGCGCCTGACCCTACAACCGACAGCTACATCATTCGCAACAGCGCTACCAACATCGACAACGACTACATTGAGACCGACACGTCCAACGGCTTTGCCGTCGGTGACCCCTAGCGAGACAACAGCAACAACTTCAAGGACTACGACTGCAACTTCGACACAACGCATGCGTTACACGGTGCGTCCGTATCGAAATCGCAATCGCGGTCAGCAAAAGTGGCAATACAACAAGACATCGACTACCTTGAAGACGACGACGCAGCATAGCAATAGCAACGATAACAACACCAACAACAACAACAATGAGCAATTCAAAACCAACAACAACAACAACAACAACAAGACTGACTTGAGTCTGCACAACTATAGAAAAAGACCAACATCTGCAGCTTCAGCATCTGCATCTGCGTTGCAATCGAACGCAAACAAGAACTCGGGCATGGACAGTTTTGGCTACAGGTAGACTTTGTTCGTGTATTTTTTTTTTGTTTTGTTTGTTCCCAATCAGGTGTAGCAAGTTGAAATGAGCCAACTTGTTACGCTGTTGCATTTCGTAAACTTTTTGCTTGAAACTTACGTATTTAATGATTTCTTGATTTATTTGCGGTTAAATCATTGAGCGAAAAAACAACAGTGATTTGTGTTTCTTAGCCGAAAACTTTGAAGAACAAAATATTGAGAGAAAAGATTGGGAGATATGGAATGAGAGTAATTTGAAGAGTATAATATATCCTGGCAGGAATAAACATTTCCAAAATCATCGGGTGGAATTTCAGTTGCCATTTGATTAAAACTAAAAGATTCAATGGTTGTTAGATAAGATAACTAACTTTGAGGAAAAAACTTTTAACGACACGGATTTATGCAAGTCTTAGGAAAAATTTAGTACGGAAGAAGACTATCAACTCCCAGAGACCATAGACACGGAAAACTTTTCCCGGCTCGGATTTGTGTTAGTCTAGGAAAAAATTTAAAAGTGAAGACTATTATCAACTAGATACCATAAGAGCGGGGAGAGAACACCCACTGACGGTCACTCTCTGGTTGTTTAGGTTAATTTTATTTATGTAGAATGTCTACTGCTTATCATGGTCATCACTGAAGTTATTTGTAGGTAAGTAAAAGCCAGTCTGCTTAAAGAAAGCTACGCAAGAGCCAAATAGTTTCCTGTCAGTTTTTAGATCCGACCAAAACTTCTTCGTATAGGAAAAATATGTACTAGTTTAAGTGGACTTTTGGTACTAGAGATGGACTTTTTAAGTAAGAGATATTCAAGTCTTCTTAAGCATAGGTGAAGAATGAGAGAATTTTGAGTCAGTTTTGAGTAAAATTCAAAATTATAATCAGAGGTACTTTCATCGGAAGAGATTTTAATCGATCTGTAGAAATATTGAAGACTTTTCCTCGAGCTTCTTTAGGCAGAAAAGCTTTCAGAACTTAAAGCGGAACACAAGGTTCGTCGAGAGTTGGAAAAATGTGTCGAACTCTACTTTTTCAAGTTCCTTTCGATATAACCGTTCACAAGACCATAGCCAGTACAAATTTTATCCTACATTTTTTAAGATCATGAAAACTTAGGAGCGGTAACTTCAAACCTAACATATTATGAAAAATTGAGGGCCATAACTCTTAAATCACTAACAGGTAACCTGTAAGAAACCTGAAACCTAAGACAAAATTATTCTTTCCATGAATTTCGGAAGAAATGTTGGAGTTGACAAATAATAGGACTCGATAAAATATTTGGAGCCCTCTGGGGTCATCCCTGATAAGCTTTGAATTAGTTTTCCCCTATATTGTAATATATTTGACCCCTCTAGAGGTCACCCCGTGGAGCTTAAAACTATATTTTTTAACAGTTTTTTTAAATTTTCGTAAATTTTGTGGGCAGGACCTCCAGAAAGGTAGGTTAGTACAGAAAGGTAGGTTAGTACAGGTAAAATTATAGAAGGTAGATTAGTACAGGAAAAAAGTTGTCGAATAAAAATTTAAAATTAAACATACGTAGTGGTTGTCTCGACACAGTTACAACGATTTTTCACAAAAGGTCTATTTCTTAGGGTGGAACTCAAAATGCAGACAGATAGGGTCTGGATAAATTCGAATGAAATTTTGGGGTTAAAAAAATAATAAGATTCAGAAAAATATTTGGTCTCTGTAGGGCACGAGGGCGTTATGAATTATTTTCGTCAATAATTTTTTCTAATAACCCATCTAACCCAGACGATGCTGAAAGGATTAGCTTCCAGCTGAATGAAAAGCGTTTAAAAATCAGTCAAAAAGATTTTGGGCAAAACTTTACCAGAGTCCGATAGTCAAAGTTACTTAAATTTTAAAAGTGAATACTATGAGGTTAATTTAACTTCTAAAGATTTAACCGTTATAAATATTCACCTGTTTTGGCTAGATTTAAATAGAATCCGATCACAGAACTATTCAAAATATTCTAGGACTCGTCAGGATTTGAATGTCATAACCACAATCTGAGCAACGTTGTTTTAAATATAGGATTTTAAAATTTTTGGGTAACAAATACATTTTTTATGACTTTTCTTTTCAATATTTTTTTCACATAAGACTATTTTTTTTTTAAATATTAAGTTTAAATTTCATCGAAAAATATTCGTAATTGCATCGCTGGCAGTAAATTTTCGAAGACGTCTTCGCAAAAGTTCGAAAATGCCAAAGCACTGATTTTCATAAAAAAATTCCGCCATTTTGTTATTGACAAATAAAAAAAAAATACAAAATAAAAGAAATGCTCCCAAAGAGTGGACTATTTGTTGTTACAAATATTTCAAAAAGATTAAAATGTTTCGAGAAAAACGCTTTTAAGCTTCGAACCGACCACCTTCAAGGAGATCTTTCAGAAAAAATTCTGAAAAAAATTTAAGGTGAAAATCTAAAATTCTTCCCACGCTGTGAAACTTTTATATTCTTAAGAACGTCCTGAAAGAGCTTCAATAAATTCTAAGCTAAAGTTTGGGTCAAGATTTTTGAACTAAAGTTTAAAAAAATTTTCATTACTTTTGGTACGATCTCATGTGTGCCTTCCGTGTTCAATACCGTGTATTTTCGTTGAAGTTCGTTTCAACTTTCCTCAATGAATACGTGGAAACATAAGATTTTCAAGACTTAGATGAATTTTAGAAGCAATTTATCACTTTAAGCTGTTAAATGCTAATAAGACAGAAGAAATGTCTTCAAATCCTGTAAAATATATCCTTTTAAGTAAGCTATGAACAAAAATTAGTAGTATTATCAGAATTGGCTCTTGCATACCAACTGTTCTGCTCAATTTTTTCTATCATTTTATTTAGAAACCTTATGAAAGTTTATTAGTTTTACATGCTCTGCAAAGTTTTCGGCCTTTAAACCCTTAATCGCTGTCATCTACCGTGTTATACTTTATATCTACCAATTCAAACACCTTTCAGAGAAATAAAAAACAAAAAAACGACACAACAGCAACAACAACAACACTCTACCATATAATTGTACCATACCATTCTCAATGTAAATAACTGTTTATACTACCTAACAAACCAAAAAATAAAAACAACCTTACCAAATGTACAGTCTTAACCGTTAACGCCAGTGACTAATTGAACTTGGAACGCAAAATTATTGAACGCTGCTTTTACTAATACAACAATTTCATACATTTTTTCTCTTGCATCCTTTTCATGCCTACTAACTGCAAGCTTAAATAAACTTTTATGCTGCTGCCAGCCTTTAAGATATTGTTATTTATTATTTTTTTTTATTTTAACTACTATTATTTTATAACTATTTTTATTTATTTTTTTCATTTCTCTTGTATATAAATTTATAAAAAAAAAATCATTGTTTCTATCATAAATTCACCGTATCACAAAAAAAAAACAAACAAAAAAAAATTTTAACAATTGTTGTAAATAATACGTCCCACCTCCAACTACCAAAACGCATGGGTTAACAGAGTCGAGTCATCATCTTCACCAACATCTTCACAGGCCAATCAAGCGCCTGGCAATATTTTTGCTCAGCCACAACGGCCGACAAAAGTTATTATTGAGACTATACCTAGTCGTCAATTGTCACCAATCACACAACAACAACAACAACAACAACAACAACATCAACAACAAAACCAAAACCAACAAGAACAACAACAAGCTCAATCTGAACAAAGTGCTTATGATTCCTATTATTCTGTTTATGACGATGATATTGATTTGTATAGGGATATTGAATACCAGCAACAACAACAACAACAGCAACAACAACAGCAAGAACAGCAGCAATATCAGCCGCAGCAACAGCAACAGCAACAACAATATCAGCCTCAACAACAGCAGCAGCAATATCAACCACAACAAGAATATCAGCCCCAACAGCAACAATATCAACCCCAACAACAACCCATACGTTCACAACAGCCTCAATCCACCTATCGTCCTTTGGAAATATTTACTACGCCCTCTACTCCTCAACGTGATGCTTATATTAGCCAATCCTTGCCCCAGAAACCTGTTTATGGCAATCAGCAGTCTTTGATTTATAACACCGATTACGATGAGGATTTGATTGCACAGGTAAGCAAAATATAGAAACCTATTTTTGTATTAGAAAAATTTTGTGAATTCCAAAAATGTCGAAAATTTTCAAGACGCCAAAATTTTTTTGAAAATATTCACTTTTGTACAAAAGTGTTAAAAGTATGTAAGAAAAAATTTTAAATTTTAAATATTAAATTTTTATTTTAATTTTTAAAAATTTTCAATAGGCAGCAGGTCGAAATTCGCTCTCCGAAATTCCCCGTAATGAAGTTCACCTTCGAAAAATTCCCCTTTACAAAATTCAACCTTTTCAAAATTTTTCTTTTTAAAATTCACCTTTACACATTCCCCTTCATTGAAATTTTTCTTAACAAAATTTCCTTTTTTGAAATTCTACTTGACAGAGTTGAAAAGGTTGAAAAAAACGAAAAGAAAAAACTTGCGCGTTTTATCTTTGTTAACATATTGAGCCAAAGTCAAAATTCCCTCTCCAAAATTTCCCGTATAAAGATTCATCTTCAAAAAATTCCCCACACAAAATGTACACTTTTAAAAATTAACCTTTTTTAAAATTCACCTTAACGCATTCCTCTTTAATCAAATTTTTCTTCACAAAATTCTCTTTTTCAAAATTCCACTTAACAGAATTCCTCTTTTACGAATTTTTTCTCCACAAAATTTTTATATAGCAAAAAAACTCACGAGTTTTGGCCTTGTCAACATATTTTACAAAAAATATACCCTCAGAAAACTAATCTTTATAAAGTTGGTCCTTTGAAAAATTCATCTTAAAACATTTCCCTTTAAAGAAATTTTTCTGTTCACTGTAGAAAAAAAGCGAATTTTGCTTTTTCAGAATTCCACTTTAAAGAATTACACTAAAACGAAATTCTCTATAAAAAATGCAAAAAAAAGTAAAGAATCTCGCTCGTTTTATCCTTGCCAACATATTCGAGAAAAAGCGAAAGTCCTTTTTAAAAATTCCCCGTATCGAATTTCACCTTCAGAAAACTCCCCTTTATAAAATTTACCCTATTCAAAATTTACCATTTTAAACTTCATTTTTTGGCACTCTCTTTGACGAAATTTTTCTTTACCAAATCTTCTTTTCAAAATTCCACTTAGCAGAATTCCCCTTTTACGCCATTTTACAAATAAAATGTATAAAAAGTAAAAAATTTTTCGCGTTTTATCCTAGTCAACGTAATCGACAAAAGTCGAAATTCCCTTTCCAAAATTCTCGGTATCGAGATTCACCTTTAGAAAATTCTTCTTTATAAATTTCACATTTTTCAAAATTTACCATTTCAAACTTCACTTTTACAAATACTCCTTTAACGAAATTCTCCTTAACAAAATGTTTTCAAAATTCCACTTAACATAATTCCCCTTTTATGAGATTTTCCTAATAAAAGGTATAAAAGGTAAAAAAGCTCGTTGATTTTATTATCCTTGTCAATGTTTGAATTTTTTCACGTAAAATTTTTAATGGTCAATGCTGTAATTGAGAATTGTGTAAAGTAGAATTTTTTAATGGGGAAATTTGTGGTGGAGAATTTTCAAAAAGGTGAATTTTTAAAAGTGAATTTTGTAAAAATAATTTTGTGTTAGTGGAATTTTGAACCCAAAAACGTATATTAAATTAAAAAATAATTATTTTGTCTATATTTCAACAAAAGTCCACTTCAAAATCCATCTTTCTTGAAATTCTTCTTTACAAAATTAACCTTTGTCGAAATTTGGCTTTTAAAAATTCCCTTTTTCGAAATTTCACATTAAATAATTCACCCTTTTCCAAATCCCCATTACAACAATCACCTATAAGAAAATTCTGCTTTGCAAAATTCCCTTTTTTCAAAATTCCACTTAAGGAATTCACCTTTTACGAAATTTTTCTCATAAAATGCATAAAAAGTGAAAAAGCTTGCGCGTTACCCATTGTCAACATATTCTTCTTATGGTTTTTAGTCGTGGAATTTTGTAAAGGTCAATTTTTCAAAGGGAAATTTTGTGAAGTGGTCTTTTAAAAGGAGAATTTTTGTGAAGGAAGAATTTAATGGTGGAGAATTTTTAAAAAAGGTGAATTTTTAAAATAGGACTTTATATAAGGGAATTTTGTAAAAAGAATTCTGTATTAAGAATTTCGTATGAAGGAAATTTTGACCCCAAATCAAAAACATGTATAGAATTAAAAAATTGTTTCTTGAAAATTCACACATTTCAAAATCTTTTTAAAATTCTCCTTTACAAAATTCTCTTTTAACGAATTTCGCCTTTAAAAAGTTCCCTGTTTCAAAATTCCACACTAAATAATTCACCTTTTTTAAAATTCAGCCATAAAATAATCCACTTTAGAAAATTCTCCTTTTCAAAATTCCTTTTTTCAAAATTGCACTCAAACTTAACACTTGCATTTAAAGAATTACCATTTTACGAAGTTTTGCTTCATCATTGTAAACATATTCCTCTTATTTTATTTTGTCGTAGAATTTTGTAAAAGTTAATATTGTAGAGGGGAATTTTGTAAAGGGGAATTTTGTGAACTGAAATTTTTAAAAGGAGAATTTTTTGTGTACCAGGAATTTTCTGAAGGAGAATTTTTAAAAAGGTGTATTTTTAAAAACGGAATTTCGGAAAAGAAAATTTTGTATAAGGGGAATTTTTACCCCAACCCAAAAAAATACGTATGAAATAATAATAAAGTAATATTTTATTGAATTATATTCCTTACCATAACACTTTAAATAAACTGTTTTGGACTTTCAACACAAAATTTAAAATTTTTACTTACATTCGCATCATTGACTAAAAAACAACATCCTTTATTACAGATCGAACAGGATAATCAAGCATATGATCAACCCACACGCTCAACGCCCACAAGGTAAGTACTTTCACTCTCATGTAGTTGGAAATTATTGCATTTTTGCATCACAGTGTTTCTTAACCTAAGCATAATTTATATATAACCGACATTAACCATATAAAATATCCAACAAAACCAAAAAAAAAAAAAAAAAAAAAAAAACAAAAAAAAAACCCATATCAATATACCTTAATATCATAGAACATAACATTTTTGTCATAACATAAAATTAGTTTTGATATGATTAGGAATGCCTTGCAAAATTGTACATGCCAATTATGTGATGCCCACTGTAAGCGGTAATGTTAATGAACTTTAAACCCAAACCCTGGAAATCTAACCCACCCACTAGCAGGCTAGACAGTCTAACTGCTATGCTAGGTTTAAACCATGTTAAGCTTGCTTTTATTTTGTTTTTAACTTACGAATGGACAGTCAGCCCAATCGTTATAGTGAAAGAGCTTAAAATTGAGGTTAAAAAGAATTTAGGTTCTTTAGTTAAAAACACACAACAAAAATTTATACTTCCACACTACCACACACACACACACACAGTAAATACACTCACCTTTTAAACAAAAACTTAACCTGGTATACCACATAAAAACTTAGGAACCAACAACAACAGCAACAACAACAACGTCAGCAACCACAGCGTCCCGCTAGCAGTGAACGTCCCAACATCTACATCAACGATCAACGTAATTACTATAGCACTCTGACCACAGAACCGCCACCAGCGCATGCTCCGCTAGAAGCTGTAACAGCTGATGATGGTTTTGCTTATAACTACGATACTTCCGCTGAATATGCCGAACCACAACTCACCGATTATTATGCCAATACCGAGCGTCCTTCACTATATCAACCGCAACTACCAGCAAGGTTCACAACCTATGCTCCAAAATATTTGGGAACACAGGATACCGATGACTATAACATAATCGGTTCGACTTATGTGCGTGGCACATCTAGACCACCTGTTCAGCCGAAGCCAGTACCAACAACAACCACACCAAGAACAACAACTACAAAAAGGATAGTTGTTAAAACAACCACGCCCGTACCAACAACCATCAAGAAAACCACACAACAAGTAACAACAACCCCTGCAACCACAACAACAACAACTACATCGAAACCGTACAGGTATTTTTGCTGCTTGTGTTTTTTTTTTTTTTTTGTTGCCAAAAGCTAATAGCTGCTAGTTAGTGATCATCCAAGTTTTCAAATTAATTATTTTCCAAATTTTCTATCATTTAGCAACATTTGCTTGAATGCATTAATCTTTTTTTTTAAAAAAAAAAGCTAATTAGCTGAATCTAATCGCATTTATATAATTTTACAAGTTTTTTTGAGCCACAAAATATAGATCTAATTATTGGCTTATTACACATATAGTCACAATCAGTTACATAGTCACATACATAGTCATGCCCGTAAAACTTTAATACACACACAAACACACACACACTCTTAAACATGCCCAGCATACACGCCTTTATCTGCCTTCTTTCCGAAAGTACACGCAAGAACTAAAACAGGAATGCAAAATGCTTAAATATGAACCCAAATACGCTGACATATACATATGTGGATAATCGTGGATCTGTTTTCCCAAATTCCAAAAATCATTCGAGATAATTTTCCAAAAAATGGATAGAAAATTTTTAAGCAATCCAAGCTTTTTTAAATTTATAAAATTCTTTGAGAAAATTTTCGAATCCCATCCTTGAAGATTTGTAGAAACCTTCTGTGCCAGAGAATACTTTAGTTCCAGCAAAATACTTTTTGATATAAAATATTAATAGTTTTTTGATTTCTAAAAATGCAAAATGATATGAGGAGAAAATTTTTTTATTTTTTGACTCCGAACTATGCTATAAGGTCTTTGAAAGAAGTCCTCGAAAAAATTCCGTTAAGAAAGCTGTGAAATAGAAAGAAATTAAAGTCAGTTAAGAATAAAGTCCCCTTTTAGGATTCAGTGAAGTCTTAGTGAAAAAGTGCTAGCTCAATCTGAGTCTTGAGGCAACGAATTTGTAGTAAGCGAAAAAAAAATTGTTTCCCCTTTTCAAAATTTACGGATGGAATTTCACCTTTAGAAAATTCCCCTTTATAAAAATCTTCTTTTTGAAAATTAAAGTTTTTTAAAATTCAACTTTTTTAAAATTCACCTTTGTAAAATTCCTTTTTGCCAAAATTCTCCTTTACAAAATTTCCCTTTGCAAAATTTCACTTTACAGAATTCCACTTTTGCGAAGTTTTCCGTGTAAGATACATAAAAAGTGAAAAAGTGTGCGATTTTTATCAGTATCAACTTTTTTGTATAGTTTTGTAAAGTGGAATTTTTAAAAGAGACATTTTTTTAAATGGGAATTTTCTATGGGAAAATTTTTAAAGGGAATTTTTTATGGGAAAATTTTTAAAGGGGAATTTTAAAAAGAAAAATATTGTTAAACAAAAATTAAAAGAGGTAAATTTTGTAAAGGCAAATTATGACAAGATATTTTATAAATATTTTTGTATGCGTGAAATTTTAATTCCAACCCTTTTGATAAGTCCACTCATGAAAGAATTACCATGGTAATTGTGACACCTAGCTCTTTGAACTGCAAACATGTCATATAAAACCGGGTTTGTGTCAACATTCACTTTTTACAAAATAATTTTCCCTTTTCAATATTCCTTATTTCAAAATTCAACTTGTTTGAAATTTTCTTTTTCCAAGTTCGTCCTTCGCAAAAATCTTTCTCTTCAAAATTCCCCTTAAAAAAATGTTCCTGTCCAAATTCACCTTTACAAAATTATAAAAAAAAATTTTAAGAATATATTCCCAGTTTCAAAATTCAACTTGGTTCTAATTTTCTTTTAACAATTTCATCCTTCACAAAAATCCTCCTTTTCAAAATTATCCTTAGAAAAAATGATCCTGAAGAAATTCCTTTATGTACAATACCTTTTTAAATTTAAAAAAAAAAAAATTTGAAAGAATTTGTTCCCAGTTTCAAAATTCAACTTATTTGAAATTTTCTTTTACCAAGTTCATCCTTCACAAAAATCCTCCTTTTCTAAATTACCCTTAAAGAAAATGTTCTGCACAAATTCACCTTTATAAAATTATAAAAAAAAAAGTTTTAAAGAATATGTTCCCAGTTTCAAAATTCAACTTGTTTCAAATTTTCTTTTACCAAGTTAATTCTTCACAAAAATTTTCTTTTTCAAAATTCCCCTTAAGAAATGTTCCTGCACAAATCCACCTTTACAAAATTAAAAAAAAAATTTTAAAGAATATGTTCCCAGTTTCAAAATTCAACTTGTTTGAAATTTTCTTTTAGCAAGTTCATCTTTCACAAAAATCTCCTTTCAAAATTCAACTTGCAAAAAATGTTCCTGTGCAAATTCGCCTTAACAAAATTATAAAAAAAGTTTTAAAGAATATTTTCTCAGTTTCAAAATTCGACTTGTCTGAAATTTTCTTTTATCAAGTTCAACCTTTACAAAAATCTTCCTTTTTAAAATTCCCCTCAAAAAAATGTTCATGTACAAATTCACCTTTACAAAATTAAAAAAAAAAAAAAATTAAAGAATATGTTGACACTGAAGTAACGCGCACGCTTTTTCACTTTTTTTACATTTTACAAGTAGGATTTCGTTAAAGGAAAATTTGTAACGGAGAATTTTGGTTGTTAGGATTATAAAAAAGGTGAATTTGGAAAATGGTGGTTTCTCTAAAAGATAATTTTCTTAAGGTGAATTTCTATACGGGTATTTTTGAAATGGGAATTTAAAGCCGCTCCTTACAAAACCATTGAGTCTTGAACAAATTCTGCGTCAGTTCTTTTTGGAGCCCTTTTAAATTTATTTGTAAAAGGAAAATTCTGATAACTAGCATTTTTAAAGGGACATTTTTTAAAGGAGAAATTCGTTAATGGGGAGTTTTTTAAGGTGAACTTTTAAAAAGATGAACCTTGAAAAGAGTCAATTTGCTAAGTGGAATTTTCTGAAGATGAATTTTGATAAGGAGAATTTTGACCCGCTCTCTCCCAAAAGAGGATTGTGAAAATGGTATTTTGCAGGGTTAATTTTTGGAAAGTGGAATACCGTTGAGAGGAATTTTTGTAAAAATTAATTTTAAAAGCATGAAATTCGATACAAAACCATTCAGTCCCAGTTAAAATCTGCATCAACTTATTTTGAGCGCTTTTAAAGCTTTTTTGTATGTACAGGGGAATTTCAATAAGGGGGAATTTTGTTAAAGTGAATTTTGAAAAGCGGGAATTACGAAAACAGTAAATTTGCGAAGTGGAATTTTCTGAAGATTTCGATAAGAGGAATTCTCATCCGCTCTCTTCCCGCTCCTTCCTAAAAAGGGAATTCTGTTAGTGGTATTTTTGTAAAGGTGGTTTTTGTTAAGAGGAGTTCCGTTGAGGGGAAATTTTGTGAAGGTCAATTATGAAAATTAAGCATTTTTATACGGGAAATGTTGGAAAAGACAATTTCGACCCGCTCCCTACAAAACTTTTAGGAGTGCTTTTAACTTTATTCGTAAAAGGGGAATTTTGTAGAGTGAAACTTTATGCAGGGGAATTTTCTAAAGGAGAATTTCATTAAAGAGTAATTTTTTCAAAGAGAATTTTAGAAATTTTTTAAGAAAATTAATTTTCTACAGGGGAATTTTGAAAAGGGGCATTCTGATCCGCTCCGTACAAAATCGTTGAGTCGTAGTAAAATTCTGCACCAGCTCTTTTTGGAGCGCTTTTAAGTTTATTCATAAAAGTAAAAATTATGTAAAGTGGAATTTCGTCAAGGAGATTTTTAAAAAGGGAAATTCCTTTAGAAGGGAATTTTCTAAAAGTGAATTTTAAAAAAAGAGTGAATTTCAAAAAGAGTGAATTTGCAAAGTGGAATTTTCCGAAGATGAATTTCTATACGGGGATTTCGACCCACTCTCACCTGAAAGGGGAATTCTGTTAGTGGTAATTTGTAAAGGGGATTTTTCGAAAGTTTAATTCAATTGCGAGAAAATTTTGTAAAGTTGAATTATTTCATGTGAATTATTCCTGTTTAATATAGGTTAATATTGGAAAGTGGAATTCTGCATAAGCTGTTTTTGAAGCGCTTTTAACTTTATTAGTGAAAGGGAAATTCTGTAAAGTGAAATTTTGTCAAATTATCTAAAAAAGAATTTCATTAAAGAGGAAACAAAAAAGTTTAAGTGATTTTTTAAAATTGTAAAAGGAGTGAATTTTCTAAAGGCAAATTTTATGAGGGTGAATTTTTCGGGGATTATTGAAATGGGGAATTTCGACCCGCCTTCTACAAAGCCAATGAGGCACAGTAAAATTCTGTAAAGAAAAAGGGGAATTCTATGAAGTTTTATTTTGTGAAGCATATTTTTGTAAAAGGAAGTACAAATACCCACTAAGGTGGAAATTTGTTAAAGTGAATTTTGAGAAGTAGTATTTTTTTAGAGGTGATTTTTAAAAAAGGGTGAATTGTGTTAAATGTAATTTGGAGAGGGAAAGTTCAACCCGCTCTTTTCAAAAATATTGAGTCGTCTTACTATTCTGCATCAGCTGTTTTTGGAGCGCTCAAAGCTTATTTTTTGTACAATTTATGTTTGCCAAAAGAACTGTCACTACTACCTTGTTAATTCAATCATGCGTTCACTGAGCTATAGGATAAGACTTTAAAAATTTTTTTACAAAATATGTATCACCAAGCCACAGGGATCCGCACCTTTGCCACGTACCTCTTTTTGCGCTCAGCAAGAGATTACGTCCCAGTACAATATCTCCAAATACGATGCTTCTTCATTATGCTATCTTCAAAAATAAATATGCTTAATTCAGAGGGACTTACCCAGTCAAAAAATAGGCAAGGCCATCTCCTAAGCAATACATCTTTTCCTACAGCCTAACGAGTTAAAAAAGGCATTAATATTTTAGGTGATGTACAGTAGGATTTCCCAAATGACATTTTTTTTCGAATTTCATAGTTGCTTAATATTTCTTTGAAAGCTTATGGATTAAGGTATTTTTGAGATTTTTTTAAAAATTTTTGGAAAAGGTTAAGAGGTCGCGCTAGTCAAATGTTTACTACGAACCAGGTTTTTCGGAGAATTTTTAAATTTAAAGCATAAGTTGGTAATCATTTAGAAAATAATAGGTTATAATTTTACCAACAAAGCTCTATTCCTTAGTTTAAACAATCTTTATACAACAATTGCTGTGACAGTAAAATTATATTCATTAAGTCACATAAGTAATATAAAATCATTTGTACCTATACATATATAAAAAATCAAAAGTCATAAATCAAAGTCATTTAAATTTCCCGAAATACGCAATATTTGGAATATTAGAAATCATATCGGTCACTGAAGGCTTTTTCGAAGAATATATCAGCATTCATTTGATTTTGAAGCTCGCTTGATATAAAAAAGACTTAATTTTCACCATTCATTAGGAATTATTCATCAACCAAGGTTATACCATTAGACACAGAAGAAAACATATGAAACATTACATTTGTTTATTTACTTTTGATGAGTACAAATATAAAAAAACCGAGTAACAACCATTTCTGAGTAACACAACAACAAGACTGACAATAATATTGAAAAAAATAACACACACACACACTCACACGAACTATACATCGAATGGGCTGAACATACAGAAAATGGACTTTAAAAATAGCTGCATGATATTAGCTCGAGCATGAGCATGACTCAGTGGAACGCATGTGCATGTCCTTTATTGTTTATTTCTCTAAGCTTTTTCATATTTTTACAGCATATTCCAAGAACAAAAGTTACAACCTTTAAACAGAATACCTTCTCTACACCATCTACACTCACATTCTTCAACACAACAACAAGTTAAATTCACCTGTTTAGGTATAACCTTACGCCAATCATATAGGTTTAGCAGCTAGTTAGATTATATTTGACCCAATTATAGGTTATTTGTCAGCAACATAAATTAATTTTTATTTTTTCTCTTTTTTTTTTTTGTCTCTCACACTTTAACTCCAAATACGTCCCTGAAATATCTTCGTATGCGCCATATGCACACCACTAATTGATTTACCTTTTTACACCCATCATCTCTCTCTTATTCATCTCTCAAACTCAAACGCTTTATATGCCACATAATTGTCTGTCTTTCTCTCTCCCTCTCTCTCTCTCTCTTTGTCTCTCTCTCTCTCTCTCTCTCTCTCTTTTTGACCCTCATCATCTCCATCTTAATTTGTCTCAGTTCACAATTGCCACAATTGTTACCAACAACCACGGTTGACAATGATGAAATTGAAGAGTTCATCATAAATATTGGCAAGCCTAAAAATAGCTCTAATCCACTCATACCGCTAACCAATTCAAATAGCAATAACTCACCAATTCAACTAACTCAAACACAAAATATTCAACAAAATTCGTTAGCCAATCAAAATGAAACGTTTGTACTAACACTAACGGCAAATGTGGATTTCTCCAACAGATCCAAGTCGCACGCAAACAAAACTCCTTCAAAATCCCATCTAAAACAACAATCCCCATCCTACCTGTTACAATCCAGAATAACGACGACTTCCACCTCAAAACCCGCCCCAGTCCCAAGCTCAACCTCTAAAGCAGCCACAACAACAACAACACAGCCACAGACTGCACTTAACGCACAGAGCAGTGAGCAGTTTGGTAATCAGGTCACCGATGAAAGTCAAAATATTCACGTGCAATCACTGGAACGTGGTTTCACTACGAATGAGACGCCTTCACGCACGGCAAAATATTTCCAAGAAACTGCCGATGAAACAAGTTCGCGTGGAAACTTGGTGCGTAAGAATAACGATAAACCCTATCGTGGCAAAATTACGGCTGGAGACAAGCATGAGAAAAACTCACATCAACGTGGTTCACATGCACCTCTAGGCGCCGAGTTGCCAGTGGCCCGTTTTAGCGAAAAGCAACGGCAACGCATACAAAGCTTTGTAGTTTCCGATGTTGAGCCAGAAAGTTTTAAGCCTCCACCACCTACCAGTGGCAAGGTAACGCCAATCAATCAGTTGGAAGTCGAACAAACGGCTAGTGCCAGCTCTACAACAACAACCACAATTAGATATCCGCGTACTGAGTCGTTGCTGGAATCGAAAAACTTGAAATACAGTCTAAAAACTGGAGCAAATGGCTTTAGTCTGCGAGCTCAAAACCCAGAGAGCCCGGTGGAAGAAACTTCTAGACCTATATATGAGCGTATAAGCACAACGTCGCCGGCTTATAGCACTACGGTAAAAACAACAACTCCAACAACAACTACAACACCGGTTCCAACGACAACTACAACAACCACCACTACGCGTCGCCCTTATGTAGCACCCACCTATAGAGTAGCTTTTGAAGAAGCCCAAAACAACGAAGAGGAAATCATTCCAACAACGTATGCGCCACAGTTGCGTGCCTGGCGTGGTCGGCTACAGCCATTTGTGCGTCCTGAAATAAATGGCCATGAACACAGCGTACTCGCCGCCACCAAAGAGCCTACTACAAGCAGCACAAGCACAACTACTACGAGCACTACTTCAACAACTACTACCACAACAACAACGCCCATTCCAACCACCAAATGGACCACAACCACCAGTGAGCGACCAGCTCCTAGCTTTACAGCACGTGCTGCTTCCTTCTTTAAGGATAATTTCAGTAAAACTACTGGTATGCCTGCGAACCGCTTTGTCTCACCCTACAAGAGCCTTGAGAACATCTTGCAAGAGAAGGAAGAGCGTTATGGTGCAAATTCTCTACGCAGCACCGCAAAGCCTCGTTATTACAACCCTGCACCTACGACCAAACCCACGAAAAGCTATTTCCTGATAACAGCTGCGCCAAGAAATGCCAGCATCAGCGATGCTATCTTGGCTACAATGGCTTCTAGTGGGCGTTTCGCAAATCTACGGCAAGAGGAAATTTTGAGTAGCTACGCCTCCGTTAGTCTGAAACCAACGGCTTATCCAACAAGCACTAGCACAGCGCGTACCACGCCATCGACAACGACAACAACAACAACCACGACGACAATTACCACACCTGCTCCCATCACCACGGTTGTGGCTACTTCCGCCATACGTATCGCTGCAAACGACAGCCCAAGCCATTTCCAGAAATCTCTGCCCAGCCCACTACGCATTGACACGCCACGACAGCGTGGACGCTCACGCTTTACACCCGGCACTTTGGCTTCGAATGCTTTAGAAACCGATGAGCCACCAACTACCTATGCACCCAAGTTCCGTTTTCCCAACAGCGGCTACGATCCAACCACCACTACCACCACCACCCTATCAACGACTTTGCTTGCCGGTGCAACCAAAACGAATGCCTATCGACGCAAGATTCAACGGGAACGTGTTGCTGCTGTTCAAAATCAACGCAATTCGAGTCCACAAAAGCCACAGGAGAAATACGAAATCTATAAGACGACGCAGCAGGAACGAGAGTCACAGCTCACGCCGCTCAAAACGATCAATCGTAAACCTAACGAAAATGAAGCCTTAAGCGAACGTCTTGCACCTCGAGCAGAAGCTTTGGTAGCACTTCCCATTGAGCGCAATCCAGACAATACCTTGGAAATCTCCAAGATATCTAAAGCAGCTTCTACCACTGAGCAGTTGGTCGATTTGTCCACCGAACGGCCGCTCAAGTATTTCTACTCGAACAAGTATCGCCAGCAAACTGCCGAACGCAATTTGGCAGATAGTCTGCAGAATGCCGGCTACATAAAGCCCAGCACTGGAGGACGAACGTCTAAATTCCGCGAAGCCGCAGCAACGGTACTCGAACAGCTGCAACAATTCTTGGCTGGCTCTAGTGATGAGAGCGACGACAGCGGCAATTCACAGTTCGTCAACGATGTCTCGGAACGCGAGGTGAACGCTGCAGTACAAGAGATAAAGAATCTCTATGTGACGTCCACCACAACAACAACGACAACTACACCACGTCCAACGACGACGACGACGACGACAACTACAACGCGTCCACCTACAACAACGACAACCACAACGCTGCGACCTACAACAACTGCCACGCCCTCAACGCAGGCTTACTCCAGCACACGCGTTTTTACCACAACACCCCAAACCACGCCCACAATCACCACAACACGTAGTTCTTCTTGGACACCACAACACACTGCTAAAACCACCGCCACCTACACTGCTACTTACTCAACTCCACGTTCTTCCATTTCCTCTACGTCCTTTTCACCTTCCACCAGCAGTTCTTCTACTTCCAAAACAACTCCAACTCCTACATCTATTGTTGCCGGTTCTGGTAATTCCGCCCCCAACCTGCCAGCCCCATCTACCCAGCGCGCTTCAAGAGTCAATAACGCCATCAAGACATCGATCGCTGCTGCAGCTTCAGCCGCGGGCAGATCTAAGGCCGCCACCGCTTCTGGTTTGTCCTCCTCTTCCCACTCCGTAGCTGCTGTTAGATGCTCTGATAGCACATCGAATGCCAAGTGCAACGAAATCCCTTCGAGGTATTTTATTAATTAACAAAATTAATTGTTTTTTTTTTCAAAATTTTTAGTTTGTTTCTTTTTACGTACTTTTTATTAGATTACATTTGTTTTTTTTTTGTTATTAAATTTCCGCAACGGCTTTTTGGGTATCTAAGAGCCAGTTTAATTTCTGACACCTTCTTGTTTTCTATTTTAGCTTAAAAAAAAAAAGCATTTTCATTAAAATTTTGAAAAAATACAAAAACAAAATTGAGACAAAAATATATAACGTTTCCGTGCTTGTACGCTGTAAAAATGTAGCAACATTAGCAAAAAATTAGTAAAATTATAAAAAAAAACTTGTAGATGTTTTTTAAGTTGGTGGCAGAGTTATTTAAGTTTGTTTTGTATTAGTTAGTTTATATTTTTATTTGCCAAAACAGTTGTTTTTTTTTTCTGTTCTAGTTGCACCTTAGCTTAAACAAATTTCCCCGATAAATTTCTTCCCGTGAGAACCAAAAAGTTTTTAGATAATGCACAATTTTTTATAAATGCACTGATTCTCAATATAATCCTTCTTTACTCTGGCATATGTACTTTGCTTAACAATAATCGAAACAGGCTTACTAAGTGGGAAGAAATTTTGTTAACCTTGCTATTTGATCCTTTTTTAACATTCCTTTCAATATGACGTCAAAGTCAAAATCGTAACATTTGATGGAAGTTTTTATACCTCTTTAAGATTCTTCATAAGTTTACTGAGAAGTCAGTTGGGAAGTTTATGAAAGAAATTAACTGTCCTCTATATCGGTCCCTAAATTGTTGTATACAATAATTATTTTTGGTAGAATTTTACTTTTGCATTTTCAGAAATAATAAAAGCAAGAATAGTTACGTTTGAATGGGAGCTTTAACACCTCTACGACCAACGAAATTGTTGGAACTGGAGAATAGTTATACGGCAACTTAGTTGTGTAGTATTCTAAGTTAAGTTTCCCCTATTTAGTTTCCTGGCATAATATATAGTACATAAGGAAGTATACAACTAATCAAAAAGGACTTTATCAACAAATGTATGAACCAAAAAATATTACGCGGCATAACTTGGGCCTAAATGTACCAACGCATACATTTATGGCTGAAGAAAAAAACTTTATGAGAATCGAAACTCTTAAGAAACGAAAGATAAATTGAAGATTACACAGGCACGCACAAAACAAGTTTAAGCTTAAGAGTCCCACATCCACCATTTTTGAAAAATGTTGTCACTCTGAATACCAACCCGTACCCACAACTTATGATTTTATGACAAATTTTGGAAAAAAATTCGGGTTTTTCGATAAAAACTGATCAATAACTGGTTCGAAATTTATATTTTTCCAAAATTTTGTCTCGGTTATTATAATTTTCGAAGAATTTCCGTGAGAAATACGATCACACAGTCAAAACTTATGACTTGATAGAAATTTCGGCGAAAACAGCGGTTTTTGGATAAAACATTAGCCAAAAATGGGTCTAAATCAATTTTTTTTTCTCCAAATATTGACACGATTTGATATTTTGGCACTTTGATATATTTTGTAAAGCTGAACACAATTTCAACGATACTCAAGGTTTTCTTTCCCCAAAACTTATAACTCCACAGCCAATTTAAAAAAATGTGTGTTTTTTGGATGAGAGCTGACCCAAAAATGCGGCGAAAGTGTTTTTTTTTCCTTTATACTGATCATATATATCTTTTATGCAACCTTTTTTCGCCGCAAACCTAATTTTTGGTCCTTTATTTTGGCCAATATGTCATTACCACAAAAATTTTTCACGGCAAATGTGATTTCGCAACCAAAGCATATTATTTTCCGATAAATTCCGGTGGAAATTGTGACTTATGGGTGAAAGCTGAATCAAAAATGGGTCATTGCGGTTTTGCTGGAAAAATTTTTGCCAAGATGGGTCAAAATTTTCTTCATTCCAATTTTAACCAGATATTTAATTTTTTAAATTTATATTACCGCTAAACATCTTTTCGAAGTTAAAAACGAATGATATCACTACGGCTTTCAACAAAAATTTGCATTTGCAAACTGACCCAACAATAGATCTAATTTGATCGGTTTTCTAAATTTTGTTCAGAATTATTATATCCGTAGGTTTTTCTTACACGTGAACACACTTTCGTAATCAAAAAACATAATTTTATGATGAATTTAGAAAAAAATTACGATTTATTCGAAAAAATTTCACCCTAAATAGATCGAAATTTATCTTTTACAAAAATTTGACCAGATATAAATCATATTCATCAAAGGTGAGATGACCAGCGTACAACGTCACGTAAACGTTACTTTTTTAATGAAAATAGCCATTTTTTTTTTAAGCCAAACAAACACTCTGTAACATAAACTTATGTAAAAGCAAAAAATAAAAATAACTAGTTATGAGTTTCAATTTTTTTTTTTTCTAATAAATATTTCTAGCTAACATTTTTATTTAAAAACCTCTCTGTATTCGCACCTGTTGGCCAAAAGTAGTTGCAGCTCAAAGTTATATAAAAAATTTTAAAAAAATTAAAAATGCACTTTCAACAATTTTTTCTTGTTAGAAAATTAACCCAAAGCAGCCCCTTTCGAAAAAAACTGACCCACTCGCTCTACTGTATAATACTTAAAACTTCAAATTAAAATTGAATCTTCAACCTTTTCAAATCTACTTCAAAGCAGCAAATTAAAACAATTTTCTCTCGCCCACTTAGCGATCCTGTACCAAAACCCCGTAACCACTGTTTTAAACCCTTTTCCTACATATATTAATTAAACCTTCTAACACGTTTAACAAAACCTATTTTTTCAACATACTTTTAGGTTCTCACTGTTACACTTTTTTTATCAATTATCACTTGCTATTGATCTATGCTTTTATTTTCTAAATCTTTTCAGCTGTTGGGTAAATCTTTGCTTTTGCTTATAGCATTTACTTTAAGCATTTAATGCTTAAACTTAGTTTGTATAAAATTTTTGCATGTTTAAGTTAGTATTTCATGCTTGAAAATTCATTAGTTTTTAGTCATATATAAATCTTGAACTAACTCATTAACATCACAACATCACTTCATCAATTCATTAGTTGTAATTTGTACGATAAGCAATTTTGCCTTAAAGCAAAACTACTTTTTAGAGTGTTGTTTGTTTTGTTTGTGTTAAAAAAAAAAAAAAAAAATGTCTTGTAATTTTTTGAATGTTTTGATAAATGTTTATTTTTAAACAAAATAAAATATATTTTTAACAAAATTTTTAATATTCTTTATGGTGTGTCTAGAACAAATGCCAATGCAAATCGTGTACGTGGAGGCTCACAGTTTGTTAATCAAGATCGCGATGTGGCAGCGCCCGTGACCAACAGCAGAGGCACACATCCTCCGTAAGTATTTAAAAGTCCTCGAAACTATAGCTAGTTATTAATATTTAATGCTTTTTTCTAATGGCAGTCGCACACGTCCCACCCTGAAGCCATCTGGTGTAATTGTCTCAAAGGCTCAAGAATTTGTGGACATCTATAGATTCCCACCCAGCAGACCTGATCCCATCTATCCTCAACCTACAGCGGACAAGACCGCTGCAAAGTGCCGCAAAGATGTCTGCCTGTTGCCCGATTGTTATTGCGGCGGCAAGGAAATTCCCGGTAAGTCAATTATTCCAACGGAACTCCACCAATTTTAGGCATACCTCGACTCGTCAAGTGGTCAGTAGCCATAGAGACATTTTTTTCAATTCTAACACAATTTTTACTCACCTTCTACGCCTATATCAGGCGATCTGAGCGTTACAGAAACGCCACAAATGGTGCTGATTACCTTCGATGATGCCGTTAGTGTGCTTAATATTGATACCTATGGCGAGCTCTTCAATAATAAGTCGCGTGTTAATCCCAACGGCTGTCCTTTGCGTGCCACTTTTTATGTCTCGCACGAATGGACAGATTATGGCATGGTTCAGGACTTGTACGCTGACGGACATGAGATGGCTTCGCATTCCGTGTCGTAAGTGTAGCCTTCATCAACGCATTTGGATTGTTAAGCTGCCTGCTTTGTGTGTTTTTCCCTCGCCAAAAATCAACTTCATCACTGAACTCTACTGCTGCCTTATCATATCTTCGATATATATTTTTATTATTAATTGTCTTCGGCATGTTTTTGGTTTTAGCACAAAAACAAATTTTGTAAAAACCAAAATTATTTCATATTTTTAACTATTTCTTTCCTTCTTCTTTTTTGCTTTCATGACATCAATCAACTTAATCATTATAAAAATTAAAATAAAAATATAAATTTATTTATATCAACGTTTCACTTACGCTGCATGTTTTGATTGTTACCCATGCCACGCCTCGTCCGTAGGTGAACTACCTGTCGAAAATGTGCCACAAATTGTTCTATTGACATTTGACGATTCTGTCAATGACCTCAATAAGCAATTATATATTGATCTATTCGAAAAGGGGCGTGTCAATCCAAATGGTTGCCCCATAACGGCCACCTTTTATGTCTCTCACGAATGGACTGATTACAGTCAAGTGCAAAATCTTTACTCCGAAGGCCATGAAATGGCATCGCATACCATTTCGTAAGTACAAAATTGTAGAACAACAACAACAATAGTTAAAGTACTAGCAAAAAAATACAGTAAAATTAAAGTAGAACTCACACCAACACTCACACCCAATAACTTGTAGAAAATTGTAAAAAAAACTTAAAACAAACTGCACACCCGTAAAAATTAATTCATATACTACCATTATTTCTGGGTACGCCCTAATATTTTGACATATCTTAAAAATATTGAAACCCATAAAATTCTAGCATTATTTTTTTACTTGATGACTAAAGATTCAAGAAAAATATAAAATCAGTTTTATAAATTAAAAGTTATGAGAAGTTATGAGAAGTCATTCGAACTAGAATTTAAGTCTTGTAATTGTACCTTAAGGTTACTTTAAATCAGTGATGGGCAAGTACTTAGCACGAGAACAGGGTTGCATTTGAGAAATGTAAAAAATTTTTGGTTTGCTTCTTTGATTTACAAATTTTTTTTTTTTAACCTAGTGGAAAGTGAAAAATTTTCCTTTTTACCAGGAACATAAAAATATTCTTGAGGAAACATTCCGAGTATAAATCCGGAAGTAAATTTTCCATTAAGAATAGTATTAATTTAATTTCTGGTATTCAATTTTTTTTTAACCTAGTGGGAAGTGAAAAATTTTTGTTTTTAACGAAAACATAAAAGTGTTCTTGAGGAAACATTCCGAGTATAAATCCGGAAGTAAATTTTCCATTAAGAATAGTATTAATTTAATTTCTGGTATTACATTTTTTTTTTTAACCTAGTGGGAAGTGACAAATTTTTGTTTTTACCGGGAACATAAAAATGTTCTTGAGGAAACATTCCGAGTATAAATCTGAAAGTAAATTGTCCATTAAAAATAGTATTAATTTAATTTCTGATATTAAATTTCGTAACCTTTTTCTGACTTTTGAAAGTTGCAATAAAAAAACAATTTTCTTCCCATCATATTTAAAACTGATTGAGAAAAAAAAAACAAAACGCTCTCTTGAACTTTCTAGTTACTTTACTGCCCCAAAGAAATATTGAGATACCCACCAATTTACAGTGACAGCAAAAAATCAAAAAAAAAATCTATAGTTTCTCAATAACTCATTTTTACTAACAAAACACTTTCCGTTATCTGCTCCAAGAAAATTATACTTACATCTTCCGTAAAAATGTATTCTAAAGCTACTGAAAATTTATTAACATTAACATAGAAAATTCTTTTTAAGAAAAAAAAAAAGTTTTCAAACTTAAAAGCCCTAAAATTGCAAAATTTTGTGCCTTAAAATAATCAGCCCAATCATGAAACATTTTCACCCGGGAGTTGTAAATGGGAGTTTCCCATTTTAAGATAGCAGATAACGATATTTCATTTCTTTTATTTTACACTCATAAATATTGGCGGTTGATGAACAAAATTGCATAAAAAGTTCCAAAAAGTATTTTAACTTTATCTTAAAAACGTATACTCCCATTTACAACTTCCGAGAGAGAATGTTTCATAATTGGGCTGATAGCCTTACAAAATTTTAAAAAATTTTTTTTTAAATCAACTTTAATATATGACAGTTTTCATTTTACAGTAAAATATAAACAAAAAACTAATTTTTTTTAAAAACTCGGTCTTAAATATTCCTTTTCTCACTCTAATACCCTTTATGAAGCGATTCTACATTGTGTTAATCATTAGGCATCTTGGAATTTTTGAAAAAAAATTTCTTTTCAGAGCAAAAAATAACTTTTTGTATGGAAAACTTTTTTGGTTTTCAGAGTTTTTTTTCTAAAAGCAATCTTTTTTGCAGCTTAATTATTGGTTTTTAACAATTCACAATTATGACCACGACAACCACTAAAAGAAACAAAAAGAAACTCTTTTTAACAAATTGTGGGAAGCCTGAGAGTTAACACATCGCGACATCGTATTCTGGAGGGCACTACCACGGAATGAAGGTGGCTTATTTGAAAAATAATGTCCCATACATAAATTTATTTTGTTTGCATTTTGTTCTCTCATTAGCAAATAGACTTATGGAAGGAAGTTAGCGCTTCGGACTGTTATGCAACGGTGGCGATGGTTCACGGTTCAATTCCTGGTGATGACAGATAAAATAATGTTTGTTAGTCTGCAATTTTTCATCTAAATCTTTGCTTATGTAAAATTTTAATAACCGAAAATAGAAATATAGTTAACCAGATCTGGTTGAGGATTGAACCTGGGAGTAACTCAAATCAACAAATCATATTAAGAAGTCACTTATCAACTGAATCACAAAAAAAAAGAATTTGCGAGCCCTTCCAAGAAACACTTGGCAAAATCTTCTTGAAATTTTTATTTACAATTGTAAAAAAATACTTGGTTTAAGATGGAAGTAAGGAATATTTTGCCTTAGTTTATATTGCAAAAAGATATAAACGCTGTAAAATAGTAAAAGAAAGCCTTTTCCAAGCTTGAATCTTACGTTTCTAAGCTTGTTTAAAGCTTATTTTTGATCCAATAACCATATACATAAGACATATGAACTATTCATGATATCAATGTATGATACACACAAAAGAAAAAACACGAGAACACGAGTATTTTATAAGCCTAGTGTCATGAAAAATACAAGAGGAACATGATGAATGTTTCCATTATTTTTTGTTAATCAAATTTTATGTACAAATACGACGATAACAAGAACAGCTCATGAGATAAATGAAAAAAATGTATGAATCTCGTGTATAATATAAAGGAAACGTGAACTACTTTATGAACTTAGTTACTGAAATGCATATAATTCATGAACAAAAACAAGGACAGCATAAATAGTTCATTGACTTTAAGTTAATAAATTAACTTTGGCGGACCTCAGATTCAAATTCGCATGTTGATATAGCACTCCGCCACACATAAAACAATCTACACTTGTTTCTCTTGATTTTACTTTCTCTCTTACTTATCTATCTCCTCATTTCCGAGCCAATGCAGACTTGACTGAATAGGTTTGACACCTGAAATCCTTGGTTCAAAGAAAAACATTATGGCGTGTCGGTCTTCATAGAAAAAAAATCTCATTAAGATCAGATTCAATTTTTTGGGTAAAAAAGCGGGTATATTTGAATGACTGTATTTCTGTTATTTTATTTAATATCAAAATAATTTTTTTGTTATAATTTTAGTTAATTTTTTAGTTATAAATTTTTTTTTTTGTTTTTTTTTTGTTTTTGCTCAATAGTTATGGTTACACAGCGCGTAAAAGTTGAGGTCGCGAACGTAGGGTTTTTTGCAGCTTGCACGATAACTCCTCTCTAGGTAGCCTGAAACAAAAACATTTTAAAAAATTAAAAAATTAGAACAGTTTTGCCTTCTACGTACACCAAGAAAAAAATTAAAATTAAAAAATGCTGCATAAATGAAAAAAAAAATTTAGCTTTTATTACACGACCCTATAAATTAAATTGCACCTTTTAAATTAAAAAATAGCCACAAAAAGTTTTTTTATTTTGTTGGTTAACGCAGAGCGTGTTTAATTATTAAAAAAATAAAACAAGATTTGAGTTAACCGGACGAATACTTTTCGAATTAGAGTGCAAGCCATTTCAAAACATATCATTTTGAGAAAAACGCGTTAAAAAATAGACGCGTTATAAACTTAAATATCTCTTAAACGGCTCTAAATTTTATTCTGAAATTATTTTTACACATTCTTAAGATAATTTACAAAAAAATTAAATTAATTGAGAGGACTGAGATCATGTATATCTGCATGAAAACGGCAGTGCTTTATACATAAACTCATATATGAGTGCACTCAGCTCATGAATAGAAACACAAAACTAGTTTTAGACACTCACACAGAAATTTTCTGTGCGACAAATTTGTGAAAGTTTTTATATTTACAAAACGTATTCTTGCATTTCACATGTGCTTGTGTTCTCAAGTGGCTCATGTGACTCAAATCATGTACAATCACTTGCAGCTTATATAAAAGTACTTATGAACAGTGAACGCATAACTTTGTAGATTTTTTATAAACATATACATAATTAATATTTTCAGTGATGGTCTACAAAACTTTTGAAACACCCTCTTAATTAACTTAGGTACATCTTTTCAAACCCTTAGCAGCGGTTAACTTTTCTTTTTTAAGTTAAACTTCGCAAACTTAATTATTTCAGAAACCGATACTTGTACTTAGATTTTTTTTTTTCATGTGGTATTTCAATTTTCAACCTTCATTTCATGGCGGTGTTATTTTCTTATAGATTTTATTGATTTCTGGAATGAAAGCCTATTATTTATTGGGCCAAAAAAAGTTAGAAATCGGGTTTTTTGTCATTTCATACTTCAATAATAAAGAAAAAAATCTTTTCAAACTCATTGAAACATTTAACAAAAAAGCTTTTTTTAATTAATTAACACAAACAATCATCACTGTTAACACACTACAAACAAAAACTTGCACACAGTTTTTATATTAATTGTATAATTTATATATAAAAGTAAATATTAACCTTATTCATTATTTTATTTTAACTAAAAAATTAAAATTAAAAAACACTTAAATTTAAATTTTAAATAAAAATTTAATTGAAATTTAAATTTTAAATAAAAATTTAATAGAAATTTAAATTTTAAATTAAAACTTAATTAATTTATTATAAATTTAAAATAATAATAACAATTAATAACATCGTTTTAATTGAACTTTCTAATATTTTAATTAACAAATATTTTATATTTGAAATTAAGCTATTTATCATTAAGAAATAACACTAAACTAAGTGTGGTTTTGGAACACTCAATACTTAATTTTGGTTTTTGCATACAATTTTAAATGATATCTTTTGCCTTCCACCATTTGACAAACAGTCACAGCTTTGGCGAGCAATTCTCACAGAAGAAATGGAATCGCGAAATCTCCGGCCAACGAGAAATACTAGCCGCCTATGGCGGTGTTAAGCTATCCGATGTGCGCGGCATGCGTGCACCTTTCCTCTCCGTGGGTGGCAATAAAATGTACAAAATGCTTTACGACTCTAACTTTACATACGATTCCTCAATGCCGGTCTATGAAAATCGTCCACCATCCTGGCCCTATACTTTGGACTATAAAATTTTCCATGACTGCATGATACCACCCTGTCCGACGCGTAGCTATCCGGGTGTCTGGCAAGTGCCGATGGTGATGTGGCAAGATTTAAATGGCGGACGCTGTTCTATGGGAGATGCCTGCTCGAACCCCAGCGAGGCAGATCAAGTGACCAAGATGATAATGAAGAACTTTGAGCGTCACTATACGACAAACAGGTGGGACAAACTTCAACTTGCTTTTCAAGTGTCAAAATTACTTTTTATACAATTTTATTTTTTTATCTTCTCAGAGCACCCTTTGGCTTGTTCTATCATGCTGCCTGGTTCACTCAGCCTCATCACAAGGAGGGCTTTATTAAATTCCTCGATGCTATTAATGCCATGCCTGATGTATGGATCGTTACCAATTGGCAGGCGCTACAGTGGGTGCGTGATCCCACGCCTATATCCAGAATTAACTCCTTTCAGCCATTCCAGTGCGATTATTCGGTAAGTTTGTTGTCTTAGTTTAAAAATTTCAATGACTCACATTTAAAATTTTCAAGGATCGTCCAAAACGTTGCAACAATCCTAAGGTCTGCAATCTGTGGCACAAATCCGGCGTACGTTATATGAAGACCTGTCAGCCCTGTCCTGATATCTATCCATGGACTGGCAAAACTGGCATACGTTCATCACGCATTGATAACGAAATCGAAAACGATACGACAGCAACAGCGACAGCGTAAATGTTTAGTTAAAGAGGAAAAACTAAGAAATTAGTAAAAAGTTTTCATTGTAAAAAGCTCACACACACATACACACACCAAACACACACACATAAACATTAAATAAATTGTGACAAAAGCATGTGCGTCAATTTTTGACGACAACTGTAACTAATTTTATGCTCACAAAAAAACGAACAGAGAGCGAAAAATAAACATGTACGCGTGAACAGCACAAAATATGAGCTTCACTCAAGTTTGTCACACAATTTTAGCTAATTGTTAATTTTCGTTTTATATCAAAATTATTTAAACCTAAATTTTTAACATTTTTTTTTTTTTGTTTTGTTTTTACCTTCCTTGATATTTATTAGTAACTCAAAATTTTTTAATATTAAATATATACCTAAGTTTAAGCTAAACAAAATGGCCACATCTGAGCGCAATATTAGCTAATTATTAAGTTACTACATATTTATATAAAAAAAAAAAAATATTATATTAAAAAAAAATGTAAAAAACAGTTAAACAAAACTGCAAAAAATAATTAATTTGTTCTTTTAGTTTTAAGCCAGAAAAACTTTAAAGCAACAGATAAGTAATTATAATGAATGTGATAATAAAAAAAGATAAAAAGAAAGATTTAAAAATGCACCACTTCATTAAATTGAGGTTAGGTTCTAAGCAGCTTAATTTTCAAAACATCCATCGTATAAAATTCACAATATTTTCATTAAACTCTGTTAAATCATAAACTTTTTACTGTCCATAGAAAAAATTTCTTAAAAAAATCATTAAAAATTCCCATAAAACTGGCAGTATTCAAATTTATTTGCATATATCACTCAATTTCACTGTTCTTTATTATGTTTAAAGTATTATAAATAAGTTTTAAACACAAATTTCTCACTTATATTTCTTAATCATGCTTTCTTAACTTCGTTTATCTTCTTTTATTTCTTATTTCTAAAGAGTACGTAAATCTCTTTTTTTCATACTCAAAATCTTTTAATCTATTGCTACTACTTTCAAAAATCTGCTTTCCATATAGCCTTTGAAATCTAATATTTTTTCATAATTTATACCATTCACCACATTTTCAATGTTATAGCATGCTAACATAACTTAGAGAAATATAAATTTTTACCTTAAATCTACACTATAAATTAACTTCTTGTAAATTTTACTAGAGTTTTCAAAATACTCAAAATACTAATATTAACAAATTATGTAAAATACTAATATTGGCATTCAAAATTTTTATTATTTTGTTTTTATTTTTTAACCACAATGTTTCTTTTTACTTAACTCCTAAGTTAATTAAGGTTAAGATAAAAAACAAACAAAAAAAAAATAATAAAACCTTGCCAATAGTTTCTCGTTTAACTCATCTAAAGTTGCTCTAATGTGCATCTTAGAAATATTAAATTTAAATATGTTTATTTAATATTTCAAGCTTGTTAAACATTATTTAAGTGTTTGTTTAATAAATCATTATGTAAGTTATGTTTATGCTTACGTTAGACGTACGTAAAAATTTGACAAAAAATTCGAAGTATTATGAAAAATGCAAAAATTTTTTGCATATGTAAATTATTTTTATTATTATTAGAATTTTTTTTAATTTTAAAATTATATTCAAAAGTTAAGCTTGAGTGTGGTTCGTATTTTGTGTTGTATTGCGCGAGAAAACTAAAATAAAATGACTTAAATAAAACGAAATACAGATGAAGAGCGTTTTTATTTGGGCGCCTGAAATGGTTTTTTAAGTTATGAACAGATAAAAAAGGCAGTGCAGGGCACTAAAGGTGAGTTTTACTAAGTTTTTCTTATACTGACAGGTAAAATTTTTTTTGTCTTAATGTAGTTCTATTCATATTAATTCCATAAGGAAATGAAAGCTTTCTTAAGAAAAACTACTCATACTTGCCTCATATATTTTTGAACCGCTCTATGTATTTTACAGTTTTGCGGATTTTGAAAAACTAGTGACACTCAATGGCACAATTGACTTCCCACATCTATTTGGAAATATAACGATAATGCTCTTTTCTATGATGAAATTTTTAAGTGTTTCACTCTGTCTGTCCCTTTTATAATTGAGAAAATCTCTTCTTCTTCTTCTTCTGCCTGGTACAACAAAGAGCTGCTGTAACTTCGGAATAAATTTTTGTATATATATTTAATTTCTCGGTCTTCTGCCAACCTCGTGAGATACCTTCATGCCTATAATATTTTCATTCGATTTCTCTGAAAATCTTAATATTATTTACCTTCTTGATTCATATTCAAACTAGACTGATCACTGATAGACAATTTTTGAATATCAAGAGAAAACTTGATAACTATTCTTCCACCGTTTAAAGGTCAGAAATATGCCCAGACGATCCCGACATAATTTCAAATCGTTTTTTACCTTTTCAGTCAGTCCATCAATAATAATCAACTCGATATACTTCTCTTCTTTGTGAATTTGCTCCCAAGCAATCTATCTCAGTTTGTGCCGGGTCATCAAAGAAGTGTCCCAGTCAGCAATGGCAGCACTGCGAAGCCCTACTTGCAGGCCTTCATATGGATTTCGAAGTGCTTCCACACTCATATCCAAGTATACTTTCTTTTTTATATGAAATGGGAAAATTTTGCAGGCCTTCCGCTACGATAGCTCAAAAGAGGCCTGATAGAAGCACTTCTTAAGAATGGCTAAAAGAATGGGTCAACAAAAAGTATTGAAAAAATATTTTTTTCTGTTAAACCTTTTTCTTTTTTTTATAAATTCTATTATTTTATCTTCTCTCCAATGTTTTTTATGTCAGATTAATTTCAATCTATAAACATTGATACAGCAGTAAGAAGGGCCATTATTAGGTCTGTTTCCGTACGCACTTCAAGTAAAGTTCGAGTAAAGTTCGGGTAATAGAGAGTAATTTGATTATTTGTCAAAATGAGAAAATTTGTCAAAAAGTACGGAAACGCTTTCAAGTAAGTTTCAAGCACAACACCTGTTTTTTGAAAACAATAAAATTTAATTGCTGTGTTTCTGTATTTAAAACGTTTTCGTAAGCGTTGATTTGGTAATTTTAACTATTTTTATTAATTTTCTAACCAATTGCATACATTTTGTTCGCAATACAATGCAGAAATTTAATTTTATCACTTTGACAATCAGCTGTTTGAAGCTCGAGATTCGTGCTCGAAGAAATTTTTCAAGTAAAGTTCGAGTAATAGAGAGCCACAAAAAGTGACATTTTGCTTGTTCTTCTTCTCTCTCGAGCTGGAAAAATGTGTACGGAAACGCTTTCGAGTAACTTCAAGTTACTTGAAGTGAGTACGGAAACAGACCTATTATGTCATATTTTAAAACTGACATATATTTTCACTTTAAACGAAAAAGTTGCCCTGAAGTATATGAAAAGTTAGTCTTTGAAGGGAAAAAAGTTTGTTGTGCTGCCTTTTGTGCAGAAAAAGAAGGCCTTCAAGAAGGACTCATAAGAGCAGCGAGGAAAGTATGTGTTTGGTCTTCAAAAGTAGCAGTCAATGCAGGCCTTCGTATGAAGAGCGCTGGCTTAATTGCCTTTTGGGGTATGATCTGGCGTTGTCATGATGGAACTCAACACCTTTTTTTGTTGTTCAATTCTGGGCGTTTTATTTGAATTGCTTGTTTTAATATCGTTAATTCTTAACAATAGAGAACAGAATCGATCGTTTGATCAAGCTCAAAATTAACAATTGCCTTACAATCCCACCAGACGCAAAGCATTAGATTTCTTGCTGTCAATCCAGGCTTAGCCAGCGTTTGCAAAGGTTCACCTTCCTTCGTCTATGACCTTTATCGCACATTATTGTCATACGTCATCTACTTTTCGTTGCCCGTAATCATTCGCTTCATAAATGGTTCGATTTCGTTTTGTTTTAGCAGTGATTTGTAAATGAATATTCGGTCATTTAAATTTGCTGTTAATTCATGTGACACCCAAACATCGAGCTTCTTTGTGTATCCTTCTGTGGTTAATATCTGTTCGGTGATGAATTCTATAGCAATTTCCTTGCTGCTTATATTCCGGTCATAATTTCATCGACTTTTTCAGTGATTGGTCGACCAGAGCGAGGTGCATCTTTAACATCAAAATTATCAGATCGAAAACGAGCAAAGCACTTCGCTGCTGCTTTTCTAGTTGCAGCATCGTCTCCGTAAACTTCACAAATTTTTTCAGCAGCCTGCGGCGGATTCTTATTTACTTACTTAGCGGGCGCTTACAACCGTTGGTCGGTTTTGGCCTCGTCTTAGAAATTGCGCCAGCCTCTTTTGTCGTACGCTTGCTGACGCCAGTTAGAAACTCCAGGCATCATCAGGTTATCCAATGCCTAGTCTTTCCAACGAAGACCAGACTTTCTTGTCTTAAAGAGCGTGAGTTCTCAATTACCTACTGAGCCAAAAATAACCCAAAAAAAACCTATTGGCAAGAGTTGTCCTTCGTTTAATCTCAATACTGATATCATTGGAGGAGTTAATGCTGGATCCCAGGTAAACTAAGTCCTTAGCAACTTCAAAAGAGGTATTGTTAACAGTGACATGGTTTCCATGACTCTGGGACTGTTTAATTGTTGACACATGATACTTCGTTTTATCATGTGAGTGTTTTTAGTTCACTGCAAGATCCATTCGACTCGACTCTTTTTGTAGCTTGAAGAATACTACACTGACTTCACGCGTATTATAGCCAATGATGTCAATATCAATAACACTCTGAAACCTCGCTTGGTATCGAAGAGAATTCCAAAAATACGTATGAATTTTTCAGGAATGCCAAACTCAGGCATGATGGAATAAAGGTGATTCCTTGTGGAACTGTCGAAGGCTGCTTTGAAATCGACAAAAAGATGGTGCGTCTCGATTTGTTTTTTTATGATCTTTTCCAAGATTTGTCGGAGCGTAAAAATCTGGTTGATGGTGGCCTTTGGAGATCTGAAGCCATACTGATGAGTTCCAATCAGTTGAATTATGATGGGATTCAGACTTTCACATAATACGCACGACAGGACCTTATGTGCGATATTAAAAAGGTGTACACCACGATAGTTAGCGCAACTCAATTTTCTCGAGGATTGGGCAGTGCTCACTAAGAAATCAATCGATTGGAATGCATTCCTCCTACCATATTCTGCAAAGAAGCTTATGATTGCATATAAACAGAGCTTCGCCCTCGATCTTAAACAGCTCAACCGATAGATCTTCGGTTCCTGAAGCTTTGACGCAAATGACGATCTTGAGCTGTTAAGACCTCGTTAAAGTCGGGCAGCCAAGCTTCAACACTTTCAACCATAATTGGGGTTTTCGGGAAATTATTTCTATTATCGAGATTGTTGCAGCGTCGCTATTGAGAAGACTAGAGAAGTTATCCCTCCATAACATCAGTGCACTTTAGATATCTGACATTAAATTTCCATGTTCATCCTTGCAGGAAGAGGCTCCGACCTTAAAACCAACGTTCAGGCTCTCTTAAAAATGTTCATCTCTAAAAATTTAAATATTAACTTGTGAGAATCTTGAACGAAATGACTACGAATTCAATTTCCACCTTAGATAGTTAATCTTGTTAAATTATCGTTGTTTCAAGTTTTGTTATGTATATTTGTGAAATGCAAAATTAATTTCCTGTTAATTACACTGTTCAACAAAATCCAACATTATCTAAAAAAAAACAATGTACCTTTAATGGATACTATTAGAAGAATCCAAAGAGACTTATACGTTTATCAGCGTTTTGAAAGTTTACATGTGCGGTTTATTTCAGGGAGAGAGTTAAGGGATGCTGCATCTGCTCATTTTTATTAAATTTGAGGTAGCTAGTTTGTATGAAGAAACCGTGTAACTTTAAAAGAAAAACGCCAAAAAAACTAAAAATATTTTTGAATTTTGGTTGAACAAAAAAAGTTTTGACAAAAATTCAAATTCGACCAATTTACAAACTCTCCTGAAACTGAATTTAATATCAATTCAAAATTTTTCATTTTTTTAAAAATAGCTTATTATCTTTTCGAAGGATGAGAACTCCCTGCAAAAAATATAAATGAATTCTCAAAGCATTTCTTCTTAAGCTTTTGAAAAGTTTTTATCAAATTGGTAAAAAGTTACACTCACCAAAGTCAGTTAACTTTTGAGGGGAAATTAAATTGGAAAAATTTAAAAGCACGCTTCCGCCGATTTTCAAATTTGGAATCAATGGTACAAAAACCATCGAAAAAAGTTATAAAATCTGTTTCAAGAAAATAGTTTTGTTCAGTGTGTTAAGTAGTGTAATTTACAGAAGGAGTCAATAAACTGTCTATTACTTTTTAAAAGACCCTTTTTAGCTTCAAAAGCGTAGTTCTCCATATAACTAAAAACCTTGCAAGTTATTGTTTTCGACCAATGGTTTTGCTCACTAATAAGAGCAACAACAAATCACCAACACGTTTCTGAGTTAAACCAGGTGTTTCTTGCAGTTCTAATTAAATTATAAACTACAATCATAAATAACATCTAGAAAAACAATAACAACAAGAAAGCAAAACCATAATTAAGAGGTTACAACCTATGGCGTGCAGGCGATAGAAACTCATAAAAACCAGTTTGCACTGTAGCTTCCATCAAATACTGATAAAAATCCGTGTCGTCCTGTAAACAAGGCCAAAAAGTGAAGTGTTAGCAAAGTGTGCACAACCCTCAGCACAAGCAATATTGGAGATGTACTTCAACGTGGTTGCAATTTTTATGCTATTTGGTCTTCTATGTGCTCGAACACTTGCGGAGGAAAAACTTGAACTTGACCAAGTTGTGACTTGTAATCGTACCGCACAACAAGGACTCATAAAGCGTTTCGGACTCAATGAACAGCTTTTCAATGCATGTGAGCGTAAGCAAGAAGACGAAAGAGAACGAGTTCGGCGTGGCATTGAACCCATTTTCAAGGGCAAACCAAAAGAACGTTCTGCCATTTTGGCCAGTAAGTTTCATCTGGACGCATTGAATTTTGATCAGACTCTTTCTCTAGTCAAGTTGGTGAATAAAATTGCCAAAGAGTATTTGTCAAAATGTCCACCAACTATTTACTATGACAGTCATGTGGAAAAATCGGAAAGCATGATACTGGAAAATTTATTTAAAGTAAGTTTTTGTTTAAATTTTCTGATGAAAATTTAAGGTAATGGTTTTTTTTAAGACTTTTCCCACCACTTTTTATCACGGTGACATAAATGAGCAATACGTGGCACGTCAGCCGAACTTCTCCAAACACATTGACAACAACTGCAAGAGTTATATACTATTTCTTACCGATCCGCTGATGACACGCAAAATTATTGGTCCTCAAACTGAAAGTCGTGTTGTGGTCATCTCACGCTCATCTCAGTGGAAGTTGCGAGATTTTTTAGCCTCCGAAACATCATCGAATATTCTTAATTTGCTAGTCATAGGCGAATCGCTAATGGCGGATCCCAATCGGGTTAGTATTTATTAAAACGAGTACTTTTATAGTCACTAATTGAATGTACCTAGGAACGCCCTTATGTGTTATATACACACAAACTGTATACCGATGGCCTGGGTTCGAATACACCGGTGGTCTTGACGAGCTGGATTAAAGGCATGCTTTCGAGACCTCACATTAATCTCTTTCCCCCCAAACTGGAGTCCGGTTTTGCTGGGCATCGTTTTCAAATTGCCGCCGTAAGCCAGCCGCCTTTTATTTTTCGCATAAATCTTATCGACGGTGCTGGTACTTCTTCAATACGCTGGGATGGCATTGAATATCGTTTGATTGATCTCATCGCCAAGCAGTTGAATTTCTCCATTGAAATAACAGAACCAACGAGACGAAATGAAGCCAGAGGGTACGTTTTTTTTTTTTAATTAAATGATGATTTTAAGTTTATTTTCATTTCTCTGCTTAGCATTCCGGAACTTTTACAGAAGATGATTCTCACCAATACTATAGATATGTGTATGTCGGGAATTTATATAACCGAGGAACGCATATTGGAAACAGACATGTCCGTGGGACATTCCCGAGATTGTGCTGCTTTTATAACGCTAGCCTCCAAAGCTTTGCCGAAGTAGCTTTTGCGCTCTCTGAAAAAATATTATCTTAACTAACTACTTAACTTATTTAATTTAATGCTCTAGATATCGCGCCATAATGGGTCCCTTTCAGTGGCCTGTTTGGGTTGCACTTACCTGTGTCTATCTGGGTGCCATATTTCCCATTGTCTTCACTGACCGTCTGTCGTTGAGGCATCTCATCGGCAATTGGGGTGAAATCGAAAATATGTTCTGGTATGTTTTTGGCATGTTTACCAACAGCTTTACCTTCAACAGCCAATACTCTTGGGGCAACTCCCAAAAGACATCAACACGTTTGCTCATTGGCTGTTATTGGTTGTTCACAATCATTATAACAGCCTGTTATACGGGCTCTATAATAGCATTTGTAACATTGCCCGCATTTCCCGATACTGTGGACTCAGTTATTGATTTGCTGGGTTTGTTCTTTCGTGTGGGCACTCTGGGTAAGTTTTAGGCAAGTGTTTTTCTAAACTAATTTCTTGAACGGGCGTCTTTCAGATAACGGTGGTTGGGAAAACTGGTTTCAAAACTCCACTCACATTCCTACTTCTAAGCTCTTTAGGAAAATGGAATATGTTGCCACGCTGGAAGAAGGTATAGGCAATGTTACGCAAAGCTTTTTCTGGAACTATGCCTTCTTGGGCTCCAAGGCACAACTGGAGTACTTGGTGCAGTCAAATTTCTCCGATGAGTAGGTTGAGTGATTTTGGTGAAACCTTCTTTAATGCTCTATCTTTCTCTCTTTTGCTATATAGAAACATTTCTCGCCGTTCGGCTTTGCACTTAAGCGAAGAATGCTTTGCTCCCTTTCAGATTGGTTTTCTCTTTCCTAAAGAAGCCGTTTACAAGCGCAAAATTGACTCCATGATACTGCTGGCTCAGCAAAGTGGCCTTATTAACAAGATCAACAATGAGGTCAGCTGGACCATGCAACGTTCTTCTACCGGCAAACTGCTACAGGCCAGCTCATCGAATGCTTTACGCGAACGTATACAGGAGGAACGTCAACTCACTACAGCTGATACAGAAGGCATGTTTCTACTCATGGGCATTGGTTATCTATTGGGCGCCATAGCTTTGGTCTCGGAAATTGTGGGTGGCATAACGAACAAATGTCGTCAGATTATTAAACGTTCACGCAAGTCCATCTCCAGTGGCTGGTCAACGCGAAAAAATTCAGGCGCTGAGCCCATTGAGGAAGACAACGAGCTGCAGCCCAGCAAGCGTGAGCGACATGAACACGAAAAGCGCAAAGAGGTTCGCCGCAAAGAGGCCGAAGTGGAGGCTCAAGCAAATCATGGCTTTGGCATACGCGAATTTAACTTGACCAAGAAAACGCTGAAGGAGTTATATGGTAATTATTACAAAACCGAGCCAACTTACGTAGTCAAACATGGCCAATTATTGCTCGAGAACGATGCTGGTTCAACAGACTCTACAGACTGCGATTCAAGACATTCCAGTGCTGGTCAAAAGGTAGGCCAGAAACGTACTAAAACATTGGTCTTGGCTAATGTAGATGTGGATATAGATGGTGTAAGCATGCCTTCAGATCAGGAAGATATTCAAGAATCGTTGGTCGCACTTGATAATTGCTTGGCTCCGCATTTTTGTGATGATATTAGCGAGGAGTCTGCCCATGAGGTTAGAGCACAAGAGGCTAATGAAGACGTTTCGAACGATAATCCGCTACATGAAGAGCTGCTTTTCGGAAGCTTTGTGCAACACGTGGAATTACCAACAAGAGTCGATAATTTAAATTTGTTTAACAGCGAAGCAGAGCTAAAGCGCCTGTCTAATGAGGAGAAGGAGCAGTAATATTGATTAATTCTTGAGCAATTTCTAGATTTGGAGCAATATGTATTGATGTTTAATAAAATCACCCACACAAGATCCATAATGTATGCACTAAAAGGCTTTGTTTTCAATACCTGACATCTGGTAGACATTTATTGTACTAAGTTATTAGCATATTCTCTGGTTATCTCGTTCACATTTACTAAGAAAACATTGGTTAAAAAGTTATTGCTTTACGAAGGCTACCTTGCCTTTCTGGTTTTCCTAAGAAAAGAATTAGTCAACATAATTTCCCTGTGGCTCGACGCAATTCTTCCAACGCTTTTCTAGTTTCTCGATCACTTTCGATTTCGGCAATCTTTCAAAATATGCGATTGTTTCAGCGGTAACCTCATCGTTAGGCCAAATTTTTTTCCGTCGAGGTATTTCTTCAAATTTATGAAAAGCTAATAATAATAATAGCAGTGGCCTCTCCTGAAGAATTTAATCGATGACGAACCAATTCGAAGCACAATTCATACAATTTTGACCTTGAGCTGACCAATTAATGAACTGCTCTGCTAAATATACGCCAGTTAACGTTATGGTTCTTTCAAGAAAGTCGGTTTGGACGATACCGCGTGTAGGTATCAGGTATCCCAAAAAATTGTCCATAACTTTTTTGCCGATAAACTGCTATTTTAGTCTTTGATGTGTAGTGATGGATCCATGTTATATTTACGATGACGACAAGGCACATAAAGTGTGCTTCATATTGCGCTTGAAGCAAACTTGTTTTGAAAGTTGTCATACGGTCCTGATTTTTTAGAAAAGAGAGCACGTGTGGCACCCATCTATACCCTTTCAGTTGAGATGTCCAGCCTCAGCAATTTAGCACACTTTTACTCGCCGAACGTGCAATGTCTTACTTACTGATGTGGCCATTACAACCCGTGGTAGAGTTTCGGCGCCACACCCATACCTCAGCGCCATAGAATAGATCAGCTATGACGAGCATCTTATAGAGGAATATCCTTTTTCAGTGTTTTGAGTAGACCCCTGCCATCTTTGTTCAATTCTACTTGCCCCATGGTGTAATTCACGGTTTAAAGAAATTATCTCCTAACTAATTGTTTTCATTATTCAATGTCATGCTTATTTTCTTACTGATGTTGTTCATACCATCGACAGTGTACATTTAATTGGGTCAATTTACTTATTTGGGATTATTTTCATAAATCCATATTATCGAAATATAATTAAATTCACAGACCTTTTTCAAAGCATTCACCAGTCCAATGAGTTTTTCAATTTTTAAGTCCCACTTCCATGATTTTGCAGCTCAAAGCAGGGCTCATGACAGTCTTTGTTTTTCGGTAGACATATATAATTAAACCGAGGTCTAAATACATATGCCTACAACCCTCCTACCTGATGGCTACTGCCATCACCACCATGCGGAGTTCGTCTTGTAGATTGTCAGTTTTGTCGATCAAGAGAGAGGACTCTAGAACCTAAGTGCTTACTCAGTCCGTAGTAGCACCTTTTAGTAATTGTTATTCTTCGCTTAATCTCCAGGCTTACATTGTTATTGCTGTTAACGTCGGTTATATACTAAGACTAATTCATAGATATATTTACCTGCTATAAAATTAGAGCCTTAACGCCGCGCTTCCCTGTTTGATGGCATTATATACTTTGTTTTGCCCTCAATCACCGTCAAACCCACTTTTGCTGATTCCTTTTCGATAACGGCAAAAGCAGCAGTTACATCTGTTTTGGTCTGGCTGATTATATCAATATCATCAGAGTACACTTGGAGCTGAACATCTTTGTAGAATATGGTGACATTGCGATGAACACCTTTCGTAGGATCCCATCCATGATGAAATTGAAGGGATTGCATAATAGCGGGTCGCCTTGTCTGAAACCTCGTTCAGTATTAAAGCTTTCGGAGAGGTAAATTCCTACCTTGAAGGAGCTACAGGTATTGCTCAACGGCATGCAGTGTCTTATCAACTTTGGAGGTATAACGAAGTTAGACAGTGTGGTGTACAGGCAATCCCGAATCAGTTTTTTTCCAGAATTTGGCGCAGTATAAAAATCTGATCTAAGGTGGACTTGTCAGGATGAAAGCCACACGGGTAAGTTTCAATCAGTGTTTTTGTATAGGCCTTCAATCATTCACACAGTACGCTCAAAGACCTTTATATGCGATGAAAGCAAGAGTGATACCTCGATAGCTGGCGTAGATTGGATGACCACAAACTTCGACGTGCTTTGTGCTACCACAATGAAAACCAGTAAACACTTGTGAATCATTCTAATTTATAGTGATAGTGACAGACACTGAGGTTACAAATGGAACACTATATAAAACCTTGTTGCATATACAAAACTCTTATGAATTGATATCTTTATTTTTGTCGCACACGTGAGAGAGACTTTAAATGCCTTATGACAGCTTTATTCAAGCTGTTTTTCTTAAATGCCATAGTTTTGGAAGCATATAAAACGGTTTAAATTAATATCAGATCTCATTAATGCAATTAAATTTTTGGTAATTTTTCTTAAAGTAGTTGTGTTCATTCAAAATGCTTAAATTTAACTGGCTAGCAGTTTACAAAATTGGCTAAATTAATTATAAAATATAACCTATAGGAAACAAAAATGTTTTACAATTCGTCTTTTTCCACATTTGTAGGGGGCAACTTTGTTTCTGTTTCTGCTGCCGCTACATGCGCCTGTTCCACTTCTGGCATAATTTGCAGCTCATCTGTGAAATTAAATTTATACAAAACAATGATAGATAGATACATATTTTAAGATTTTAAATAAAGCAATAACAAACTTTAAAGCTGCCATAAAACTATGCTTAAAAATACTTATTCATAGAATAAAGTGAATGCCATTTGTTAAATACGTTATAGCTTTCAATACTACGTTTTGTACGAATATTCATGGAATTCGTTTGAAAATTTTACAAAAAAAATTTAAAGAAACAAAAAACTTTGCGTGCTCAAGCCACTAAATATTTCTAAAGTGATTTCATTAACATTTCTTCTAATTGTTTGGTATCGATAACTGGTTTGCCAGCTGCTTGGGGTGTTGAATTAAGCCAATATTCGGAAGCGGCAATATAAATAGCTACAGCTGCGCCAACAATGAAGGCAATGTGCGTTGAGCTTTGGAAGATAACACAAGTGGCAATGCAGAGACCCAAATAGGTGAGAAAACGTGTAACATTAACAAATTGGTCGCGTTGCTCGTTCGAGGCATCTTTTGTTGATTTTAGGTAGCAATGAGGTAAAGAAGAATTTGTAAAAAAAAAGAAAAAAGAACCAGAAACAATTAAAAGAAATGTAAGAATAGTTATATGTATGAAAATTAATATGCAGTAATATATATATGCAGTAATAATGCAAAGAAAAATTCAAATCGAAAAGTAAAGAAGAGAAATTAAAAATGAAGTGATTATTTATACTTTTTCCATATTTAAATTGGTTTAACATTTTAACACACGGAAGTAGTTCTAGTAATATTTTTTATAATTTTGAACCAGAAGTTGCGTTAAGTAGAGTATTAAGAAAACAAGAACATATTTTGATAAATCATCAAACCAAACTTTAAAACTAACGAGAGATTCCAAACCTAGATATTTTCAGTCTCAACGATATTTTTTCCGTGGGCAAAATTCTTCCCAAAACCGTTTTATATTAAAATGAAAATGCACTTGTGAATAAATTTTCCCATAAACAGTATTTTGCCACGCATTAAATTTTCAAAGAAAAATTACTATCATGAAAAATATTCTGTTTTGAACCCAAATATTTTAAACGTCATTAACAAAATCATCTCATGAACAAAATCGTTCCAAAAACAAAATTTTTTACATCTCCAAAAAAATTTGTACCGAACAAAATTCTGACATGAATAGAATTCTCTCATAAGCATAATTTTCTTTGACCAAAGTTATCTCATAATTTAAAATTCAGCTAGACAAAATGATGGCATCAACAAATTCTTTCTTAAATAAAACTCTTCCAAAAACAAAATTATCTACTCAACAAATAATTTCTCATAAGCCAAATATTTCTCAAAAACAAATTTCTTCCTGCAAAATATTGTTTCACAAAAATGTTTTGAATCTAACCAGCTTCCATGAACTTATATAAAACTTCTTATATGAAAAAGAATTAATAACTAACATGGGCAAAATTCCATTAAAACAATTTCCATGTCATGAACAAAATTCTTTCGTTAACAAAAATCTCCAAGAACAAAATTATTTAAAGCTCCAATACTTTCTCAAACGTGATAAGAACAAAATCCTTTCATAAAAAATTTACTATATCAAATGTTTCCAATGAAAAAAAAATCTATAAGTGACTTTTTCTATGAACATGACTTGAATTCTCCTATGGCTAAATTCTGCCATAAAAAAATGTATCACTAACCAATAATCTTTCATGAACAAAATTCCGCTACTTACAAAATTCACTATGAAAAGTTTTTCTTTAACATACATTTTCTTTTATCCAACCTTTCACATGATCAACATAACTTATGAGTTCTCTCATGAACAAAAGGAAGTTCTCCGAAGCGCTAAATTCTCACATGAAGAATTTTCCACGGAATAAATTCTTCTATAAACATAATTTTTCCATACACAAAACACCCATAAACAAAATTAAACTATAAAAAAATTTCATAGAATCAAACTATAAACAAAACATATTTTTTATAATAAACTTCTCCCATTAACAAGAATTGAATTGAAAAATACTCGTATTATAAAATTCCTCACATGGCCAAAATTTTCCATAACAATTTTTCTTAGTAGATTTCCTTGTAGATTAAGTATAGATAAATAAACTTTCAAAAATTTCATAAAAAAGCCATAAAACAACCTCAAAACTGTATGTTTGAAAAATTTCGCAACATAATTTTTTGATCCCTGAACCTTATGTTATGCTATATATGGGTTACATATTTGGTCTGATTAATAGCTACAATAAGCGCAAGTAAATGCTTTGCAAACTTATTGAACTTCAATACGCACCTTGACATTTTCCTTCCTTCAATTTATAGCCTTCAGCACATTCTGTGCACATATCTGGACCATCACCATCACAGCCGCTGCACGAACGATCGCATTCCAAGCAAGAATGTGTGCCTTCTTTGTTAACACAAAACTGATTGGGTCGGCAGATACGACCTGTTTCCAGACACTCATTGATGTCTTGGCAGCCCGCATCCGACACCATGCGCCAACCAGCTTTGCATTTATGACAAGCTATAATCAAAATATTTCATATAAAAACATACCAAACATTTAAAAACATTCTCTTTACAAACCCTTTGGTCCAGCACCAGTGCAACCGCCTTCGCCACAAGCAGCATGACATTCGGAGCATAGCAGCTTATTGGCATCACGGAAGGCCTCATAGTAACTGTTGGCGCACTCATTGCAGTCTTCGCCAGCATAGCCACCATCGCAGGCGCATTTTCCGTTGCCCTTACGTGTGCCATTACCCTTACATTTGCCTATCAACAAAGAAATTTAACTTAAATTTCATAGCTAAACATCAAAAACAGAGACTCTCACCATTGCCACTACAACTGGGACAGGGTTTGCACTCTGGTCCATAGTGCTGCGCTGGGCAGCATACCTTCAGCTCTTGAATACACAGCCAATCGTGTAGTTCCGGTTGCTCTGTCTGCTTATGCAAAAACCAATCCTCCACCAAATGTTCCAGATCGTTAGACATGCTGTGACATTGATCTTGACCAAGTTTCACATCCGAACAAAGTTGTTCCTGAATTTCTACTAAACGCACTTCGCTGTTTTTGTAGGAGCGCAGCTTCTCTTCCTCCCAAGCGGCATCACCGCCAGCATGTTTGCCACGACTGGTTTTCTCCATGCCCTAAAGTTTTTCAAAACAAAAATGTGCTAAATTCTTTGACTACCAGCTGGTAAACATTTTTTCTTACCTTTTTAAACGACTCCACGAAGGTGCTGCAGGATTTGCACGGCGGCAACTTTGCCAACTTATCCTTTTGCTGTTTTGGCGAGCTGTTGAAGGACAACTTGCCGTCGGCTGTTGCCAATTGCAGTACGCATGCAATGGCCAGCAACACCGGGAACACTTTTTGGTAATACATATCGATAAAACTCAAATTTTTTTTTTCTGTTTAAGCCACCACCACAAGTTAAATTTTTTTAATAAAATAGCATTTAATTTTATAACGTTTGATTTTAATTATCAATTAATCCGCGTATCAACATTTGCCAACAACAAATAATTCAGGTGGTTTTATAAAAAGTTTACGTGTTTTTTCGGCACAGGCTAGAAGTTTTCACAATTTTGCTTTTGACAGTTTGTTGCTCTCTTCCTTCTGGTTCTCTTTCAGCCTGAGTTGCATTAGCATAAACGTTTATACTATTTGAAGTACGTTTTCATATTATAGCATAAAGTACAATATGCTAAGTAATTGTACTATTTTATTTATAAGTTATTGTACATACAAATTTTATTTTGGCTTTTCAATTTAAAAATTAACTGCAATTCCAATTAAACATTTTTTGGGTGAATATTATGTTATATGATCACATTCTTAATCCAATTCTGTCAAAATTTCAGCCTGTTCTTAAGAAGTTTAGAAGTTCTAGGAGTCCCAATTCTGGTTAATGTGACTAAAATATGAAAGAATAACTTCACAACAGTTTTATGAAATCACAGCCCGCCAACATTTTTTCATTCACTTTCATTTTTTTCTCCGCACCCTCACTTTTGACAGTCTCATGTGACTTTCCTGATTGTATAAATATAAATCTCCTTGACGCTAATGAAGATGTTAATTTTGAATATCCATGCATTAGTTTTAAAGGTATAACTATTTTGTACTTGGAACATTCGAAATTGGTTACTTCGTAAAAGCTGAACCATTAAGTGACCACAATATGTACAAAATAATATCTTCAAAAGTAATCCACCAACAGTATTTGACACCCATAAAACCTGGTTTTGTAGTAAAATGAAAAAATTACACATATTCCATTTTCTCAATATCGGATCCCTAAGATTCTAAGCAACTTTAGAGTGAGCTGAAATTTGTTCATAATTGAACTTAGACGGTTTTAATACACATAATGCACACAAAAATATGTAAAAATTGAGTTTCCGTTAATCTTCAATCATCCCCACATATCACTGGCACAAATAGCACCAGAGTTTATCCTGTGAAGGAATTTTTGTTTTTGTCCGTTAACTTCCAAAATAGCGGTTTCTTTTAACTAACAAATGTTATACAAAAAACATTTTTGTTAAAGAAATATTTAAATTTTTGCAAAAACAAATGTTAAAAAAACATTTATATTGAATTGAAAATACTTATTGTAAAATCAAACATCGTGGATCGTTTGCATAAAATTCTTAAGGCAAAAATATTTTCTAACAAAACGATAATAGCCTTAACAATAAATCGCTATTAACTTAGAAAATATCGCATTTGTATATACATGTAATTATACTTTTTATTTATATTTTAGATAGTATATTTTCACACATTTTAAATATGTGAGTTCATAAAATAGTAATAAGGGAGAGTTGCCTATAATGGGACCAGTTCACTTTTTCTCATGATTTCCAACATTAAGAATATTTTTGAGTTCCAAACATGTCATTAGATTGGTACATTTAATGACTAAGATTTTGCTTAAAATACTTTATAGTTCTGTTAGAATTTTATTTACTTTAATTCTAATTACTTAAAATTGGTGTCAAAAATGTTTGTCTCTAACTCTATCACACATTCAGTTAAACTACAGAAAATATAATCCAACTGATTTGAAACCCCAAAATTATGAATTTTTATTTATTCAGTTTAACTTCGATATGAATGTAATGGAAACTATTCTTAAGATTCACTTTATTCCATGTCGGAATTCAAACTTTTTTAGCATCAAGGAAAAAGGTTTTTAATATTTTGGGCTAACATCATAAATTCAAATCTGATATAAAAAAATTACTAAAAATGCACAAAAAAATCATTTAGTAACGGTGTTTTTTACCAAGCGAGTTCTCAAAAACGACGATTCATTCCTTTAAGAATGTTTTTCCGAAACTTGGAAGCTTTTTCTCAAATTTCAAAAAAAATATAAAAACAAAAACAATGCTAAAACTAAATATTTGAAAAATCAATTTGCCAAACATAAGCAGGAACTGATGAGTTCCTGATAAGGAGAGAAATAAAAGTTTACAAAAAAAGTTAAAGCCTAATAAGCTTAAGCTTGTGATGTTTTTTGTTTCAATGTGTTATTTCATATGTCCCCTAAATTGCTCATCAAAAACATTCCATTTATTTTCTTTAAATTTTTTACAATTTTTTTTTTTCTATTGCTAAGCTTTGACAGATAGTGCTGCTCAAATTTTTGAATTTAAATTTTGAACTCGGTTCTTAAAATGAATCGGATGCTCAAAATATTTTCCTTAATAAACGCTTTAGCAACCAAAATATTTATTTTTAAATGATGACTAAATTATCACTCATTTGCTCGAATAACGTCATAATTCAATGAAGCATGATATAATAAATAATGTTGCAGGATAAACTCAAAAATCGCTTTTTTTTAGTTATGCAGTTATTCGAGCCAATGAGCGATATGATCAATCTTGCTATTCTTCTCTTAAATAATTAATTTTTATTGAAATATTGTTCAAACAGAAATTTTGAATATTTTGTTAAAAGTACAAAAAATTTTCGATTTCATGAATCACTATTAAATGTCAATAAGGTACAGTTGCTGCCTTTATACGAAAGGTACACAATTATTGTAACAAAACTTGGAAGCATTTTTTTCGTTTGTTCGTCAAACTTTAAAGCAACTAACAGTTTCCTGTGTTATTTAAGAGAATAATTTTAGTGACTAATATTAATCCAATAAAAGATAAGAATCATAAAAATAATGCTGAATATTAACAAAGAAAACAAAAAAAGTCCCACATTAAAAGTCACGTCCAACATTATAAATTCAAGGTCATTTGGATATAGCATCACCAGTTTTTTCTACATATGAACAGAGATCTATTTGGAATCATTAAGAGAAACGAAAAAATTATGAAAAAATTGTTGTCTGAAATAATTCAATTTGTTTAGTACGAGTATACAAATATGTGCTTTTGCTTCAAAACCACATGAAATGGGATGTCGCATCGAAACTACACTATCAAAACATAGGTCCTCCCGATGCAAAAATCAGATAAATGTTCTAGTCCCTCTATACACAAATCTCCCTTAAATTTAAGCCGAACTGGTAACGTAACAAAATGGCAGCTCCGTTTTTTCGGGAATGATTTATAGAAAAGCACGAATAAAAGTAAAAATAGAAAAGAAAATGGTCGAAGGTTAAACAGAAACGTGAAACTAAAACGTGAAAAGGCGGTATAAATAGTAAAGTTTTAAAATAAAACACAAAAGCGATAAAATTTGTTGTAGTTTCATTCTGAATATGCAAACAACAAGAGATAGATTTATGAAATTTACAACTAAAATTGTTTGTTGGTCCAATACTTTTCAAATCACATGACAAACCTTATTTAAATTCGTACTTCATAACTTAGTAATATGAAACTACTAGACTATTCTCTAGTGTAAAAATTCAGAAATAAGCAAATTTGTCCTTAATCATTTTTTAATACAATAGTAAGTACTAATGATTTAACAAGAAAGTATGGTATTATTTTGCAAACAAATTTAGGTCAGCCCTTTTTTAGATATTTCGCAACCGAGGGAAAGTAAACATATTTGAACAGCTGTTCGTTGTCACAGCAAAACGTGTTGTCAAGTCTTTTTTCTCAATAAGGTGACCAGCTGAAACATTGAACCGTTAAATAATCGACTAGCATAATTCTAAAACTGTTATGATAACAAACATTTTATATGTCAAATAGGAAAACCTTTTATTCAAATATCTACAAGCTAACTGGTATGGCATCTCTTATTAAAAAAGCAAATGCAAACAATTTTTCATTAATGTTTATCACATTTATTTGAAACGTTTGCTCGTTTTATTTGGTTTACATTTCGTTGATTTGACATCACAATTTAAACTTATTACTGCTAAATATAATACAAAAATTGCACAGAAAATATATGAAAATAAATATATAGACTGTGCTTAAGTAGGCGTAAAATTTATATATGGCTGCATTGAAATATAAATTTTACTTGCTCTTAAATGAACACAGGAAGCAAATAATTGTGACTAATAACAACAAAAGACACAAGCATTATTACAAATGAAATAATACAGAAATGCATATTTAAAATGTGCAAAATACTGACACCAAAGTAAGGCGTAAAAATTAAAAATAATAAAATGCTTGCAAATGGCTACAATTGCTAAATAGATGCACAAACGTAAATAATAAATTCAACAAAATTAGGCTAAACTTTAAGCTTATAAACTAGCGTTACTTTTGAAAAGAATTCACATCATATTCTTAGCTAAAATTCAATACTAGATAAGTTAAAAATGTAGCTGCTTAATGGCGCGCCAGTCTGCTTACTGAAATAATTTTAAACATTGCGAATTGTTCTTAAGATTTTTTACCAACTTTGACTACAATGGAATATTTCCCTGATCCGTATTTAAGAATGCGCATTAAGTGTTGTCTGACTTGTGTTCGAAGACATGCCCAGCTCTTCGTCGGAAGCGTCCGAGTCATTCGGAGTAACACGTATGGCATCGTACCATTTCTTGGTCAAGTCAGCCATTTGTGACTTGCACTCATGCAGCTCCTGGCTGTTGAAGCGTCGCGTAAAGAACGGTATAAAATATTTGCGATCCAAGCGTCCAAAACCATCTATGCGTGTCTGCGAAAATGACACATCTTCCTCTTCGGTCAGTTCAGAGAGATGTTCCGAATCGATGGCCTGTCCCCACTCGCGTGTCTTTGACAAAGAAATAGATTTAGAGCGCTTGCGTGAGGAGCTGCGGCTTGTCGAGCCACTGGCTGAGCGAGCGGAACGTGTACGTCTCTTCTTGCCTGGTTTCAGGTACTTAAGCAATGGCATGGTCGAGCCGCCAAAAAATAATGTGGTAAATAGCACAATAATCAATGTTGTTGTTATGATTACATGGCGAGTCTCATCGCTGGACAGATCCAAATGCAGCGAGAGTGCGTAAGAGATGGCACCACGTAGGCCAGAAAACCACATGATGAACTGCATCTTGTTGGTAATCTTGTGCTCGCGAAATTTATTGACAAGAAAGGCGAGCGGAAAAATGTTGCATGCGCGCCCAATAAGACAAAGTACAATGGCCCAAATAACAAAGGACAACTCCACCTGATGCTTAAACGAGAAAATAGCCAGTCCGAGATAAGCGAACACGCAGGTCTCTGCTATGAAGGCCAACGTGCGCATTGTCTGTTGCATAGTTATCTGCGTTACAGTGGAGAGGTTGAAATGTGTATAATGCGACATGACGATGCCGCAGAAAAGTATGGCCATGATGCCGCTCAGGTGAATGCCTTCAGCTAGGACATACGGAGCATAGGTAAACATTAACATCATGGCAAACTCCAGCGATGGATGTTTACGCAGATCTACATGTTTCAGCAGAAGTGCAGAGATGAGGGCAAAGACGACACCTATACCAGCCGAAGCAAAGAACATCTCACAGAAGGTCTTCAGTGCGGAGATGATGGCCTCTCCTTCAGTGCCCTGAGCATAAGCCGGACTGTGTGCAGATTGCGTTATAGTTGTAGTCAACACAATGGAGATGGCATCGTTGAGAATACTTTCACCAAATACCAACATACGAAGTATGGGATCCACATCGAGCGCGTGGAAAATGGCAACCGTAGCTACAGGATCAACGGCAGATATAAGCGAGCCGAAAGCAAAAGATTCTGAGAAGTCAAGTCTGTAAAGAAAGGAAGGAATTGAATTAAACACAAAATAAAAAAAAGTTACATGATAAAACCTACTTGTATGCCACATCTGCCAGTCCGAGCAAATAGATACCGGCACCAATGACCAGCGCTGATATCGTTGTGCCTAATATGGCAAACACCAATATGGAGCCAATGTTTTGGAAAAAGTTACCTTTATGCAAATTGTATCCAGACTCAAATATAATTGGTGGCAGCAAGACCAAGAAGAATCCCGTGGGCGAAAAGACCTCTTCGCGCTTCCAGCTTGCATTTTCTCCCGACATGACCTTGAGAAACAGCCCGATGAGTGCACCCAAAAACACTACAACTATGCTCTCGGGCAGATACTGGAAGCCAGTCTGCAACATAGAATGTATCAAGAGGATGCCCAACATGATAACGCATATGACGAAAAACAGCGACAACGATGAGTTGTGCTCCTGTTCAACGGCATGATGATCTGGTAGCGGTGGATCTGCTGTGGGTGTTGTTGCATTTGTCGGTACTACCGTGGTCGACGTTGGCGCTACCGTTTGATTCACGCTCGTCGTGTTGTTTAGTATAGTTGTTGTGTTTGTAGCTTGTGTTACAGTGGCCTGTTCGCTAACACCCACTCCAGCCGCCTCATTTGCCACAGATGCATTTAGTTGAGCTTGCGGAGGAAGAGCATCTTTTGAGCTGTCTTTGTTTTCAGGTGTGGCACTTGCAACAGCATTGACCTCGACGGCCGCAATCGATGCGTCACTTTTTGTAGGTTCTACATTATCAGCAGCTGCACCTGTACTCGACCAAAGACAAAGACACAACGTTAGCAGCAACGCCAGCGACAGTTTTTTCAAACTCGTCATGTTCTAACACTTGAACTTTCAAGGCTGCTCTAATGAACTTAATCAATATTTATGTAAATTTGGCCATTTAATTTTTAAGTAACTTGCAATTTGTTTTAATTTTGTTTTTAACACTTTACAATAATTTCACGAACATTCCACTAAAGTATTTATTATGGGTCCGTGGAGAATACTTCGAATTTTATGCAATTACACACGTCACTTCAAGACGTCAAAACAGCTGTTTGCTCTGTTCGATTTGTATTTATTTTGAAGTGTTCTCAATGTACAGGGCTGCAGTAGCAAGGAAATATTTGTTTGTATAAATTTGACATAAGTGAAAGGATGAATGAATATTTCAGTGCGCATTCCTTCTGAAAAAAATTCTATGCTCTCAATATGCAGACTGTTATAGGTTCTGAATTGAATTTAGATAATGTTGACCTCTTTTTAGTTTTTTTAATGTTGGCTTCACTGTTGTTTTAAATACCGATTAACAAACGATATAGATTATACATTGTACACATATTCAATATAATGGATGAAAAAACTTTGTTAGTGGTTAGTAAAAAGAAACTAGCTCTTTTACTCTTTGAAATAATATATTCAATTTCCGACACTTTTCAAAATTACACATTTTTGTTCCTTTTAATCCTTAAGAAACAAAATATGAAATGTCATAATTATATTATTATGTTTTCATTTATTTATGTTCTTATTATTCTTTTGTGGTTGGTATTTTTAAGAAAAGAACACGACTTATTTTGAGGTCATATTTTTTTTTTTAAACAGAACAAATGCATAATTCTTGATATACAAAAAAAATACAAAACTAAAAAGGTTTGTCACAAAGAAAACAATTAAATTAGTTGTTAAATGCAAGAATTTTTTTAAGTGTTTAATATTTTGTCAGTTAAATTTTTGAAAAAACTTTTTTGATATTTTATTTTAAACGTTTAATTGTATGTTTTACTAGTCAACTAGGGATGTTCGATGTGGAAAAAACAACGATCTTATCGAAGCTTAACATCGATTCTCGATGTTTATTGAACAAAACACATAGATGTTGCTCAACATAGTCATCAATACAAAAAGCAATGTAGAATCTCGGGATTTATTTCGGCTCGCGACTCGAAAATACATTTTTTTTACACTTATATTGAGAAAGCTGTATTCAGAAAGATGCTACATTTGACGAAAGGATTTCGGTTTTGATTTGACAAAAACAGTTTTTCGTCCAATTCATCCTTGTTTCACCCTTACTTAAGGATGGTGGATAAGGTTTCTTAACTTTTCGTTTTACAATTTTTTTGAAGTCGATTAGAATAAATCTAACGGAGATACGAATTTTTTTAGTAAGTGTACCGTGAACGTACAAACATTAGCGTACAAATCTAAAGCGATTTTATCAGAAGTCATATTTTCAAAGTATTTTTTCCTGCAATTTAAAAACTACTTGACCGATTCTTTTCAAATTTTTTGCGGAAAATAGCAGTTTACACTTTTGACGGCTTTTGATTTTAAAATGAAAAAAGAATATTCAAAAAACGTTGGGTGAGGATTTGATGACACTATGACTAAATTTTAATTGTTTTTAATTTCAGATAATTTCCGACTGAGATAAAGCCAACACCGCAAATTGCTATTTTTCTTAGACATTCTGGGCCCAATCAATATTTCCAGATGAATAAATTACAGAATATTGTTAAAAGTACATTTAATAATGTACAAAAGGTTTAAATAAATTTTCTCAAATCATACTCTTAAAAAAATTCACAAAGTATTTTTACGCTGAAACCTTTACCCCTCCTTAACTTGGGACAAATTAAAGGTGTCCAAAACCACAAAGTGTAGATTCCAAGTTTGAAGCTTTGGATACCTTTGATTTGCACTAAATTTTTCGCCTTGATCAGAATTTACGGCAAAAAATCTACTAATTTTAACAAATAAATTTATTTTTCAGAAACAAAAAAAAAACAGCTACCTTAAAACCAGCTAGCATTTTGTAAAATCACACAATCACACAGATTAATCAACGGATTTTTAAGAAAATTTTAAAATTTAGTGAATTGATCATAAGAAGCTCGGTCAAAGTCCTTTCAAGGGCTGAAATGTCCAATTTGTTTTTTAAAATTTAGTAAAAAAAAATTTAGATTATATGATTATATTTATTTATATAAAATTTAAATTATATGTTCAAAACATCGATGCAGCGATCTTTGAAATATTGCAATATAGATGTTGGAACATAGAGTTTTTGTCTCTTAACATCGAAAATTTATTATTATCGAACATCCCTAAAGTCAACCATCAAAATGTAATTTTGATTGCTCTTTTCAACCAGAAATCAACAATTTCTTTTGAAAATAGTATTTTAACCAATATTATTTTCATTTTATTATAAGAATTAAAATTTTGTTTGAGAATGTGCTGATTCTCAAAAATAAAACACAAATGTTTCCAGGAAAGGTTCTTTTAAATATTTTTAGTTGTTGCTCCTTTTTTCAAATAAGTTTTTATTGGCTAACTTTTTCATTAAAGAAAAGAATTGAGCATGATTAACTTGACAAACAATGATCGTTTATTAAATATTTCTAACTTTAAAGTTTCTGTACAAAACAAAAAATAAAAAAAAAAATAGTATTCAAAAGACTTGCATAAATAAATCTACACTATTTTATTACTAGAATTAGATTGTAATAATCTGTTATAAAAGTCTCAACAGAAGTGTTTGACATATCAATGGCCTTGCATTGACACCTTGTAGCTCACATAAATTTCAAATTTGGAATAAATTTCAACACGAAATTGACGTATTACCTCTATAGGCCTCGATTAATATAACTTCTGAGGGCAACATTACAAGCTTAGAGATATTTCCGTCAAATAATCTCAGTTTGCAGAGTATTCACACAAGTAGAGGTCAAAGAGCAAAAATATGTACATAAACTATATTCGACAACTATTCCTGATTAAAATTTCAGCAAAAAGTTCAATAAGCACCTCTTACTGATTTTTGTTTTTGAATTCTATAAGTTATGCTTTTCTCTCATTTCTTTTAAATAAGTCGAATGTTTCGTTTCTTTTTGAAAAATTTTAAGGTTTAAAAATGAAAATTATTAAATAGATTTATTACATACAACATACATACAACTTTCAACAATTTATGAAAATTAATAAATTTTTCCTTAACTAGACTTATTTCATCATTTGTTTACTTTACAATGTTGTTTTCACAAGCTTGTTCTTCTTAAAAACTAAATTAGGATATCTAAAAACAAAATTAAATTTTCTTCAATTTATCTATTTAGTAAGTTTTTGCATCTATTTTAATATATAAAATAATTTGCCAACTATATTTTTTTTTAAAATATCGGTCTTTCAAACTTAATTTTAAAATAATAATCAAATTCAAAAGTGCATTTGAGTTATTCCTTTTCGAATAACATAATCATATGTTTATTGGGAAAAGTGACATACAACCAAAATAATAATGTCTTATAACTATGATTTCCCTCCATACTGTGTAAATTAGTAGACTTTTTAATCGAATAGTTGTTAATAGTTTCCGATAATATTAATAATTTTTTTTTTTTAAGTAAGTAAGTAAATAATACAATTTCATCATAATTTTGAAATGCAAAAAATTGTTATAAGTCATCGATCTATAAATTCAATGATTAAATATTTCAATTAGAAATCATCACTTGTTTATGCTTTTTCTGTCTGAATTTGTTATTTTATTACTTATGAAGTCTATAAAATTTTGCCAACTAATCTCAAATGCAATGCATGTGGAATGGAAATGTAAAATTCTATTAAAATATGCATGTAATATTATTAAATTAATGTGATTATTTAGTCATATGCAAAATATTATTGAAAATCGATTATTTATAAATAAGCATTTTCATCCTGGGTCAAAATATAGATAACGTTATAAAAAATGCATGAGTTAAAAGCTAATTCACTATTGAAAGGCAGATAACTTCATTTGAAGTCAACGTCAGGGTATTTAAATAAAGCTTCTTAAAAACTATTCAGAATTTAGAACTCTTTAGATAACGTTAATTTTAATCAATTTTTAGTTTAGCAATCGAACTATTTAAAGAACATCAAATTCGCGTGATTTCTGAACTGTATCATCGACAGCCTTCTGATTTCCTCAATTTTTAAAATAAACATATAATTACAATTACGTACAACATGTTTAAACATAATCTTGATTTTACTTCATTAAAATTACATTCCACGCTTTTAACACGCTTGGGAATCAGGCCAGAAACTGATTAGATAAAATTAATATATTTTAACATGAAAACTGTTGTTACGCTAAAAAAGAACAAGTCTGATTATAGATTTTATTAAATTTTTTATAACATTAAAAGTTTTTGCACGCCATGTATTTATTATAATCATAGCTTACGCAGCGAAAGAAATGGTGCCAAAATAACTGACGCAAATTATAAAAAATCGACTAATAATGTTACAGCTTCATTTACTATCTACGCATAAATAACTTAATATTAACATAATCAGACAATTTCATTAACTATAGAAGGAAACGCATTATCGTTTCATTTTTAACAAATCATCGCAAGCTCTACTGGAAGTCACACGCTACACAAAAGGTAGAGGTCAAGAAATCGTTTCGCTTACACTTAAGCAGTTTTCTATGCCTTCAAAATATGCTGATAACAAACAAAGACTACAGCAAACAAAATTTCTATTGGACACTTAATTCGAAAGCCTTGATAAAGCGCGCGCCTTGATCTTGACAAGGGTTATCATAAATCTTAAGAATATTTTTCTGTGCTTTTGTCAAAATTTATATTCAATAAAAAACCTATTTTTTATTTTGAGGAAGATACAGTTGATTGTACAAAAAAAATTCCAAAGAAACTCATACTTATTTTTGTCTGAATGGCATTGAATATTTTGGTAGTACAGCTGAGAAATGCGCAATTTGCAAATAAGGTTCAATGCGTATTTACTCTGTTTAGCTGAAAAAATTTTTGTTTTTCTTTCCTATGTTTAACAAAAGTGATTTAAAGATGTAAACAAATCTAAAGAACTATTATGGGATGTTGTGACATTATTATAAATGCAAATAAAAACAATAGCTGTTCATATTTTTATTTCTGTCGCGACTTGTTATTGATTTTTCAGTGCAATTGTTTTTCTTGTATGAAGCGATAGTGAAACAACTTTTGTCATACAATAGTAATCTTTTCTTACTGCTCTATTTATATTCCTCATAGTGTAATTAACAAGGTGATTGTGATGTTTGTGAAACTTAACCCACAAAATTGAACACTTGAGTTGTCATACCATAGAACAACATCTTGTCTGTCTCATGCACTTCTTTATAAGTTTGACAGATGTAGCAAATAAGATTTCTGCTCACTTCGACCTGGTCTTTTTAGTGTATATCTCGAAACGAAACTTCAAAAGAAAGTTATCAACTTAAAGCAACAAGCAAAGAAATGTGTAATCAATTTGCATAGTAAACGAAAAAGTGTTCCGTAAAACAAAATAGTAAAATGCAAACGTCAAGCAACAAGAACGTGATCGTGTTTTTTCGCAGTCTAAATAAGATAAGAATATCAATAATTGCAATATCAATATTGTAACATGAAAATCGTGACTATGCAAAATTTTGCTGTCTAATCAATATATGAGTCGATGCTAAATGCCGTCGCCTAAACGACGTTTTAAAGGTTTTTATATTCATGAAAGTATGCAAATATATTATTAGTGGAAATATTTTTGCGTTATCTTTGTTGTTGATCTTGTTTTAATAGATTCGATTTCATTTTATTTTTTTAGAAAAAAACGTGACGTTTATGTTTCAATAACAAAAACCCAACACTGAAATTTTTCTTCATAATTTTTGGGTGTGTTAAAAACAAACTCATACGATCGCAATTAATATTTCACAAAGTGATAAGAGATGTTTTTGCCTCTCATCTTAAAATAATTATAAAGGAACTCAAACCTATGACAGAAAACAGTGAATTCCTAAACCCCGCCAAAGTAAGTTAAGACTCAGCTGTATTTAATAAGTTTAAAAGTTGCTTCGATAAGAGTGTTGCAAAAAACACAAAAGGACATTTTTAAAATTTTAAAATAAATTTATGTGAATATAAACAAATTATATAATGTAAAAATAAAAGTAATTCTAATTTCGGTGAATAATGTTTTAGAACTAAAATAATGAATATTAACACTTTCAAGGCTTTATAAAATATTTTTCGTAGAGATTTTTGGTGTTTTTATTTTAAAGAGTGTTTAAATCATTAAGGATAAGGCAGTATTTCGTGCAAAAACGGAAAGTTAATATGTTTGTGACCTTCGTTTCATTGCAATGTTGCTATATTAAACGAGAAGGTGTAGTTTTTATAAAGTTTTTACAACAATAACAAAAATATTTTAAAAAATGAGCACAAAATTGTGTTGTAAATTTTGGAAAAGTTAATTTAAATTTATTTTTAATTTGATGCATTGAATAAAAAATAACTATTTAATTTTTTAAAAGTTAAAACTGATATTGAGTTGAACGTAATTTTATTTTAAAGTATATTTTGGATAAGCTTTCAGTTGACAGATTCTAAAATCAAACATTTAATATCAAGAGAAAAATCCATTTTGGACGAAATTAGTTAGGCGCTGAGTTGAAAACTAATTTAAATTCTCTTATTTATTTTGAAAAAGAATATTTTATGGGCATGGAAGAAGATTTAAATGAGTTTGATTTAATTTACCTTTAGAATGTAGGAACAGCCACATAAGTGGATTGGCATTTGTCGTTCAGTAATTGAATTCGCATGTTTTACACAAGGATTTTTGGAGCTGCTTATAACGAACTTATTAACAATTTAACAATTGTTAAATTAATTATTAAATAATTAATTAATTAATAAAATTATTTAATTTATTATTTAATAATTCCTGAACACAGCTGATTACTATTATAAGTTTGTCAAATTGCTTGCTCGTCTAAATGGTTTGTTTCATACAAATTTTGACAGTTATTGACAGGGCAAACTTATTTTGTTTATACCATTTATAATTGTTTTATCAATTGGCATGATTACCCTTATTACTTTCCTTCACTACGTAAACTTATTGCTGCAAATTGTGTTTTTTTTCGAAAGCTCCGAATTTTGTTTGTCTTTTTGAAAGATAAATGAAATTAATTTTAAGTTTTCATAGGAAATTTAAAAAATTAACATTTAATACATTTAAAAAATATAATTGTACAATAACTTTCATTTGCTGTTTATTTTTGTCTTAATTTAATTGAATCTTTTATTTATTTTAAGATGTACTCTTAAATTCCTTTTGGGAAATAAGTCTTCGTTATATTTTTGATTTTCTTGATCTTAAAGTTAATACAATTTTAAGTAAATTTTCAGTTATTCTTAACAGAAACAAAAATATTTTAAAATAATTATTGTACATATAATAATAGCGTGCATTCCGGAACACATGACTAATGACTGGCATGTCACACTATTAATTCACATGAACACACATTAAGGATCAATGTGAAAATGCTTTACATTAATCTATAATCTTCATTTATTAAAAATAATTTAAAATTGAACAAATAATAAATAATTTAAATATGAATTAAAATTAATTATGTGTACATATGTTTGACTTTAAAATGGAATAAATTCTGTATAAGTTTTTGTAATCAAATGGATAACATGGAAATTGTCACGAAATTTCATGAATTTCTTCTAAAATTTTATTAACCCATTAGAGGACAAATAAAAACTTGCCATAAGTATAAAAATATATAAAATTGGAAAACAATTTTTTTGTTCAATCGATTTTTGGTTAAATCCATATGTTAACAGGGTAATTTTATTCAGACTCTTTTGGAATTTTGTTGTGAAACTAAACTACGGCACTATTATTGCAATTTCTTTGATCAGATCAGCTGAACTCAGTTGAGTACAATAACTTCTAGAGGGTTAATGTTAGAAATTTAATTGCTTACATGAGATTACTAAGTGCTTTTTTCTTATAAATCTCCTCCAGAATGCATACGCCATGTTAATGCATACTTTTAAAAAATAATTAAAAACTTTAGTGAAAGATTTTTTCATTAATAATTTAACAGATCAAACAATATTAAAAATTAATTTTACAGATAAATACCTCAAATTGAAATAAATGATGGAAATATTAGTCTGTTCACGTACAAATTTCGAGTTTAGTTTGAATAAAGTTTAAACTGTGACAGAAATCTGTCAAATTGAGTACATGTTGCCGTTTCGAACAGTACGAAAATGACTTCAAACAAAATTCAAATACAAGCTGGTTAAGACACCAGCATGTATATTTTTAGACAACATTCGTATATATTTTTACAGAATAAAACAAAATATTCTCTTAATAGAAAATCTGTCAATTTGACGAGCGCTTTGTCAGCTGTTCAAAGCTGTTCGAAGAAATTTTTCAGAAACTTTTAATTATAATATTTCATACTCATAGTTTGATTGGAAACAAATAACTGAATGATTGTGTATAATGTTTAATCCGTTATCTTATTTTGATAATAGATACGACAACTACGATTCACATACATCAAATTTATCAGACAATAAAATGTACGATCATATGCAGATGACACATCAATTTTAATTGCTCTAATAAAGGTCACGTAATAACAATCTTGCTATCCATTCTAGTTGAGCTCAGGTATCAAAATCATACATGACGTATGAAAATGGCCATATGCAGATATTTAAATATTTTGACTCTTCACGTAGTAACTCATTTTGTAGAACTTATGCGAGCGATGTTTTCAATGAATGGGTTGCTACATGAACGGTTAAAAAATTGTCAAGTTGGTGAAATGTATGGCTGTGTGCGAAATATTTTTAGTCACTATCTATGATTCCAAATTTTTTTATTTATAAGTGGATATTTAAGTTGACAACTATTAAATATGCTGAATGTGGCCAATAATGAATTGAAAAAAAATCAATCGTCCAACGTAATTATCAAAACTCAGTGTTAACAGTTTTTACAATTCTGATAGTATCTCACAAACTTATTTTATTCATGCTTGGTGTGCATATGGTATCAGCCAAAAAAATTAACGATGTGAACAGCCCTGGCCATGCTTAAAATTTATCTGGCAGTACTGTTGTCCGCCATTACGGTGAGCACGTTGAAAACTGCCAAAAAACTGCTAGAAAATTAGACACTTCTCGATCAGCTGTTTGTTGTCAAAAATTAACCAACACGAGTGCAAAATAAAATCAAGCAGTTTTCCGATTAATTAAAAAGAAAATAACGTGTACGTTCACAACAATTCTGTGTTCTAAACAAAAAAACTGTAGAAATTTTCAACATTTCCATATTTACACACACACAACAACCACCAATAACAACAACAGTAACATCAACACCGACGCTGAAAGAGCAAACGCCGAGCATCGCACAGAGCAACACGAACAAGAAACACCACCACGCCAAGCAACAACAAACAACGTAAGTATAAATGCTCCAAGTGGCGAAAACCTGGCGCTCTTTTCGTAACCAACTGCCGAACAGCAAAGACGTGTGGGTCTGATTTGGTCGTCGCATAGTGTGTTCCAACAATAATACATCAACGCCGCATTTAAGAGTTCTTCTGAACATAAAAAAAAAAAAATAGAAAAAAAGACGTGTGTGGGAGTTGCTGCAGATACTCGACAACAAAATAAAAAGTAGTTATATAAATACATTAGGAAAAGCCGAAATAAGTGCACTTCGGTTAAAGTATTAAAAATATTTGCAAAAACCATTCGATTTGAAGCAACTTTCATCAACTTTTTCGCATAGCCTAAAATAATTTGCAGATGCCGCTTTTTTTGGGAAAAATCAATTTAATGCTATTTTATTCAATTCAACAGACGCAGATTTAACTAGTGAATATTAAACAAAACATACAAAATGCCACAAACTGCAGGAATTGCCAATGGACACTCGAATGGATGCAATGGAAACACCACATCCTATGACATGGAAGATGGACAATCATTCCTTTTTACTTCCGAATCTGTGGGCGAGGGACACCCAGGTGAGTGTTTTTTGTAATTAAAATTATTTGCAAATAGGTGTTTGTTGTCAGTTTGTCATAATATTCTTTTCCTATGTTATGTAGACAGTGTGAATGAGTAGAAATGCTTCCGAGTAGCTCCACCGCAGACTGGTAGCTATTTTCACAATGTGGTTTTCAACGTGCGCTCGCTTGATTGCATCATTCTATGTAAATATGACTGTAATAACAGCATGCCGGGGAACTGTCCGCATGTCTCATGCAGTTGAATGAAAATTTTACATTTTATAGATTTTGTTTTAGCCATTTAGTTGCTGGGTTATAATGTAGAAAATTATAATTTTTCGAATGTGCGAATTCTGCGACACACACAAAATGGCGTCCAAGTGTTTTTTGCGCCGTCGAAATGAGCTAGCCAGCCGCATATAACATATATACCTCTGCTTTGTACTTTTATTCTAGCGCGGCTCTTTAACGTTCGTCTGTTTGGCTGTCAGCCTGTCTGTTGTTTTGGCCAAGTTGAATAATGTTGCCTGTGTGTCTTGGACTAATTTTTGTATCTCCTTTTTATTATTTGTTGCACTTCTAATTTGTGCGTTTCATTGCGTTGTTTCGAAACAATCTATGTATATTTATTCATTCCTTGTTGAATGGTATTTTTATTTTATATTATGTATAGGTTCTTCTTTGCGTTTACATCTCGACCGCTTAATCATGTTCTTTTGGACTTGTTTTGTTCTTTATTCATCTTGGGTTGTTTTTTTTGTCGCCTTTGCACTGTGTTTCTTGAAACGCGTGTTTCTTACATTTTGATTGTGAGTTTTAGTCGCTCACAAAACGCACACAATCACATCCATAAACGACAAACTTTAGTTAATGGTTAATATATCGGTTGCCGCAGCTGGCATTAAAGTGACCAGCTGATTCTGTTTGATTTTTCTTTACAAAGGGTTTGGCTTTCATGATGAATCTTATTTTAGTGTCTGAGCTGAGAAAGTTTTTTAATGAATGTTTCTTTAAATTTTAAGTTTTGGAAAAAACCAAGTTTTTCAGCTAGATTCTGCATTTCACTTTTGCTCGAATTAAGTATTGAAATTGTTGTAAAATTAAATTTGGGTTCTACATTTCACTTTCAGATATAATTATTGGCCTTATTTTGTAAAACGAATGTAATCATCTCACAAAACCTTTTTATGTCTTACATTTAAATATGCCGCGATTGTTCAAAACGAGTTATTTAAATATAGTACTTTTGTAATTTGAAACTTATTTTTTTATATTTTATACTTAAAAGAACATTGACCAAAAAAAGTTAAAATCAAATTTAAATAATAAAAAATATAATTGAGCTATAAAATTAAATTAAAACAATTTCATAAAAATCCAAAATTAAATATTTTATTTGTAATTAAAGTACTGTGTTTTATGTTCGCAATCAAACATGTTTTTCGGTGTTGTTTTTATTGTTCTTAAATTGTTAAAATGGTATTTTATTACAGTATTCATAGATAATTATAGAATTTTTTTATATTACAGTCGATGTTGTATAAAAAGTAATCAGTTATTTTTATAGTTTTATTATATATCGAAAGATATCGATTAATATGTCGAATTAAATAATTTAAATTTTTATTGGAATACTGAAAATTTTAAATTCTTCAAAAAATTCTTTGTGTCATATTTTGTATGTCACTAATTTTCAATAAATTTGATAAATAACCTCAATGAGTGAATGATTTTGTTTTTGGCTGCAAAATTTCTGTAAACACGAAATTTAAATAACTTTTGAAAAACTCTTAAAAGTACAACTTAAGGTTTCCTTCACAATTATTGCTCCCATGCAGAGGAGCATTTTTGTCCCATAATTATACAACTGAAGGCAAAGCACAATTTAAGTGCTGTTTAGTATTTTAAAACTGTATCGATATAAACATCAATGAGGAACTTTTGGTGGTAGATTTAATTGAAATCCTTTCTTTTAAATATTTTAAAGGTATTTTTTAAAGTAGCTTACCCTGCAAAAGTTGAACTCTTGTTGAAATATTTAAACAAGTAGCAGAAACTTTTATATTTTGCCGACAAATTGTTTTCAAATTGAAAAATCTATAATGGACTTCTACACGATGCAACAGCTGCACCAATATTGGTTGCTAATTGATGGATGTGTATTTTTGCATGCAAGTATCCGATGAATTGGTTGCATATCGCATGGTTGAATGGTTGAAACTGCCAACTGCTGTACAATATGCGATTGTACACTCATTGTATAGCGTAGAACCTCCTTATGACAGACTGCAATTTTGTTAGTTAGAAAGCATGAATAAATGAGTAAAAATATGCATTTGAGGCTCAATTTTTCATTGCCTTGAAAGCTGAAGCTTGCCATAGAACATGCAAAGTACTTAAAATTGCATATTTTTTCCCAAGTCTAGACAAAAACGAAATTTGAATTTTAATACTTCATCAGAAATTCCTTGAATAGTTTTAATATGACAAAACAAATCTTTGCATAACAACACCAAAGTCAAAATATGTATCATGCAATGGTCTCAGCTCTTTGCTACTTAATATGATTTACAAATTTCTTCAGAACTCCGTTCTGCGTACCACTTTTCTTCATGCTATATTTGAATGATTTTGTCAATTGACTTGATGGGTGCTCTTCTTTCATTTATGCTGATGTTATCCAGCTCATCTTCAGTGGTGGATTCCTTAAAAGCTCAAATCGTCGCTACTAATATCGGCTGCCCCTTCAATCTTTTTTAAATAATGTGTCCATTGAATTCGTCAAGAAAAAAAAAAATGGTTAGGATTAATCATTGATCATAACTTATCAACAAAACTCAAATGCTTGGGACTAATCATGTAATGTAACTTTTGAATACTACATTGATTGTCTGATCTTGTGAGTTAATTTGAATCAATTAGAATGAATTTCTATCTACCCATACCAATCAAGCTCTGGCTCGTTCACGCGTTTCTGATGTTTAAACTCTCTTATGGCTGAAAGTCTTCTCGGGTACCTTATCTTTCAATTTGTACTCAATTTAACTACTTGTTAACAGGGTGCTATGATAAGTACCTTAGTATTACCTAGTACATTTTTTGACGCGTGGATCCCGTCTCTAATGATGTATCTCTATTTTTTAACTATTCCATTTTTGATTTTATCAATTTTAGACTTATGTGTATGTTGTACAAAATATTCAAATGCAAAATACATATCTGAATACATTACTAACCCTTTTACCTTTTTGCGCTCTGTTAGAAATGCTCAGATTCTTTATTCCAAAAATCAATTCTTCTTAATTTGAAAAATCATTTTTAATTAACCAGATTCTAGAAAACTCTGCTCAGCGATATGAGTAACTTTAAGGCTACTTTCGCATCTTAACAACTAAAACGGAAAATTTTAAACGAATTATTTGTTTGAAAAAGTAAAGTGCAGGAATTTAAAAGATAAAAGCAATATTTTTCTAATTCATCTTTATAAACATGTTTGTTTTTCATTTCGATCATGGTCAATTATAAAGTTTAATGGAACTTGTGTGAATCAATTGATTGCTTTAATTGAACTCAGGTTTATAATAACCTCACCCACTTATAATTATTGTGAACTGCAATTTCTTAATATCTAAATGATAGACATGATAAACAGAAATGCGATACTTTAAATAACTGCAGTAAAGTTTAAATGTTGAATTTCTTTATTGTCCGGTATATATCTCAAAATCAGATATTATTAAAAAAGTTCGCCTGCTATTTTTGGTACATTTTAGTGCATTTGATTAAATTGATTTCTTTAATTGAACTCAGGTTTATAATTATCTCACCCACTAATAATTATTGTGAACTGCAATTTCCTAATATCTAAATGATAGACATAATAAACAGAAATGCGGTACTTTGTAGGCCTGCAGTAAAGTTTTTATGTTGAATTACTTTATTGTCCGACTTATATTTTAAAATCAGATAGTCTTAAAAAAGTTTGCTGATTATTTTTGGTACATTTTGATGCATTTCGAATAAAGTTAGTTTTAAGTATTCCGACATTTTTTGTGTTATAATAGTATGCTATGATTTAACACTTCTTGCCTTCCTAGGCATATTCCAAAAAATATTACAAGAAGCGATGTCATAGCTTAAAGCTTTGGTAGTAGATGCTATAAGCAGTGCGCTTTTAATGACTGGAAATCTTGACTTATTCAATTTTATTTTTCTTACAAATCATTTCAAACATCGTTTAAACGCTTTTGCGCAAAAACTCCTGTAAAGATTTCTAGCTTTGAGTAGCGTTATAGCATCGCTCGCTCCTTTAATAGTAATATATTCATATATTTAAAGATTTATATTCTCTTTAGTGTCTCTAAAGTAATATCGAAATGGTGTTTAATAGATATGCTTGTCTTAATCAGTCATATAAATGGTATCTAAAGCTGCGTTCATATTTTTTAATCTATTTTTTCAAAAAATAAACTTTATTATAAGATGAAGTATTGAAAATTAAACTTGTATTTAAGACTTTTCTTTCAAAAGTTGTAGAAAGAAAACTAGTTGCAAAATTTTGTTTTATTTATCTCACGTTTGGTGTTTATAGCAAACAAAATTGCTCTTTGCACCGCTTAATAATGCTCACATTTAACATTTATGTGTTAACTACACAGTTATTATCTTAAGCAAATGGTTTATTTATATAAAAATTTAACGCCTAATATTATCTTTATACTCCATATAAAAAAAAAAAACGCCACAAGCAATAAACGCTGAGATATAAGATAGTTCAAAGAGACAGAAATAATTCTTAGATAAGGTAAATTCATAAAAATTTATGAAATTTATTCATTTAAATTTATTAATGCATTCAAATTTTTTTTAAAAACTCAATAACTTTTGGTTTTTTCTTACAGCTGGTCACATTGCATAGAGCTCTTACTCATTGTTGTTTTTTTCATACTATTCATGCGCAGCACCATGTGCTCCGTCGTGTCTACGTCATAAATGCCGCACAAGCTGTTTAGAGGCTCCACTTGGCACCCTGCTGGCGCCTCTAGCTGCAGATTCTACCAATTCGCTTGCTCTCAAATCTCTACAGTTGAATCTCTATTGAGAGAATCAATGAACTGGTATTAGTTTTCTGCCGTATAATTATATATTGTATAGGTTATTGTTTCCCTAAGCGATGTGAGTGCGTTGCGTAGAGCCACAAAATATTCTAACAAAACAAAACTCGTTCCCGCCACTAGTTAAGCAGCAGAAATTCCACTTTGGAGGGCTTCCTATGAAATTTGCTTATAAATTTTATTATATTTCTAATTTAAAAAATGTCATGTTTTACTGCGAATTTCTTTTTTTTTTTGCGTTGTTATGCGGGAACCACGTGTTTTGTGCCGCTTTTTCTCTTCCTTCTATAATAAAGTGTTTATTCTTCTATAGTTTTTTTATTTCTTTTAACAAATTTTTATGCCTGCGTATTTGTGAGCGTGTGTTTTGCTCTGTTAAATTGTTATTTCTTTGACTTTTGTTGGTTGCTTTGTTTTTCTGTGTTAAGTTTAATGTGTTATGTTTTTAGTTTAATCGATTTTATTTTTAATATAGCTTTATTGCCTTGGCTTGATCGTTGTTTTCGCACTGTCGCACATGTTGACCCTTTCCCTTCCCTCAACGCAAACAACCAGCCTGATAGTGTTATCACATTTCTGAATGATAAGAGAGAGAGAGAGCACAACGTAAGAAATTATAGGCATGTCGCCAGCCCGGCTTGTTGTTTGTTGTCTAACAAATCAATGCTTAAATTCTATACTTAACTCGCCGCAATAGTTTTTATATACAAATAAGATTTGCATAATATTTGTTATCAAGCAATATATTAAAAATTGTTATTTTTAATTGCAGATTTAAGTGAACTGTTTAATGCTTATGTTGTTTAATCCATAAGAGGTCACTGACATGCAGGTTATCAGTCAAACACTGACTGGACTACTATTGAGAGTTGAAGAAATTTTTTCGAACTGACAAAGTTTAGCACACGTTCGAACTTGTGATGACAAACTTATATAAGAAATTTTCAAACTCAAGTCAAGCAACCAATTTCGGCAAATCTTCAGTTTTTTTTTGCAAATCAAAGAATTTCATCAACCTTTCATTACGTCACTTTCATTCACTTTCCGCGATTTCAACGAAAAATTTAATTTTTCATATCTTCTTTGACGTCATTGAGTTTCTTGTGTTACGTCTCAGTAATTTTTTGTTTATTTTGATATTATTTGTGATCGAAATACCATTCTAATGTAACATAATTATTAAAATTTCAGTTGCTATTTTCAATAATATGTTTTGAAAATAAAGACTTGTAAGTTGTTAACCTAAGCTATTTAATGAGATATAAAAAATAATTTATTTTTAAATAGGTTGATATGGGTTTCGATTTACGTCGTTTCTGTTAACGTCATCATGTGCCGGAAAGAATTAAGTCGTAAATTGAAATATTGCTCGATAGCAGACCTTTTAATTTCACGGAAAGAATTAAGACGTCAATCGCATTCATTCTTAACAATCCAATTTTGGATTTTAAAAAATATTGTGACAAGTTTCGAAAATAAATTAAATAATAAAATAACATTCAATTACAAACTTCGAAAGTATACAATTTTCGAAATAAGATTAATTAATAGTTTTCTCAGCAACCAATGCCAATTCGAGGAAAGAAAATATTTCTAAAAAAATGTTCAAAATAGTTCAACCATGTGTTTTTTTTTATTTATTTTATTTTTTTTTGCAATAAATATCTTGCAAACAAAAATGCTATATGAAAGTCTTTCTTTATTCTCTGTTCTAAGCTTATCACGTTTAAAGCAGCTGAAATGGTCTTGTGACTTAGTTAAGGGCTCTTGTAGATTTTCGAATATCAATTTTTAGAATTTTATTTTTATTTTCATGCTTTACCACCCTTTGAATCATACACTTTTGATTTTAATAAATTTGCCTCAATTTTATTACTCGTGGTTTTTCAGAGTACCTGTAAAGCGAAAATTTAATAATTATCAAAACCAAAAAAAAACAAATTGGCCATTTCAGCCCTTGAAAGGACTTTGACCGAGCTTCTTATCATCAATTGTGTTGTGTGTGTTATTAGATGTTTGCACACAATTGACCGAGAACTGGACCTACATGTTTTATGCCGACTCCGAACGGCTAAAGTTCATGTTCTCAAGAAGCTTTACATGGCATTATTAACTCTCTGAGGTTTGCCATTGTCTGCAGAGAGGTGGTGACCGATCAGAAAAATTTTTTATTGAAAAAACTTTTCGCCGCGGCTGGGGATCGAACCCGGGCTCCGAGCATGCTAAGCCACACACTTAACCTGCATGCCACGGTCACCACAAAAACCAAAATGTCGTATTAAATAAGGCGTCCTGAAAGAAATAAAACTAATTTTTTATAAATTTCAAAAAATTTTAATAAATTTTCTACAGTTAAAACTTCAAGGCCATCGGGTGAAAATATCGCTGAGCAAAGAGTACCTCTCACAACACTTAATATGTTGAAAACCTTTGAACACATATAATTAAGTTCTTATATTATTCTTGGAGTGGTCTGTTACCATAATTATTGTCTTGGAAAATATTGCATTATTAAATTCAACTAAACAAAATTATAACTATAGGTAAAAAAATTGTTTTTATTGTTTTTAAACCGATTTAGTAACTAATGTTTAATTTTGTTTAAATCATATTCTTTGCTTTCAATTATTTATTCTACAAATTTTAATTATTGCTGTTTTTTAAAATGAAAAAACTTTTTCTTATATAAATGTTATAATTAGAAAATATACTATTAAATATTTAATAGATAAAACATGTGAAGCTATAAGTTTAGAATTAAATTACTGTTATTATCGTTATGATCTAATTTATATTTCAAATTAACTTGATTAACAAAAAGTTGATAATAATTTGAAGTTTAATACAGAAAGACTTAAAAAAAGAAATTGCATAGAAAAAGTTTATGCGAATAGATCACATTTAGGACTTGTAACTTTCAACCAATGATTTAAGATATTTTACAGCTATTCAGTGTAAAACTGTTCTTACTTTAACACTAAAGTCTTATACAAAACTTTCTTGGATAATATTTTTAATTTTATTTATATGCTTCTAAAAGTTCTGAAAATATATGTGCAAAGTTTAATGTCCTAAAAATCTCCATTTAAAAAAAGAAAATACGAAAAATGTAATTCGAATATTCGAATTCGGTTCGTTTTCAAAAATTGCACCAATTATCAGAATATTTGATATCTCCTAATTGAGCTAAAACTTAATTTTATTTAATCTTAATGATTTGATTACTTTCTAAACGAGTCAATTCTCTCGTCTGTCACTAAGCAAAGTGTGTGTCTCATATTAATGTTTTTAATTTTTGTTTTTTTTGGCTAAATCAGCCCAGGACCCGCAAAAAAATAAAAAATATTTATTTATATGATGAAGGTTTCGAATGTAGCGCTTTTACTGTAGCAAGCAATAAAAGCGAGTAGAACAAGACGCGATTTTTTGTTTATATGCAAATTTGAGTTGGCTGTCATTCGAACAGGAATACATGACATTGTGGTTGTTGTTGTTGTTTTTATTGTTAATGTTGTTGGTTTTGTCGCCAGCGTCTTTGTTTTCATTTCGTGCGCCTTTTTTTCAATACACATTTGGTGTTTTATTTAGGTTTTTTGTTTATTATTATGTAGACAGTTTGGCATTGAATTTCGCTGCTAAATGCAATTTTTTTTTTTCTACTCGAAACTTATTTAACTTGAGATAATGTGCTCGTGCGATAGATTTTGTTCAGCATGCTCAGCGTGCTGTGGCATAATTTTTCTCTTTTATGTAATTTAAAGCAGCATATTAACGCATTTAGAACAAGTAATGTATGACGTTCAATGTCGGGACTGACGTATCTGCCTACATAGCTTTCAATAAATGCATGTTCGAATTTTCGATGTTCACTCAAGCACATACATTTTCTGTTATTTATGTTGTAAAATGAATGAATGGTGAAGCGAATGATGATGTTGAAGATTAATGTTTATTCTCTCCCTCTCTCTCTCTCTCTCTCTCTCTCTCTCTCTCTCTCTGCTGCATTTCTTTGGTATATAATTTTTTTTATAATATTTGGATTTCTATTTTGACTTGACATTTTTCTTATGCTATTTTCAACTTTTCCTATTTTTAGATAAAATGTGCGATCAAATCAGTGACGCTATCTTGGATGCACACTTAAAGCAGGATCCAAATGCAAAAGTTGCATGTGGTAAGTTAATGTGAAATATCTAAGCCTTTTTTAAATGAACAAATTATGTTAAAATCTATTTATAGTTAATAGAATTCTTTTGTCTACGCAAGTTTATTTCTTTTTTATTTATTAAACAATTTGTAAAGTTTAAAATTATGCTCAAAAAAGACAACACATTCTCCCAAGTTCCTTGAATTTGTTTTAAAATAGTTTATTCTCTTTCTCTATCTCTATCTCTATCTCTATCCATTTTAGCTCTCATTTTGAAATCAATAATTTTATTTATTAAATAAATTGAAATTGTTTAAAATTATACTTAGAAAATACACACATTCTCTCAAGTTCCTTGAATTTGTTTTAAAATAGTTTACTCACTTTCTCTATCTCTATCTATTTCAGCTCTCATTTTGAAATCAATAATAATTGAATTTATATTATAAAGTATTATTATTTATACCTTTTAGTTAGTGCTGAAACTAATACAAAAAGTCAGATGCTGCCAAGTTTTTGTATTTGCTCTTTCTCTCTCTCTCTCTATCTTTCTGTCTATCACTGTTTTGTATTGATTCTCATTTCGAACCAAAAAAATTTACTCGGAGAGCAAAACTATTACACATAATTAGATCCCTCTTACATTAGTCAAGAATGGAAAGCAAGTCTACAAATTTGTTGACGAATTGTTGAAGTAACAAACGGGGAAGAGTACATTTCATTCTGCACCATTAATTCTTGTTTTATTTCTTATGTTCTTTTTGCATTTTTGGCAAACATTTTATTTACTTTTTCGCACATCGGCGTGCGTTTGTTGTACTAAATATGCATTTTAAATGTTATGCATTTTTATGTTATTTATTTATGAAGTGTTTTATTTTTAGTTATTTTGTTTTATGTTGTGCAAATTTTAAATGTTTGGATTTAAAATTTTTAATGTTTGTTTTTTATTTTCCTTAATTTCATTCTGCCAAGTGTATGAAATAATACTTTCAGCATTTTCAGGCTAGAAGGCAGTTTTTCTCTATTTTTTTTGTAAATATTTTTTCATTTGTAACAATAAAATAATAAATATGAAAAATTTCCAAAAACCGAAACGTTGACCTGCGATATACTGCAAACTTCCACAGCGTTTACGAAGAATAGATTCCTTAAGATGAAATACAGTGATCTGAGTACTGTCAAGGAATCCCTCTCGTTTTGGTCGTGTGCCCATCACTTCGATTTAAATTGTTAGAATTTTTTCAGGTCAATAATGCATTGAATGAAATATTAAAAAGTAAATGAAAGTATGGTGGTCGCTAATAAAGAGTCTTTATATTTCAAGGCTCGAATTCTTCCCATGAAATCGGAACAGAATCGTCAGTATTTCTCTGATCAACTGTTCAATTTTCATAGTTTTTAGTATTAATTTTTATTAAAGTAAGCTTCATCATAACCCGAAAACTCTGAAGACCTCAATACAGGATAAAATAACTAAAAAAACTTGAAATAAAATAACTTGAAAATATTAAAGAACTTAAGTTTTTTTTAAAATAGCCATAATCCCTAAAAAAAATAAAAAAATACTATTTTAAAAAATTTGTATTTTCAAAATACATGTGTCTATTTTTGTTCCTATTAAAAATTTAATTTCGAAAAAGCAAATAAAACATCGAGTTTCAGGGTTGTCGTGGTTAGTTAATATAGAAATAATGATAATAAAAGCAATAGTAATAGTAAAAGTGATAGTGATAGTGATAGTGATAGTGATAGTGATAGTGATAGTGATAGTGATAGTGATAGTGATAGTGATAGTGATAGTGATAGTGATAGTGATAGTGATAGTGATAGTGATAGTGATAGTGATAGTGATAGTGATAGTGATAGTGATAGTGATAGTGATAGTGATAGTGATAGTGATAGTGATAGTGATAGTGATAGTGATAGTGATAGTGATAGTGATAGTGATAGTGATAGTGATAGTGATAGTGATAGTGATAGTGATAGTGATAGTGATAGTGATAGTGATAGTGATAGTGATAGTGATAGTGATAGTGATAGTGATAGTGATAGTGATAGTGATAGAGATAGTGATAGTGATAGTGATAGTGATAGTGATAGTGATAGTGATAGTGATAGTGATAGTGATAGTGATAGTGATAGTGATAGTGATAGTGATAGTGATAGTGATAGTGATAGTGATAGTGATAGTGATAGTGATAGTGATAGTGATAGTGATAGTGATAGTGATAGTGATAGTGATAGTGATAGTGATAGTGATAGGGATAGTGATAGTGATAGTGATAGGGATAGTGATAGTGATAGTGATAGTGATAGTGATAGTGATAGTGCGGAACGCTTGATTTTTTGAAAAATTTCACAGCATATTTTTAAGGATTTTTTTTTTGTTTTGTGTTTTATTGAAACTTCAGAAACTTAAAATATTTTTTTTTTTCATTTTGAAAGTTTCTGTTTTGCAAAAAATTTTAAACTTATTTCGACGTACCTACCTACTAGGGTCCGTTTTTATTTAAAAGTAATTTTATAAACATTTAGAACTAAAAATTGTTGTTTGCACGATTTAAAATCGAATATGTGAGCATCGCTGATTTATAATTCAGCTAAAAGCAAATCAATATTTTACGTGTTTCCTCTATTTAAACCGGGTCCGTCATTTTTGACGGGAAAGAACTAGTTTAAAATAAATATATAATTCAATAAACATCATTCATAAAATAATTTTATTATTTTGAGTTCAAGTTTTGCACATCTACAAAACTAAGTCTAATCAAATCAAAATCTGCACATCATATCATTAAGTTTCTAATGCTTTTCTAGCAAAAATACTAACTTAAATACAAATATTTTTTTCAGCACCATTCTTTGTCCACTAATTGTTTTTCGTATCAGTTTATTGCATGCCCTATTCATGTGATTATTAAATTTTATCTCTTCAATCTTTAAACAAAACTAATTTCTTAGATTTTGTTGAGTCTGGCAGGCTATGACCACTACGCTATCATAGCTAAGACAATAAACAAGCTCCAATTCTAAAGCTTCATGCTTGAAATCGTATTACTCCGAACGTCTACTGCGTCTTTAAAAAGCTTTAAATTTTGTTTATTTAGTAATGGTGCAAAAAATACCCTTTAACGCAGTACGCAGTCTATTAATAAAGTGCTACATACCAACGTTTTGTTAGTGTTTTTATTGAAATCAACACGCGTCCCTTCTTAAATTCCGCTTGTTTAAATAAACTTAAATACTTGAAAAGCTGTTTATCTGCCTTGTTTTAATTTGCTCTTAATTACTTTTCAGAAACCGTTGCCAAAACAGGCATGATTCTGCTTTGCGGCGAAATAACATCGAAGGCTGTTGTCGATTATCAGCGTGTTGTGCGTGATACAGTTAAACATATTGGCTACGATGATTCCTCAAAAGGTAAGTTCAACGTGCGCTAAGTAATACGGGGGCGTATAACAAGATTTGACTTTTCGAAATTAAACTCGAATTCCACTTAAATAACTTAACAATAATTTACAATTCAACTTCTTGAAATCGCTTTTTGAACAAAAAAAGGTTTCGATTGGAAAACACTTAATCTGCTCGTTGCTATTGAACAGCAATCACCCGATATTGCTAATGGTGTTCATGTTAATCGCGCAGAAGATGATGTTGGTGCTGGTGATCAGGTATAGCAACAAAATCTACTTTAAACAAACTGCTGAATTCCTCTTAACTACTTTGGCAAAACAAAAAGAACTTAACTCCTAGTCTTAAAGCAAATACTAAGGATAAAAAAAAAAACATAAAAAACTTCAACGCATGTCGAAATCTCATACAAATAGATTTTTCCAATTGAATATTAGCAATTTGGGAAAATTATAACATCTTCATTTTGTGTGTTGCTGTGTTTGTTATTGAAGAAAAAAAAAAACTATATTTGAGAATCGAGAAGAACTTCAAATTCTTCAAGAAATAAGTGTTATTCTAAAAATAGTGGAAGGTTTTTCTACTGTCCTTCATCGGTTTGCATTTTTTTTTTGGTATAAAACAAAAATAGCATGAAAACACTTTTAAATGGTATCGTTTTTTTTTCTATAAATTTGTAAACCAAATCTCTTTTTTATGTCGATAGGCAACTAGTTTTATTTGAAAACATATTTTATTAGAAAAAACCATTTATAATAAATATATAATTCAATAAACACCATTTATAAAATATGCACACAACTGTCTGCGTTGTAACTTTTGATCTCAACGTAGTTTTTTGCAAAAATATGCTTTTTTTGCAGTCATAAGCTTATTCGAAGATGGTGCTTCAAGATGATGCTTCATGCATCCGAAAATTTCCTTTTCTCTTGCGGACACATATTCAGAGTGTCTAAGACGAAAATTTGTTTCGCAGAATCACTTAAAGCATAATGAATTTTTGCTCAGTGAGAAAAACAAGGTCGGGGAGAACATTATAAACTGCATATTGAGTTAAAAACACATATTTTCTTATAATAAAATGCATGTTCTGGGTTATAAAATTTACTCAAGAAATATTTATATTTCATACATAAAATTTACATAAATATACATGTCGTCGTTGTCCCCCTCATTTAAGACATACCTACAAAGAGTAACTTAAAAAATAATATTATAATTTGGGTTTATTATATAGTACTGGGTTTTCATGTTTTTCAAAACTAGATTTTCATCAAATCATTTTGTGCGCATTTTGTTTTTTCTCTCTTCTCCCTTAAGGTTTCGATTATAAAACCTGCAACGTTTTGTTAGCATTGGACCAACAATCGCCGGAAATCGCTGCCGGGGTACATGTTAATCGTGCTGAAGAAGAAATCGGTGCCGGAGATCAGGTGTGCAGTAGCTGTTGTTATATAAATATTGAAATTTTAACGCAAAATATGCTCTAGTCTATAAAAATGATTTTTCGGTGCTTGAGTTTTTATCCCTTTCCCATCACTTTCGTAAACACTTGTTATAAAACGAAGTTTATTATTTGAACTCTTTTGTTTTATTCGCAAACTTATTTCTGTAGCATACTTTTCGACACGGAATTTAAAATTTAAATATTTTTAAAAGCTCGTTATCATGAAAATAATATATTATTTTAGTATTTAGCACGCCATGGTGTTTGTTTCCTTAACCTCGTCCGCTCTTAAGTCATATAAGGTGTTTTTTTTTTTTCAAAATTATGCAAAATTCTTTAATACACAAAATTTTAATTTATTTAAGCGATTTGGTCCAATTATTATAGAAGTAACTTTATTTTAAACTGATGGTTTGCACTATCTCCAAAACCTACAAACTTTATCCATCGTTAGTCATACATTCTTTCATCCGTGCATGCTTCCATTGCTATGTAGTCGTTGGAACTCTTCGTTCATAACCACTTATTTAGCTTATTTTCATGTGCATAAAGCTAGTGATCTTTATTTGTTTTCCGATGTGTGCTATCTTGTGTTTTTTTTTAAACAAATCTTGGTGGCACAATTTTCATGGGTTGTTCCTTTTTTAACATACTTAACATTTTTTGAATTTTCAAAATTGTGCTGTAATGTGCTCGAGTTGTGCTATAATATGCCAAAGAGATATTTAACAAATTGGCAACTTTACAAATTTCCGAGCTTTAATAAATTTTCTCATTTTTAATTTTTTTCCCCTATTGTGCAGAATACAGCACAACTTGCGAATTCCCAAAAAATTGAATTAAATTAAAAAAAAACAACAACTAATAAAAATCATGCCCTTATTTTAAATTGTTTACCCAAACTGGCACATAATGGGCACTTGACAGCACAAAAACTTTGTCACTAGCTTTATGAACCTTTAATTTTCCGCTTATTTACTAACGCTTTAAATTTGCCTTTAAGTAGTTGACTTCCTACGTTCCTCATTCGATAAACTTATTTGCTAAAATTTTATTTGAAACTTCTTATAGGGTATTATGTTCGGCTATGCAACCGATGAGACCGAGGAATGCATGCCACTCACTGTTGTTTTGGCACATAAATTAAATGAGAAAATCGCTGAACTACGCCGCTCTGGTGAATTCTGGTGGGCGCGTCCCGATTCCAAAACTCAGGTGAGTAACAGCCATATATATGTTTGTTTAAATGCTCTATTTTGGTTTTGGGCTTTTTTCCTCTACAGGTCACCTGCGAATATCTGTTTAACCAAGGTGCTGCTGTGCCTAAACGTGTACACACCGTTGTCGTCTCTATGCAGCACTCTGAGAAAATCTCCATCGACGATCTGCGCACTGAGGTCATGTCGAAGGTTGTCAAAGAGGTCATTCCCGCCAAATATTTCGATGCCAATACCATTGTACACATTAATCCCTGTGGACTGTTCGTCATCGGCGGTCCTATGGGCGATGCTGGTCTAACAGGACGCAAGATCATTGTAGACACCTACGGCGGCTGGGGTGCTCACGGTGGTGGTGCCTTCTCGGGCAAGGATTTCACAAAAGTCGACAGATCCGCTGCCTATGCTGCGCGCTGGGTCGCCAAATCGCTTGTTAAGGCTGGTCTGTGCAAGCGTTGCTTAGTGCAGGTCTCTTATGCCATCGGCTTGGCCGAACCACTCTCCATTACCGTCTTCGATTATGGCACCTCACATAAGTCACAAAAAGAATTGCTCGAAATTATTAAACGCAACTTCGACTTAAGACCGGGCATGATTGTAAAGTAAGTTGAAAAAAATCGACAGTTACTTGGTTTTTTAAAAAATTATTAAAATGGTGTAACTTTACACATTTTTAATTGCTCTTATGATTATGATATATTCTTAATAATTATTTCTATTTGTTTTTAGGGACCTCAACTTGAGACAGCCCATCTACCAGCGCACAAGTACTTACGGCCATTTCGGACGCGCTGGTTTCTCATGGGAAGAGGCCAAAAAGTTGGAAATCAATTGACTAAACGCTGATGTCGACGTTGGCCAATCATCGCTGCAGCCACCGTGCGCCAAAAAGTGTAAAACTGCGTAATTTTTAGTTTTTAATTTTAAATTTTAAACAAAATCCACAAACAAAGGCAGATGTGCTGATGTGTTGTGCGTGGTTTTTTTTTTAATTAATTAAAATAATTATTCGTTTTTTAACTTTTAATGTAATTTAGTTTAAGACGTCAAGAGCAAAACAAAAACAATAATAGCGAAAATTACTTTGCTGTTGCTCACTTGATTCCTAAACATAAACAAAAACAAAAAAGAAAAACCATCAACTACCAAACACAACCCATGTTTTTAAAGAAATATTTTATTTCAAATATTATGCAAGGAAATTTGTTGTAATTTTTTTAAAAAAACTATCATACTTTTAAAATGTAATTTATAACTGTTAAAATTTAGACAATTTAACAGAAATCATTCGTTAAACAATGAAAACTTGCAGCTGACAAGCAACTGTTCCGTATTTTTTGTTTTTTTATTTTACTTTTTTTTTAATTAAAAAAACATTCAGTATAATATGCAACAAATATTATGCATTAAAATACAACAAATTGTAATTTAAACCATAACAAAGCAAAACAAACAAACAGAAAAATAAAGAAATACAGCAGCAAAAGCAACAAGATATGTGAACAGTTTAATAAAGATTGTATTCAAATAAATATATTTAAAACTAAATATGCAAAGATTTGTATTTTTAAATACCAACTTTTTCAATATTTTTCAAACAAATCCACATTCACTTCAATTGTCTTATAGTTGGCTCTCTGGGACGCTTGATGCGACATACTTCACCATAGCCGAAAGGTCGCTTTGGTCGCGTGCTCAGATAGTAGATACCACGTTTCTGCACTGCCGGATCACCACCCATATAAACTTGTGCCTCACACACTGGCCCCGATTGCTCGCAACCACATGCCGCCCGCTCAATACTCTGATAGTTGCGGCAACGTATTGCGCCAAAAGCTTTTGAGCGCTGCAGCGATTCCACAAAATAATACAATGAGCTGAAATGATCACAGGCAAAATCCGGCTCCATTAGCGTGATATTTGGACAATGCGGCTGCCCGAGACCCCAATTCGGATAGAAAGATGCATGACCCAGCGTCTCAGAGGCAAAGCCCAGCAGCGCTACATCTGTTTGTATGGACTCCACATAGATAGCATCGCTTGCCGTTAGGCGCCAGTTGTTTTTCAATTTCCGATGTATTGGTCCTGCTGTGTCCAAGGCATAGATGACGCCATAACGATTGGGTTTCTTCAGCAGTTTACCTGCAACACCTGCTATATGACAGCCAAAGCTGTGTCCTATCAAATACATATCTTCGAAATGCACGCCATATACTCGATGCAGCAGCCTGGTGAAGTCATTAAATTTTTGTGCTATTTCAAAAGCTTCAACAATGACACGTATGTAATTTATATCGAGCGAATAGTCGGTCCAGTCGACAAGTATAACGTTGTAATCACCTTTGGCTAGGTAGGCATCTTTGATGGCTGCATTGGAGCATGTGGTGGTTTGACCATGCCAGCCATGTATGGTGAATCTGCAAATAAGAGAAGAAGGAGAGAACTTTGAATGACTTTGAATGTTGGTTATTGATCGACCCACCCACCTTATTGGCCACTTCGCGTTGAAGTTGGATTGTAGCAGTGCCGCCTGATTGCCTGTGCGCAATACTTGCCGCTTGTCTGGATTCAGTCTGGTGTACAAATCGAAGCGTAGACTCTTACTCAAAGGTTGTGGATCGAGTAGTTGTCGCGCTTTTCTTGTAACAAGTGTTGCTATAAAGTCCACGGTCAAGGGTTCGCAATGGCCCAACTCGTTAAAAAATTTTGTAGAATTTAGCACTTCGTGGAAAAGGTGGAGGGAACAAAAATTTATTCTAGTTAAATCTTATTAAATTATTTTTTCAATAGTTTTTATCAATTTTGAAAATTTCAAATAGAGGCCTTATTTTTAAAGTTATTTACTTAAGTAAACTTATTTTTTTAGGAACTTTTTTAAAAAAAAATTATGTTTTTTAACATATCGCTCAAACTTTTCATTCTTGCTATTAAGTGCTGTTATTTTTAGGGAATTTTTTTGAAGAAAAAAAGAAAAAATAATTTTTTGTTTTAAACATATTTTAATTTATTTTATTAATGATTCAAATGTTTCAAATGAATGAATATCTGACATTTTGGAAATATTTACTGCTCGATTCTGATAATATCAAATTTATTTGTAATGCTTAATAGTTGTTCAGTATTGAAAGTAATTCCTTTTTGGCAAAATGAAGAAGTTAACTCAATTTATAACAAATTTGGTTAACAAAAAACTAAATTGTAGAATGTCATGTCGTCTTGTAGCGTTATCTGTGGTATTTAATCCGGCTCTGCGAAGAAAATTGAAAATAATAATGATATATAGGCAGCCAAGCAGCGTGCTGGTCGACGAAACATTTTAAATAATCTTGATCGGAGAGTTAAAAGCCGTTCAATTATAATAGGAACAGCAAATTCGGGCACTGACGTTCAAATATACTCCATAAAGCTTGAGGAAACAAGTTTTGAGACTGACAGTTAATCGAGAGAATTAACAGTCGAATTTCGAGAATTCCGAGAATTTCGAGAGAAAAATATTATACAAGACACGGTAGAAGATCAAGAAACCTCTATCAATACCACTTCACAGAAAGTTGCGGCTAGCCTTTGCAATATGGTATATATCTGATGTAAATTGTTGTTTTGTACTGTGGTATTCCATATGCACAGATAAGACGGAATTCAGTATGTATGATAAAAGCCATGCAAGATGTTATTCCTAACGTTATTTTTGGAGGAGGAAAAATTTTATTCTGGAGTTGTTTTGCCATAAATAATGTCTGCAAATTTTTATTGAAGGCAAGATGACGGCTTATGTCATATATTAAAGGAATCAATATATTAAAGGATATTTTCCTGCTCTCGAAAAATTGGAATTAAATGCTAAAATTTAATGAATGCAAAACAATGATCCCAAACATACGGCTGAAGATACGAATGTATTCTTAAAAACCAATAATATCAATACCATGGAGTGGCCACCGTAAAGCCCTGATCTCAATCTGATTGAGAACATTGGCTTTTACGGAAAAAGAGGGTCTATGACTATCCGAATCCACCAGCAAACAAACAGGACCTTTTTTCACGGTGCTAGAAGTTTGGAACGCTATAACCACTGCCAAAGAATGTGAAAACTCAACAGTGTGCCAGCCAGGAAACAATAAATAGATCGGACTAAAGGACAGTATTTAAAATATAGCATTTTCGAGTCGAAATTCAGACCTTTTCTTTGCTTAGTTTGTATTTTTATTTATAACGAATCTTTATGATGGAACCATACATACGACTTGGCCGAAGTATATTAGAAGTTTTTTAGGTATTATTATTATTTTGATAAGGTCATGCGTGCAGGTATAGGCACTTTATTCAATATTTCCAAATTTGAAACTCTGAGTATGTTTTTAATATCAAAGGTTAGGTGTGAAATCTCAAGTCAACACATTAATTTTTTAGGTATTTTTATTATTTTTGATATTTTGAAACGATTTTTCAATTTACTGACGACACTTTGAATAGGAGGAAATTTGATATTTCTCAACATGTATTTACTTTTAATTGCACTTTTCACTTTATGAGTTTAATTAAGAATCTCACCTATTATGTTAGCAATAATTAACAGAGTTAAAAATCTTTTCATGTTTCCTTGATACTGATTTGACTCTTTGTTAAATATACACTTGTTAAAAATTAAAAAAAATTTTAAGCATTACAAAGCTATCTACTCCGAGCTATTTTAATACTTGAACTATTCCACCGTAACTCCAGCGCACAACTGATGACTGCAAATTTAACTATAAGAACTTGAACTTTAATATATTTTAAAAGTCTTTCATTGTTTCTTGATCCTTGTACTGAATTTGGTAGTTGAACGCTTTTTTTTTTGAGCTGAACTTGTAAATATTTCAAGTACAAAGTACAGTAAAAGTTGATTCAACTCATTTAAAGTCGTCGTAAAAAAAAGCAAAAGAAGTGATTTAATGTTTCTTATTTTTTTATTGCTCTTTTCCTTTATTTATTTTGCAAATCTTCATATTTTTGTTTCTTTCCTGACGCATCTATACATTACAGAACAGTTACTGACCTACAACAAGGAAATGATTGCTTGATGTTGTAGCATCATCCGTCTTTCAGAACCAGTTTAAATTTTGGTTGTTTTTCAAAATAACTACTTGCTCATTATTGCAAATTGAAATTATTGATGCATGTATTTTATTTTATAGTGCCCAGGATAAAGAGTGTTTATATTTTTTTTTTGTTTTTAAAGGATGCAGGATACATGATGCAAACAACTTGTGAAAGATTTTACAAAAATGTAGTTATCTTAAAAATTTACTAAATTTGAATTTAAATATTTTAAATCTATTTAAATCTAACTTTAGTTCAAATAATTTTCTATTAACTTTACATTTTAATTAACATTTTCAATTTGAATTTTTACAGAACAGCAGCTTTGTTGACAAAATATGTTAACCTTATTTTCATGTTATGTTTATCAAAAGCTTAAATGTTAACACTGGCTGTTACGAATTCAAATCGAAAAGCTCAAAGAAATATTCAAACAGTGATGCAGAAAAGTATATTTACGGTGCAGCCTATATGAAGGTACACTTCAACTATGGACATTCGAAGCATTATGAACATGAACAATTAAAAATCAGTTTTAGCTTAACAGATAATTTTCAACGGCACTTTTTTGCTTTGAAATTGTATTGACCGGAAAAATATTGTGATTGAAATTTAATATTTGAAAAATTTTCAAATAATTTTGACCGCCATTTATTGTCATCTAATTGAAACAGAAAATTTTGGAAAATTCGCTAGAAAACTAGAATTTACACAAACATTTTTATGGAAGTTGGAAAGACATAAACACTAACACTCTATAAAATTTTTTCCCATGGAATGAAAATAAAAAATATCATATTTACCCATTGGTAACCTATCAGATAAAGCTCAAGGCGCTAAAAATAGGGTTACAGAAATTACAGTCAAAGTTGCACAAGTAAAAATAGTAGGAGAACTAATGACTGACCTTCAATAACGTCACTAAAAAACTAAAATCAAAAAGCATGTATTTCTGAAGATAATGTCGACTATATCCGAGGTCTTTTGATTGAAAAATTAAAATTGACATCAAAAAGTTCTCCACATAGTAGTATTATGAGGCTTAAAGGTAGTATTAAAATTCTTAACGGATGGATGTTTAAAAGCCGAAAAAATGAAATTTGGAACCTATATTTGAAAAAAAAAATAAAAATTATCGACAATAAATCCGTGGCAACGATTCGATATAATTAAGCGGATCATCTGTAAAAAAATTTCAAAATTAATTTAAAAGGTTATACGTTCCCCAGGTATTACCGAAAAGTTTTTTTTATTTTTTTTTGGTAGAAAAATTTTAAAAATTGAGGTTATTTTATTATTTTAAAATAGGAAAAAAAGGATCAAAGAACATATACGAAGTCGACAAAGGTTTGGCAAAATTAACTCTTTCAGTAATGTTTTCTGCGGCGGGAAAAATAAATTATTTGTTTTTATGATATAAAAAAAGTATATAAATAAAGCCATGATTTTTAAATTTTTTTATATATGGCCAGTTATTATGTTTTTTTGGGTGCTAATAATTATAATTTTTGAAGAGTACTCAAGTGCCAACGATTGTAGTAATTAATGTGCCAATAATTGTATTCACGTGCCAATAATTGTGGTTTTGGAAAGACTATTCTTATTTTAGTTCTCAAAAAATACATATTTATGTCGAAAACTGCTTCCAATACAGAATTCTCCAAATAATAAAATAAAATTTCTAAGAGAAGATTCGCTTAAATGCTATATATAGGTTGCAAGGCAAATTTACCTTATGGGTGCCTATAATTGTAGACGATTAAAAACGTCGTACATTCCGAAAAAAATATAAAAAAAATGTCCTAACAGTTTTTTTGAACAGTACCATCCCTTTTAGTAAAGTGCATTTTTAGATTTGCACGTCCTTAGACAAAACTGGAATTTGTATTAAGTAAATTTTATAAACTTTTATTTATTTTTTTTATTTAAATTCAATAAATTTTATAAGAAGTTAATATTTTGCTTGTCTGTCCTTGTGCCTTCGGACTTCTACTTAATTCACTCTCTTTAAAACTTCTTGTGTGGAATAACGTCAAATTAAGATGAGGCGGCAAGTTATCACCTTCTCTAATGCTTCGCAAATAAATACAGGTCCTTCTAAGAATGAGAAATTATGAAGCTAAGAAATTATCACAAAAGATTTTCGAAAGAAATGAAAAATAAATTATTGATTGATCTTCGTTTTTTTATATTAGTTAATGACCTTGAAAACCCACAAGAAATACACAATAACTACTCATCCCAATAATTCTCCATAACAAGACAATATCCTTAATAAATAGTACATGAGCACACGAATGACTCTGGAAAATTGTACTAAGTAATGATCAATTTCTAACAATTACTGGTCAATTAATGTAAAAGATTTGGAAATTAATCTATGAAAAAAAAATTATGGTTTTAATCCGACTAACACACAGAAAAGCCTAATAATAAAGAACAAAGTTAAGAAGATTTCTCTATGGCTTTTATCCAAGAAGATTTTCTTCTTAAATTTTTTGGCTTTGTCTTCTTAAATTTACTTAAGAAGAAATCTCATACAGCTATTAGGTTTTCTTCTTGATTTTGTTTAAGAAAAAAATCTTGTACAATTGCTAGGTTTTCTTCTTAATTTTGTTGAAGAAGAAATCTCATACAGCTATTAGGTTTTCTTTTTGATTTTGCTTAAGACGAAACCTTATACAGCTACTAGGCTTTCTTCTTGATTTTTTTCAAAAGGAATCTAATAAAGCAACAAAGTTTTCTACATGATTTGCTTTTCTTCTCAATATGGAATAAATAAATAAAAAATAACAAATAACAAATAAACGATAAATGAAGTGTAGGAGTCGTCAAGGACTTGAAAAAGTCTTGAAAATATAAATTTTAGAAGAAATTCAGAAGCTATCTTTTTAAATAGATTTTTGCTGAATACCAAGAAGATATCTACTCAAAAAAAATACCTCTCCTCTTTCGTCTTTAGTGCCCTTTTTTTGAAAAGTCTTACAAATATGGATTTTAGAAGAAATTAATAAGATATCTTCTTAAATAAATTTAAGAAGCTTTTGCTGAAAAACAAGAAGAAATCTTAAAAAATACCTGTAAAAAATACCTCTGTGTAAAAGGCTCAGAAATCTCAAAATGTTATATAACAAGTGGTTGGTTATCATTGTTTGTTGTTTCTCAATTTATCTGTAATCGACATTTTAATAATATGAAATAGACTGAATAAACTGATCTTGGATTTAAAATCAACGACCCGAAAAATTCATATAACGAGTGATTAAAACTGGTTCTTTGATATGTTATCACTTTGGTCTTCAAATGGACTTGAAGTGACTTTAAGGAGGGACATAACATTCGCAGCAGAGAAAAAAGAACTTGTTTTAAAAATTAACTCAGTCAAAAACAAAAATTTTTCCAAAATTTTCTTAATTATTGTAGAGAATTGAACAAATTACAAGAAAAAAATTAAAAAAATATATTTTGCACTCCAACATGGTTTTATAGAGCTCCAAACTGGCGGCAGAGAAAAAAGGGGGTCTCGTGGTTGCAGCGCTGGCAGTCGCAAAAATTGTCCGATCTGGAAAAAAAAATTACTTTTTTAAATCTTAACAAAATTGTTTATCATATATACGAGCTTTTTTTTAAAGTTTTTATCAATTTTTGGTGATGTTCCAAATTTCAAAGTGTGTTTTTTTCGAAAAAAATATTGACTTAAAAAATTCATAAAAAATCGAAAAAAAAATTTAAAAAAAAATCGGGTCATACGATAGCGAGTCAAGTTTACCAAAAAGCATTAAAGTTCGTCAAAAAATGAACCCGATAGTTCATGCTAGTTCATGAACCCAGTACAAAAAACATGGTTTCGAGATAAATGCGTTCAAAGTTTGTGAACAAAGAAAAATGCATGGAAAAATTAAAATGCGCTCAAAAATGAGCAATTTCAAAAACCGGCCAATGTCATGTCCCCCGTTAATAGATACAAACTAATCTCGGATTTGGAATAAGCGACCCAAAAAACTTACATATCAAGAATTTAGTTTTAAGAGAGGACATTGTATTTGTCTTTTTTTTTCATTTAAACTTTGAAACGACTTGAAATGATCTCTATACAGACAAATTGCCGCTGGATTCGGAATCATTAGCTCACAAGATCTATATATCAGTCTGTGAGACTGATCTATGTATATATCAAAGTTTAATATCGTATCTCTGTGTATTTTGATTTGGAATAAGCTACCCGAAAAACCTAATTATCAATAATTTGGACATCGTATCTGCATTTTTTGTATTTTAACTATGAAATGACCTCAATACAGACAAATTGACCCCGGATTCGGAATCAAAGGCCCAAAAATATCTATATATCAGAAAGTTGGATTGCATCTTTATGTTCTTTCATTTTGATTTGGAGTAAGCTACCCGAAAAACTTATATATCAGGAATTTATACACTGTATCTCTGTTTTTTTTCTCATTTTGACATTGGAAAGCCTTGAAATTACCCTTGTACAGATACATTGACCCCGGATTCGGAATCAGTGACCCAAAAATTTATATCAGGAAGTTGGATATCGTATCTCTGTTTTTTTTTTCATTTTGATTTGGAATAAGCTCAGGAAAAAAATTCCTATCTTTCTGCGATAAAATATTTCTCTATTTTCGATAATAGCAATTTTATATTTTTCAAATAAAACTTTCTTCAATTAGAATAAATTTTAACATTTTCTAAGAAATATTTCTTCACTTGTGGGAAATGGTAATATTTCAATGTCTCTAATAATAATAAGTATTTTTCTCGCACAAAAATATTCTCATTTATAGAGACGAATTTATTGAAAATGAAAAATTTTTCCGATATTTTGATAAAAAATCACCATATCTTTTCTCAAAATAAATAAATCTTTTTCTCTAAATACGATATATTTTTATATATTTCTCTTTTTCATGGAAGCTTTTTATAATTTTTAGGATATCATTTAGAGAAAAGCATTCTCTAAAGCAAAGTCTATACAATTTTTTTCTAATTATGATGCCTTTTTTATCATATATTGAGAAACTTTTTTCTGAGTGTACCCAAAAACCAATTTTACAGGAATTTGGACATCGTATCTCTGTTTTTTTTATACCCCCACGCGTACTGCGTAAGGGGTATATTAATTTTGTCACGACGTGTGTAACACCCAAAAGGAGGCGTGGTAGGTATGGAAAAGTATATATATTCTTGCTCAGCATCACCACCTGAGTTGATTTAGCCATGTCCGTCTGTCTGTCCGTCTGTCCGTCTGTCCGTCTGTCCGTCTGTCGACACGATTACAGCCGTAATTTTGAAGATATCGTAATGAAATTCGATATTTAAGCTTTTTTTTTAAAAACTAAGGTCAAGTTCGAGAATGGGCTAAATCGGATGAAAACCACGCCTACCTCCCATACAACCCCAATATTGAAAACTCAACAAAGAAGCTAATATTGAAGCTACAATACTGAAATTTGATATATGTGTGTTCTATGTCAAAACTAAGATGTCTTAGAAAAATGGGCGTCATCCACTCATTAACACGCCCACCTCCCATACAACCCCATAATTGAAAAATCTATAAAGAGGCTAATATTAAAGTTACAAGACGGAAACTCGGTATTTGTGTATTCAATGTCAAAACTGAGGTGTGTTATAAAAATGGGCGTCATCCACCTATTAACACGCCCACCTCCCATACAACCCCAAAATTGAAAAATCTATAAAGAGGCTAATATTAAAGTTACAAGACAGAAACTCGGTATTTGTGTATTCTATGTCGAAACTGAGGTATGCTAGAAAAATGGGCGTCATACACAATCTAACACGCCCACCTCCCATACAACCCCAAAATTTAAAACTTTATAAAAAGGCTTATATTTAAGCTGCAGGAAAACAATTTGATATGTATGTATTTTAGACACATAAAAATAATAATATCTCTCAAAAGCTCATACAAAAAGCTCTCCAATTTAAGATTCTTCCACCCTTAAGAATCGGCCGTGGGGGTATTTTTACTTCGGCCAAGTCGAAGATATACCTTACTAGTTTTTGTTAATTTTGACCTTAGAGTGACATCAAAATAACCTTTATATAGATCAAGTGATATAAATTTGACCTTGAATTTAACCTAAGAGGAAGTGGGGTTGGTTCCGTTTGTAGTCGAATCGATTCTAAATGGCTTTATTGACCTTTATAGTTTTTGCCATGATGATGGGTTGATATTAAAAAATTTGTCTTCCATTCGTATTCTAAATGTGTTCTTCAGATACTTTTGTGAGTACCAGCAGCCTTTTCAGAATTTTGGAGCTTCATACATTTCAATTGAAAATGTGATTATGTTAACGTGAAAAATGGTCTTGTTGGTTGTGTCATAGATTTTTTTTTTAAACTAACCTTGATACACTTTGGAACATCTTATCTTAGTTATTTCTTATCTAAGGTACTGTAATGGAAATATTGAATTAAGAAATTTTCGGACATACATTTACTTACCAATTATCTTAGTTCCCAAGCATTTGCTTTCTCAAACCTGAACTTTTATACTAACAACAATGTTATTTGATACGCTTTTTAGATGAATTCATATTTATATCTTAGATGTTTTTAGTGCATTCTCAATTTTGTCTTAGTTCTCAATAACTCTTTAGTTTTTTTTTTTAACTATATTCTAATCCATATCAAGAAAAAGAATCGAATTGAACGGTTTGATTTTCCATTAGATTATACATTTTTTTTTAAAGTTGACTGTATGCACAATTTTGTGAGTAACTGTCATTTGAGTTAGTGCTTTTTTTATATTGGTTTTTTTTTTTGGGTTATTCCTATATAATTTTTTTTTAACCATAGTTTAAAACTCCGAAAATAAAGTTTAATGCAATTAAAAAACGTTCGAACTTAAAGGCTCTAGTGACTTTATTTTTAACTGGCTACCCCTTAAAGCTATCTTAAGGCTAATATCACTTTAAACCCCAATAATTAAGCAACGTTTACATGTAATCGTATATCTAGACATAATCACAATTTGAAGGCCTGGAAATATATAAATGGCATAAGCTGATTTTTATAAAAAAAGTACAAACATTTAAGATTAAACTAATAGAACTATGAAGAAAATGATAGTTTGGTGATAAAACATAATTTTTCAATAAAAAATAAAACATACAATTTCACATTTATACACTGGTTTTGAATTGTTTCGTTAAACCTAGTATTTGTAGGTTGAAAAATTCAAATGTTTGCGTAAAAATTGATCGAGATACTGCAGCAGAATATTGCTGGAGGCACTTAAGGATAAACGATGTTTGATCATGATGAAGGCAGCAATGGTGAATAGGATGTAGTAAGCAACAAGACAACTAATAGAGAATACATAATTCAAGTTATCAAAACCAAGAATCATGAGTAGAAACTGTGACTTCTGGAACATGCAGAACATTTCCGAATCAGGACATATAGTATCGCCACGATCGTAGCCATAGAGTGAGATGACAAGACCTTCCATGCCATGACGCAAATAGCTGAGCCACATGATAAATCGCATAATAGGTGATATGTAGACTTCTTTGCCGTAACCGATGCCATAGCAGGAGAGCAGAATAAGGGGAACGGCGAGAACAGGACCCATAAACATGGCATTCTGAAAGTTGCAAAAATGTATACAAAATCTTAGTTTCAATATTCAATAACAACTTTAAACACCTACCACTAGACTCAAGCGCGAAGATATTAACAGCCCCAAGCTATCCGATGTCATGGCCGTAAGAAAGGCTATAGCGAATAGCATAAGAAACCGCGACAACTCCAGCGGTTGGCTAGACATTACATAAACCATTGACAAATAGATGATTGCCAGTAGAAACATAAAAGGCACCTTTGAACAGATCATGGCAAAGTAGTAAGAGCTCAGGCGATACCATTGATTGAAGTACTCACGCTTTAGAAGCTTCATTTCTGTGGGAACTGTAAAAAAATTCGTCAGTGAACAGTTCATTATATCTTCGTTATGCTGCTAACTTACACTGCAGCAACACCGGCATCATGGGTAGGTATAGATAGGCAATAATAACGGTAAAAGCAAAGCCAAAATTATATAAAGCCTTTGTCGCATCATTGCCCACGCCTTTAAAAATGCCGCCCACAATCAGCGCCAATATGATGTTCATGTAGAATTTTAATTTTATATAACTCTGCAGAAAAGTAAAGAAATATTTAGATAATGCTATATTTGGAACATATATATATTTTGTCTGGTTGTTTCTACCTTATCTCGCCACATTTGCAATAACATGCGCGTCAACAACAAACGATATTGCATCCACCAACTTGATTTAGAACGCAATAATTTTGGATTTATTTCTAGCTCAAACTGTTCCATCTCATCGTTGTAGGACGAAGCACCGGAAGTGGTGTCTGATTTTGTGGGCGAATCGGCTTTAATATGTCGCCCATCGTATTCTGGCGTCCAGCGATAACATTTGCCATTGTCCACAGCACTGACCATGCGGTCGTGATAGTCGTTGCCATATTCGCGACAGGCAACCTCAATGACTAGAAATATAAAAAGATTTTATTATTGATTTTTGATTTGGTCTTAGTTTTGTTTAAAAAGCTAAATATAACTTAAATAAATACAATAATCACTTAATGTACACTTAATTTTTCCACGAACAATTGATTTAACATGTACCTATGTTTTTGATTGAATATTTTTGGATCTTGTTGAGACCATTCATACCAAATAATGAAAAAATGCATTAATTTGTATCAGGCAAAAACCGATTTCCACACTTAAATAGTAAGCGTTCTACAAGTTCTGTCTATTCAATGTCATTTTTAAATCACAAGATTTCTCGTTCATTGGACTGAAGAAAAACTATTATTGACTAAAATGTCTCGGGAAGCTGAAGCTAACGAAAGGTAATTTTTGGAATTTTTTCAGGAAACAAAATCGAAATTTTATTACAAAAATAGAAATTTTAAGCCCAATCGTTAATTGCGGTTCTAAATTGAATGATAAGCATTGTTAAAAAAATTGAAATTTTAAAAATTTTACATTTTTGTAGTTGAGGCTGCATTAATGAGTCATTGAACCCGTACTGAGAACCATGGACTCTCATACTTGGTGCGTTCTGGCTATATGTTAACCTTAGCAGCATATTTAAGGCCTCTGCGCAGATAAGCTCGACTCAGTTATAGGAGTTCGTAGCTCAATGGACAAAAAGCATAACCGACTTCTAAGAAAATAATCTGAACATGCCACAAGATCTTGTAAATGCAAACACTTATGCATCTCGGACACCACTTATGCATCTCTTAACCCGCGCAGAACTCTAAGAGAAAGTGAAGAAAAGAAAGAAGATCAAGATTGAGAAAGCTAGAACCTCTGTATCAAATTCCAAAACCAAATTGTTTAGGGGCTTACCCTTGAAAAACTGAATTGGCTCTGTTCACCAGAAGAAACTGAATTCTAGAGAAGTGTATTTTAGGAGTAACAGCTAATCTCGAAGAAGTCCTACACACGAAGTGCACATGAAAAAACAACACTGAAGAAAGCATTAAGAAACTTCACCTTGCTTCTAAGCGCTCAAGAAAACCTTCGGTACAAGATTGAGAAATGAGACTGAATGTCTTCCATTGGATGAACAAAGCAATCGTACAATCTACGATACTATCGTTTATTTCTATCGTGAAAAGTCTCAGACAGCAATGAACGCCGCAGATAGTCCTAAAAGTTTTGCTACTGAGCCCAGGGTCACGTGTCTATACTCACAAAATGTAGTCCTGTGAGTATTGCTACCACTATTATTTGTTAAGTGCTGCCGAAAAATAGATTTCCATCAGAATTTGTAAATTTGCATTAAAAAAAAAACGATTGGGTATCGAAAACCCGAAAAAAACCATAGGCAATTAAATCGAAATTAGTTTGGAACTGCCATTAAGCTCTTCTTAAAATCAGTCATTCCCACAGAACCAATACCTGTTCGGCTCATTGCGACGTAGAGGGAAATGAAATTACACCAAATTCGACAGAGAGGAATTTGAACTTTATTCAAACTACCACCGTAGTTGGGTAGACGATTAAGTATCGACGACGAAACCCTGCAAAATTATGAAAGATGGTTGGAAGAGAAGTTTATTTTGCGATGCACTTGTCCAATGGTTCTTTGGAACATGGATCGGTTTTCAATTGCTCAAGTGATGAATGCACGATTCAAGAAAAATTCCGGCATTCATTGGAAGATGAATCGCTTTTCGATCGCCAAAGCGATGAATGTGCGCTTCAAGAAAAATTTACAAAATCTTTATTCGATGATGCCCAGATGACACGAATGAAACACCTGCGATTGTATCATATTCCAAGCGATTCGCAAGCGACTCTGAGGATAATGAAAAATGTTTACAGGGTAATACTAAACCTTATAAAAGAGAGATTTCATTTGCACAAGGAATTATGTTAAAAAATAAATAAAATACATTAATATCTCTTCGTCTAACAGACAATTTTGTGTTTTCTGCCCCTACCTTTTACCAAACCACTGTGAAAATATAACTACACTATTAAACCAATCAAAATTAAATGTTAGAAACACTACAAACGTTTAACCCTTTTTTTTGTGGATCTTGCGAAAACGCATCGTTTAACCATTTGACACCTGAAGCTTTCCTGATGAAAATATTTAATTTGCTAAGCATTGATTCAAAAAAAGTGTTTTGATGGTTTTCATGAGACTTCAAAATCCAAAATTTTAAAAATTTAAGAATAGCGTTTTAATTCTCATAATAATTAATTTAAAAATGATTGCTTTTACAAAATAGTGTTATTCCAATCAAAAAAGTTATATATAAAATTTTCGTCAAACAAAAAGAAATTCGTCTTAAATGAACGATAAAAAAATCAAAAATGCAAATTTGAAATTTTTTTATTTTCACAACAAAAACAATTTTTATTCCATTTTTTTTAGAAAACATTCAATTTATTGGACTCTATTGAAGGCAATGATAAAAATATAAACAATAAAGTAACGGTACAAATTTGTTAATTCTCTTTAAATAAATTAATTGCAATTAAATACAAAAAAGAAATAAATGAAATTTTTTTTAAAAAATGGCTGAAATCTTCGCTTCCAACTATATAACTTTAAAGTCAGAGAGTTTTTTCACTGTCTTGGCGTTTGGTAAAAATACACGTTACAAGATAATATTAAGAAAATTCATTAAAAAGACATAGGAAAGGTTATAACCGTAATTGTCAACACATTTTAAAGAAAATTAAACAAAAATTTAGAGAAACAAGAAAAAAAATTTAAAAACCGTTAAAATTCGACAGAGTTGTTTGCTCGCAAAGAGAAATTTTTCAATTTAGAACTCCATTTTTCACACAATTGACATTTGAGGAAAGCATAAAAGATAATTTCGGCTAAAACTTTATAGTTTCTCAAATCAAATTTCAAATCGATTAAATAGCGGATTTTTGTGCAAAAATTATATATCTGTTTTAAAAGGTTGGGAATCCCCTTAAGCGAAAACACAATTTTTAAAAGTGGTTTACAGATCTATAGCCTAAACCTGATTTAATGACATCTGAATCGATAAAATTGGTCCATTGGTCTGGGAGGAGTTGAAATCACAAAAAAACCTTATAAATATTAATTATATTAGAGCTGAGCGAAACCATTGAAAAGTTACAGAATATTCGTGAGCGCTTGTGATAGAATTTTTCTCGTGAGTGAGCGTGCGTGACTAAGATTTTTCGTGTGGATTTCAATGGATTTTCAAATTCAATGGATTTTAAAAGTATTTAAATGTTTAAAAAGTTTTAATTTCAACTGTAATGATGGTCTGATGTTTCAATATAAAAGAAAACTAATTTCAATATTTTGCTCCAAACTAATTTATGTATTCATATCATTTTAATATTTAATATGTATCTTAATAAGATATGAATTGAATTTACGTTTCTTATTTTAAAATCACAAAATAAACTTTTATTAAAAACTTATGTATATACTTTTTCCTATTGAACGTGTTCGTGAGGACACGTGATCAAAAATGCCATCATGACCGTTCGTGATCGTGATCAAAAAAGAATTTTTAATCGTGAGCGTGCGTAATTAGAAGAATTCACATTGTGACCGTGTGTGATCGTCAGTCAAAAATTGTTTTTAATCGTGAGCGTGCGTAATTAAAAGAAAAGAAATCACATCGTGATAGTGAGTCAAAATCACTCTAGCGCCTATCTCTAAATTATATAGATATACTTCTATTAATGTGTAAAATTGAAACCAGCAATTTAATAGACTCATTACGGATCACTTAACCGTCGCCACAATTCCTCAACCAGGAATGTCGAATATAATATATTATATTAACCATTAAGCATCTTCTTTCCAAATGCTTCAATCACTAACAACTTAGACTTCGCCTAAGAGGAAGCAAATATTGCAAAGATTAATAGACTTAATAAGATTTTACAGAGCACAGGCTTGCTCCAGTCAACCAGACTTGTTCAAAATAAACTTGATAAATAGACAGAAAATACTTCTGAAAAGCCCACAAAATAGGGATTCTCAATGGATACATTAGGTCCCCGTGGTTGCAACCTTAGTTGCTTGTATTTTCATCTAACCTAACCTTAACTATCCTAATGCTGATTTATCGTTACTATTATAAGAGACTTCACCTTAATATAATATCATCATGATTATAATATGTGTTAATCACGTTTGTTCGGTACCAAAAAGCTTGAGAACGTCAGGCGTTCTGTCAATAATTGTATTTCTTTTGGATAGCTTTGGTACCAAGTTAAATACCTACAATTCAATAAAATTGCTACATTTCAGATGTTTTTGGTCATATTAGACTTAAATTTGGTAAAATAATTCGTATTGTTGCTGTCAGGAACTGTACTAAAAATGGATGTTATTGAATTAAAGCTACGCTCACTTTTCAGAAATCACTAAAAAATACTCGGTTAGTAGGCCGACCGTATGAGCTGACATCATGGTAGTTGATTTGTTTTGAGCACGAGTTGACTTGTTGCTACACCCCCTTTACCGCTCAAAAATCAATAAAATTTCTACATTTCAGACGATTTTGATCGTATTGATTGATCTTTTTTATTTTAGTTCGTTTGCTTAATTTTGGCGACAGTACCTACTTAAAATGGGCGTAGTCGCCCATATCATATCTACTTCTTCAGAAATCATTAAAATACTAGCCTGAAAATTTGGCTTATTTGTAATAAAATTTTAGATCTTGTACTGTTTATTTAATTAAATATTTGACGTATACTTAATTTTAAATTGTCTAACCTTTCCCCTTTATAAGCGTAGGCATGTGACTAATGTTCATGTCATATTGAATTAAACAATCTAATTGAAACCCTGTGGAAAAAATAATATAATTTTTGTTTTGATTGTAGCTGACAATAATATAGAACAATTAAATAGTTCCCCCGTTTAACTGCAATTGTTTGTTGTAAGCAGTTATTATCATAATGATTCTACTAAAATCAAAGATAATTGAAGAATTTTATGACGTTTAGCAATAATAATAGATTTAGTTGGAATTTTAATTTTTTGAGAAATCTTTCTTTAAAGTGTTCAGTCGCCATAACAGTTCTATAGTTCATATATGAAAGAGTTCTTTTCGATTTTTGTGTCATAACTTGACTAGAACTAATCAGATTTTGTGCCTGGAACATAAGAACGCCAATTATTCAATTTTGTCTTAAGTCGACTTAAGCTATTTTTTTTTTACTGAATACCATTTTGTTTTTAATTAGCTAAAAGAAACAGGTGTTCTATAAAAACCTATAAACATGTTTATAAAAACAACGATTAGCTTTAATTTAAATTCCTGCTCGAAATGACGTCTATAGAGAAAATTAATTGCTTCGTAAATGTTCAGAATGTAATAGTTTGGTACTCAAATCATTCCGCTTTTCAGTATGAAATTCAAAAAAAGTTATGAGTATATTTTTGTTGACAAGTCATAGAGTTGTAAGAAATAACATTAATATAAACGTTATGCTCAAAATTGTAAAAGTTTTCTTTATAAGAGACTCAAAAATCTAAACGATGGTCTATCCTTACATAATTAACTAGTTAAGATTTTAATTATAAATTAAAATTAGCTGTACATTGACACAAACACTGACAGTAAAATATATCATAGATATATGAGCTATTTACAAAAGACGCACGGTTAAAAATTTTGGACTAGTTTTTAATCCAAACTTTGGTTTAAAGGAATTTTTAATCCAAAAAGTACTATTTTTTATTCCATACTTAAGTTTAATTTGTTTTTAATCCAAAAAAGTTTAAGTTTAAGACTATTTTTGGACTACAAATTTACATTAAGGTAGTATTTTCAGGAAAAATTATTTATGTTACCTAAGATAGAAAACTACTACTGCTACGAAATTTACGCTATATATAATAGTTAATGTTGTTTAAGCATCTGAAGTTTATTTTTTAATTAAATGAAACAAATTGTTTCTTAAAATCTGAACCAAAATATTATTATATTCATTATTACATTGAGCAGTGTTTCATAATACATAATAAGGGTATTCATGCAAAGCGGCAAGCTTGTATTTTGGGCAATTAGTTAGTTTTATCAGTTGATTGTGCATTTGGAGAGATATGTCAGCTGTTAACTTGTTAACAGTCAACTTTCAGAACACGTATAAACAGCTGATTGCTGGTTTGTGATATATCTGGTTTGTGCAAACGGTTCTCCATACATTTAATTTATAAGGCTGATAAACTTATACGGTTTATATCATTTATAAGAGCATTGCCTATTTGCATGAATACCCTTAATGTATATATAGTGAAGTTTATGGCAATATAATAATATGTTGACATGAAGGCCTTTTGGATGAAAAGCCAACAAAAAGCAGGTCTTTATTTGACAGTTCTTCTATGGCGAAAAGCTGAATATTATGTAGCTTCTCAGCTGAAAAGCCATTGGCACGGACGCGACATTCGCACGGTTTTAATTACTAGAAAAACAAGAAAGAAACAAAAAGAACCAGTATGTATTTTAAGAGTTCTAACGTGATGAAAGAGTGCTGCATTTTATAAAATATAAAATATTGGCAAGATTTAGTACAAATTAGTTCAAAGTACGCGACAAAAAAAAAAAAAGTTTTTTTTAGCTCGTATAGAAATATGCAAAATTTAGCATAAATTAAGTTTGAGAACTTTTTTTAATATATATATACATGCTTATGGAGGTCAAAGGATAACTTTTCTTCGTAGACTTATGAAATATGAGAATTATCTCTTACCTTTTTTTCTCACGAGTTCTCACCTTTGTGGATTAAAAAGTAATCCTTTTATATTTGTAACTTTTTTGGACTAAAATCTAATCCTTTTTGGATTATAATATTTTAAACTTTCTGCGGATTAAAAATAAGTCCTTTTTGGATTGGAAAATTTAAAACTTTTCATTGGATTAAAAAGTAATCTTTTTTTGGTCGTGTCCTATATGTAATCCAAAAAAGATTAAAATTTAGCCCTAGATTTTTAACCGTGCGTACATATTAAATTATGAGATATAAAAGAGAAAAAATTAATAAGAAAAACCTGTTAGGAACTGAATTATAATTGTTTTACGATATTTATAATTAACATATACAGTATTGCTTATTTAATAAAAAAAAAAAAAAAATTATATAGAAATTACTTGTTTTAAACTCAGTACCTGGGCGACCGAGCTCCGCTCAGATTCCTGCCGTATATTCAAATGTTTTCAAAGAATGAAGCGAGTCCTGTATACAAAAGTATATATATTCTTGATCAGCGTCACCACGTGAGTCGAGCTATCCATGACCGTCCGTCCGTCCGTCTGTCCGTCTGTGTGTTGTCCGTATACACAGGATAAGAAGAAGGAGTTGAGATAATTGGATGAAACTTGGTACACGTGGTCACATGTACCCAAGGATCTGCACTATTGAATATTTTTGGAATTCGCCCACGGACACGTCTACCTCCCGTACAACGCGAAAATTGAAAACTGCTTAACTCAGCTCATAATTAGCCTACAACAATAAAATTTGGTATGTATGTGTCTTATATTAACACAAAGATGTCTTTGAAAAATGGACGTCATCCGCTTACGGACACGCCCATCTCCAATACAACCCCAAAATTGAAAACGCAATAAATAAGCCTCTGTTTAACCAACAGTGCTAAAATTTGGCACATATGTTTTTTGTAACAAAACAAAGATGGTTTTGAAAAGTGGACATCATCCGCCCACGGACACGCCTACCTCCCATACAACGCGAAAATTGAAAACTGCATAACCCAGCTCGAATAAAATTTGATATGTATGTGTTTTATACAAACACAAAGATGTCTTCGAAAAATGGACGTCATCCGCTCACGGACACGCCCACCTCCCATACAACCCAAAAATTGAAAACGCAATAAATAAGCCTCTGTTTGACCTACAGAGCTAAAATTTGGCACGTATGTTTTTTTATGACAAGACAAAGATAGTTTTGAAAAATGGACGTCATCCGCCTACGGACACGCCTATTTCCCATACAACCCCAAAAGTTTTAAACTCAATAAATAAGGTTATGTTTGTCATAGTGAAATTAAATTTGGTATGGATGTATTTTATACCAAAACTAAGGTGTGTCCAAAAATTGGAAGTAATCCGTCCATGAACACGCCCAACTCCCATAGCGAAAGCACAATAAAGGCATTAACTGTGAGCTACAGGAATAAAACTTGGTATGTGTAAATTTTTCATCAACATTTAAATGCATATAAAATATAGGCTTCATCCGCCCTTGGAGACGCCCATTTACAATAAAAATTTTTTGTTTTTGAAAAGTGGGTTTAGGGTATTTCATAGTCGGCGTAGACCGACTTTAGACTTTCTTTACTTGTTTTTGCTTGTGTTGGTTTTGTTTTGAACGAACTGATTCGCAGCATTGGTGCTCTGCTCCACGTTAAGAGGGTGTTCTAAGTTAAGAGGGTGTTCCGATTAGATTTAACACTTATGAAAAAAACTATTGGCATTATTTTTCGTTGTATGCTATTACCCAATAGATGTCGTTTTCTATTTACTTAATATGATCTTTGCATCTAAAACAGCAACCAGTTGTTATTGGGTTAAATTGACATCAACAAAGTCATGGCTCAGTCGGATAAGCTGTTGTCGTGACAACGTCAAGAATCACAGAAGCCAGGTTCGATACTTAGCCTGGTTGATAAGAATTTTTTTTTTAATTTTTTATTATTATAATTTTATTTTATTAATTATGTAATGTAACAATTGCATAGTGCAATATTTTTATTTTTTGTCACATCCTGTTGCTTGCGATAGCATGAACAAAATGTAAGCAAAATACAGCTTTTATTAGTCTTTTAGTTATTTTGTATTCAATTTTTAACATAAGTTACCATAATTCAAATTGTAGTCCCAATTAATTAAATTTACGTACAGCTTTGACTAAAAATATGTCTAGTATTTTTAATCGTATCAATTCTAAAAACAGGATTAACATATGTATTAGTTCAATGTATTGTTTAAAAATTACTCTAAGATTTTTAACCGTAAAGTTGTTGTACTATGTGGTCTGTTCACACCTTAAGATATTTACAAAATGTGAATTTTCACTTCATCCTCCCCAGACGGCCGATTGAAAAATGTTAAAACTTTTTGTTTTGTTTTAAGACCGAATAAAAAAATTCTTAAGCCTGGTTTCCACTATGTCAATTTCAATGGTCAGTTGTTGTCAGTCACATGAAAAATGCCAACACGTTGTCATTTTTTTGCTGTTTGACAATGGCGAAAAATATGAAAAACTGATCTCTTCACACGTTTATAGCAAAAATTGCAAAAAAAAATGTTATTTATGTGATTTTTTAAACTTTTAAATTTCATGTCAAACAAAAAATGACGAAGTGAAGACCAAGCATTAGAGTAAATTTGACCCTAATTTATTTCGAATTTTTATAAGGCATTTAAAATTTTGTAAACTTACTGCAAATAAAAAAGAAGGAACTAAAAATTTTTTCAAGCTTTTTACAGTTTTATGGTCCAAGATTCCTTTATTATATACAAAATAATTATTTGACCTAATAAGAAAATCATTTTTGCTCCAGATTTTATAACAATATCTCAAACGGTATAGAAGTTATGAACGATTAAGTGAAATATATGTATATCAGAAAAAATTGAAATTACAAAAAGCATAACATTTGGCCATTATATTTTATTTTGATGGAATATTAATTTGTTTCTTAAAATTACAAAAAAAAGTGCACTTTTTGAGATGTGAGCAAATTAGATTTATTTTTTCAAAACGTAGGAAACTCTTGCATAGGAAACTCTTACAAAAATATTTTCCTTTTTAAAATTTGTTTAAGATTTGATGTAAATTACTCTATTTGTAAGATTTCTTTTTATATCAAAAATTGGTGCATCAAAACTGTACTAAAAACGTTTCTATAAAAAAATAAATGAAAAATATAACAAATTCACTAAATCACTGTTTGGTGAAGCATAAAAATAAAAACAAAAAAATTAATATGCACGGCTGCGGGATTCGAACTCATAACCTCGATACCATTGGACAGAAGCTCTATTCTCTGAGCTATCACTGCTATATGAACGCAAGCAAACTTAACATAACATATTCGGCAGGAAAATTAAGGTATTTATTAAATGCGTGAAAACTCGGAAAAACAGCTTTTCCCAGAGATGAGACCTAGCTGAATCGATTTTTCAGCCCCCTCTTTATCTATATTGTAAATTTCATCGAAATCGTTAGTGCCATTTTCGAGAACGCAATTGCAAATATATATACAAATATTGCTCGTTTAATAGAATAAGATTATCAATTATATAGATACTATGAAATTAAAAAAAGAAAAAAATAAATATGTTTCTAATCAAAACCTTTTAGCAAAATTGCTTTTAAAAACTAGTTTTAAAAAGCAATTTTCCTAAAACTAATACAACAGTAAATACAGCGATAAAACAAGTACAACTATTTGCATAATTATATTACTTGAACTAGCTTAACGGTAAATTTGCTTAAAGCGAACTTTGCAATTATAGAAAATGAAAAAAGTTTTAAAATAATTATAAAAAAACTAATGAAAATTACTCGAACACTTACTAAAGTCGGCGGGATTATAAGTGAGCGGACAGGAAAGTCCGATGTTGTGCATGTAGGGCACTATATTGGATCCTACACCCTGGTATATGCACTGTCCTTCCGCCAAAACGTAAGCCTTGTCGAACATATCGAAGATCTTGGCTGAGGGTGTGTGTATGGAGCAGATAATGGTGCGGCCAGCGTGTGCTATGCGACGCAGTAGCGCTATGCACTGAGAGCTGGAGAGATCATCAAGGCCGCTGTAGAGAGAATTTCAATAACAATTTTTTGCCCAAAATTTCGAATGAAATAATAAAAAAAAAACAAACGTACGTTGTTGGCTCATCAAGAAACACTACCGGTGGATTATTTACCAGCTCCAAGGCGATGCAAAGACGCTTCTTTTCACCGCCCGATAGTCGCAAGGCTTTAGTATGTTCAGCCTTTTTCAGACGCAACATAACAAGTATCTCATCGATCTGGGGGAAAAATAAAAATTGTTAAAAGCTTTTTTGTCTTATTTGCGATCCACACTTACCACTTCCAGTTTTTGCGCGTGCGTCAGCTCATGTCCCAGCTTAAGACTGGCGGCCAACATCATAGCCTCTGCAACTGTAAAATGTGGATCCAATACATCGTTCTGCATGATATAACGTGACATTTTGCGAAATACTCTCATGTCACGTGGACTGTGATTGACGTTAATTTGACCAGCTGACTTTTTTGCACTAATTAAAAAGTAAAAGTTGTTAGTCAGTTTTTAATTGTTCCTCTTTACACAAGGCTAACAATACAATGTGTGTAATAACTTGGCTATTCTATAGTAGGTACACTTACCCAAACCCCGCTAGCAAATTGAGCAATGTTGTCTTGCCCGCTCCCGATGGACCCATTATTGCCGTCAACTCGTGCGATCGAAATTCACCATTAATGCCGCGCAGTATTTGTTTGCTACCTATTCGGTATTAGAAGAAGAAGAAAAAAAACAATTTTATAATTTATTATAAAATTTTTAAAATTATGCTACAAATGCAGTCAAGCACTTTATAATGACATTTAATGATGTCTTGTTTGAAAAAAATTGTGCACAACCATAGAAAATTGCCCTGTGAATGTAGAGTAGAGTTGAACCTTTGTGTTGCAGCTGCTGGGCAACAAACTAATTGCAACTCATTTATAACAATTAGAAAAAAAAAATGAAAAAAATGAAAAATAATGCAGTCTTGGAAGTTTTCATGCCAAGTTAGTTGACGGTAGTAGTGATGACGGTATAAAGTCATTAGTTGGTAAACTCCTACGAAACTACCTTAATTACTACTATTTTACTCTGGTCTGGCTGACGTGTTGTCGAGCAACAAATCAAGAAGTTGAATACAAAATATGTACTTGATTTTATACTGTTTTTGCTTAGGTTAAAGGTGGTTTATATATGTATGATATGGAAAACTGTTCGAACAGCAGAGCTTTCGTTATTTGTTAAAAAAAATACTGTTAAAGCACACAAATTTCAACTTTTACTTAGATTCTAAATTAAATCTATAACATTTGATCTTTGATGCCGCTTTAAAATATTATTGTTCGTATGTCGAACCATCATGTATTATTTTTATTATTTAAATTTACTAAAAACTCCATTAAAGCACAAAAATTTCAGCTAATTCCATTAAATCTATAACATCTGATCTTTTAGGCCACCATTAAACATTTTTGTTCGTCTGTTGAACCACAATAATTTTTAAAGAGTTAGTAATATTTTATTATTAAAATTCATTAAGGCGCTTATTTTGCTCAGTTTTGTCAAAACGTCATTAACAAAATTTAAGTAATTTTTAATTTTATCCCAATTTTTATAAGACTACATTTGAGAGCAGATATTTTTCTTTAGCAAATGATGGTAGCAAAAAGCAATAACAAAACATTTATAACTTGATCTCAATTATTGCATACTTCCGGGCTGAATTCCACAAGCATTCTCTACATGTGCTCATGAATAAGAAATTTTAATTTAATTTTGTTTTCAAGCATTCTTTCATATAAAAGATATACACAAATCTTAAGAGGTTAACCATTTTAGAGACCAAAAAATACACCCAACTATGACATTTAAAAAAAGAAAATAAACAATATATCAAAATTCGGTAAAAAGGTCTTTTTTGATTGAAGTATTGAGCACTATTTAACAATTTTATAACAGGTCTTTTTTACAAAATGGTGGTTACCCAGCCTTTGTATCACTGTTGAAAAATGTTTACTGGTCTCAGGAGTAATTTTTAATTGACCTTTACTTTCTACAAAAAATACAAAAATTCCTGAAAGTTGGCTCAAAAAGTGATATTTTCACGAATTCTCATGAGTTTTATGGTTATACTTGATTAATTTTTTGAAATATTTCCCAATATCCAAAAGAATCGAAAATTGGTATACTTCATGACTAACAAGAAACGGTCCCCAGGTGACAGTCTCCGATTTGAATGATTTTCGGATATGTGATAGAAGACAAAAATCTAAGGTCGACGTATTTTAGGGTTTTGGGTTTAAAACTCGAGTTCAAAAATCGGCGAAAATTTCGTTTTTTTGCTATAATTTCGCTATTTTCCATGGAAAGATTTACAAATTTGGTACCAACCGAAAGCTCTTACAAAACCACATACGATGGCTTACATTTTTTATAAGAAAATTTTGTTGTAATTTTGTGGTTGTAATTTTTAGTATTATTAGTCGATTTTAAAGAAATATGTTGACACAATGATTTCATATTAACTTATGTTGGATTTAAGGCAATTTTTAAACTTACCTTTGTTTTTGTTTTTTGAATTTGTTACTGTTTGTAATAAAATTTTTGTTTTATTGCAATTGAAATTTATTTTCCTTAAAAAAAAAATTGCATTACATTAAAAGTACCCAATATGGGTATCAAAAATTTTATTTTTTTATGGCCTATTCTCATGTTTAAATATTTTATCGGAAAAGTTTACATTTCATAGGGCCTCCATACAAAATGTGTGCTTTTTTCCAGTAAACAACAGTTTTAGTCATCCAAAGTACTAAATATGGACATTTTTACGATATGCAAAAAGAACGGACTGCATTTTCTCATATATCTTAAAAAAATTTTTTTTTGATTTGAAGTCATGAAACAAAATTTTAAGAACTTTTTTATGTCAAAGTTTAAGAAATTTAATATTCTAACAGATGTGGGTATTAGCGTGGGTCGGCCTCCATCCAAAAAAAAAAAGGTTAAAAAAAAACAACCCCTTTTTTAAAGTTGACCTCGAGAGGATTCCGAAAACAAAACAAAAACTTTTTTGGACCACCGAAAAAACAGACAAAATGGTCTTTTTTTCATAACTTAAGCATTACATGTCAGATTTTAAAAAATTATATGTCGTTGAAAACCACCCCCTATTTTAAAGTTGACCTTGAGAGGATTCCAAAAACAAAAAAAAATTTTTTTTTGGAACACCGGAAAAACAGCCAAAATTGTATTTTTTGCATAACTTAAGCATTACATGTCAGATTTAAAAAAATGATATGTCGTTGAAAAGGGCTCAATTAGCACTACATTGTCTTTTTAGAGCATTTTGACTTTTGAGGTCATATTCAACTAGTAAGCCCCGTTAGCCCGATTTATCCCCCCTTAAATTTTTTTTCTTTTCTCATAAGATTAAACTCCTTCAAATTTGTTTATTTATTTAGTTTAAAAACAAAGAAGTTATAATGTTCTATGTTATAATGAAGTTATGTTCGTTGACTAAAATAAAAGTTAATTTCTTATTAAAAAAAAGGATTAAATCATATATTTGAACTATTATAACTTGCTTGTTTTTAAACTTTTTTTTTAACACAAATTAAACAAATTTGAAGAAGTTTAATCTTATGAGAAAAAAAAAATAAATTAAAGAGGGTTAACTCGGACTAACGGGGCATACTTGTTGAATATGACCACAAAAGTCAAAATGACATAAAACGAAAATGTAGTGCTCTTTAAGCCCTCTTCAACGACATATAATTTTTTAAGATCTCACAGGTCATGCTTAAGTTATGCAAAAAAGACCATTTTGGCTATTTTTCCGGTGGTCTAAAAAAATTTTTTTTTTGTTTTCGGAATTCTCGCGAGGTCAACTTTAAAATAGGGGGTGGTTTTTTTCAAACTTTTTTTTCGACCCACTCTAGTGGGTATGTGTTCTATGAAAAATAAAAAGTTACAAGCAAAAAATATGTTTTTTTATCAAAAAGGACCTTCAGGAGAATCAACATTGCTTTGGCGGATTTTCTTCAATTTGAAAAAAAGTATGCAGAAATCATTGTAATGAGTTCCTCTAACTTTCGAGGCCCCGACTAGCTGACATTTTTTTCATCCATTCAAGAATGACCCGCCTAACCTTCATTGGATCTTTATTAAGTTTTTACATTATTTCATATGGAAGATGCATACAAAATTTGACCGATCTTAAGAGAAATAGATGTGCACTGAAAATGGTAGAAATTGATAAGACCTCAGGTATACCTTTCTCGGGTACCTTCCTCGGACCCAAGTTTTACATGATTTTGTATTTGATTTTGTATGTAGCTACCACATACAAAAGTTTTTTGAAATTTTTTGAAAATTAGAACAACTTATTCGAAATGGCCACCACCAGCACAAGGGAAGTCGGTCCGGCACGAAAGACATCTATAAGAAACTTGTCCACTGCTCGGACAAGAGCGTGGTTTAGAGACTCGATATGTGGGTGTCGAATCGAGCAAGATACGCCCTCTAGCACGCACCAAAATTTGTAATCCAATGGGATTACAGCAGGTCTTGGCTACCTGCTGGCCACTAATCCGTGAAAATGAAGTCGGGTAAATTATTTTGAGCCACTCTTGAGTCAATTTAGCCTAATGGGCTGCAGCGGAATTTTTCGAAAGGTCCAAACGAGCATTTCTCCTACACCCACGGAGAGAAATTTGAGCTGAAACTAATCCCAAATCAATTTATTTTTGGAGTGATTCTGAGCTTAGCCATAATATTCTTGATATCTAGCCATAATGCGATCGTTTATCAAAAAAATTAACATACTGTATTGTGCATAATGTATGTGATTTTTGGATCATTTATCAAAAAATTGATATGCTTACTTGTGCCTATGCAGTGGCGTACCGAGAGGCTAAGCCGCCCGGTGCGGATTCCAAATTTGCCGCCCCTCTCATATGCAATAAAAAAAAAAATCTTTGATATTTATATAGGGTTTTGTATGCATAGTTTTCACTTTAGAATTTGGTCTTTCATTGTTCTCAATTATATAAAAAAAATTCTAATATACATATCATCAACCTATTTCTAATACGACGCAAGTTTGGAAAAAATGGAGCAAAACGCGCGCATGAGTCTATTTTTGCTCTCATTTCTTCCGTGGTTTTGTTGTTCTATCTATGTTTAAAAATCTAGAGCAAAAAGTCTACGAGAAACTTCAATCCATTTTTGCCTATCTCATTTCTAAACACTAATATTAAAAAAAAAAATACAACAAGTAACTTGAAATGCCTTGATTAGATTAAAAAGCGTTACAACAAAACCAAGTTACTTCAGTACTTTTCAGCACATTACTTAAACGAAGTTAAATTTTATGCGAAAAAATTCACTTCAAAATACCGCAATCGAAAAATTATTTCAAAAATTTATTGAACATTTTTTCTTAGTCACATCTTCTTCTTCAAACGTATCGAATATAATCAAAAACAGCGTACAATGTCGTCACTTGAAAAAAATTTCGATTTAATTGAAAATTTGAAAGTCATAATCTATCAAAAATTATATGATAAGTTCCTTGAATTTTTTTTTGGAAATTATTACAAAAATATAAGTATACTCTCCAGTGATTTTTGCGTTAATAACGGAGAAAGTAAAATTGATTTTAGTCCTGCATCGTCGTACTATGATCCTGATTTTGATCCACAAATGAAAAAAGGTGACGAAGAAGAGCTCATGGACAATCATTTCATGGATACTCGATCTGAAGATTCTCAAACAATCTTTTCCAATCGTACTACAAAGGATTCTCAAACATTCGTTTTCAATCGTGCTACAAAGAAAAGATTATTGCATCCAGCATACAGCAATTGCCGAAAAAAATGAAATGCAAAATTTTCGAAAAGGATTATTGTAATTTTTTATAAAACTTCCATCGAAACCGATGCAAAATTTTTTTGAATGCACATTAGTTCATCAAAAAGATCTTCTGAAATTTTCAAATATGTACAATTAAAGGAAATCGTGAAAAACCCATCTAAAAAGAAGGATATTATAGATAAATTAATTCCTTTAATACATGATAACACAAAAATTAATTTTTGGGAAGATTTTAAGGAATGTGCAGATTCTAAGGATCTTTCTATTGGTTTTACAAGCCATGAGTAAATACCAACATTCATGAATTTATTTATATGTTCCATTAATTTTGTTAAAAATAGTATCAAAAGATTTTTTATTGAGTTTAATGAATAGATTTATATATAGTTTACTTAATAAGATACTTGTGTAGATACTTAATTATAATAATAAGAAAAAAAAAAAAAAAAAAAAAAACAAATTGGCCATTTCAGCCCTTGAAAGGACTTTGACCGAGCTTCTTAGGATCGATTGTGTTGTGTGTGTTATTAAATTTATGCACACAATTGACCGAGAACTGGACCTACATGGTTTTATGCCGACTCCGAACGGCTCATGTTCTCAAGAAGCTTTACATGGCATTATTTACTCTCTGAGGTTTGCCATTGTCTGCAGAGAGGTGGTGACCGATCAGAAAAATTTTTTATTGAAAAACTTTTCGCCACGGCTGGGGATCGAACCCGGGCTCCGAGCATGCTAAGCCACACACTTAACCTGCATGCCACGGTCACCAACCAATAATAATAAGATACTTAATTAAAATTGTAACAAATGTTCAACTTATTTTCTAAACAATTGTGTTTTAATTGATATTATACAACAAAACCAAGCAACTTTAAAGTTACTTGATTTTGAAAAAACAGCAACGAATAAAGTGTTCTAAGAAACATATAAATGTTTTATTTGCTTTTAAGTAACTTCATAGTTGCCTGGTTTTGTGAAAAAACAAAAATCTTGTTTATATGAAATGAAAAAATATATGACAAAAATTTTCTCAGTATCTTAAGTTCGACTGAATTGTTAAAAAACTGCAACGCAAAATAAATTGGCTAGCACAAGTTTCAAAAATTTCGAAACTTAACTCTTAACTCTTCAATAATTTAACTCTTCAATAATTTGAAAAAACTTAAAAATCTTATATACGGAAAGATTATATCCTATAACACAATACCTCAATTTCTCACAATTTTCAAAAAACAAGTTACTTGGTTTTGTTATATCACGGGAGAATTCTATATTTACTAAAATATAAATATGATATATTGACACCTGAACAAGTATTTTTTAAGGAGTAACCTGGCATAATAAAATTTTGTCATTGCATACACACTATACTTATACCCTACAGTTGAAAATAAAATTTATTTATGATATATAAAATGGTGAACAAAACATATGAAATTAAAAGCGCCATGAATTTTTTAAAAAAATTCCATCAGCAGTATATGTGATTAAAACAATAAAAAATTTTTTTGCGTAATATTTTTCCGAAAAATATATTTGTAATTTTTCAAAATTATATCTATTTCTATTGAACTTATACACATTTTTAAACATTAAAATAAACAAAATTTTGAAGGCGTCAGGTCCCCTTAAACGTTAATAATCGCTATTATTCCAAATGTTGACTTACGCCATATTAGAATTAGGCCAACGATAAAAAAGTTTATTCCTTAATGACACCGAAAAGGAAATTTATACAAATACAATTTTTTTTTATAATATTTTATTAAATTATTATTTTTCTTGTTTTTTTATTAGCAAAATCGGTAATTACATTTAGGGTGCTCACAGTTCTGTATTATCTGCTCTGTTTACTTTGCCGTTTATTAACTTTAGAACATTTTAGCACGTGTTAACTTTGATTGTTTTTGTTTTAAGTACAAACTTGAGATCCCAGTTGTTGCTAAAGTTATCTCATAATTCTTCCTTTCCGTTCATTCGAGGCATGTTTATGAACAAATTTCAAATTTTTGAAAACTATTTTTGCAATTTAGCTCCAAAACACAAAAAAAGGTGCTCACAGTTCGATCTAAATATCTTTCTAAAGTTGTCAGGTGTTAACTTTAGAAGCAAACTGTGAATTCCCTAATTGTCAAAGTCTATTTCATTACTTTACTTGTATTCTATAGATAATATGGCAAGATTTTGTAGGCGAGAAGTACTCATTGTAGTTCTAATGTAGGTTTTTATGAATAAAAGCTTAGAATAAAGCTTAAAAGTATAACAATGTTTGGAACTGCGTTTTCTAGACTTAATTTAAAAATAAATTTTAAAAGTTCAAGTGGACCTTTCATACAAGAATAAGTTTCTTTGTGAGCTATAGAAACAATATGCTGAAGTATTTTTCTCTCAACGAGAAACTCTTCATTGTCAATTTCTTCGTGACAGAATTCATTCAGTTTACATTCCAACTTATCATTCAGGAGAATCAGAGGAGTAAGAATTGCGAATTTTTCAGCAAGAGCATGAAGCTGCTGAAACCTTGTGGTCATTTCTCAAAATCAGTTCTTGAAAATTAATAATTAAATTATTAAATTAGAAAATGACCTAAATCAGTTTAGACCACGCCTAACTCCTCTCCAAAGTGATTTTATTAAAACAGTGAAATCCCTTAAAAAATCAAAAAACATTATAAAAGATACGACTTAAAATTATACGCATAAGTCTTATTTCTTAATATGCACTCTGAACTTACAATTCGCCATAATCAAACGAAAATTCCGCCTTTCTCCCACACTCAACACATCAAAGCACAAAACAGCTATTTTTACCAAATATACCTAAGTTGAAAAACGTTATTCTGTTAAACCACTTTTCTACTGGGCATTTCCACTGACAAGTTAAAGCACTTAAAAACTCAAAAAACTTTGAGTTACTCGAAAACACCAGTTATTCAATGCTTGTTTCAAGTCGCAGCCGAGTTATTCGAAAATTCAACTACTCGCACATGCCTAAATATTATGTCTTTTTTTATTTCTTTGGCAACTAATTTTGAGACTCGAAAAACGATTTTACATTTTGGTTGTGCTCAATACGAAGCTCATAAATATAGTTACATTTACTGTGGTGGCCAAATTTATTCATTAAGTTTAGTTCTTTCTTTTGTTTGTACACCTTAAAATGATAATGTACACATATTTATTTTGTAAAAGGCTTTATTTAGCTTCAGTGCCGCCCCTAAACTAGTGCCGCCCGGGGCGGACCGCCCCCCCCGCCCCCCCCACGGTACGCGGCTGTGCCTATGTAAGCATATTATTTATGTTTTTATGTTATGTAATGTTAAAAACATATATTTATGTTTTTTAGTATTGTTTATAAAAACAAAAACATGCTCATTTGTGTCCAATGCATGTCTCCAACATGCTCTCTTATGTCTTATCTAAGAAATTTTAGAATGTGAAATTTTATGAATTTTTTAATAATATAAGGCAAAAGATGACAAAATGTAAAGGGCTCAGGCATCAAAGAAACCGAAAAAAACGATGACCAGACGCACATTCAAAATTATATTTTCATTGTTCAAATTAAATATTTGATCCAATTCGAACAGGAAAATAAATTATTTTAATTTATGTTCTGCACTTTTAGACACTTTAATACTAACAACAACAAAAACCAACTGAGAACTATGTCGTTCGATTGATAATTTTTTTAATGAGCAACAACAACAACAACAAAAATTAATTGTTATGATCAAGCCCAAGATGGCACTTATTAAGCACAAATTGACGTGTAAATTAACAAAATTTTCAAGTCCAATTTCTGGCATAAACTGCGTACGTGACTAGCATGTTTTGAGATGGCTTTGAGCTCTATTGATCTAATTTCTTTTACGAACGCTTTGAGCTTGATTTTAGTCCATTCTTTTCTCTCCGTGCAGGCATCGGATAATGTACCTATATTAAGCCGGATCGATTTTGTATGAAGAAAAAAAAGTCAGCAGGACACCAACTCAAAAGTTAGAAGGATTCTTAAAAACTATTTCTGCATAATTTTTTTTTGGATTGGAGAAATGCTCATAGAGCGGTTTTGGTTCTCCTGAACCCTTTGTTTGGCCAAAAAAATTTGGTTTTTGCCAAATTTTTTTGTTTTCTTCAGAATAAATGCCCAAGATTAGCAAAAAAGTAAAGATGTTGATAGTACGCAAATATGGGTTAACAAACTTGCAATTTTTGTCTTTACATACTCTTTTGAGATCCAAAAAAGTCGATATTTCGTCATTTTCGAAAAGGTGTTTCTGTAAAACATCAATGAAATATGTATTTTTCACGGCATCAGCCCAAAAACCGTCCTTTTCGGATATGTCTTCGAAGGCAAGTAGGTCTTAAATCCTATAAGATTTCGAAATCGGTCTTCTGCTAGCGGGTTTCACTAAAAAAAATGAATTTTTCTCCAAAAATTATAAATTCTAAGTAAAAAATCATCGATTTTTCCGCAATTTTTAATCAAAGCGAAATATTTTCCCAAAACTAAGGTGCAAATTAAAGGGGTTAAAGCCCCAAAGTTGTGGAAAGTAAGATTGTTAGAATTGGATATTGTTGTTAAAAAAAAACGTTATAACTCGGATATTTTTTGAGCGATTTCAAAAAATTTAGTTGTCCAGGACTTGAAGTACCCTATGGGTTTATAAAAAGGGCTATCTTTTTTTTATATATGTGCAAAACAGTTTGAGTGACTATTCACCGATCATTAGATTATCATTACTTATGATCAAAAAACTTCAAAAAACTTAAATTTTGTATGATCGAGTGATTTGCACTGTTCTTTTATAAAATAACTGTGTGAAGAGAATAGAAAAATGTGGATTTAAAGCAATTTTTGTAAAACATAAAACATTGTGGTGACCTTGGCATGCAGGTTAAGTGTGTGGCTTAGCATGCTCGGAGCCCGGGTTCGATCCCCAGCCGCGGCGAAAAGTTTTTTTCAATAAAAATTTTTTCTGATCGGTCACCACCTCTCTGCAGACAATGGCAAACCTCAGAGAGTAAATAATGCCATGTAAAGCTTCTCGAGAACATGAACTTTAGCCGTTCGGAGTCGGCATAAAACATGTAGTAGGTCCAGTTCTCGATCAATTGTGTGCAAACATTTAATAAATAACACACACAACACAATTGATCATTAGAAGCTCGGTCAAAGTCCTTTCAAGGGCTGAAATGGCCAATTTGTTTTTTTTTGTTTTTTTTTTTTTTTTGTAAAACATAAACAGAAATTTTATCCGAAATGTGACTAAAGTTGACAAAAAAACAAAATTCCCCATTCTAAAAATCTTCCTTACCCCAACTTCGGGTTTTCAGTTTTCAGAGGTCTTTAATTTACATCCTTGAGAAGATATTTTTAAAACAAAACCGCTGGAAGGCGGTCAGATCAATTTCAAAATCCTTTTGGATCTAAGACATTCTTGAATACACCTTTCACGATAAGAATATCGAAAAACGCGTATTTGTCGAGCCTTTTGTCAAATCTTCTTCACCGAACCCTTCGCTCCGAAGATATTCATAACTCGAACGGTCGTGACTATTCGACCCTAAAATAAAGTAAACAGTGCTTTCTATGTGTTAGCCCTTTTGTTAACACAAAGAACTATGTAGCAGTGGCATCAAAACGCCTCAATGGAGTAAATTGGATATTGCCCGTAGCAGTATCAACACCCTTACAAAAACATTGGACAACCAACCATACATATTCAGAATGAAAATCGCTGCCATTTTTTTTTTCAAATGGTAAGAAATAACTTAAATTTTGTTTCGACTACTTTTAATATCAAACCCTTAAGTTCGACATGTTTTAAACAGTACATTAGATTCTAAACATTTTAATAACACATTTTGTTGGTGTGATTTATTGAAAATATTTTCAAAATTTGCGTGTATATTTTTGCACGTAAGCGTGGATTATTATTATTGAACTTTGTCAGTAAGATTTATTGTTAATAAAGCAATAATATCAAAGTTAATTGATGCTTTCACGATTTACGGTTAATTGGAATTAAATGATAGACTTACAACGTATATTTGAATCTAATGAATGCCAAAAACTACAATAGCCTATCATGCATAGATACAAATATCGAGCTATAATAATTCATAGTTTAACAGTTGAGTGCACAGTAATCGATCGTGAAATGAGTAGTCGCTTCACACACACACACTTCACTCTTTCCCCAACAACTTACCACATTCTAAATCCGATACACTATAGCTTAAGTCGCGAAATTCCAAGTTCACCGCCGGCCATGTTGGTAAATATTTAAGACCATTCAACGAGATTGCATCTTCGGAAAGTGCAACTAGTTCCACGCTAGTGCCAGTATCATGATGATGATGATGATGATGCTCGCTGCTGTAGTTCAAAGAGCTACCACTGCGACTTCGAATGCTGTTGTAGGAATCACTGCAACCGGTATCGGTAGAATCCATTTCTAATAGTTGTCAGTTGATTGGTTTTGTAATTTATGGCTATCGATTGTGATTAATTGATTTTGCTGGCGCTGAAGGGAAGCTTCCTCAACCACTAGTTGTTATGCATTACGGTGACATTTAAATATTTGCTGCAATGAAAGTTAAAAGAACAGTTGTGAGCAAATGAAAGCAATATTTCTAAACTTATCTAATTTTCACAGGCAATTGCTAAAAAAAAGATGACAAAAGTGGGTGTGCTTTTTATTTTTTTTTTTTGCTTAAAGGGACAAATACTTTCATTTGAACTAGCGCAGCCACAATATTGCACGTGTAAGTTTATGAAAATATTGCTCATGAGTTTTTGTTTGTATAGATATATAGATAGAAATTACTCACGATAGCTTATAATACACTTAAATATTTGCTATCTATATAACATTTAACTACTAGTTTTATGATGTCAGTAACTTTTGTACAATTTTCTTCTTAATGATCATTTAATTTTACAACTGTGTATTTAAGCAGTCATGTGGAATAGAGTACTTAAAACGGATCTAATGATTCTCAATTTCTCTAGAATTGGCTTTATCTATTAATGGCTTTTCACTTAAATTGTTTTCTCTTTGCATCATACACTTGAGCAAACAAGCGAAAATTTTAACTTAAACCAAGCATAAACCAAATATGAACTTCATGTCAAGCATAAAAATATGATCTGGCTTCGCGTGAAATTTAGTTACACATAGCTGGTTCAAGGTTAAGGCTGTAGTTTAGCTCTGAGCAGTTGAACTCTTGCAGTAGCTTCAACTTCAAGACGTATTTGTCTTTCGTCTTATTTATTAGTCATGTTTGTTATGAGCCTTCTTAACGAAGGTTCACCTTCTTTTCATTCACGCATAGTCAAAGGTGAAGAGTGAATGGTGATGCAGAAAGATGCTTGGACGAAATTTGAACCCTATTAAAATTTGCACCTCACTGAAAATGATGGAAACAGAAACAGCAGTTAATGTCATTCAACTTGGGGTGACTTACTTAAATGGGATAACGACATTTAAGCATATTTTAATTGTACACTAGGAAAAATTATGCTGAAATTGTATTGCGAATTGCTTATCTATACGTGTAATATTATGTAGAGAAAAATTGGGTTTGGTTTTGTGTTTGTTCCAAGCCACAAAGAATAGGAGATAAATTCATTTATAGGACAAAAAACCGATATCAGAAAACGGTATCAAAAAACGGTAGCACACAGCAAAAAGTAAGGCCTGGCACGGTTTAGCTGAGATAATTTTTTCGGATAAAAAACTGTTTCACCTTTCTGCAAGGCAGCCATAACCCGAAGAATAACCGTGGGTAGTCAAGAAGTGCTCCAAAAGATAAATTGGCTGTTGAGCGATATCAACAGGTGACCAAAATCATGGTGAGTATCACAAAAAGACAAATTTCTGTTGCTTTTCATCGATCAGGGTGTCAAAATTGATACGAACGTGTTTTACAAGACCATCGCCTTCACCACACCAAGATATTATATGAAGACGAGTACTTTTGTTTTGAACAAGACTCTGCACCTTACCATTAAGCCAAGCGCACTGAAGATTGTTGCCGAGAAAATTTGGCTAATTCTATCTCTGCCGAAGAATGGTCAGCATCATCGCCGGATCTCCATCCCTTGAATTTCTGTGTGTGGGGCTATATGTTAGGTAAAATTGGTTCAAGGAAAGGCTTAACAGTTGATGGATTCAAGCAGCATTTGGAAGGAAATGGATCAGACTATAGTGCGTGTCGCTTGTGAATCGTTTTTCAAAGGCTTACGTCTTGTAATAAAAAAAGGCTGAAAGACTTGCACTAAGTCATTAATTTAGAAATTTTTGGAATATTGTTAAGCCTTTGAAATATGCACAATAAAATATTATGGAAGAATTCGAGTTTTATAACACTTTTGACGTAGAATAATGTCTAACAGCGCGGTTTGTATGGGGTCGTTTTAAAAGATTTTTTCAAGGATATGAAACTTTTTTGTCGAATACTTGAGGGTATACCTACAGCTATTAATACTTATCGTTCACAGATAATATATATACTAAAAAATCAGATATATTCTGCGCTGAATGAATACTTAATTTTGGATTTTGGCACTATTATATTTAAGTCTCAAAATAGTAAAATATAAGAAGAAAAATTCATGTGTTTATATAAGAAAATCAATAATCAGCTGCTTATGCTGTGCCTGCTAATTTCTTTGTTTTTGCTTGTATTGTTTTTGTTTTATACGAACTGATTCGCAGGCTTCTTCATCTGGTTCTGGTATGTACTACTTCTTATTGAGTTCTTGAATGTACTACTTAGAAATGAGTACTCTATTTTAACACAAGATGTCATCACAACCTCTTTTTAACTCAGTCAATGAACTTAAACTGTCAAACTTAACGAAATGGTTCTGTAATTTGGATAGATTTAATTAAATTTGGTTTTCATAACAGCAAAGCGGGCACATCCGGTTTTAGCTCCGTTTTGCCGGTTTGGCTTTTTGGAAACTCTTATGAAAAAAACGAGTTGGATTATATTTCGTTTTATGCTTTTACCCAATAGATGGCGTAAAATTTTAATATTAGTTTTTAATGCAAATTAATTTGGATTCCACATTAAAAAATACATGCAAAATGAACAAAACAATCGGACCAAAGAGACAATTAGAAGAGGTTACAACTTAATTCTACGTCTGCACTTACGATACTATCGAAACTGTTTCTTTTTTTAAAAAAAAACAAAACAAACAAATTGGCCATTTCAGCCCTTGAAAGGACTTTGACCGAGCTTCTTATGATCAATTGTGTTGTGTGTGTTATTAAATGTTTGCACACAATTGATCGAGAACTGCACCTACATGTTTTATGCCGACTCTGAACGGCTAAAGTTCATGTTCTCAAGAAGCTTTACATGGCATTATTTACTCTCTGAGGTTTGCCATTGTCTGCAGAGAGGTGATGACCGATCAGAAAAATTTTTTATTGAAAAAAACTTTTCGCCGCGGCTGGGTTTCTTTTTTTTACTGACACTTATTTTTGGACACACTGTACATGAGATCCATGCACTTATCTCATGAACTGTTCTTGTTTACCTCGCATGTGTATTCAAACATGCATTTTATTAGTATTATTCATGTTCCCTTTGCATTTAAGTATTTAGTATGAACTGTTAACACTCCCCTGCAAACATTTAGAAGACGATTGGAAGACTAGATCATTTTGATCGCGAAAACGATGAATGCGCGATTCTCGAAAAATTTCAAAATATTCCTTCGCTCATTCCGACGATCGTTGGAAGATGGCTCAGTTTTCGATTGCCGAAGCGTTGAATGCGCGATTCTCGAAAAATTTCAACATTTTCCTTCGTTCATTCCGGCGTTCGTTAGAAGATGGATCGCTTTTCGAGCGCACAAGGGATGAATGCGCGATTCAAAAAATTTTCAAAATCTTACTTCACTCATTCCGGCGATCGTTAGAAGATAGCTTTTTAAAAAGCTTTCAAAATCATTCGAATGTGAAGCAGGCTCTGAAAAAACGTTTAAATTAACCAAAAAATTGAATTTGTAAAAAACTTCATGGAACTGGAAAAAGACAACGTCTGAAGATCCCGCTTCTTCAAACTTGCAACAAATTGTAACGTTCAACAACGATGCTTTGCAACAAATCGCTAAGGACCTCTAAAAACTATGTCTTTGCCAATCTTGCCAGCGAATTACTTTAGACCTCTTCGGTGATTTTTGTGCGACTCTTCCTGGCATTAAAGACCCCTCTCGGTGAATCGTTCGCCACTCTTCCTAACCAATCGCCTAAGACTCATCTCAGCGATTCGTCGGCGAATCTTTCTGGCGAATTGCTTAAGGCTGCTATTATAGTGAACGCGATTCAGACAGGCAGGCAGGCAGGCAGGCTGAAATCTGTGTGAAAAAAACGAGATGCAGATAGCTATCTATCTCGCTTGTTCACATTGCCTGCCTGCCTGCCTGTCTGACTCGGCGCTCACTATAACCGCAGCCTAAGACTCTTGGCGATTCGTCGGCAAATCTTCCAGGCGAATCGCTTAAGACTCCTCTAAGCGATTCGCCTCAGTTGCTTACATTCGGCGATACCCGGAAGACTCTCAGAAGAGCTCGCTGGCGATTGTTTCATATTCCAAGCGATTCGCTGAAGATTCACAGGCGATTGAAAGTGTTTTCAGGGTATCTATAAAATATTCATGTTCTCGTGTTCTATTCTTCAGTGTTTTTGTACATTGATATCATGAATAGTTCATGTGACTCATGTAATTGGTGACTGAAGCAAATTTCATGAATGCGATTCATGAAGATTATGTAAAAATTCATAAATATTTTGAACTTTTCTAGTTAAGAGTATAGAAGTACTCACACCATGTTGTCTTAAATTATGTATACAAAATTCATGGCGTTTTCCTGAAATATCTTTATAGTAGCATTACTTTAAAAATGACAAAATATCTGACTAAAAGTTTCTCAGGCACATAAAAGAATTCGTAATGCTTATAGTAAATATGATTTATCGATGTGAGTTAAAAATAAATGGTCTGAATTTCGACGTTAAAGATGCTTAGCACAGTTTGCGAAAAATTGGGGAAAACAATACCAATGTACCAAATTAAGGAATCCTAGTGTTAATATAACCGAAATAGATTGTTTCAATAAGAGTGATACGCTCTGTAATCGAATCCCACACACTTCTTCTCGTGATTTGTACGAATACAACCAACTTTTGTACCAAATATCAGTACCTTAGTGTTAGCAGTGGCGCCAGTCGCCGTGCGTGCTAAGGTTGCGGTTATAGTGAACGCTGAGTCAGACAGGTAGGCAGACAGGCAATGTGAACAAGTGAGATAGATAGCTATCTGCATCTCGTTTTTTCACACAGATTTCAGCCTGCCTGTCTGTCTGCCTGTCTGAATCGCGTTCACTATAAACGCAACCTAAGTGTGTGGCATGCGATACACAGAATCTCGGCAGACCCAGGTTCGAATCTCCATCTGTCAGAAAGATTTTTTTTCATAGAAATAAATTTTTCTAATCGGCCGTCCTCTCTCGGCAAGCCACAGAGAATGAACGTTGCCGTGTAAAGCATGTAGGTTCAGTTCCTGTGAATTGCGTCAATCATTTAATAACACTGAAACACACAAAAAAAAAATAGCAATATTCCGACAACGGACTCTGGTAGTATGGGGGCTGGTAAAATGGGGGCTTTAATTGTCCCCTTTTTGCAAATTCTTATGTTGAATCGTATTAGGAAACCATGTGACCCTTACATATTAGCTATAGGATGTTTTTGGGAGATTTATGTAAAAAACTACGAAGAACAAAAACAAAATTAAATTACCTTTGAACCAGTTAAATTGTTCTCATTCGAGAACTTTATGTAACACTTTTTTTTTTCTTACAAAATAGTTCTCTCAAATGCATTTTTCTGGGATATTTTAGTACCAATTCTAAATTAGTTCGAAATAAATCCTTAAACGGATTGTAGGTTTTAACTTATTTCTGGCGTTCGAGGTGAATTTGGAGCTTTGGTGTATTCAGAGGCTTGAAGGGGATTAAATTGTTCTACAAATATGTTCCTCGTAGTTTTTTTCCATAAATTTCTTAAACATACTCTATAGCTAAAATATAAGGGTCACCATAAAATGTAATAGGCAACCACATTACGATTCACCACAAGAATTTGCAAAAAGGGGGAATATTAAAATCCCCCCGAAAAATAAAACTAGGACGTAAACTTTCAAAACGCTGATACACGTATATTTTTGTATTGTCCTCTCTAGCAATATCCGTTGTCGAACCATTAAAATTTTGGAAAAAAATTTATTTTGTTGAATAGTGCAATACATACAACACAACTGATTTTGAAAAGCTAGATCAAAGGGCTGAAATGGTCAATTTGTTTTAATTTGTTTTTTTAGTTCCAACATAAAGCCAGATACATTGTTTTCTAATAATAATACGCCCCTTTATTGAATTCCATCCACTTTTTTGAAAAAAAGCACTCCCTAAAAAATTTTGTATTTTCATATAAGTAAAATCTATATATAATATATCTGCTAATGGAAATTAATGGTATTTAGTATTAATGGAAATTAAAAGGCGAAATACAGGGCTTTATATTTTAAAGTAATTTTCAACCATCATGCTGTTGTTATCACAATTGTCTATCATAATTATGTCTACCATATTTAGATGCCAGGCTGGCTACAGAACGTTTCATAATATGTTATTTTGAATAAGGCCTCCTTAAGAATCTTCATAGCTAAGGCAATAGCAATGTTCTGCAAGGTACCGAGCACACATGCCTCAATAAAAAAAAAACGCTCTACAATGGTTTCAATGGAGGGCCTCGGTAGTCGAGTGGTTAGCGTGCTTGACTGCCAACCCAGAGGTTCCGGGTTCGAATCCCGATCTAGCCATGGTCCTACGCTTTTACCTTTCCTTGATTCTTTCCTCATTTCTAATCAATTGCAATTAAAAATTCATCAATATATCTGACTTTGGAAGTTGTAGTTGGTGGTAGAGAAGTTTGTGGAATGAGATTGCTTACTAGCTCGAATTGACTGAGGTAAAAGCCATAAAACTTGCCTCAGGTTCAAATTCGCATGTTGATATAGCGCTCCGCCACACTTATAACATTCTACACTTGTTTCTTTTGATTTCACTTTTTCCTCTACTTAACTATCTCCCCATCTTCCGAACCAAAGCAGATTTGACTGAATAGGTTTAACACCTGAAATCCTTGGTTCAAAGCTTAAACAAAAAAAAAAAAAAATGGAACTTTTCTTTTTATTATTTTTTTTTGGAAATGGTAATGGTAAAAAGCCCATATTCTTCCCCATCTGACGGTCAGAGTATGAATTTCTATGGAAAAACTTTCTGACAGATGTGAAGATTGAACTAAGGCTGCCGGTGTTCGTTGGCTCACACGGCACATACTTAGCACGAATGGCAACAAATCCATTTTAGCTTTTTATATATAGTTTTGAAAGTATTCATTATGTTATCGTTTTGAAAGCATTAATGATGTAAGTAACCATATATATTCCAAAATACTTTCGTGTCTTAATTGCTGGAAAATTACTAAATTCTATGCTTATATTCTAGTTAAACTTTAGACGTCTCTTCCTAAATTATCATTAATTAGTATGATTGACAGTTAATCACAACCTTTGACTTTTCATTTAAATTAATGTATTTTGATTTTCAACTTATTGCGAGCGTTTTTTAAAATTGCAAAATTAAAAACCTTTTTATTTTTAAAAATCTTAATAATTATTTTTATACAGATAAGACTTTTGTTAAACTGGCAACAGCGTTTGTAACTGTTCCTTTCAACAAGGTTTTGTTTTTTTTTTTTTGTGTTTTTTTGATAATAAATATTGCAAATCATGAAATTTATTACATATGCATTTAACACAACCGTAATGCTCATATTAAATGATGTCAACAACAAGTAAAACAACATCCATTTGTGGAATCGTGCTACATACATATGTATGTACATTTTTAGGCACATGCATGAGTAACAACTGACTTTGAACTTGAAATTATAGCCATATTAAATTAAAGAGTTGTTATATTTGTGTCATATTAAATTGTTGCAATTTGACTTCATTATCTACGCATTCAACCTTTAAGCTACAATCTTGAAGTGAAGCACTAAGAATCCGGCAATGAAAACTAAATACATATTTTTGAAATATTAGCAATTTTAAGGCAGCTAGTTAGTATTCTGATAAAAATTTTGAAAATTTTTAATTTTGTTTTTAGATATAGAAGACAATATTAAGCAAGTCTATGATAAAGTTCACTAGCTTTTGTACTGCAAATTAAAAAACAATTTAACTTTGTTTGTTACTAACTAGCTGTCACTAACACAGTAGTATTAAATTTTATTTTATATTTTATTTTGTTTTAAGCCTAACTGCAAATTGCATCTACAACTATGTAGTAAATTATATATTATTAGTATGATCATTAGTATGATTAATTAATTAATAAATTTATTTAAACGTTTACTTAATTTATAAAATTATTTAAATATGATTAGTTATAAAAATTACTAAATGAATATTCATATAATTATAATTAGCTGGTACCCGGCGCGTTGCTGCCGTACTTGTCCAATGTCTGTTCCAGTTTGCAAATAGAAGGCCATCAACAAAGAGTAACTCCACTTTGAGTTTCAATATTCCGTGGAACCAAACCCTTTGTCCAATGCCCGCTATAGTTTGTGAGTATTTCGGAGTATTTTGGATATGGGCGGAGCCACACCCATTGCACAATGCCCATTCTAGCATTTCATTAGCAGAACACCACCCAATAGTAACTCCATTTTGAGTTTAAATGTTCTGTGACTTTTACTTCAATAGTGTTTCTGTATCGAAAATTTAAATTTTATGGGAAGAGCCACGCTCCGTTTTCCAATGTCCGTGTCTGTTTTCATACTGAGTTTCATTGTTTAACGACATTTGGTTCGAAATCTTTGCGATATCAAAAAATGTAATTTTATGGGCGGTGCCCTGCCACCCTTTCCAAGAATCGCTCAAATTTTATAGTCTGAGGGCTCGACTCAATAGTAAGTTCGTGCTTAGTTTCATAGATGTGTGACTTATAGACGAAAGTAGAACCGATAAATTTGTGTTCTTGAAAAAGTGTTACGCTCCTCCTGGGTAAGAGGGTAAAACATACTTTACGACCTTACGACTTTACGACCCTGTAGCCAGTGTACAAAAAAAAAATTTCATTAAAATCCGTCCAGCCGTTTAGGAGGAGTTCAAACACTAACACCGTGACAGATTTTTATATACTAAAAGATTATTGTAGTGACTTTTTTATAATAAGATTTTCTGGAATCGCAGTGATTGAGGAATAATATTCAGAGAAGCAGGAATCTAAGGAACCCTGTATCTATTTTCAACCATTTTTCTTGAAGAATCTATGTTTTTATGATATGACTTCAAGCTAAAGTGATAAGTCATGATCATATTTTCAAAAATATATCGCATATACTTAATGGGAAAACACCAGAACTCTTCCCTGTTATTCCATGGTACTTTTTGAGCAAATGTGGGGTATTGAACGCCGAGTACATTCTATTATTATGGGACATGTGCTTAGGGACATTATTTTGCTGAAAATACAATTTAACGAACAAGTTCAGTTTTCACCGCATCGCTCTAAATTTCTCTTTAGAATTTTAATATAATATATAATGATGGTTCATTGTTCCTTCAATTATTTTTAAGTGGTCTAAGTCGTAGACAAACATACCCAAGCGATTTTTCACCCATAGCCAAGAATTTGTTCTCTGTCATCTTGATTTTTAACCTGAGTTTTGGCCGCCATATTGGGCCATTTTTTATATTGGATCGCCATTTTAAATTTTCCAAAAGTCCACACTTGCACATAAAGAGGAATCCATAACGAACATTTTAAGTCCAAGATCACTAAAATCCATTAACATGAATTTTGTTTAAAGCCTTGTTCCGTTTGGCAAATACCGTCCCATATATATGTATCTACCCCAAAATTTGGTGAACATCATGTTGAGAAGCGAAACCAGCTGGTCAGTGTCAAGTTCTTGTCTAAACGCATAATGGACTAACTTAAAAGAGTCGAGCTTTTGCAAAATAGGTCAGCGTCAGATAGGAAACTATGTACGAAGTTTAGAGTTCTCCCTGCACAGAGACGCCATCAAGTTGAGGAGAATAATTTAGGCTCTTAACTTGACAGTCCCCTCTTTGTCAAAATTAGTCCTTCAGTTTTCAACTTAGTGCTATCCCTCATCCCTTTGCAGGTGGTTCCAGAGGATTCATTCTGGGTCGAAAATTCAATGCGGAGGTTTAGGATTAGTGCTTAAAAATCACACTCTTCCACCTACACGGATGCAGCCTTTTGAAGGGTCCCCTTCGCAAATAAAACAAAACAAAATATATCGATCTACGCCTACTTTTAACGTCCATAAATCAATTACTGTTTCTCTGAGAGAAACCATTCAGAATTTCAGTGGTATACAAAACAGACCTCCTTCTGTGGCGGGACAATGTGTAGAAAATGTATCTAGATTAAACAAGTAAAAAAAGTCTTAGTCGGTCTAGCCCGACTATGAAATACCCCAAACCTTCTTTTCAAAATACAATAATATTATTGTAAATAGTCGTGTTCGTGGGCGGATGAAGTCCGTATTTTATTTGCATTTTAATTTTGATGAACAATTTATATATGTCAAGTTTTTTTCCTGTAGCACACATGTTAATTCTGTTATAGTGTTTTCGCTATTGTGGGTTTTGTGGGAGGTAGGCGTGTTCGCGGACGGATTTCACCCAATTTTTGAACACATCGTAGTTTTGGTATAAATTTTCATTGCATGGGAGGTGGGCGTGTCCGTGGGCGGTTGACACACATTTCTCAAAAACATCTTCATTCTGTAATAAAAACATAAGAAACAAATTTTATCTATCTAGGTTAAACAAAAGCTTATTTATTGAGTATTAAATTTTTTGATTATATGGGAGGTGGGCGTATCCGTGGGCGGGTGACACCCATTTATCGAAAACATCTTTGTTTTGATATAAAATACATGTATACCAAAATTTATTGCTGTAGGTCAAACAAAAGCTTATTTATTGAGTTTTAAATTTTTGCATTAAATGGCAGGTGGGCGTGTTAGAGGGAGGATGACACCCATTTCTCAAAAACATCTTTGTTTTGTAACAAAAAACATATGACCCAATTTTTATCTTTCCAGGTTAAACATAAGCTTATTTATTGATTTTTAAATTTTTAGGTTATATGGGTGGTGGGCGTGTCCGTGGGCAGGTGACACCCATTTATCGAAAACATCTTTGTTTTGATATAAAATACATGCAAAACAAAATTTATTTCTGTAGGTCAGACGAAACCTTATTTATTAAGTTTTAAATTGACCCTGATCAAGAATATAAATATATACTTTTCTATAGCGAACTCGCTTCGTTCTATGCGTTGCAAGCGTTTGTACAAAGTTAATTTTCCCTGACCTTTCAGGTTACCCAAAGAGAGTTGAAAAAAAAATTTAAGTCACCGTAACTTTCCATTATCAAGTAGTTCGAAAGTTTTTCCATTTTTGCCCAACGTGCAAACTAGTAGCCATATCAAGTAGTATTGCATATATTTTTGGATAAGAGACAACTTTTCGACAGACGGATGCCGCATACGCGGTCGATCAGTCCTTAATGTCGACCGTGTGATAACCCAGCAAAATTTTTGATACAAACTTGACATGCATTCTTAGATACACTGTTTCCAGAAGACATTCTAAAAATCCAATTGTGGATCGAAGAGTACTTTCAGTAGGCATTCTCATAAATTTCTGAAAGACATTTTGAATAGCTTCCAAGAATGCTTCGATGGCATGTCTTGTGCAAGGCAATGGTTAAATATTGTCTTAGAAGCATTTTGTCTTATGTCTTCTGAATGAATTATTAGTTTTCCTAGAAAATACCTACTAGAATTCTTTCATTAAAGGCCTCAAAAAATTTTTCTATTGAAAAATTCTAGAAGCACGTCTAGAGAAGACTTAGGAAAGCATTCCTCCCAATGATATGCATATGCTAAAAGAATGATAAAAAAGAAAGATACCCCTTCTGGGTATGAAACTAGAAGGGATGGAACTCATGACTTTCCCTTCCACTTTAGCTTCTTTTGGAAGCACTTTTTTGCTAGGTAACTTTAAAAAAGTGTTTGGGATGTTCAAGGGCAATGACAATGCATTTTTGCGCCATTTTGTAGCATTGAACAAAATCTAGAGCCATGAAAATATGCCAGGGATGCAATAACGGTCAAAACTGTGGACGTGTGTTGGCGAACTGAAGCCGAAAAAGGCCAAAATTAGCTTTTTGCCCAATAATATCATGGCCACGGACTTATCACCAATTTAAAGCAAAAGAAAAAGTAGACGACATATACTACATATTTGATTTTGGTATCAGGAATTGAGGCCTAATTTTGTCCATACAAGTAGATAAACTTTGATTTATACAAAACTAATTACTAGAACTGAAACTTAAAAATGCTGTAAAAAGAGTTATATTTATACTCAAAAATCACTAAAAGGATGTTTTTAAACAGAATGTGGCACGCCTATATATACAAAAGTGGGCGTAAAATAGTTATTCAAGGAAAAATCTGGTTTTTAGACAAAAGTTTTTAGAAATAAACTTAACTCATTTCTACCCAGTGGTCGACTAAACACTTTCGAATTTTTTCTTATTGAACCCGAAAATGATACATTCTTGCAATATAGCACATATCGCACTGTCCAAAACTGTCACAACTCAAATATGATTTTTCGGAAAATACCATTTTATGCCGTTTATAGCTGTGATTTTCACAAATAATAGTACTTCACGGTCATCTATGAAATTTTGAATTTAAAGTTATAACAGTCTCGAACGAAATAAAACGAAAATATGATAGTCTGGACTTTTGTCAGCATAATTTATTTTTGATTTCGTGAAATTTGGTCATTTATGTATAGTCAAGTCTGGCGGCGAGGCAAGAAATTTTAGTTCATGTCCTGTTTAGTTAGTCTATAAGTAGACGACTCTGGTAGAAGTTTGGTCGATTTTAGTCCAGCAGCATTGGTTATTGGTTCACTCAAAAAAAAAAAATAAGCCGAATAAGTGTGGTTTGAGAATATGATATGACGAGTATGGTATGATTGATATTTTACGATAGGAATTATGTGATGCTTATAATATGATGGGTGGTATTTCTTAACGAATATGGTATGGTAGATATGATATAATGGGTCAGATATGGTGTGACTGGTATGGTATAATTGTATGATATAATGTAAGTATATGGATAATGGCTTGGAGAGGCACGGTGTAATATTTAAGGTATGATGGGTTTGGCATAAAGGATACGATAAGATGAATGTGGTATGATGCAAAATTTTATTTAATTTTTTTTTCTGGAAACTTTTCCCAATTGAAACTAAGAAAGTTAAAAACATATTTAAAAAATTTAAAATTTTTTCATAAAATTTTCTTACGATCAAATTCTTATGAACAATTTCTACACATTAAGTTTATTTCAACAACAAAGCAAACGCACATGTTACACATTTTTAGTTATGTGGGCAGTGTTTGATCTAAACAAACATATTTCTAAAAATATATACCTTGTATGAAAAAACCGCCAAAAAAATGCATTTTGTATAAAAACAAACACAAAATGCCTGCATGAAGCTGGCGTGTTTAATAAAAACAAAATTATATTATTTTTTTATTGCTTGATTTAATTTCCATTTAAATATACATATGAGTATTTCTCAGAATCATGCAATTTTACGAGTGCGTGCACAAATCAATGCCAACACTTAAAATCTGTTCATCTGAAATAAAAAATAAATTAAATGAATGTATAACTGGGTCAACACTTGCTGGCCAAGTAAGCAAAGAGCTTTGAAACGCCGTCATATACCGTTCATACACCGTCATAACCTATGCACTTAATGCACAGGCAACGCACAAGATTTAATTAAATTATTATCTATTTGCAATAAGCTGGCAATATGGTTAAGGTTGTTGCCCCCTGATCTTGAGTTAAGGTTAACCGATACTTCATGCTGTGGTTTTGTCTTTTTTTTTTTTTCTTTATTTTTCCTTATATCAACAGCAATCGCGCATGCGTAACGGTAAGAAAATTAAAATAAGTGCTATTGCAACGGTATGAAAAAAAAAAAAAAAATAAAAAACTCTATAGCGCAGGGCAGACAGCGTTCTATTATATACTAAAATAATTGAGTTAAATTAAATTCTTATGATTTCCAAAAGTTTTGCTGGACGGAAAAAAGTATTTGCTCAATTTAATCACAAGTTCCTGTACCACCATTGCAATAAATACTCATTATAATAAAATATGAGTCAAGCTTTGTCAAGTAAAGCAGCACTTTGAGTGCTTGAATATTGTTTTTTAACTGTATAAAAAAATAAATTAATTATGCTGCTGAGTTAATGACAGTTTTTTGTAGCTGTCTTGCTATTGTAATGGATAGTCATTAGGTTGCAATGAAGCCCTAGCATAAATTAAGCTTAAGTGTTTCTTTTTTTACTTGTTTTGACATAGCTTTGGTTATTTATAATTTTTTTAAAAGTTTTTTACTAATAATATGTCACGAATATCTAGGCGTGTGTCAGTGTAGGCTTGTGTAGTTTTATCTTCAATATTTAATGGAGCTTTTTAAGTTATTGTCTCAACTACCCAGTTATCTGTTTTGAACAAAAGTAACAATGTAACAATTACCCAGTAATCTATTTTGGAAATGAGTTCATTTTAGGAAATTAACCAATTTGTAAATGCCACAAATGTTACGATGAATATCAAAAGCTATTAAGGGGAAATGCTTATTTCTCAAAACAACCACAATAAACGATTAAGATATGAGTGATAAGATGACTTTCAGTCATCTTCACTAGCTATAATGACTATAAAATTTTGTTTTTATTTGTATAATAATGCTAGTTATGGGTAACGCAGCACGAAATGTTGCGTTGACACACCAACTCAAGCACTTATTTATTTTCACTCTACTAAATCTAAATCCGAGAAATGTCAGTATTATGTTTTTATTAACTTCTGACATAAAATACAGATTCTGTGGACAAAATCATAAGGATAAAGTACGTATTTTTGGTGCTATTTAGTAGTTTGGCTTGAGGTACAGACAAAATGGTCGAAAGTCAGAATATTTGAAAAGTTCGAAAATTTAAGCACGAAGACTCGGAAAATTGAGTTAGTGAAATATCAGGAAAACATTTAAAAAACATCAAAAAATAAAATTTTCAAATATCAGAAACTATTTTACGTGTACATAATATTAAGGTTTAGTTTGACCCATGTGCACCGCGATCCAATAGATCTATTTTATATCAAGGCCTTTATATTAATTTTTCAATTGTAGGTTTTTTATGTAGGTTCATGTGGTGATCGTGGCATGCAGGTTAAGTGTGTGGCTTAGCATTCTCGGAGCCCGGGTTCGATCCCCAGCCGTGGCGAAAAGTTTTTTCAATAAAAAATTTTTCTGATCGGTCACCACCTCTCTGCAGACAATGGCAAACCTCAGAGAGTAAATAATGCCATGTAAAGCTTCTTGAGAACATCAGCCGTTCGGAGTCGGCATAAAACATGTTGGTCCAGTTCTCGGTCAATTGTGTGCAAAAATTTAATAACACACACAACACAATCGATCCTAAGAAGCTCGGTCAAAGTCCTTTCAAGGGCTGAAATGGCCAATTTGTTTTTTTTTTTTTTTTTTTAGGTTTAGGTTTTTTATGAAATTTAGCGCTGTTTCTGGCTTGGTATCCCAAATCGTTGATGGTGGCAATAATGCACTTAAGATTATAATTATTAATTATTAATTGGATAAATTATAATTGGTGGAAAATCATTTTAATTTTAGATAATTTGTTTAAAAAAAATATGGATGGGTCGTGAATATCACAGCAACGCAGAAGAACAAATTTATTGCCAGTGCATTAGCATGGTCTCAAAACTTCGTGACAAATAACTTACAGCCCAAAAAATAATTGAGAGACTTGGATGCTCTTAAAAACCTCTTCTTTTGGTGATAACCGCATTGTAACCAGCGTTGCCGTTTTTACTTCGATCGAAGTTTTTTACTTCACTTTTATGTCAAACACTTCCACACTTCCTCTTTTGTGAAAACACTTCGATTTTGAGTGATTAAAGCTTTTTTTAGTAATTAAGTAATATCTTAATTTTTTAACTTCATTCCACATCAAAAAATCAATAACTTGACATAACTGTTGGTGTAAACGAATTCATAACTTGTACCTTCTTTAACAGAAGGGGTATTCACGATGTGGTGTATTTTTGATTAATTCTTACAAAATTTACAATATTTACAACGCATTGTGAACAAACCTCCATTAAAGTCTCAGTTGATAATTAAGCAGTAAGAGAAAATAAAATAATTGAAACGAAGCACTGAATTAAATAATTTTGTATTAAATAAACACACAACGCAGCCATTACCTTCCTCTCCGTTGAGTCAAAAAGCTTTTGTGATCATTTGATCACATATACAACGAAATTTACAAAGAATACAATAGGGTTTCATCATTGTATTTTTGCCACAGGGTTGTATTTTGAACACTGTACATTTTGTTTTTGTAATTTTACTTCATATATCAAATTTATCACAAATACACAATACAAGGGCGAATATACCTCATCGTGAATACCCTTAGAGTTTTGTATTGGATGAGAGAATTTTAATGATAGCGGCAACACTATGTTCGATTAAATACTTCTTGCAAAAGCGCGCGTTGTGAAAGTTGTTGAAATGTAAGTTTGTAAGAATTAATTACTTCGAGGAAGACTGTGATATTGCAAGTCGTATTGCAGCACGAATGACTGATTAAAATGATATATTTACAATTCTTGTCTTATGCACTGAGTGCTGTTAATTCACTTAATTTAGAGTTTTAAACAGAATCGCCTAGTTTTCATGAGTTGTTAAAATCATTAAAATTGTATTTCAGAAGTATTGTAATTAATTTAATTGACATCTCTGCCGTAGAATTTGATATAATTTTTGAAAATGATCTCAATACTTTTAGAATTAAGCCTTTGTCTGATATATATATATATATAGGGCCTAGAGCCCAGATACAATTTGATTCCTGTGATATATCTGTAACAGTATTTTACATTCGTACACAAATTATGAGAAGAGTCAATTTCAAATATAAAGTTTTGAGAACATTACAAATTTTGGATACAAGATTTTTAGCTAATAGTTAGGTCCCCCTCATAAAAATTTTTCCTTATCTCATCGAAGAAAAATATATCGACTGTCTAGAAAGGGAATGGCTTCTTTTAATTTAAAATAATTTTTCAGCTGAAAAAGGATTTGAAGAGTTTTGGTTCTACGTTTTTAAATTAAAAAGTGCTTTAGGTGACCTGATGAACCAAAAATAAATCGTAAGAGCATTGCTAAGCTTACCGCACCGTGGTGCAACAACAGAAAGAGTATTTTCAAAATGAAAACTAATTAAAAATCCAACAAGAAATAAGTTAAAAGTTAGTACCGTAAATTCAATAATGCTAATAAAGGACCACTTTCCAAATGATCATTTTTTAAATTGGAATCCCTAAACGAATACTTTATCGGATGTTTGTTATAACAGTGATATTAACTTTAGAACAGAAGAAATAGCTGCATAGAAAATATAAATAGAAATTAGAAATAGATAATTTTTAAACATTGTTAATTTAAACATATAAGTGATTGAAATGTATTTCACTATTTTCTTATTGAACGCGTATTTTCTTATTAAACTTTATGGATTGATTTTTATGAAAATATTTTTATTGATTTTTTCGTTATTCATTTTGAAATGTACCTAAATATGCTTAATAAACATTCATGTTAAAAACAAAATTAATTTATTTTAACACTTCGAAATCTCTGAAAATACTTCCTTCTTGTAGCCTATTTTACTTCGTTTTAAAATTCTCGAGCGGCAACACTGATTGTAACTTTGGCTAAACGTGATCCTTTCATGTCGTCTAAGTCCATTGCAGCTGATATTGTTTATATTAGGGGTATTCTCGCTGTTTTGCAAAATCCTTGCAAGGTGTAAGAATTGCAAAAGTTGCAGAATCTTGCAACGACACAACAAAATACAAGCGATAAAAGTTTTGCAATTCGTGCAATTTGTGCAACAGTGATACCCATGTTTTGAGTGGACGTGCAACCGTGCACTATGATTGAGACAAATTTGTTCATTTTAGTTCGTGCGAGTTAGAGTAAGTATTAAAATTTTTTGTTTTCGCCTGTTCGCGACATTTCTTTTAATATTCACAATATTTGTGATTTTGTGCGCTCCCGCAGTGTTGCATATTTCAGTATTGCAAGGTTGCAATTTCACAAATTTTGCATCTTTGCTATACTGCGAGAATACCCCAATTGTCTCATCCCGAACAGCACGTCTCAGATTATTGAATGGAAAACTATCCGGAAGTACAGTTCGAAAACAGTTCTCCAAAACTGGGGAATATAAGACTTAATTTCTTACACACTGGCTCTATACCGCTGTTATTAGGCCAATATTGCTATATGGTGCTTTAGTCTGGTGGCCTGCACTGTACAAACAAACATACCTCAATATACTTCACAAAGTTCAAAGATCAGCTGAACTGTGCATTAGCGAAGCACTGAGAACCACTCCTACGGACGCACAGTGTGTCCAAATCGCGAAAAACTGCTATTAAATAAACCCTTCATTGGATTTAAGCCAAATTTGGTACGGATGAACTTGCGAGGCAGCTTATTTAAAATTTAAGAAAAAAAGTATAAAATTCAAAATGGCGAACCCAATGCGGCGGTGCGTATTTTCCAAAATATAACATATTGCAATTGTATTATTAATTTAGTGTTTAAGCCTTTTTATTGTGTATATACAAGCTTGATTTATTGAGGATAGCATTATAGAATCATGATTTATTTTTGATTTTAAAAATTAACCCTTTAACGACCATAGTTGCTTTTAAGCTTTGTATTGACTTTGACCGAATATTTAATAAAACTAAAGTAAATTCAAAATCAAAATGTGAAGGTATGTAATTTTAGTTTAGCTTTTATTAAGAAAATATGGAATGTTAATAAATATTTATTATATATTTTTTATTATTATAATTATTATCATTATTATTATTGTTTAATGAGTTAAAAAAGTAAGTAAGAACGACGAGAAAATATTTTGTGTGTGGTTTATTTGAAGATATCTAATAAACTGGTTTTACAAAATGTATACTCTTTGATAAGTGAGTGATGAAAGGTAAAGTATAGAGAAATGAGTCAAAAAATGAGCGAGTTCTTAACTGTTATACAATTTGATATTAGTGTTGTTTTTTTTTTTTAATTTAACATTATTCGTTATTAACTAGATTTAAACATGATTAATGACATACTAATGAGATTTTAATATAGACGATCTGATCCGACAATTATACAATTATTATTATTATCATTATTATTATTATTATTATTATTATTATTATTATTATTATTATTATTATTATTATTATTATTATTATTATTATTATTATTATTATTATTATTATTATTATTATTATTATTATTATTATTATTATTATTATTATTATTATTATTATTATTATTATTATTATTATTATTATTATTATTATTATTATTATTATTATTATTATTATTATTATTATTATTTTGAATATTATTATTATTATTATTATTATTATTATTATTATTATTATTATTATTATTATTATTATTATTATTATTATTATTATTATTATTATTATTATTATTATTATTATTATTATTATTATTATTATTATTATTATTATTATTATTATTATTATTATTATTATTATTATTATTATTATTATTATTATTATTATTATTATTATTATTATTATTATTATTATTATTATTATTATTATTATTATTATTATTATTATTATTATTATTATTATTATTATTTTTATTATTATTATTATTATTAGTATTATTATTATTAATATTTTTTTGGACGACCCTTGCTTTTTCCCTAAGCGTTAAAGTTTTCAAAACCAATGGAGGCGTGAAGCCAGTATTTATTATTGTTTATGAATCTCTCTTCAAATCTATTACTTGCTTTCTACTTCTTTTTGAATTGCGGTATAAATTGTCTTATCGTTTTTATCAGATTTTTTTTCTTTACCATTAGAGCACCTTGTGCTGTTTATTACGTTCTTTTATAACCCTTAATTTTTCTCCGCAGCTTTGAGAAGTATTTTCTTTCAATATTTGAAAAAAGCCACTCTTGTTAAGAAAATATTGTTTGAACAAGAACCTGCAAAAAAATGTTATTTCAATGAAAAAAAAAATGATTTCGGCGAGTTTTACAAACTTATTAAAAGTTTAAAGTATGCAAAAGAGGCAAAATGTGGCAACAAGTTTTTTGGAATTATAAAATGTGAATGTTTGCTGAATGGAACTTCATACAAATATTTGTTTTATCTCAGTTCAACACAAACTATAAGCTTACTTTTTCAGAAATGCAATTTTTTTTATTTTGTTTTTTAAGCATGTATTTTACGCGACTTTTAAAAATTAGTCCCTTATTTTTTTTTAATACAATCTTTTCGAATTTATTAAGTACATACCTGATGCTTGATCCTACATTTTAGTTTTTTTAAATATTCACAGTAGTTTTTATTTTAAAGCTGTTTAAAAACACTGCAAGTTTGCTCTTTTTGAGACTATTTGGAGCGCACTTTTCGCGATCTCGTTAATATCTAACTCAGTACAGGGAGATGAAGTAAGTTAGAAGCAAAATAATAACGGTACTTTGTAGCCTCATTATTGTAGTTGAGAATAAGCCACAAACCAATGATCTATTATGTTTTTGCATTTTTTACTTTTTATCACTCTCTCAGTATAGCGGACACACTGTGGGACGCACTGCTCCATCTTATACAACTTGATAACCTTACAAACAAATGGCTGGTAACACTGCAATACGTCTGAAAGCTACCTCTCAATGGAGGGGAGGTACAATAGGACACTCTAGCATTTGGAAACTCTTTCCTACAATACCCAAAACCGTAGACTTCATCACGAAAAAATTTTTCTTTTACAAAAAGTTTGATGTATCCATTCTCCCCCTCCAGAAATGAATAGATTACTGGAAGCCTGCACCTAACAATGCAATTGAAATCTTTACCGATGAATCAAAATTGGATGGCAAAGTGGGAGGAGGAGTCTACTCTGAATCACTAAACATCAATCTCATCTTTAGGCTAACTGACCACTGTAGTGTCTTTCAAGCGGAAGTTACTGCTATATTTGAAGCTGTGACTTGGCTTCAGATGAATGATATATGAGCTAAGGATATTTGCATTCTATTTGATAGTCAAGCCGCTTTGAAAGACCAGGAATCTGTTCAAATAACATCAAAAACAGTCCTTAGAACTCTAAATGAGATGGCAGAGTAGCTAAAAATATTCCTATGTTGAATCCCCGGGCATATAGACTTTCCACCAAACTGCAAAGCAGATGAACTAACTCGAAATGGTACTACCAATACCTTATCGAGAGAAAAGGAAATAATTGGCATACCTCTTACCACATGTAAATTATTCAAAAATGATCTATCCCTTAAAAGAACCAACATAAGATGGTCTACGGGAAGCACACGCAACACGGCACGTCTGGTTTGGCCAACTCTGAACTTAAAACGTTCGAAAGATCTAATTTTCCTCAGAAGGCATCAAATAAATATTGTTATCGGTGTCCTAACAGGAAGGACACTGCTAAATTGGCTACAACGCCCGAATATTAAATATAAAAAAAAAAAAAAAATTAAAAATCTGCAGAAGCTGAAGAGATGAAAAGGAGGAAGAATCCACAACACATCTTCTCAGCACATGCCTAGTGCTAGCTAAAAACCGGCACTTTTGTCTGGGTAACTGGTTTTATCCATGTGACCTAGACGGCCACTCAAAATCTTCGTTCTACAGACTACTAAGCTTTATAAATAGCTCCAATAATAGCTATTTAACCCCCTGGTATCACAACGGGCCTAATTGGCCTATGTTTGTCTCTTAAGAGACAGCCGCGTCAACCTGACCTAACATAGCTCGAAAAGTTCCTTTGCTAAGAACGACAAATTTGAAGAATAAAATAAAAATTTGCATTGGCTCATAAGTTCTGGTGGAACTACATTGGCTGTGGGTCTACTTCTCCTGGTGGAAAAGTCCCAATACATCGAATTGATATCAGAGATTTATTGTAGAGAATCAAAAGAAAATATGTCACATTTATAGGCATTTCAGCAGAATAATGATTCAAAGAATTCATCCAACTTCGTAAGAACATGGTTTACCAAACAAAATCTGAAGGTTTTTTATGGGCCAAGTCAATTCCCTGACCACAGCCCATTTGAGAACTTTTGGAGTGAGTTTAAAAGACAAATTTCCAAACAAGTATGCAAAATAAAAGTCAATTATGAACAAATATTGAAAAAACCTAGTAGAATCCCAGTAGAAATTTGTCGCAAGCTGATTTTTGCTATCAGAATAATTGAGGCTGTTTTTAAAAAAATAATTGTGGATTTACCGGCTGCTACTAAGTAGTTTTTATAATAACTAGACAAAACATAACACTTCTTTTACGAAATAAGCATATTATTTTTAGTTATTTTATAAACACCCATTATAATGATCAACTACACTCAGAAAAATGTCAACTGTAATATTAACAATCGGTCGCTGTTATTTTAAAACACTGTAAGATTGAATGATTTGCATTTAAGTTAATTGTTTTCTTTGTTGAATGAACGTTTCAAAGTATTTTTGTGCTGTTAAAATCATCTGTAGAAATATTTTTGTGTTTTTGTTAAAATGTCTGTCTTTTCTAAGTAATAGTATTTAAATGTATTTTGCTTATATATCTTGTCGTTATCAATTTCTCAGTAGAAGTGTGTTAGACTGTCATGCGGAGGACGTGGGTTCGTACCCTTACTGTATAAGTAACAAAAATTTTGATTCAAAAATTCTGTTTCATTAACTGTTTGGTCAAAAATAATCTCAAAATAAACTTGCAATCTAGAAAAAATTATCATTTCATTTTTTATTTAAGAAAAACAATTTTTTTAATGAAAAAAAAATCTTTGTTGGTCTTGTCGGATTTTGAACCTAGGACAGTCGAGTACTAAACTCACACGTCAGCATACTCGGCTAAACATGAACTTGCAAAACAGTTATAACATTAGAATAAATACGTTTTTAAATGGGTTTTGTGTTCTATAGACCAACAGTCAACCGACTGTTGAGTTGAAAGTTTCATATGTTGTATGTTATTTTATAGTGAAATCTGTTATTTCAACCCATGATTTGTTTGATATAACCAGCATTTTTTCTTTGAGTGTACAAATCGATAAGTGCCTTGTAATAACGAGTTCTAATTGTAAGTTTCTTTTAAAATTATTATTTTTATTCAATAACTTCTTTTCTAACAATTTCATGCGCAAGTAAATAATGTTTAATTTATGTTCTAAGGTAAATGCTTAATATTAAATAAATTAACTAAAAATATAAAATTTTTTATTAAAAAATAAAGCACATTCCTAATTTTATTGTCCACATGTGTACATTAGGGAGTAACGAATTACTTTTTATTCGTATTTTGCATTCTAAGAGGTCCCAAAAGTTTCATGGATTTGTCAAGATCATCCAAAACAAAATTTTATGAAAAGTTATAAACAAGTTGTGTTTTTTGAAAAAGGCAATAAAAACTAATAATCTAAAAAAGCTTTGATTTTTTTAAGAAAAACTACATATGGGCATTAGAGTGGGTCGGCCTCTATACAAAAATAAAAAGTTTGAAAAAACCACCCCCTATTTTAAAGTTGACCTCGAGAAGATTCCGAATACAAAAAAAAATTTTTTTTTGGACCACCGGAAAAACAGCCAAAATGGTCTTTTTTGCATAACTTAAGCATTACATGTCAGATCTTAAAAAATTATATGTCGTTGAAAAGGGCTTTACGAGCACTACAATATCTTAGAACATTTTTATTTTTAAGGTCATATTCAAGTAGTAAGCCCCATTAGCCCGATTTATCCCCCTAAAATTTCTTTTTTTTCCCCAATTAATTAAACTCCTTCAAATTTGTTTAATTTGTGTTCAAAAAATTTTTTAATAAGTTTAAAAACAAAGAAGTTATAATAGTTCAAATATTTGATATAATCCCTTTTTTTATAAAAAATTTACTTTAAGTTTAGTCAACGAACAATTACATAATATAAACAAAATTGTAAAAGAAACTTAATAAATAATTTTTTGAACACAAATTACACAAATTTGAAGGAATTTAATCTTATGAGAAAAAAAAAAAAAAATTTAAGGGGGTAAATCGGGCTAATGGAGCTTACTAATTGAATATGACCTCAAAAATAAAAATGTTCTAAGAAGACATTGTAGTGCTCGTAAAGCTCTTTTCAACGACTTATAACTTTTTAAGATCTGACATGTAATGCTTAAGTTATGCAAAAAAGACCATTTTGGCTGTTTTTCCGGTGGTCCAAAAAAAATTTTTTTTTTGTTTTCGGAATCCTCTCGAGGTCAACTTTAAAATAGGGGGTGGTTTTTTCAAACTTTTTTTTTCGACCCACTCTAATGGGCATCTCCCAAAAAAGGTCCACCAAAAGTTCAGAAAAACATTAAAATAAAGCACTCAACAGCTTTTAACTTTATTTTTTTGTATTTTGATTAGTATTACTGCTATGTAACTTGAATTTAACTTATTATGATGTATTTTTATTAAAATTTATAATGAACATCTTTACTGTATTTTACTACTGTTAGAAAAATTTGTCGCGTCCGTATTCGTGCTATATCTATTTAAAAAAAAAAGAGATAGTTCTATTATTTCATAAGTCTACGAAGAATAGTTATCCTTTGACCTCCATTAACATGTATATTATATATAAAAAAAAGTTCTCAAAATTAGCTAAATTTTGCATATTTCTATACAAGCTTAAAAAAACTTCTGTTTTTTGTCGCGTCCGTTCCATTGAATGATTGCTTATTACTTTGTACTAATTTATACTAAATCTTGCCAATATTTTTATAAAATGTAGCACTCTTTCATCGCCTGAGAACACTTAAAATACATATCGGCTCATTTTGTTTCTTTCTTGTTTATCGAGTAATTAAAACCGTGCGAATGTCGCGTCCGTGCCACTGGAAGATGCCCATATGTCTTAAAGCAAAAGTGAGAATGCAGTTTAACTAACAATTTCTTGCCAAATACGGTTCAACTCACGATTTTTACCAACAGTGTCCTGTATGAAGAATATTCGAAGCGAAAGTTATACTTGAGATACCAAAAAACTTTTGATGGTCTAAATTTTGGTTGTATTGCATATCGTGTTGACCTTTTTCTTAAATATTATGTATTGATAATTTGCATAGTTTTTGCAAATGAATTTTAATGGTTTTGAGAAATGTATACTTGAACGCAATTTCCGTAATTTTATAAGATTTTATATCAGGTGTATCAAAAGTGCTGTCGAAGATAATTTTCTCAATTTAGATTTTTCAAATATTTCTGAACATGACCCTACCTAAAAATATTTATATCATGTACTGGCTTAAGACCATGATTTTTTTTTTCTATTTTGATATTTAAAAAAAAAGACTTCCTAGCATCAAATTTTACTATTTGGTTTATATCTATTTCCTTTATGGTAATTATTTTGTTAAAACACATGTGATGCCATTCGATGCATCTTAATTGACTAAACAATTGAAGAGTTGACGCGTATGACTCGTTGACCCGTAAGCGGAAATTGACGTATCAAATTTTTAGGAGGTCCATTCAAAATTTTTGCACTGACTGAAACTTTCAAGTGCTTTTTAAATATCAACGCTTGCAATTTTTCACACTATTTAATTTTTTATAATCTAGTGGAAAAATGATAAGAGTAATTATCGAAAAAACATTAGCCCAAAAAAATGTCGCTTACAACGTTATTAATTCATAAATAAATTAATATCTGACAGACAGTTTTCATTTGAATACCAGCTTTGGTGTTTAAAAAATTTCCGTCATAAAAGTTGTCATACTTCGTTTTGCTACTTAAAACAATCTTTTATAGCTATAGTGAAGAAAAAAAAATCAACTTTTGAATGGAAAAACAAACTCGTTGCATTTAAAATCATACGTTTTTGTAATTTTTTTAATTAAATTTATATTCTGATTTTATTCATACCTTCGAATAGATTCCACTTTCTTCGGTAAAGGTCAAACTTATGGTTTGTACTTTTTTTTGAAATGTGGCTACGTGATTTAAATTGCTGTCATGCGAAGTAATTGTTTATCAGCTCACGCTGGCACGGGCACATAGAATGACGTTTGCAGATTTTTCTTTTAAAATAAAGAAAATTCGCTTCAAATTATTGAATAACAAAAAATCGCTTAAAAAATCAGAAAGAGAAAGCTTCTCAAAAATAGAAGCTACAAGAATAAAACGGTTATAATGAATGCGTTGACACTAAATGAAAATAAATTGAATTAAATTTAATTAGTGGACAATGACGAATCAAAAAAAAAGCACAAAAAAAAACGGGAAAACATAAAATATAACCACATAAAACTTAAACGAACACTTACAGCTTAAGTGCTGCTGGAAAATATAATGTTGGGAATACAATTTTTTCAAATGAATAATTTTAATGTGCTCTTAATTAACCGATAAAAATTTGAATGAAAAAAAAAAAACACAGCTAAAAATCAAACTGAAGTACGTTTTGCGCTCTGCAATACAGTATTTAAGCAAGAGATCACTTTTTATTAGATCGTTTGTCTGTCTAGCTTTTTATGTTTGCTTGCACTTAAAAAATGTTTTCTTTTTCAAAAATATTCTATTACTTTTTACAGCATTTAAGACACGCGCCGTTTTTAAAATCGTATCGTTTCGAGCGACTTCAGGGATCGCACTGATTGTGAGCAATTGCTGTTGCCTACGTACAGAGGCACTTGACTGCAGCAGCACCCAAACAATACGAAACACAACAACCGCAAAAAAAAAACCTCTTACAACCAATGGAGCGTTGAATGTATGTGCTTCCGTTGCTCACAGATTGCGCGCGCACTAGTCTAGGGACTGTGGAACACTCTCACCAACTTGGACGTATAGGCGGACGCCTATGGCATGTCGCGAGAAGCAAATACTTAATTAGATTTTATGAATTTGAATGTGCTTCTAACATACAATTCCTGCGTTGAGCATGCATTAAACAAATAAGAATGACGAGCAAAGTTTTAAGCTAACATGGAAAGGGGTAACGGAGGGGGTAGGTAGTGAAGCAGTGAATAAGACTGGCAGTTCAATGGATTGGCGCAAAACACAAACTCCATAGATCTGTATGTTGAGCTTGTAATCTGAGTTGAGCTGAGTTCATAAGAAAAAGCCAAATAAATATTTATATCTAAACATAAACAAAAATTTGATAAAAACGTATTTATTTACGTAGAAATGTTTTGATAGAAGTTGTGCTGACTGACAATTTCCATACTGACTGTTGCATTGATTTCAAGGGTAAGCTTTTTTCTCTCATGATATATTTTTGTTTAAGTTTCGTACTAAGAGAAGAATTGGAGAAATCTCACCATGTTTAGTTGATATTTTGTATTAATTTTATGATTTTTATGATCGAGGTCTTTAAAAGTAATAACAATCGTCCAAAAATTCAAACTATTTTTAAAATTGCAGAGTTTTATTAATGAATTCTAGTAGAAGAGTCAAATAAAAAATGAGATATCACACCTTAATTTCACAAGGGGCACACTCAGTGGCGTTCCGAGAGGCTATGCCGCCCGGTGCGGATTCCAAATTTACCGCCCCTCTCATATGCAATACAAAAAAATCTTTGATATTAATATAGGGTTTTGCATAGTTTTCACTTAAGAATGTGATCTTTCATTGTTCTCATTATATAAAAAAAAAAATTCTAATATAGGTACATATCATCAACTTATTTCTATCATCATCAACTTAATACGACGCACGTTGGGAAAAAATGGAGCAAAACGCGCGCATGAGTCTATTTTTGCTCTCATTTCTATATTAACTAAAATATAAAGCTGACACCTGAACAAGTATTTTTTAAGGAGTAACCTGGCATAATAAAATTTTGTCATTGCATACACCCTACGCTTATACCCTATAGTTGAAAATTTATTTATTTATTAAATTTATTTATGATATACAAAGTGGTGAACAAATTATATAAAATGCAGTATAATCCAAAAAAAAAAAAACATTGAATTACAAATATATCGTTACACTTTACGATTTTCAGAATCTTAAGTGTCCTTTCACACTCAAAACAAGGAACAATCTATGTATATTAAAACTGATGCACGTATGTGTGTGCTAGTTATAGGCTCCGAAACCGCTAAACCAATCAATAGGTCTGTTTCCGGACTCACCTCAAGTAACTTGAAGTTACTCGAAAGCGTTTCTTTACACATTTTTCCAGCACGAGAGAGAAGAAGAACAAGCAAAATGTCACTTTTTGTCGCTCTCTATTACTCGAACTTTACTTGAAAAATTTCTTCGAGCTCGAATCTCGAGCTTCAAACAGCTGATTGCCAAAGTGGTAAAATTAAATTATTGCATTGTTTTGTGAAAAAAATTTATGAAATTGGTTACCATAATTAATGCAAAAGTTAATATAACCATAATTAATGCTTACGAAAGTGTTTTAAATACAATAACAAAGTAAATAAATTTTATTGTTTTCAAAAAACAGCTGTTGTGCTTGAAACTTACTTGAAACATTTCCGTACTTTTTGACAAATTTTCTTATTTTGACAAATAATCAAATTACTCTCTATTACCCGAACTTTACTCGAACTTTACTTGAAGTGCGTACGGAAACAGACCTAATATGATTTTTTCAGGGTAGCTGTCGCAAGGTCTTAAAAGTGTTGATGTGAAGTTTGGAAAGAATCGATACAAGAGGCGTGGCACCTCCTATGCAACCCAATTTGCAATACTGCTTAGCTTTGAAATTACAGGTCGTACAATCTCGTAATTAGGAATTTAATCTTAATTTACACGTGCCGCTCCATTGGTAACATTTTGTAAGCTTTATATAAGAGGCGTGTCACTTTTTGATCAGCTCAAATTTTAGGTATAAATTTAGAACTAATGGTATGTACACTAGAGTGGGTCGAAAAAAAAGTTTGAAAATACCACCCCCTAGTTTAAAGTTGACCTCGAGAGGATTCCGATAACAAAAAATTTTTTTTTTGGACCACCGGAAAAACAGCCAAAATGGTCTCTTTTGCATTACATGTCAGATCTTCAAAAATTATATGTAGTTGAAAAGGGCTTTACGAGCACTACAATGTCTTCTTAAGACATTTTTATTTTTGAGGTCATATTCAACTAGTAAGCCCTATTAGCCCGATTTATCCCCCTTAAATTTTTTTTTTTTTCTCATAAGATGTTTTTCCAACATGGTTTTATAGAGCTCCAAACCAGCGGCAGAGAAAAAAAACGGGGCTTCGTGGTTGCAGCGCTGGGAGTCGCAAAAATTGTCCGATCTGGAAAAAAATGGCTCTTTCAAGTCTTAACAAAATTGGTTATCGTACGACAGGAGCTTTTTTAAATTTTTTTTCAATTTTTGATGATGTTCCAATTTTTAAAGTTTGTTTTTTCGAAAAAAATATTGACTTTAATTGGAATTCATAAAATATCGAAAAAAAATTTTAAAAAAAGCTCGTGTCATACGATAGCCAATTTTGTTAAGATTTAAAAGAGAAATTTTTTTTTAGATCGGACAAAAAAAAATTCGTCAAAAAATGAACCCGCTAGTGCCGCAACCAGTACGAAAAACATGGTTTCGAGATAAACGCCTTCAAAGTTTGTGAACAAAGAAAAAAAGGTGAAAATTAAAAATGCGCTCGTAGGAATTTTTCTATGAAATTTTTTTTCTTAGAATCTTAAGAATATTTACTAAAATACAAAATTATAAAAAAAACCAATTTCAAAAAACGGCCGATGTCATGGCTTTTGATGTTAAGGCTTTTATAATATAAAAAATAACAAACAAGGTCGAAACAAGTAGCAAACAGATTTGGTAACATTTTTTTTATAAAGCTTTATATTTTCATATTTATTGTTTTGATCATTACCCGCAATTGCCTGTGGAAGTTGCATTTGAAAGAAAATTTATTATTTTTTTATATTTTCTTAAAATTTATGCTGTTTCAAGGAAGTACATCTCCTTATTTTGTCACAGGACTTTTAGGCACACAAATTTAAAGTCTAGTTTTTTGTGATTTATTGTTGAAAATTTCATTTATTTTGACTTAAGTTTGAAGTTTTTATGAGCATTTTAGTAAGGTGATACGTTTAGTGAAATTTTTGATTAAATATTTTTTTATTTAATATTTTATTAAAATTGTTATTTTTTTTACTTTTCTATCAGCAAAATCGTTAATTACATTGTCAAAGTCTATTTCATTACTTAACTTGTATTCTATAGATAATATGGCAAGATTTTGTAGGCGAGAAGTACTCATTGTATTTCTAATGTAGGTTTTTATGAATTTTAACTTAGAGAAGCTCCTCTCACAACTGGCAACACCAACAATAATGGTTAGAAATATGCGTAAAAGTATAACAATGTTTGGAACTGCGTTTTCTAGACCTAATTTAAAAATAAATTGTAAAAGTTCAAGTGGACCTTTCATACAAGAATCAGTTTCTTTGTGCGCAATAGAAACACACTTCTGAAGTATTTTTCTCTCAACGAGAAACTCTTCCTTGTCAATATCTTCGGGACACAGTTCATTCAGTTTGCATTCCAACTTATCATTCAGGAGAATCAAAGGACTAAGAATTCCGTATTTTTCAGAAAAAGCAGGAAGCTGCTGAAACCTTGTTCTCATATCTCAATGACCCAAGGAAATGACCCAAGTCAGTATAAAACACACCTAACTCCCCTCCAAAGTGATTTTATTAAAACAGTAAAATCCCTTTAAAAATCACAAAAAATTATAATAGATACGACTTAAAATTATACACATAAGTCTTTATTTTGAATATACGCTCTGAACTTACAATACAGCTATTTTTACCAAATTTACCTAAGTTGGGAAACGTCATGCTGTTAAACCAATTTTCTACTGGGTATTTCCACTGATATGTTAATGCAATCAAAAACTCAAAAAACTTCGAGTTACTCGAAAACACCAGTTATTCAATACAAGTTTCAAGTCGTAGCCGAGTTACTCGAAAATTCAACTACTCACACATGCCTAAATATTATGTCTTTTTTATTTCTTCGGCAACTAATTGCGAGTCTCGAAAAACGATTTTTTATTTTGGTTGTGCTCAATACGAAGCTCATAAATATAGTTATATTTACAGTGGTGGCCAAATTTATTCATTAAGTTTAGTTCTTTCTTTTGTTTGTACACCTGAAAATGATATTGTACACATATTTATTTTGTAAAAGGCTTAATTTAGCTTCAGTGCCGCCCCTAAATGAATGCCGCCCGGGGCGGACCGCCCCCCTTGCCCCCCCCCACGGTACGCGGCTGGGCACACTCGAAATTTTAAAATTTTCAGGAGCTTTGAAAAAACCCTTGATTTAAACAAAATATTGATGAAAACATTATCATTTGCTTAGAAATATTTAGAATGATATATTGTGTTAAGACCAGTTGACATTTTATTATAATTAAATAAACTACCACATTTGCAACAAGGTGGAAAAGTTTATCGAACAATTTCCACACTCACTGTTGCAGGAGTTTAAATTTATTGCATTGATTTCAAAGGCAAGATTTTTTTTCTCATGATATATTTTCGTTTATGTTTCGTACTCAGAAAATAATTAATTAACATTACCATGTTTAGATGTGATGTTTTTGTTAATTTGTTGATTTTTATGATCGCAGTCTTTCAAAATAATTACAATCGACCAAAAATTCGAACTATTTTTAAAATTACAGACTGTTTTTTAAAGGAACCTAGTAGAAGAGACAAATAAAAAAATGTGATATTGCACCTTAATTTTACAAGGCGCACACTAAAATTTTTAAAATTTTCATGAGCTTTCAAACAACTTCTGATGGTAAACAACTGAATATTAAAAAAAAGAAAAACATTTTTTTTTTTTTAAATAATAAGATATTCGCAATGCAAGTATTCCCAAATCTAAAAGAAACCTTGATTGCGAAAGTCTAGGCGCCTTTTCCATTGAACGAAAGTCAATTTTGTGCTTTGTACCTTTGTGAATAAATTCGGAAAAGTACATTGGGAATGTTAAATGTAGTCCTTATTCGAGTATAAAATGAACAATAATTAGGGTATCACTTCAACGCTGAAATTTCAGAAATCGCAAAATTTCGTTGAAGTGAAGTGAGCGACCTTTTTTAATTTTTTTTATGCTTCTGTCAGCATGAAAGTCGCCATAGCTGGCTTTTATCGAACGCCAACAAAACAATTGATCGTGTCTACCTTTTGTTAAAAAAAAATATTGTTTGCCGTCTTAATAATTCTCGACTAATAATTTAAATATTGCATAATAAACTAAATATGATGCTTAATTTGATGAATTTATATGAGAACAGACAAAATGTTTTTCTTCTTATCATATTTTGCATGTTCACAATGACTCTCATCAATCGAACAGGTCTACTAACGACTACTGAACAGATGTTTTCTTTGCAAATTCACGACGATTAATTTTCATCAACTCAATGGATGATTAAATTTAAGCAAACTTCGAAAAACCAAAACAACAACAATTGCACTGAAATTTTCGTAAATTTGGGATTTTGGAAATTTCAGCAGCAGTGAAGTGAATACCCTAAATGTAATTTTTTAACAGAAAAACCCAATTAATGAATATTTTGGAAAGATCTGGAATTTGGAAAAATTAAAATGAAATCAAGGATGTTAGGAGTTCAATTCAAGAAAACATTTAATGACCCAAAAACTTATTAATTCAATGCTTAATAGGATAGTTAGAATGGGGGTGATCCAAAAAAATATGGTATGGGCATTTCCACAGAATGTTCTACCGGGACCAAAAGTCAAAATGTCAATAAACAAATAATTTTTATATTATTATTAAAAAAATTGTTTCAATTTTTAGAATTTAATGCATTTACACCCAAAAAAAAGAATGATCATCAATTCGAGCTTGACGTGTCATCATTTCTACAGATTTTTCATATAAAAAAAAACCCAAGAGCTGTCATATCAATTTGATATTTTTTAAGATAAATATGACATTGAAAAATATTAAACTTTAAATATCAATATGATATCAAAAAAATCATTCTATGATCAATTTGATCTTGTCCAAGATTAAAGCGATAGAAAAAATATAATTTTAATCTTTTCCAATATCAATATAATATCAATAACATCATTCTAAGATCAATTTTATCTTGTCCAAGATTTAAGCGATAGCAAAAAATATAAATTTTATCTTTTCCAATATCAATATGATATCAATAAAATCATTCAACGATCAATTTGATCATGTCCAAGATTAAAGCGATAGCAAAAATATCATTTTAATAAATTTTTAAATAAATTCTTTTTTTTAAATATCATTTAAATAAATTTTTTTTTTAAAGTTTTGCATTTTCGCTTTGTTGTCGGATTTTCGAATTTCTACATGAGAGTCAGTTTATATTAATATTTTTTATATGATTACTTCATAATTTCATTTACATGTACACTTTTATATTGCTTTAATTACTATTCAAATATTGCGTTCTTGTACCTTATTCATCATTTGTTATCAGAACTTCGCGATCGTTTTAAGCAAGTGTCTATAAATTGTAACTTTCATCAACTTTAAAAAAAGTTGCTGCTTAATTTTGGGTTTCAAATTGTCGCGTTCGCGATCATGCGCCGTTTCTTCAAATACACTTTGTATGTGAAGTGTATAGAAAGTTTTCATTCGATTTTTCTGAATTTTTAACTCAGTATTAAATTTAAATTAAAGCTCATATGTTGGTTTTCAAGTCAGTGGATTGATTTTTTTATATATTTTTAAGAAATTTTCCGTTTTGAGAAGGTCAATTTATATGGGAGATAGACGTGGTTTTCATTATATTTGGCTCATTTTCAGACTCGATCTTTATATTTAGGATCAAAGCATAAATATCGACTGTCATAGCGATAGCTTAAAAATGACGGCTGTATTCTTTGTTCTGATCGGCTTCTCTTTTTTTACTTTATTTATCATGCTTACTTTTAACTTTTTATGTGTTTTGGCAGTTCATATCTTGAGTTTGATTAATTTATTTGTTAATTTTCGGAAGATGAATTAAAAAATATGTGCGAAATGATCAAAATAATCGGACCAAAGAGACAACTCTACGTCTACACTTACGATAGTATTGAAACTGTTTCTTTTTTATCTGTTTCTTATCATCGATATTTTTCAAACCAATTCAAGAAATTACAAAATTGTCATTGTATTCAAATCGCTAGTTTGTCTGTTGTGTGTTTTTTTTCTCAGTGTACTGAAACGGAAAAAACTGATGAGACATTAAATTAAACATTTTCAAGTATATCTTAAGGGTTTTTGCTATTATTTTTTACATCCTTCATATTTCATACTGTATTTTTTCAAAAAAATATAACATTGATCTTTTATATCCCACGATGGCTGACTTTTTTTAATTCTACGTGATATAAGAACACGTGTTTTGAGCTTGTGGCCACAATTTTGGAAGAACATGTTGAGAACATCTGTTGGCCGTAATATAATCATTATTTTTCTTTTATTTTAAAAATATTTTTTAAACAATTTCAGTTGCAAAACAAGTTTAAAAATTCTAAAGTCGGCTATTAATTCTTTTGCCAAAAAACTTAAATAAAGAATTTAACATCTACTATAGTCTACTAACTAGTCATACCCGGCGCGCGTTGCTACGCCTTAGACAAACCCATGTACTTCATCTGAAAAAAAATCTGGCAGCACTGCTTAAGAGAGGCAGCGTTGCCGTTTTCACTTCGATCGAAGTTTTTTACTTCACTTTTATGTCAAACACTTCCACACTTCCTCTTTTGTGAAAACACTTCGATTTTGAGTGATTAAAGCTTTTTTAGTAATTAAGTAATCTCTTAATTTTTTACTGCATTTCACATCAAAAAGTCACTAACATGGCATAACTGTTGGTGTAAACGAATGCATAACTTTTACCTTCTCTAACAGAGCTTTGTTTGGATTTGATAATTTTAACTATAGTGGTAACACTATGTTCGATTAAATACTTCTTGCAGAAGCGCGCGCTGTGAAGGTTGTTGAAATGTAAGTTTGTACGAATTTCTTATTTTCTAATTTTTTATATTTAAAAATTCTTAAATTTATATTTTCAGCATGTGGAAGCAGGGTGGCATAAAAAGGTTTGCATTTATTTTAAGGTATTTTTCAAAAGATAAAGAAACTGACGGAAAAAATACGAATGTGAACCATGTCATGATTTCGAAGCAGTTTATTTTTGAAGAAATAGCTGCGCATAAAATAAAATAAAGTACTGAATTTTATTTTTTATAAACGCTCTCAAACTGGATGTTTAATAATTTTCTTTCACATTGCTAATTATACATAAAGTGGTTGAAATGTATTTCAGTATTTTCTTATTGAACTTTGTTTATTGATTTTTTAAGAAAATATTTTTATTGTTTTTTTCGTTATTCATTTTGAAATGTACCTATGTTTAATAAACAGGGCAACCAAAAATATGCGCTAAAAATTGTGTTTTATGCGCTTAAAATAATCCTTAAAAAAAGCAAAAAATGCATTTAAAATATGCGCTTCAAAATATTCTCTTAAAAAAGCTTTTATTATTCATACTTCACGGCAAAAAAAAACATAACATAAAACAGTAAAAATAAATAAAAACAATAGAAACGAAAACAATTCAGTTTTAAAAATTAACAGCTTACCATTTAATACCAACTTATTTACTAATATTGCTGTTACAATAAACATTTGTGCTAAGTTTTTAAATAAAAAACTGCGCCTATTTGCACGATAAGCAGCATTGTACATTGAAAAACTTCTCTTTACCTCAACTGAAGTTATTGGTGCATAGTAAAAAGCAACAATTTCTGAAATTGAGTACTTTTGAATATGTTCAGTTTCTTTTGGATTTTGGTCAGAAATTTGACTACCAATTTTTCTTTTTTTTTTAAATATTGTCAAGCTTTTCTTTTATAGAAACACAGTCACACTTATCAATAGATTTTTTTTGCTTTTTAAACTATTTTTATTTGTTCAGCCATGCTTAAACTACATGTCTGAAGTCACTTGATGGCCTCAGTTAAGCTACAAAAATTCGCTTTTATATAAATAAGTTGGAAACGCAAATTTTGTACTTGGAATAATTCTTGCATGACTCTCACAGACTGTGAATCTTCTGCATCCAACATATTGATAATATGTTTTTTTGACGTAGAATTAAGTCTTACAGCGCGGTTTGTATGGGGTCGTTTTAACAGATTTTTTGAAGGTCATGCAACGTTTTTGGCTAATACTTTAGGGTATACCTACAGCCTTTAATACTTATCGTTCAAAGATAATATATATACTATAATATCAGATATATCCTGCGCTGAATGAATATCTAATTTTGGATTTTGTCACTTTTATATGAAAGTCAGAAAATAGTAAAATATAAGAAGAAAAATGCATATTTTTATATGAGAAAGTCGATCATTAGCTGCTTATAATAGACCTGCTGTGCCTGCTACTTTCTTCGTTTTTGTTTCCTTGTTTATGGTTGTATTGTTTTTATTTTGCACGAACTGACTGGTTCGTATTAGAGCTTCAGCTTCAGAATGATTCTATGGCCAATCGGATGCAGTGGGATTATCTGAGGTCACAAGTGGGTCATTGGCACTTTCACGTGAATATGAACTTCACGTGTAGTTCGTGAATAAAATACACGTGTAGTTGAGGTTCGTGTTTTCACTTGATTTTTTTAAAAACACGTGAACACGTGTAACACGTGCTTACGTGAAACTAGAAGTTCTAGTTCGTATTGGTAGCATTGTTAGCATTGGTTCGCATTGGGTTTATGTATGCACTACTGTTCTAGTTTACTAAGTGCTTTATTTTAAAACCAGAGGTCATGAACCTCTTTTCAACTCAGTCAATGAACTCAAACTGTTAAATTTAACGAAATGGGTCTGTGATCCGGCTAGATTTAATTCTTATGAAAAAAACGAGTTGGATCATGTTTCGTTTTATGCTTTTACCCAATAGATGGCGTAAAATTTTAATTTTAGTTTTTAATGCAAATTAATTTGGATCCCACATCCCACTAGCACTAGCCAGTGTAGTTCGCAAACTATACATTGAACAGAGGCGAAAGTGTAGCTCGCAAACTAAATATCGGACAGTGACCAGAGTGGCACTAATGGAAAGGGCATGTGCTCAGCGTGAAATATAGTTACCATACGATTTTTTAAAAATCGGGATCTTAATTTTAATTTGAAATTAGTAGTTAAACTGACTGTAGCTAAATAAACTAAATATATATCGGGCAGAGACGAAAGTGGCACCAATGGAAAGTGCATTTGCTTCGCCTTCTTTTCAACTAAGTCAATGAACTCAACCTATCAAACTTAACGAAATGATCGAAAAAATTTGAAATTTTGCTTGTTTCTTTTTGCTTGCTCATTTATTCATACTTACTTCTTTACTTTTTCTTTGTTTTGGCCTCGATAAGTAGTTCATAACTGATTGTTATTCATTTATTTGTTAATTTTTGGAAGATCAATAAAAATACGTGCAAAATGAACAATCAATCGGACCAAAGAGACAAAGTAGAAGAGGTTACAACTTAAACGGACTACGTCTACACTTACGATACTATCGAAACTGTTTCTTTTTTTTTCATAGTTTTCTGCATAATATTCTGGTTGTTGATGGCAAGTCTATATCAATATATTTCTTAAAAAACGATTTGAGGTGCTCATTTCTTACTTTGTACAAAGGAATATCGGACGAAATGAAAGCTTTACACAAATCTTTCGTAAATTCTGTACTTCTCGATGTACATTCTGTTAGAAATTGTTGTGATTGAGTTGGTAAGCTTGAAAGATGACTGGATTTTTCTTTGTGCCCAGCGCGTTCCACATGCTGCACCACACAGGACTTGCGGTCTGCATTAGAAAAATAAGTTCTTATGAAAATATGTAAATGATTTAATAAATAAATATTTCTTACTTTTAGCTTTAAATTTGCAAACACGAAGTTAATCAAACAAATGTGTAGATATTCTTGACAAGTGCCAGTTGGGGATGTGGAAAACAAAGTCGATTTTAGTCAAACGTCGATTTTTTTCTCGAAATTTTTATTTCGTTTTATTTAATTGTTTTAAAATTGTTTTATTTAATTTCATTTTAAATTAAAAATTAGACAAAAAGTTATATAGATTTAAAAACATGCTATGTATATCACGAAATATGCGAAAATATGCATTTATTGCAAAATATGCAAAATATGCATTTATTTCAAAATATGCAAAAATATGCGCTAACAAATGTAGCTTAAACTCTTTGTTTTTGTGTAAATCGCATTTTTATTCAACCTATTTCACCATATTATGTAACACAAAAAACATGCATTTGCATACTTTTGGTTGCCCTGTTAATAAACATTCATATTAAAAACAAAACTAAGGGGGACATGACATTGGCGGTTTTTTTAAATCGACTTTTTTATAATTTTGTATTTTAGTAAATATTCTTAAGATTCTAAGAATTTGATGGAAAAATCCCTACGGAGTTACACCCGGATTAGTGAGAATGAATTTTTAATTTTCGCCTTTTTTTTCTTTGTTCACAAACTTTGAACGCGTTAATCTCGAAACCATGTTTTTGGTACTGGTTGCGACACTAGCGGGTTCATTTTTTGACGAAATTTTTTTTTGCACTTTTTTCTTTTTTGAACTTGATTTGCTATCGTATGACACGAGCTTTTTTACATTTTTTTTCGATTTCTTATGAATTTTTAAATCCAATATTTTTTTCGAAAAAACACACTTTCAAATTTGGAACATTACCAAAACTTGAAAAAATTTTTTTTAAAAAGCTCCTGTCACACGATAACCAATTTTGTAAGATTTAAAAAAGTCATTTTTTTCCAGATCGGACAACTTTTGCGACTCCCAGCGCTGCAACCACGAGGCCCCGTTTTTTTCTCTGCCACCAGTTTGGAGCTCTATAAAACCATGTTGGAGTAAAAAATATATTGTTTTTTTATTTTTTTTTTTTTTTGTAATATGTTCAATTCTCTACAATAATAATAAAACTTTTTGGAAAAATGTTTGTTTTTGACTGAGCTGTGAATTAAAAAAAAAAATGTCTGTTTTCTCTGCCGCGAATGTTATGTCCCAGCTTAATTAATTTTAACACTTCGAAATCATTGAAAGTACTTCCTTCTTGTGGCCTATTTTACTTCGTTTTAAAATTCTCGAGCGGCAACACTGCTGAGAGCAACTCCCCACACAACATGGCAGCCGTGCTGTGTTGAGAGTTACTCTCACAGCCAAGGCTGCCGTTATGGTAAAATATTACCAGATTTGATAAAAAGATTTCGACTTGGTAAAATAGTAAATTTTTTTTGGTTTGGTAAATTTAAAATCAATGAAAATTTGAAAAAAGTTGCAATTCAAAAAATGATTGCATAAAAATTATATCAATCATGCTCATTGTGAACCACCATCCCATCCTTATGATTGAAAATAATTGAAAGTATATAATTGAACGCATCAAGTGAAAATTACACGAATGAACGCAAAGCAAAATGTCAAAAATTTGAATTTGGCAGTTGCTTAGATCGTCGGCTTAGGAAAGAAATTGATGTATCGCTAAGATCATGATACAAAAATTCAGGTAGTATTGACGTTTCCGTCGACTACTTCCAAATTGTCAAAAAATATTTCGAAGAAGAGAGCGCTCATATGCAAACAACATAATACAAAGGGCACATTCAGCATACTCAATATTGCCAAAACTTGAGTAAAATTAAATTTTGATAGCGTTCAGTAAAACTGATGAGGTGGGAGACGCTAAAATGTAAGCTACTGCCTCAACTGTTCAGAAATTAAAACTTCAACTTTGAATCTGTGTTAATTAATTACATATACATCAATCTGAGATGGTGGGAAATAATTTTCAACACATAGTAAAATACTTATAATTTCTATATGATTTTTTTAAAATGCAGTTTAATATTAGATATTTTTTAGGTACTTAAAAATCAAAAATTTGCTCATGAATTACATATGCACTTAAAATAGAAAAATTATAAACAAATAGTATGAATTATTGTTATAGTATAATAGGCTACACATAAACGGTACATGACTAACATTTCGTCAACTTGACAACTTTGACTGCCGTTTTTGCCGTTTTTGACAGCAGCCAGTTCCCTTCTGAAGAGAAAATAAGCAGCTGTCAAAGCTATCTGTATTTTTGTATCATGGATCATGGATTTTGTAAGATGGATAAGTAAGTTTTTATTTTTAATAAATTGATTTTCTTAAAATTTATATTCTAAGCGATTATGTTATTTCTGTTTAGGTATGTTTTTAGAAAGAAGGCGACCAATGTGAAAAGTGATGAAACATCTTCAAGCGTACAATAAATGTTAATTTAATTAAAAAATATATATAAAAGTATTGTTTCTTTAACTCAAAATTAAAATTTTTTTGTGTTTGGTAAATTATTTTTCATTTTGGTAAATTTTTGGATGAAATTTGGTAGAAAAAAATGTTTGAGAGTGGCAGCCCTGCTCACAGCAAGAGCCTAAGCATTGATTTTCTGCTATTTGTTGTGCTGTTTGTACAGCGTTAGCATGGATTAAAATACATGAATTCTTAAATAATTAAAGAAAACTTTTTGTAAAAAACGTAGTTCCCTATAGTAATTTCGCTGATCATAGCAATTGAATAGTGAAAAAATTATAAAAATTGGTTCAGCGGTTATTGAGAACACTCGTCACCAAATACGCCGTGAGTTCCTTTTATATCATAGTATAGATCAGGGATGCCCAGCGACTAACTCTTTCCACTCTTTGCACTCTTTACAACAACTTCGATGTTTTGATGATTGTTGTAATTCGATGAATTCAGTTTGAAGTTAAATCATTGCTTCTTATTGATTTGTTGTTTTTTAAAAGCAAAAGGTCTCGGTCAGCATTCGTGTTGTTGTTTTTAACATGCTCCACTCTTTACAACAACTTCAATATTGCAATGGTTGTTGTAATTCGCCGAATTAAGTTTTCAGCTTCTTATTACTTTATTGTTGTATTTGCGCACATTGAAGGATTCGTGTTTTTGTTTCTGTACGCACTTCAAGTAACTTGAAGTTACTCGATATTGCCTTTTTCTTTACACAATTTTCGAGCTCGAGAGAGAAGAAGAATAAGCAAAATAACGCTCTCTCGAGCTTGAACCTACTTGATCAATTTCTTCGAGTACAATTCAATCACCTATGAACAGCTGATGAGCTTTACCAAATTGACAGCTCGAAATTTTAAATTGTTTTTTGAAAATAAATACGCTTATTTTTTTAAAATATAATTGCTAATATTTTAAATATGCTGAATTATATGTTATTTTATTAAAATAGTCCATAAATTTCAGCTGTTGTGCTTGAAACTAGCTTGATTTCGTTTCCGTCCTTTTTGATAAAATCTGTGATTTTGACAGATAATCATCTCACGGCTTGAAATTTGCTAGAAATTTATTTGAAGTGCGTACGGAAACAGACCTTATGTGTAAAAAGTGTGATTAATTGTAATATCTCTTTCAATCTGTGCTTTACCCAAAAAAAAAAATAATATAAGAAAATTAAAAATAATTTTGTATTCTTTCTAAGGGCTAATTTGATAAATATATAAGAGATTAGTAATGGGGAATATTCACAAACGCCTGAACCAGCACAGCGACATAAAAATCAAAAAGAATTTCTAGAAAATGAGCAAATATTAGCACAAATTATGAAATAATAATAATAATAGAAATGTTAATGGCTTGAAATAAAATGGTAATTGTCAGAGCAATCTATACATAGGCCAATAGTGCACTTCATAATTAAACTTTGGAATCAACATGAGGCAGACAATGTTCATTAAGCAAATTGTCTTTTGGTTATATGCCGCACAATAAAGTCACCAATACCAAGCTAGAATATGTATGTGTCTAATGAAAAACAAGTAAAGAAAGTCTAAAGTCGGTCTAGGCCGACTATGAAATACCCTAAACCTACTTTAAAAAAAAAAAATAATATTATTGAAAATGGTCGTGTCCGTAGGCGGATGAAGCCTTTATTTTATATGCATTTAAATGTTGATGAAAAATTTACACACACCAAGTTTTATTCCTGTAGCTAACAGTTAATGCCCTTATTGTTCTTTCGCTATGGGAGGTGGACGTGTTCATGGATGGATTACTCCCAATTTTGAACAGACCTTAGTTTTGGTATAAAATACATACATACCAAATTTAATTTCTCTATGATAAACATAACCTTATTTATTGCGTTTTCAATTTTTGGGTTGTATGGGAGGTGGGCGTGTCCGTAAGCGGATGACGTCCATTTTTCGAAAACATCTTTGTGTTTAAATAAAACATATACCTATCAAATTTTATTGTTGTAGGCTAATTATGAGCTGAGTTATGCAGTTTTCAATTTTCGCATTGTATGGGAGGTAGGCGTGTCCGTGAGTGGATTCCAAAAATATTCAATAGTACAGATCCTTGGGTGCATGTGATCATGTGTATCAAGTTTCATCCAATTATCTCAACTCCTTCTTCTTATCCTGTGTTTACGGACAACACACAGACGGACGGACGGACATGAATAGCTCGACTCACGAGGTGACGCTGATCAAGAATATATACACTTTTCTTTACCGGACTCACTTCGTTCTATGCGTTACAAACGTTTGCACAAAGTTAATATACCCTCACCTTTCTGGTTTATGGTATAACAATGAAATCTCTCAACAATTTTAAACGCAAATTTTGCTGCATATTAAATCGCATGATATTAATTCATAAACAACAAATTTTACTTACACTTTGGCTTTACAACTACACGTAATTGTTTGTTTTGGAGTGCATACATTTTCAAACGCAATTATATTGCATGCGATTTTATTTTTATTTAAAATGAGCAGTATTTTGCGAAAAAAACGCTTGCCGGCTTTTTAAGTTTTATTTATCGCGTCTTTATTCTCTTGCTGCCTGACTTTGGTTACTCTCGCTTAATTAGAATGAGTAAATTAAGTTTATTTTCATGTTTTCGCTCAGCTTAAAATAATTTGTTGCATGCTATTTATTTTATTTGAGATTTTATAACATGAATTAAGGAATTAAAAAGTTAAAGAAAATTTTAAATTATTGGAAAATTTCAATTGAAAAAAAAAAAAAAAAAAAAAAAACAATTAAAAAATAATCTTTATAAACTTCAATTTATTTATTGATTTATGGATATGAAATGTGGTTTAGAAAGATTATTTTTTAATTTAATTTTAATTTTTTTAGATACTTTTTTACATAAATTTTATTTCTCTGCTAGATGATTGGGAGCCCCCGCCAACAAATAAAAAATAAAATAAAAACAAATAAAAAAATTTTGCACACCTGATTTAATGATGCCCTCTGATCGTTAAATTCGGTTTATTGGTCTGTGAGGAGTTGAAGTAATAAAAATATAATTTATTAATTATATTGATTTAAGTGCAGTTTGTTATATCATACGAACACTAGAAAGTTTTTTTATATAATTTTCATTGCTTCATGGTTTGCGACTTAGTGTTAAGACACTAGTAATGCTGAAAAAAACTTTCCAGACACATAAAATGATTGATTGTCAACACAGTATCACCAGCTGAGTATGTCATATGCATGTCATAAAGAATACAGTCCTTATTTTTGAGCTTTTGTTGTAAAATTTAATATAAATATCAGCTTTTATCTAAAGAATAAGGATTCAATTCGAAAAGTGTCGAAATCGAACCTTCAATACAAAATTTCAAATTTTTAAAATTCCAAAACTAATGACTTGAAATATTGCTTTTAAGTCAAATACAATTTAAAAGTGACACACAAGTAATTTAATTAAACTGCATGAAAACTCTGCCTAACTTCCATACAAAGCGATGTCATCAATATACCAACACCTTTTAAGGAGGGACATAACATTCGCGGCAGAGAAAACAGACTCTTTTTTTTTTAAAATTCATAACGCAGTCAAAAACAAATATTTTTCCAAAATTTTTATTATTGTAGAGAATTGAACAAATTACAAGAAACAAAATTCAAAAATATATATTTTTCACTCCAACATGGTTTTATAGAGCTTCAAACTAGCGGCAGAGAAAAAACGGGGCCTTGTGGTTGCAGCACTGGGAGTTGCAAAAATTGTCCGTTCTGGAAAAAATTGACTTTTTTAAGTCTTAACAAAATTGGTTATCCTATGACAGCAGCTTTTTTAAAAATTTTTTTTAATTTTTAGTGATGTTCCAAATTTGAAAGTATGTTTTTTCGAAAAAATTATTGACTTTAAAAATTCATAAAAAATCGAAAAAAATATTTTAAAAAAGCTCGTGTCTTACGATAGCGAATCAAGTTTAAAAAAATACAAAAAAAAAATTTTCGTCAAAAAATTTACCAGCTAGTGCCGCAACCAGTACGAAAAACATGGTTTCGAGATAAACGCGTTCAAAGTTTGTGAACAAAGAAAAAAAAGTTTGAAAAAGAAAAATGCGCTCTTGCTAATTTTCGGCTGTAACTTTTAAACCCGTATGAAGTTTTCCATGAATTTTTTTTTCTTAGAATCTTAAGATCGATTTAAAAAAACGGCCAATGTCATGTCCCCCGTTAAATATAATAAAATTATGAAGATGTTTTAAATTTTGTTTTGTTTTAAAATTTTAAAAATTCGAACTTTGAAATTGGACACAATACGATGAAAACCAAGCCTATCTCCCATACAAACTGACGTCATCAAAATAATAATAGTTTCATAACTTCGAAAATACTTAAACCGTTGTGGGAGTATTTACCGAAGTTAGTTTTATACTAAAAAGTTAGTTTATTTTTAATATCCATGAATATTTTTATTTTGTTTTAATATTTATTACCATATTTATTGACATTTTTCTATACATTTATCAGAACTGTTGACTGCAATCAAACCTAAAAAATGTTACTTCTAGTAATTGTTGTAATTTAAATTAATTGTTGATTTTCTCTGTAGCATGTTAGAGTTGTATGTGAATAATTTCGATCATTAAAATGTCTATTACTAGAAAATATTTTAAAAAATTTTTTTTATAATAAATAATAATTCAATAATGGGCGAAATTCCAGCGAAAATTTCAATATGCAAAAGGCTTATAGAAAAAGCTTGTTAAGAAACTCATATAAGGAGTTATCTAAGTTAATTTTTAAATACATGCAATTTTTAAATAACAATGCAAAACAGACAACAGTACCTGTTTTCAATATATTAATACTTGTCGTGTAGGTTCTAAAAATATAATATATGTAATTATCGCGTAATTAAAAAACTCGTATAATTATAATCAAGTTAGAAAGCTTTAAGATGTCAAAATTATCATTAAGAATATAATAAGTCAGGCTCGCTGATACTAAGGTGAATATGTAGTAGGGTTGCCAACGTGCATTATGTTTATAATGTTTGTGCAATTTTGTTTTACATCATGATATTACAGTGAATTGCAAAAATTAAAATTTTTTTTTGCAGAAAAAATGATCATGCTGGAAAATTCGATTGCTATTCATTCGCATAAATGATATATGTTTGTTTTTTTTTATGTTTTGTATATAAATAGAAACTTGCAAATCATTGAATAAAGAAAATTTCTAAAAATTTGTTAAATTGTAATGTACAAAAAAATTGCATTTTCCGTAGATTTTCATTTGCTTTATGTCAAAATAAAAAAAAATAAATGAAAACAAGCAAAATTATGAAGGTGTGAAATAATGGAAGCAGTTTGCTTGACAGGTTATAAATGTATATATGTATATATATTTCTATGTACACAATAAATGCAAATCGAAAAAAATTTACATTTTTAATTGTGAAATAAAATTTAAATTGAAAAAATGCTTACATTTTAAAAATACGTAAATACATTTAATAAAAGAAATATGTATATTAAGGTACTCATCTTGAAATGAACCTTGATGTTTTTTATGACGAATCCTCAAATCAAAACTTGTATTAAGAGACAAGATCTACAAGTTTATACAAATTTTAAAGAATTTTTCTAAATATTTTCTTGAAATACACAATAACTCATGTTTTCGAATTTCGACCTCCAGTTTCTGACACAAGTTTACAATTGTTTTTAAACCGGGTGAATGTGGAGGCGTTTTGATGACTCTGAAACAATGATACAGAAGTCATTATTGTAAAATTCAAGCTGTGTGATTTCAGTCATTATCTTGATAGAAAGCTGTTGATAGGTGTTTTTAATGGCGAGTTTTTCAGCACTTTGTATGCGATTGTTTTTCAAAATATTTAAATTTATCTATAATTTTAATATATATAAAAGACAAGCCTCGTGCTCCGTGCTCTTAATCACTCAAACTGTTCATAGTTGTTATTGCTATGCTTTGTAAAACTTGTTCAGCCTGAAGTAGAATCTGTTTCTCTCATACTGTACGTAATTCCTGCTCTGCACCAAATATCGCTCCAACTGTTCATTCTTGCTATTGCAGTGATTTTTTATATGGTCAGCCTTAAAGTATGCACACAAAATTTATTTGATATTTGTCAGTAAGGACACATTGAGGACGACTGGAACATTGTTAAAATGCTGTCATATCGTCTACTACTTCATTATTTTGAATACAAGCAGTTTGGGATTAGCTCAGAAACACTCACAAAACTAATTGGTTTGCGATTGTTCTTAGCTCAAATTTTTTTTCTTATTTTGTATGATTACTATGTTTGTCGAAAAAGTTTTAGAATGAATTAATTTTTTTTAATTTATTAATTCAATTTTCTTTTAGTAATTGTCATAAGGTCACAACTTAAAAAGTTATGAGCACCTAAATTTAATAAACACGTTTTAACCATAAAAGTTTAATTTTTTTATAAAAATATCTGCTCTGAGAATGGCAGACTTAGAAAAAAAAATGTGTGTGGCCGTGCCACGCACGGTATCAGTGAAACTTTAACCCAAAAAATTAGAAAGTTTTAATTTAGTATTACTAAAAAAAGTTTCATTTCATATAAAGCCATGAGAAGATTAAGTTTATTTTAAAAGAGTGAAAGTGCTGATCCTCAAGGTCATATGTCATCAAAGAAAGCAAATAGTAGAGGTAAGACTTCCCATTTCAGCGTTTCAAGGTACCTATGTTTTGACCAACTGCGTAACATGTGGCCGAGCGTTGCAAAATTACCTTGTTGTGCCTTTGATCGCACTCTGAACGTTTTTGCTTCAATGCTCGGTTCAAATGCATAAATTAAGTTAGGTAGAGTTGCCCTGAAATGGGTTATCGTAATGAATCCATTTCTCTCCATGAAATTCATAAAAGTCCCAATGTCCCGCCTGTGACCTCTGATATTCCCATTGCATCCAATTGGCCATCGATTTATCCCTTTTTATCCAAATGATTCATGGAATCCATAAAAATGCCAATGTCCCGTCTATGACCTCAGATAATCTTATCGCATCCGATTGGCATTGAATCATACTGGTTGAAAATTCGAGCTTACGTTTCGTGCTTTTTGCATTACGTATTTAGTTGAAAATTCCACCTTCAAAAAGTGCGGTCTAAAAGTTGATTAATTCATCTGCTTGTTCGGACTCAAACCATTGTTTGATAATTTTTTCCTTCGAATTTATAAGGTGTTTCGAACACCTTATTTCAATTAAATTCAAATAAATTCACCTTAATTGAATTCACCTTAATTCGCCGCCGTTTCATTCGTTTCATCGGTTTTACTACCCGTTTAGTTTGCCGTATGTTGTATACGCGGCTAAAGAAGTTTCACTTAAAACCTAAAACAATTTGGTTATTTTCAAGAAAATAGCCTCAATAGCAATTCTAAAATAGCAGAATTCTTATAGCGCGGTTTGTATGGGATCGTTTTAACAGATTTTTTCAAGGCCATGAAACTTTTTTGACAAATACTTTAGGGTATACCTATAGCCTTTAATACTCATCGTTCAAAGATAATATATACACTAAAATATCAGATATATCTTGCGCTGAATGAATATCTTATTTTGGATTTTGTCTCTAACATATTAAAGTCACAAAATAGTAAAATATAAGAAGAAAAATGCATGCGTTTATATAAGAAAATCAATCATTAGCTGCTTATGCTGTGCCTGCTGATTTCTTAATTTTTGTTTTGTTGTTTTTGCTTGTATTATTTTTGTTTTATACGAACTGATTCGCAGATTTCTTAATTGATTTCTTGTATGTACTACTTCTTTATTGGGTTCTTGTACACGGTTAAAAATCTTGGGCTAAATTTTAATCTTTTTTGGACTACATATAGGACACGACCAAAAAAAGATTACTTTTTAATCCAATGAAAAGTTTTAAATTTTCCAATCCAAAAAGGATTTATTTTTAATCCGAAAAAAGTACTAAATTTTTTAATCCAAAAAGGAATCATTTTTAATCCACAGAAAGTATACAATATTATAATCCAAAAAGAATTAGATTTAAAACCAAAAAAAGTTTAAAATATTGTAATCCAAAAAGGATTACTTTTTAATCCACAAGAGTTTAACAGTGTCTAAACCGAAAAGACAAAAGTTAATCTTCAAATAGTTTAGAAGTTTGCAAACTGAAAAAATTAAATATATTGCCATGAACTTCATTATATAAACATTAAGGGTATTCATGCAAATGGCAATGCCCTCATAAATGATATAAACCGTTTAAGTTTATCAGCCTTATAAATGAAATGTATGGAGAACCGTTTGCACAAACCAGATATATCACAAACCAGCAATCAGCTGTTTATATGCATGCTGAAAGTTGACTATTAACAAGTTAACAGCTGACATATCTCTCCAAATGCACAATCGACTTTAGGGGACGTTCACACAATCTGCCTGATAAAAATAACTAATTGCCCAAAATACAAGCTTGCCGCTTTGCATGAATACCCTTATTATGTATTATAAAACACTGCTTTATGTAATAATTAATATAATAATATTTTGGTTCAGATTTTAATAAATAATTTGTTTCATTTAATTAAAAATAAACTTCGGATGCTTTAACAACATTAACAATTATATTTAGAGTACATTTCGTAGTTGAGTAGTTTTTAATCTTAGTTAGCAAAAATACTTTTTCCTGAAAATACTACCTTAATGTAAATTTGTAGTCAAAAAAGTCTTAAATTTAAACTTTTTTGGATTAAAAACAAATTAAACTAAAGTATGGAATAAAAAATAGTACTTTTTGTATTAAAAATTCCTTTAAACCAAAGTTTGGATTAAAAACTAGTCCAAAATTTTTAACCGTGTAGGTACTACTTCGAAATGAGTGCTTTATTGCTTAGATTGTGATATGTCATCACAATCTCTTTTCAAACTGTCAAACTTAACGAAATGGGTCTGTGATCCGGTTAGATTTAACTCTCATGAAAAAAAAGGAATTGGATCATATTTCGTTTTATATTTTTACCCAATAGATGGCGTAAAATTTTAATTTTTGTTTTTAATGCAAATTAATTTGGATCCCACATCCCATTAGCACAAGCGAGTGTAGGTCGCAAACTATACATCGGACAGAGACGAAAGTGCTACTAATGGAAAGGACATGTGTTCAGCGTGAGGTATAGTCACCAAACGATTTTTTTTAAAAATCGGGGCCTACATTTTATTTTGAAATTAGCACCAATGGAAAGTGCATTTGCTTCGCCTTCTTTTCAACTAAGTCAATGAACTCAACCTGTCAAACTTAACGAAATGATCGAAAAAATTTGTCATTTAGCTAGTTTCTTTTTGCTTGCTCATTTTATCATGCTCACTTTTAATTTTTCTCTGTGTTTTGTTCTCGACAAGAAGTCCATAATTGAGTGTTATTAATTTATTTGTTAATTTTCGGAAGATCAATAAAAAATTCGTGCAAAATGGACAAAACAGTCTGACCAAAGAGATAAAGTAGAAGAGGTTACAACTTAAACGGAATTTTACGTCTACACTTACGATACTATCGAAACTCTTGAATTTTTTTAAGAGACCTATTTTTTAAACTATGTTATCATAACTTCTTTAGTTGTGACTTTATACCAAATTCTGTGCTAATAACTTGAAGAAAATTTTAGAGTGACATTCGCAACTTGCCCCCTCTCCCATACGAATGTTTGCTTGTTTTATCACGGGGAATCTCCATATTTCATCGAGCTTCGAATGAACTAAGGCAAACGTAGGTAAAACTTTTGCACAAAATATTTTGACCTTTATTTTTTTAGGGCCAACTCCTACTAATAATTAGAACACTATCTAGATGCCAGACCTTACTATTCCGAAGGTTTTTGATGAGATGAATGTGACTCCAGCTTTACAATTGCTCACAATAAGGTCAGGGAATTGCTCGTTAAAATATTCACGGTTCTACATAACCTCACATATAGGCAAAAACCGTGTTCTTACATTTTTTGGTTAGGATGTCTCAAGATCCTGAAGTAAAAGAATAATTTTGAGGCTGGATTCAGATTCATTGCATCAAAAACTATCAGAAAAGTATGGTCTGATTTTTGGACTCCTTTTAATTAAAAAGGGTTAAAGTTTTTTAAACACTTCATCCAAAATTTTTTTTCAGAAATCTGTTTATGTGTTGCAAATAAAAACAAAAGAGTAAATTCAGGGAAAAAATGCTGTTAAATCAAACAAATCATGGGCTGAAATAAAAGATTTCACTGTTAAATACCACCCAACAAATGAAATTTTCAAAACAGCAGTTGGTTGACTGTTGGCCTATAGATCACGTTATTTATTGACATTTTATCATTGTTATGGAAGTTCATGTTTAGCAGAGTGTGCTGACGTGTGCGTCTGTTACTCGAATGTCGTGCCCGCAAACATTATAACTCTCTCTTTCTCTCTTTCAAGACTCATATAAATATAGTCATAATGCGCTCAAAAAAGACTATGTTATGAGTACATTTTTGTATGTTCTGGGCCCCAAAATATGATTCATAATAATGACTGTTTTATGAGTCTTTTTGGACTCATAGTAATGACGGTTTTAAGACTCATATTTAATACTCTTTTAAGACTAATATTAAGCACTCTTTTAATACTCATATTGAATACTCTTTTGAGACTCATATAAGAATTATTTTTACTACGAACATTTGTTGTAGTTCAATTTCAATTCATGTATATTGCCACAGACAAACCAAATTCCGAAAAGCGACGTAAGAATAGCATGTGTTCATAACGGACATTTACATAGTTTTATACAATTAAAATAAATATGCTCGATTTAGTTCTTATTTATTTATTAGATATGGTGCTCTCATAAAACACTCATATATAAGGCTCTTTTATGAGTCTTCTTTATGATTACGCATATATCAATCAATGTATGATTCTTTTAAGAGTCCTTTTTATGTATGAATAATCTTATAACCGTCATATTTAGGACTCTTTAATGAGTGTCTTACATGAGTACTCATAAAGTGGATACAATAATGACTCTTTTATGAGTTATATATCTGAACAATCATTTAACAGTCATATTAAAGAGTCTTCATGAGGCCTTTTAATGAGTCATCATAAAACATGCATAAAAACACTCTTTTTAGAGTCTTACAAAATGTTTATTCATAGACTGGCAAGACCAACAAAGAATTTTTTTCAATTAAAATTTAATTTTTTTTAAATAAAATATGAAATATGCAGTGTTTTTTTAATATTATTTTGAAGGTTATTTTTGACCAAACAGTTAATGAAACAGAATTAGAATTTCAAGTATTAAATTAATATTTTTGAAACTTACATAGCTAAGATACAAACCCATGGCCTCCGCCTGCAGTCTAGCCCACTTCCACTGATATATTGGTACCGATAGACAAATATAGCAAAACACATTTAAAAACAATTGCTTAGAGACGACAGACAGCAAGTTGTCTTGTTCCATTTTGTTTTGACTCTAACCAAAAACATTTCAACAAACTATTTTTAAAAATAATTTGAAACGTTCTTTAATACTTCCGCTAAACTTGTCCATTGTAATGGACATGAATTTCAAATGAGTGTAGCAGAATGCAAACTGTTATTTTTGATAGAGAATGCATTGTAAACGAGATTTGTGTTCATTACGAGATTTGTGTTCATAACAATAGCACGTGCTATTGTATTTCTATGAGCTAAGCCGAAAAGAAAACCACCAAAGTGAGTGATCGTTTTTGTTTTCTTATTATATTTATAAATTAGTTTTGTTGTTCTTTTTTTGTTTAGTGTTAAAGATGGTGTGCTGACCGTGGCATGCAGGTTAAGTGTGTGGCTTAGCATGCTCGGAGCCCGGGTTCGATCCCCAGCCGCGGCGAAAAGTTTTTTTCAATAAAAAATTTTTCTGATCGGTCACCACCTGTCTGCAGACAATGGCAAACCTCAGAGAGTTGTAAAGAGCCATGTAAAGCTTCTTAAGAACATAAACTTTAGCCGTTTGGAATCGGCATAAAACATGTAGGTCCAGTTCTCGGTCAATTGTGTGCAAACATTTAATAACACACACAACACAATTGATCATAAGAAGCTCGGTCAAAGTCTTTTCAAGGGCTGAAATGGCCAATTTTTTTTTTTTTTTTGTTTAAGAAAATAAATGCAAAAAAATAGTAGTGAATGTGATAAAAAACATATTTGTTGTTTTACTTGGAATTAGTTAAGAGTTATGTCCATTGTAATGGACATGCTCTTACTCCGACACTCTTTTTGCTTAGTTTTATTTTTTGTTTTTTTTATTTACTTTAATTAGAATGTATTTATCATAAATTGGAAATAATAGTGTGTTGAAATTACAGTGGCCGACTATTAATATTACAATTGATATATTGTTCGGAGTGTATGAATTAAAAGTCACACTCTTTCATTTAGTGGCAAACAAGCAAGGGATAAAGAGGATTTCTAGCTTCACAACCTATATCCAGGCCTTTTTTAACAAATTTTTCTGATATTTCTGGTATAATTATAAAAAAATTATTTATTAAAAAATAATTTATGCACTGTATTAAAAGTTATTAATAGCTATTTATATTATATTTAATTTTTAACTATTTAATTCAATAAAATATCAACGACTATTTGAAATATGTGTATTTCCTATTGTAACTTACCAACGGAATGACAAGTGTTTCATTTCACATTTTGCCCCATGATTTTTATTTAATTTTTAATATACACGAATGTTCAATTCTCATGGAAATTCCCTCATTATCTTTAAATGTGGTTAAAAAACTGTTTTTTTTTGTTTTTAATAAACTCCGTTTATACTATTCTAGCTAGTAATTTAATCAAAATAAATTGTAAATGCATGAATCATGTGACAAGCTGCAACTATTTTAAGCATTATTTCATAATGTTATTGAAACTGCATGCATCAGCTGGGCAACATTTTTTAATAATCTTGCTAATTGTATTTAACATATGTTAAAATGAATCCTACAATAACAGAATAGCGTTACATGAGTGAGTAAGCCAAATAGAGATAAAGCTGATCTACAATAACGAAAAACCTTGAAATATTTCAACTTAACCTAGGATATCTTCAATACGATCAAAATTTTTTTCATATTGATGAATTTTTAGTATTTTCACAATATTTCCAGCGATTCAAGGAAGATGGTGTTTATGACGGTTTGAACATTTTATTAAAGTACACTCAAGGTTTTTGCAAATATAATGTAAAGCGTTTATTTTCTACCGCAATACATTATTCATTAATTTTTACTTTAGCTGACCTGTTTATAAATAACTCAGACCAAAAGTCGCCAAAGAATGTTTACATATCGTAATTCATTTTAGTCGTCCCAGGCTAAGATATCAAGATTATTATTTTATTGTTTCTGAACTGTATTTAAATACTCTTGTATTTTTCACTGTTAAGCTGCAGTTGAACGAACTTTACAACGATCACAATTGTTGCAAGCAAAATAAAAACCAAGAAGCAACAAATCTATTTAAAGTATCTGTAATTTGAGTAGAACCTTTACAATGCTTTTAATTAACAGTCAAAACACGTTAAATTTTCAGTAACATTTAATTTCTTTTTTGGTTTTTAAAATTTTATATATTTTTTTTTAAATAAAATGTTCTTTTGTACTCTTTCACTGTCTTCACTTGTTTAAAATTTATTGCGTGTCTTAAGCTGCATACTTGTTGCATGCGCTTTCGTTTTACTACTGCTGTAGAATAATTCTGTGAAGTATTTTATCGTTACAAGCGTGACTGTTTCGTTTTTGTTTTATTCTTTTTTATCGTATTGTTGCAACCACAAAGGGAGCAGCAACTCTCTCCACATTTACACAGTAACAGATAATCGCTTCATGTCAAGATACTTTCGTATCCGTTCGAACACTTGAGTTGGATACTCATAACAAAAATATAAAACTGGATACGTGAATGAGTCGGAGCTGTGCCAGCGTTGAGTGTACACAGAACAGGGATTCTGAAATTTTAAACAATTATTCGTAATGGTTCAACTCTAAAGTGAAAATTTTTAATACTTTTTGAAAAAAAAAAATTTTAATCCTGAACTTATCCTTGTATAATTTAAGCTTCATTTAACTATCTTATACTTAAATAAATAAAGAAATAAATACAAATTTTTGAAAATAAAGGGACCCTACAATAATAATTTGAGAAACCCTGGTAAAGTAGACCGACTGCAGTTTTTCCTCCTACTAAAGCAGCCAAGCAAGCTACACTCAGGAAATGATGAATTAATATCTGGATCAACAATAGTGTTTAATAAAAACTGATCATTTTGTGGAACTGAAGTGATTGAAAAGATGTCAGTTTAATTTTTATAAATACCAATTTTTGAAATTGATTTAATTGCTACTGATTATTTACTGCATCCTTTTTAATGCTCTCTGCACTTGAAGATCACTGCACTTGAAGATCATGACTAAGGTTTATACAGTCAGAAAATAAATAAAACATAAGGTATTTTGACAGTAACAGTAACAGTAACAGTAACAGTAACAGTAACAGTAACAGTAACAGTAACAGTAACAGTAACAGTAACAGTAACAGTAACAGTAACAGTAACAGTAACAGTAACAGTAACAGTAACAGTAACAGTAACAGTAACAGTAACAGTAACAGTAACAGTAACAGTAACAGTAACAGTAACAGTAACAGTAACAGTAACAGTAACAGTAACAGTAACAGTAACAGTAACAGTAACAGTAACAGTAACAGTAACAGTAACAGTAACAGTAACAGTAACAGTAACAGTAACAGTAACAGTAACAGTAACAGTAACAGTAACAGTAACAGTAACAGTAACAGTAACAGTAACAGTAACAGTAACAGTAACAGTAACAGTAACAGTAACAGTAACAGTAACAGTAACAGTAACAGTAACAGTAACAGTAACAGTAACAGTAACAGTAACAGTAACAGTAACAGTAACAGTAACAGTAACAGTAACAGTAACAGTAACAGTAACAGTAACAGTAACAGTAACAGTAACAGTAACAGTAACAGTAACAGTAACAGTAACAGTAACAGTAACAGTAACAGTAACAGTAACAGTAACAGTAACAGTAACAGTAACAGTAACAGTAACAGTAACAGTAACAGTAACAGTAACAGTAACAGTAACAGTAACAGCAACAGTAACAGTAACAGTAACAGTAACAGTAACAGTAACAGTAACAGTAACAGTAACAGTAACAGTAACAGTAACAGTAACAGTAACAGTAACAGTAACAGTAACAGTAACAGTAACAGTAACAGTAACAGTAACAGTAACAGTAACAGTAACAGTAACAGTAACAGTAACAGTAACAGTAACAGTAACAGTAACAGTAACAGTAACAGTAACAGTAACAGTAACAGTAACATTAACAGTAACAGTAACAGTAACAGTAACAGTAACAGTAACAGTAACAGTAACAGTAACAGTAACAGTAACAGTAACAGTAACAGTAACAGTAACAGTAACAGTAACAGTAACAGTAACAGTAACAGTAACAGTAACAGTAACAGTAACAGTAACAGTAACAGTAACAGTAACAGTAACAGTAACAGTAACAGTAACAGTAACAGTAACAGTAACAGTAACAGTAACAGTAACAGTAACAGTAACAGTAACAGTAACAGTAACAGTAACAGTAACAGTAACAGTAACAGTAACAGTAACAGTAACAGTAACAGTAACAGTAACAGTAACAGTAACAGTAACAGTAACAGTAACAGTAACAGTAACAGTAACAGTAACAGTAACAGTAACAGTAACAGTAACAGTAACAGTAACAGTAACAGTAACAGTAACAGTAACAGTAACAGTAACAGTAACAGTAACAGTAACAGTAACAGTAACAGTAACAGTAACAGTAACAGTAACAGTAACAGTAACAGTAACAGTAACAGTAACAGCATCTTGTGTCTTTGTATCTTGTATCTTGTATCTTGTGTCTTGTATCTTGTATCTTGTATCTTGTATTTTGTATCTTGTATCTTGTATCTTGTATCTTGTATCTTGTATCTTTTATCTTGTATCTTGTATCTTGTATCTTGTATCTTGTATCTTGTATCTTGTATCTTGTATCTTGTATCTTGTATCTTGTATCTTGTATCTTGTATCTTGTATCTTGTATCTTGTATCTTGTATCTTGTATCTTGTATCTTGTATCTTGTATCTTGTATCTTGTATCTTGTATCTTGTATCTTGTATCTTGTATCTTGTATCTTGTATCTTGTATCTTGTATCTTGTATCTTGTATCTTGTATCTTGTATCTTGTATCTTGTATCTTGTATCTTGTATCTTGTATCTTGTATCTTGTATCTTGTATCTTGTATCTTGTATCTTGTATCTTGTATCTTGTATCTTGTATCTTGTATCTTGTATCTTGTATCTTGTATCTTGTATCTTGTATCTTGTATCTTGTATCTTGTATCTTGTATCTTGTATCTTGTATCTTGTATCTTGTATCTTGTATCTTGTATCTTGTATCTTGTATCTTGTATCTTGTATCTTGTATCTTGTATCTTGTATCTTGTATCTTGTATCTTGTATCTTGTATCTTGTATCTTGTATCTTGTATCTTGTATCTTGTATCTTGTATCTTGTATCTTGTATCTTGTATCTTGTATCTTGTATCTTGTATCTTGTATCTTGTATCTTGTATCTTGTATCTTGTATCTTGTATCTTGTATCTTGTATCTTGTATCTTGTATCTTGTATCTTGTATCTTGTATCTTGTATCTTGTATCTTGTATCTTGTATCTTGTATCTTGTATCTTGTATCTTGTATCTTGTATCTTGTATCTTGTATCTTGTATCTTGTATCTTGTATCTTGTATCTTGTATCTTGTATCTTGTATCTTGTATCTTGTATCTTGTATCTTGTATCTTGTATCTTGTATCTTGTATCTTGTATCTTGTATCTTGTATCTTGTATCTTGTATCTTGTATCTTGTATCTTGTATCTTGTATCTTGTATCTTGTATCTTGTATCTTGTATCTTGTATCTTGTTTATGTATGCTGCATCTTGAAGCTTCTGTTTATCATCTTGTATCTTGAATCTTCTTTATACCATCTTGTGTCTTGAGTGCTGAATTTTTTATATTGTTTCTTGAATATGCATAGGTCTCATCACCTATTTTATTGCTATTTTTTGTTCTGCATCCTTTTGTTTCTTCTTACATGAAGAGGTCAACATCTGAAACTTCATCTTATCTGATTTTTTATCTGTATCTTAATGTTTGTACTTAAAAGCGTACTACTTGGAAGTATGTCAAAATTTTTAATTTTTAATTTTTGACTTTATTTTTAATTTTAATTTTTATAAATTTATTTAATTTTCTTGCGGTGTAGTTCTTTGCTGACTATTTGGAAATTGTTGTTTATGGCAGATGACGTTGTTTTCGAAGGGAATCATAGGACAATGGCTATCTATGTGACTTGCACAAAAAGTGCGCATGACATCAAAGAAACTTGAGACACTACAATTGTTTAGTAAAGCAAGAGGGATGAAGCAATTGGATAAAATTAATTGCGCATTCTAAATGCAATATCATGCGTTGTAGTTTTCAATAAGATTAAGATGCTGAAGATATTATTGAATGCTTATTTATGCACATTTGTAAAATTTGATATTAAATTCTTTTGCAATAGACTAATCATTTCCAATTTTAATTGAAACTTTTCAAATTTGTCGCATCAATTTGTATAAAATTAATTAATAAACAATGTTGAGGCAAAATATATTTCTGTTTTTAGTAAAGAAATATGCCATATGTTTATTTCACATAATAAATTCGTGCGACAATCTCAAATATAGCCATCTGTTAGTCCTTCAAGAATCAATTGAATTTTGTGGTTTACTATAAGTGCTCTGTTATTATTTATAACTACATCTCTGCATTACAAGCTGCAAGCGGTTATTGGAAATGTTAAAATAAATATTATTTTTATATTGATTTTCCTCATTTGTTTATCTTAACACTCTACATATGTATGGTAAAACTATTTAGCTATAAACTTATGCTTGAGACTGAATAAAAAACACTCGATAAAATTATACCAGTTATTGATTTGCTTACTGCCTCTGCATAAACTGGCTTTATGGTTGTTATGTTTTGATATTGATTTGCAACATGAATGCGAATGCTTTTACTTCGCTTGGAAATTGAATCAATGTTATAGTAAAAGCGATACTTCCTGACCTAGGCTAAAAAGTAAGTCTGAGCATAAGCAAAAAAGTTCTGTTGAGTTTGTTCAATAAAGTTGTTTATTGAGTCTAAACTTTGAGTCTTTCTCTGTGGTTAAATGAGTGTATATTTAGCTCTGAAGGTAGATGTCATCGACTCTCTCTCTTGGAGTTCAATATCCTGTTTTTAAGTTGTAACGACTATAAAATTAGTTACTGGAAACGTAGTTGTCCTTGACTTGTTTTCTGTAATAAACTTAAACACAGTTTTGTAGCTATTGTAGAAAACTTTTCTGGTCTTAGAAGGTTTTTGGAAATAAATTTGGGACTCCAAAAAGGCTTTCCAGAAGAAAAGGGTTAGAAAATTCATAATGAAATGCATTAATTTTTTTTCTGCATATAAAATAATAATATGTTTTTAATCGATATTATTTTATTAAAACAAATTAAGGTTTATTTTAAGTTTTTAGAGCTAAGTTTATACATAAGGTACAGGTTTGTGGTTCTGAATCAGTAATTTTGAAGATATCTTTAATTTAAATTTTGTTTCTGAAATTCCAATTCTAGTTCGAGCTTACGCCAATAAACCTTCGGCCATTACAGCTAGAAATCATGTATAGAATAAAACATTTTTAAATATATTTCATTTTTAAAATCTGAAGGACTATTTGAAGATTTCAAGAGTTCATCATTACAATAAAAAGCTCAAGTGGGTGTCATACTCGCAACCAAGTTCATTATCAGTTATTTTGTAACTATGTTTTCATTCTGAATCAATCAATTATATTTCATCGAAAAAACTCAAAAGCATCAGAAGCTGATCAGATGAGTAACGTTTAAGAGTTGTTAGGAAACGTGACAATTGTGTTAATTTAAAAACTTTATTCTTGCAGAAAACATTTTGTTTTGTTTTGTTTTTTTTTTGTTTTTGTTTTTGTGACTAATATAACTTCAAGCTAAATTCTGCTTTAGCAGACGCACGTTCACATATTTACATACATACTCGTAATAGAGTTCCGGATATACCAAGAAAACGAATTAAAAAACCTTTTTGTAAGCTTTCATATTCCACAAAATTTAACCCTTATTCGGCACACTGTAATTATTTATACCCTACTATTTTTGTGTTTTGACATAATATATATATTTGTATGCTTTTAAGATATGTTTTTTAACTTGCTTTATCAAATTTTTGGTCTATGAAACTTATATTTTATTTAAGAATACACTTAAAAGTGGCTAAAAAAATAAAGTCAAAATATTCTATAGTTTAATTTAAATGGCGGTTTTTTGTCGCTGAGGTGCATATGATTCCAGTATGCCGAGCACGCTTTCTCAGAGAATTATGACGAATAAGGGTTAACATTAAAAAAATTAAACGACTGTATCTTGTTGAATTAAGATCGATGCAGGAGGTGTTGACATATGACTGATGATTATGGTTGAATGCTATAATTGGAGTTTATTTTAAAATTTTATAATTTCGAGAAGAGAAGCAAAGTGGTCCAAGCCATAAGCAATTTTTTCGGGATTATTACTGACATTAAATTTTGCTATTAAAATTCTCGTTGAAAAAGCAGTCTAACCAAAAATAAATTAAAATTTAATTCAAAAGAGGACTTTGGCTAGTTTTAAGCAAGACGTTTTCTTAAAAACTTTTTCTTCAAAAATTTTTCTCCATTACTATAGTTTGTGGGCTTAACAGCTTTACTTCTGAGCGCCTCACATAAGAGTTTAAAAGTCAGCATTCATGATAAATATTCATCAAAGTACGTTTAGCTTTGAATTGAAATGCATTTTCCATCATTATGCATATAATTAATATTGAACATACTGAAAAACACCATTTTATTGATTATATTTACATACATTATTGATTTTTACAATTGTTATTATTATGGCTTATAATTACACATAATTATTTGTGACTTGTTGTTTTGATCCAGTTTTGCCTGCCATATGTACACTTAACTTATCAAAACAGTCTCAACATATTCTGTTTAGTTGAAATGTTTAGTTTTTATGACTCCAACTATTGCTCTGAGCTAAAAGTTGTTGATCATCGTACAGCGCTAGGAGTGCTCAATTAGTGGCACGTGCACAACAGATTATATGTTTATTTCTTTATAATAAGTATCTTATTATGATGGAAAATTTAATTTGATGTGACATTTTAACATTTAGTTTGAAATTTTAAATAATGCAAATGGACGTTGATATGACATGAGTTTGTTTAGCGTTGACACTGCTTATTTGATATATAAAGCTGGGAGTTATTTTTGAATTAAGCTCTCAATTAAACCAACAAATATATATAAAATTCTTACATGATAGCAAAACCAGGGTTTAAATTGCTGCGCAACAAATAGCAACAGCACCAGAAATTGTGCTGTGGCTGTACAGTAAAAGTACAAGCGATCGACAGCTACAGCAACAGCATATTCTCAGCTGTCGTAGTCGATGATCGGCTGCTGCTATCTGCTGTGTAAAATACGACAGTCAAAGCAGCAGTTCACGACCGACTGTCGTAGTCGATATTCGGCTGCTGCTGTCTGCTGCGTAAAATTTCACAGTCAAGGCACAGTTCATGAATGAGCTGTCGTAGTCGATATGCAGCTGCTGCTGTCGTAGTCGATAGTCGACTGCTGCAGACCTGCTGCGTAAAATCTAATAGTCGCGCTATGCACCGAAATGGTACGAAAATAGGAAAAAATGTTGTTTTCTTTTTAAGAATTATATAATATTGAAGCATATTGAAGTAATAACTAATATATTATATTTATTAAATTAAATGAAATATAATTATAAATAATTATACAACATATAAATAAATATAAAATTGGTAGCGAAATCCGTTTTGATAGAGTTTTTGATTTTTTGTAAATGAACACTTGCACATTCATTTTTTGTACTTAAATATTTCACATTTTGTTAATAAAATAAAATTACCAGTTTATTTTTTCTATTATAAATAAAATAATATGTGCCTAATAGTAGATTTCTTTCAAAAACAAAATATTTTCGTACCATTTCGATACATAGCGCGACTGTTAGATTTTACGCAGCAGGACTGCAGCAGCCGACTATCGACTACGACAGCAGCAGCTGCATATCGACTACGACAGCTCATTCATGAACTGTGCCTTGACTGTGAAATTTTACGCAGCAGACAGCAGCAGCCGAATCTCGACTACGAGAGTTGGTGGTGAACTGCTACTTTGACTGTCGTATTTTACACAGCAGACAGCAGCAGCCGATCATCGACTGTGATAGGTCCTCGTGAACTATGGCTGTGGCTTCGGAACTTTACGCAGCAGACAGCAATTGTTGACTATCGGCTGCAATAGTTTTATAGCAAAGTCAAACGCTGAGCAAAACAGTCTTGCGTTATCGCCAGATCCCAGCAAGGGACTCTCATCTGCACCTGTAAACCAGAAATATCTTCATTTCTTCTTTATTTCTACAATTATACTAACTTTTTGGCTTCAATCACATAATTAAATCCCGATGTATTACTTCACAATTGTTATAAAATACAGGTAGTCACTATTTGTGTTGTGTCACCATAACCATAACCACAAGCATAAGCATAAGCATAACCATAACCATAACCATAAGAATAACCATAACCATAACCATAACCATAACCATAACCATAACCATAACCATAACCATAACCATAACCATAACCATAACCATAACGATAACCATAACCATAACCATAACCATAACCATAACCATAACCATAACCATAACCATAACCATAACCATAACCATAACCATAACCATAACCATAACCATAACCATAACCATAACCATAACCATAACCATAACCATAACCATAACCTTATCATAACCATAACCATAACCATAACCATAACCATAACCATAACCATAACCATAACCATAACCATAACCATAACCATAACCATAACCATAACCATAACCATAACCATAACCATAACCATAACCATAACCATAACCATAACCATAACCATAACCATAACCATAACCATAGCCATAACCATTACCTTTAATTTGTTCTCTTTTCACCACCATCTAAGAATAACAAGGTATGCGAATAATATTGAGAAAAGATGACTTGATGTCAAAATCAGCTCTTCGAATTTCACGTCCTTCTAGTAGATGTTGTGCTTTACTTGTTTGACACTTAATGCACTTTGCCCTTTGTTGTTGTAGAGTTACATATTTGCGTAATCATTTCAAAATGATCCTACCTTTAAGTTCTAGCTTGTACTCTACGAAACCTTCGAAACAATTTTCAATTTTCAAAATTAATTTATTTTGTTTCTTATTCTATCAAGCAATCATATTTCTTTCGAACTTATGTAAATTGTTTATTTATCTGTAAATATAACGTGTTCTTAATTAAAACAAAAAAACAAAAAACAAACAAAACTATATTAAAATTTGTCATGGATAAAGGTAAGTGTTTAAGTTTATCTAAAACATAATTGAGAATGTCACAGGAAGAGGATGATTTAGGTTAACATTTTTATTTATTATAATAGAAAAGGCAGAAAAACCGAAGACGGACCCTCTTGTAGCTGCCGTTGGCGATGTTAAAACTTGGCAGTTTTTTATATGTGTCTGGGTGTTTTTGAGCAAATTCGGCACCGGATCACATACATTGGCCATTGTATTTTTGGGAGCACCAATGGAATTTAAATGTTCGGATCCTGGTGAAGATACAGATCGTTGCAGTGCTGATTGCAAAGAAAGATCTTTTAATCGAACGGTATTTACTGAGACCATCATCTCTGAGTGGGATCTGACTTGTGACAGAGCCTATTTGTCTAATCTCTCACAGTCTATTGTAATGTTTGGTATTATGGTGGGCAGCATGTTTTTTGGTGTCATATCCGATAAGTGAGTATAGCTTCTTGTGTTTGTGGCGTATTATTGCGTACGTCTACTTTGTGTTTCTTTAATAGATATGGACGTAAACCGGCTTTTCTGGGCTGTTGTTTCATGCAACTAATAACAGGACCAATTGTTTCAGCATCGCCCTGGTTTTGGTTTCATTGTGTCTTTAGATTTTTAGTTGCATTTGCCACTGGTGGTACTATGATGACAAGGTTTGGCCAAATATCTTATATATAAAAGCTGTACTTAGATGTTTTGACATTTTTGAGCTTCCAGCTTTGTGCTTCTGATGGAGATAATTGGACCCAGATGGCGAGAGCTTATTTCAATAACATATCAGATACCTTTCAATATGGGACATGCTAGTGTAGCCGTGTGGTCTTATTTCTTTCGTAACTGGAGATATTACTATCTGGGAATTTCACTCGTTTCGCTGGTTTATATACCCTATATATGGGTGATACCAGAGACACCGCGCTGGCTGCTTAGTACAGGTAACTTTGATAAGGCGGTTGCAATATTGGAGAAGGCAGCAAAAAGAAATAAGTTACCCACTGAAGGCTTACGCGGCAATATTGAAGAAGCTTACAAGGCCAAATTGGCATCTTCTGAGGTCAAGAAGGGCACCATGCTGGATCTTTTCAAACATAAAAACTTATGCATTAAAACCATTGTCATGGCATTTGATTGGCTTGTCGTCTGTCTTACATACTATGGTGTGGCCCAGTATATGTCGGTGCTAAGTGGCAACATATTTCTTAATATATTCATATCTGCCTGTTTGTGCATACCTGGCACACTGTTATGTGTGCCAATGACCAAGTACTGTGGACGTAAGTTTACATTTATTGCTTCGAATTTGCTGAGTGGAGTTTCTATGCTGTTGATTGCTTGTATACCCAATATTGAGGGTTTACCCAAAATCATATTGGCTGCTCTTGGCTTATTTGGCAGTTCTGTAACCTTTCCGAATGCTTATCTCTATGCCGGTGAATTATTTCCAACAGTTGTTCGCAATTCGGGTGTGGGTTTTTGTTCGCTCGTCGGACGCGTTGGTTCGATAATTGCGCCATTCGTAACACAAATGGGTGATTTGGGACTTTGGGTTCCGCCATTGATATTTGGTATTTTTGGAATTGCTGCTACTTTAAGCATATTTTTACTGCCCGAGACGAAAGGTCATCCCATACCGGATACCATTGAAGAGGGCGAATCATTTGGCAAAAAAGTCAAAAAGGAGGCTGAGTAATAAAACAGGTTTATTCATTATCAAATGATTACCTTAAACTAAAATCACCAATCTATTATATTTGAATGTGCAACTTTTTGTAAAAAAGAAAAAGTAAAACTATATTTTTCCAGTTAAGTAAAAAAAATTCTGTATGCATGAAATGTTTGAAATTATATGTAGAAATAATAAAAATATGTGTAAAATTTAAAAAAAAACCTTTGAGACTTTCTTAACATATACATACTTTTAGTTTTAAAATGGATTTATCTAAAAATCAACTAGCAACTTAGCATTGATTTTAGTTTTTTTCCAAAGATTCACCTCGGTCTTTTAGCACCTAGCTCAGCCCTGCAGTTGAGACATGCAGCTACATACCATATTTGTTATACAATATTTTTCGTTCCATTGTCGGACGCGTACACGTAACAAGGGGGACAGTTGAGAAACATGAGAATTCAAGATTTATGCCACTAATATCAAGCGATTGTCCTTAAATATCATAGTGAAAGCGGAACGGAAAATTTAAGACTGGACACTCACAGTTCTCTAAAACTCCTAAGAGTAAATTTGCATGGTAATCAGATGAGCAGTTTCGTAGTTTTTGACGATTACAGTAAAAGAACACAGTGATAAGATTTATAAAAATAAAAAGCCATATTTTATTAACCGTATCAAAAAACTATTACATACAAATTTGAATGTTTTTTGTAGAAGCAGTTAAAGAGTTTTTGACAGCTTTGTAAAAGAGTTGAACTTTAGCGACCTCTGGTAATTTTTAAAAATTTATGCCGTACGAGGGCCGTTTGATAATTGCGTGAAAAATGAAACAAGAAATGATTTTTTCGGCAAAAACGTTTTGTTTTCTCAATATAATATCCTTTTAGCACGATACACTTCGTCCAACGTTCCTGCAATTTTTTGATCCCATCCAAAAAATACTTTTTCGGAAGGTCTTCAAAATAGGCCTTTGTTGCGGTTATAAGCTCGCTGGTGGTGAATTTCTTTCCGCCGAGCCATTTCTTTAGGTGTGGAAACAGAAAATAGTCGCTGGGGGCCAAAGAATATGCTGGATGTAAAAGCAATTCGTATTTCAATTCATGGAATTTTGCCATGGCAGCTGGGCATGTGTGAACGCATGTATTGTCTTGATGGAAGAGCACTTTTTTTCTCGTCAAATGGGAAAGTTTCCCATTCAAAGTATCGCGATGGTCCAATTTGGCTGCATTTCATTCCATTGATCGTTCTTTTCGGCGGAAGGAAATTGATGTAGATTATACCGTGTTTATTCCAAAATACTGTCGCCAAAACATTTTCGGACGATAACCACCGTCTTCGCCTTCTTCGTTCGGTCGATGAAGTCCACTGTTTCAACTGTTCCTCTGTTCTCTGGTGTGTTGTGATGGATCCATGTTTCCTCTACGGTTAATAATCGACGGAAAAAAATCCTTCTCATCTTTGTTCAACACCGCCAAACACGCCTTTTAATCAGTCACACGATCGCGTTTATGGTCGAAAGGGAGCAAATGTGGCGCCCATCTTCCGAACAATTTTTTCATATTCTAATGATTTTGCAAAAAGTTCCACACCCGTGCGTCAGAGATATTTACGGCCTCAACACTCTCGCGCACTTTAACTCTGCGATCGGCCAATACGATATCGTATATTTTAGTGACCATTTCTGCTGTGGTGACTTCATTTGTGGTGTCCAGAAATTTCAGCGTTCTTTGCCTTGTACGACCGCATCGAAATTCAATTCACTTTTTTCATTATCGCCAAACACAAACTAGGCCTCGCAGCGAGCTGACATTTTGACAGTAGTCTATTAACAGATGATAGTTGACAGGATCAGTGTTGTATTTAAAGTTACTACGCGGAAAATTTAAAAAAATCACTAACTTCTCAAATTGACCTCGTATGTTCTTCCTTGGTTCAATACAAATCCATCAAACCCAAAATCGATCGAAAATTTAACGATCCGTGCTCAAGTTATGAGAGCACACACACGGATATCCATTTCTTTTAAAGGATGTTTTTTTAAGAGCTTGCTGATTTGAAATTTAAATAAAACAAATGCCAAATTATGAAATGGCCAAAAAAAATTTTTTATTTGGTAGATAATTTCTTGGCATTTGACATTTAAATATAATTTTGGGCTATTTTGCACACAGGTCATTCTGGAGATCCAATTTTCGACCACCTTTTCAAGCATTTGAGGGCGTATTCCATCAATGACACGTTGAATATTGGTTTCTAAAGCGTCAATCGTTGCTGGTTTATCCACATAAGCCAATGACTTCACGTATCCCCACAAAAAATAATCAAGTGGCATCAAATCACACGAAAGCGGAGGCCAATTCACCGGTCCATTTCTCGAAATAATGTTGTCGTTGAAATGTTATTTCAATAAGTCGATTTTTTCGCCCGCAGTATGACTAGTGACACCATCCTGTTGAAACCACATTTCGTCCACATCCATATCTTGAAGATTTGGCAACAAAAATTCATTGATCATGGTTCTGTATCGATTTCCATTCACGGTAACGCGTCGTCCTTCCTAATTTTTAAAAAAATAAGGACCGATGATTCCACTAGCCCATAGACCGCACTAAACAGTACATTTATCGGGATGCATTCGTAAATCTTGAACGGCGTGTGGATTATCTTAGCTCCAAATACGGCAATTTGGTAATTACTTTCTTTATGGTGGTCTCAGACGGACAATTATGTGCACCATACAATTCACGAAGTGCTCTATAAACTTTTTTAATTGAACACTATTTTTGAAAATAAATTTCCAGAATTTGGAAGCGTTGTTCTGAAGTTAACCTATTCATGAGGATTTGCCAAACAATACTGAGTACAGACGTCACTTTAAACTGTCAAAACAACTGTCAGACAATAGAGTAATCTATATTAAAAAAAAGAACCTTTTAAAAAAACACCCTTTATATGCAGTGGTGAAAAAAATTGTAGAAACTTTCGTTTTCTTGAACAATTTGTTCGACAAAAATTTTATTTTCGTAAAAAACAATAAGTAAAGTATGAGGATATGCTATTTTCTCAAGTATTTCATATTTATAATAAGATTTATGAGCGAAAAGTCAAGCAAAAATGCAATTTTAGAGCTTTTTAAAATTCAGACTGTAAAAAATAACAGAACTCAAGCTCATCTTATTTGTGTAGAGTTTTTTAAAAATTATATCTTCTTGAATTGAAAAGTTATAGAGTAAGTATTTCATTGTTTCTAATTTAGTTTTGATGACATATGGACATTTTTATAGATATCTATAGAGCGAAGTATAGAATTAACCAAATTGGCACAAGTGTCCTTCAGTGTAAAGGAATAACACGATTTCTTGATTTTGTGCCACAACTACTTTGTTTTTTTTTTTAATTCCCCAAGTTACTTCCCACATGTCTGCTATTTGATTAAAATTTGGAATTTGATAGGTTTATTCTAGAACCCTCACTTTATTTGTTTGAAAGAAATTTTTAACATGCTTTAAGGAATGTGTTGTATCGTTATACTACATCAATTCCCATATTACAGGCTTGGCATATGGCAGCTCACTAGATAAAATATTTTAAGGTATCTTTAATCAAAAAATATAAGACTTACAAATATATTATATATTTGGAAGAGAAGCAGCTCCACATCATGTCATTTTCGCTAAACATAATTATCGGCTCTTGTGGTGTGTTTAAGGCTGGTATTTTATTTTTTTTTTGGTCGTCTCACATACATGACCCTATCAGATCTGAAGATATAAATCTTTATTTTATCTGACCAACGAACATTTTGCCAATTTTCTAGAAAGACATATTTGTTGACAAAAACAAGTCTCAATTTGAAGGACTTCAGTCCTTGAGGCTTAAAAAGAAAACTTTTTCTCTGACTTCTAACCATAAATACTACTTCATTCAATCGATACCAAATTATACGGTTCATTGCTGTTGCTTTGAAATCATTTTGGAGTTCTTCTGAAGTGTAAAATGGTTTCTGTTTTGATTTTTGCACTAACAGTTTGTCGAAAGAAGTTGTGGTTTAGCATTTTCTGACCATTGTTCCCTGTTAAACAACTGCAATAATTGCACTAAATACCTACTTCCAATCAGTTCCGATATTTCTATCTTCAATTTTTTTCTCATTTCTGAGGTTTTTGATAATTTTCTTTTGAGAAGCGGTTTAATGAACTCTACTTCCTTTTATTGAAACTGTTACAATATTTTTTCAACACTGTATATAGATTTGACTAAACTAAACGATATGATTTAAGACTTAATTTTTCACTGGCACAATAAAATTGGCAATTTTTCCTATGTTGCATCTACAAAAAAAAAAATTCAACACCTCTTCGTTTTACCAAAAAATCGTTTTATTAACAAAACTTCTAAAAAATTTCTCAGTTTCAATACTGAGCACAATTACAATTACAACTATATATGCAAATATCATAAACTTATATTGTATATTGTTTGTATTATATTCTATAAAAAGGTTCCCTAAACAAATACAAAGTGTAAGAAATGTAAAAAATCCTTTCCAAAACGTTGTAAAATCGACATTCACAAACGGAAATCCAATAATGATCGAATTCATTGCTTATAAATTTAATTGTTTTGTTTTTTTTTTTTTCTAATTTTTGTTCATGATTGCTATTTGGTATAAATTTAGTTTTATTTTGTTAAATTTTAAAAAATTTTATAAAATTTATTTGGTATCAAAAATCGTGTTGAAAATAAGCATATCTCTTATTATTATATCAATGTGGTTTTTGAATATAAGTGTTAATTGTGTTTTTTTTTTTTTGTTTTTGTTTGTGATAATGTATAAAAACAGCCTTTTAATTACAAGTAGAATATTGTTGTTATTGTTGTTGTGTTACGCTTTCGTTTGATTTTCGTTTTTGGTTTAACAATTTTGTGAATTTTTAATTTCAAAAATATTTTCGTGTTTTTTTTTTTATGAAACTTACGACTAATTTGTTTTAAAACTTCTAAGCGTTTTAAAATTAAAAAAAAAAAAAATTATAAATTTTACTACAGCTAGAGTACTATATATTAACTTAACAAATACCCCAAGTTTACTGCACATAACAGTTACATGACATTAAAAATTTTAAAACGTAAAAAAATCATCACTTTTTGATCACTTAAACGGTTTAAGAACATAACAAAAATATATATGAAGAAAACAACATAAAAACAAAAAAAAAAAATTTCTAAATTAAATAAATCCCTTTTGTGTAGCTAAAAATATAGCGGTTACATACAAGCTGACAAAATTATCGCGTTGTTTTCAGCTTCCAGCGCAAAAACAGATACGCAGATATACGCAAAACAAAGAATATCGCTATTAAGGCCAGAATATCCAGCGTAAAGTTGGCATTAACCATGTCCAGTTCCTCGAGCGTAGTGCCAGGTGACTTAAAATGGCAATAAACCTGGAAACATTTGAGTTTTTCGCGTCCATAGCCATAGGTGGCCAAAGCAGTGCCTTCAAAACCATAACGTATATAAGATAAGTAGGTGATCCAACGCAAATACACGGGTATGGCATCGAATGAAACGAAGAAGCCGGAGAACAGCAAGAAAGGCACGGACATAACGGGTGCCAAGAAGACACCGTTCTGCACATTCATGGCAGCGCCAACAACCAAGCCAACCGATTGAGCTACAAAGGATATCATAAGGCAAGCACCAAGGAACATTGAGAAACGTATAAGCTCCCATGGCTGTGAGGTGAAATAGTAGACAATGCTCACATAGACAATGCAGAAGATGGCCTGTAATAAAAAATTAGAACTAGAATTTAAACTGATTTTTATAACAAATTAAAAAAAAGCTTACCTGAAATGGTATATCAGCGACCGATATGGCTAAATAGTAGGACTTCAAAGAATACCAGCGATTGAAGTTCTCCTTTAGCAGTACCGGCATTTCAAGTGGAACTAAAAAGTGGTTGAGAACACATTCAAAAATCGCCACATGCAGCTAACAGCAGCAAAACTTACATGATAGAATCGTTATGGTCATGGAGGTGTACATCAAGAACAACATGTTAAAGAACAAGAAGCCAAGATTACTCAAAACCTTGGCGCCATCATTGCCAATATCATAGTAGAGTGCGCCAATCAGAAAACCAACCAACAGATGAGCAAATAAGCGCAAATACATCAAAGTCTACAAAGAAATAATTGTTAAAATAAGTGAATGCCTGCAAGTATGCCACATTTTTTTTTTTGCTCAACTCACCCAATCGCGGTAACTGAACAATAAAGTACGCTTCAATACAACCCAAAACTGATGAAATTGCGATGTTGGATATCGCTCTGGCGATGTTATTTCTGCCGATAGCAGCGCCGTGCTGCTATTATCCGGTTTCTCCACATCGATCATTGCATCACCCTTTTCGTTTGTAGAAACCACCAGATCAGCATCACCGGCTACGCCAACAGCACCACTCTTAGAGTCCTTGACCAAATCATTTACTAGATTGCCTTTTAGCAGTTCATTGTTTAGCATAAGATTGTCCTCGTACTTGCCGCCTGTGGCATTGGCCGAGTCATTTTTGTCCAACAGCGCTCTAAGATTGTGCACCTTGACAAGATCGTTGCGCGCCTTAATGCCCTCATAATCAGCAGCGCTGCGTATGTCACGCTTACCATTGTCTATGGCATCGACCAGTTTGCGCGTGTGATCGCCATGCTCACCACAAGCCACTTCAATGACATAACTAGCTGGATTATGATAGCTGGGACACTCGAGATTGAGTGTAGACAAGAATGGTACCAGCTGTTTAGTGTTACCCTGATAGACGCATTGACCATCGGCCAGCGTGTACAGCTGATCAAACATCTCGAAGAGACGCGCTGATGGCTGATGAATGGTACAGATAATGGTGCGTCCACCGGCAGCGAGCATTTTCAGCAAATGTATGCATTGGAAACATGTGGAACTGTCCAGGCCAGAGGTGGGCTCATCGAAGAACATAATGGGTGGATTACTGACCAACTCCAGCGCAATGGAAAGTCGCTTCTTCTGGCCGCCAGATAGATTGCGTGTCAAAGTGTTGCGATGTTCACTTAAGCTGAGTGTCAACAGGATGTCATCGATCTGTAAAGATGAATAGAGAATATTGGAATTATGATTGAAAAAACGACGGTTTTTTAAATTTTTTTAGGCTATGATTCTGTTATGACAATTTCTTTTTTCTTGACTTGCAAAATCTTTCAGTCTTTTACCTATAAGATACCTACCTATTAGATTTATTAGTAAGTTAATTGGCTTTTCAGTTGAAAAAGTTGTAGTTGAAATGCCTTTCTATAAAATAATCTGGTTAAGTCTTGCGTGTACTAGGGAATAACTATGTAGTAGGTCGATTGGTAGGAAATATTATAAAAAGTTGGGAGTCTGGTTTTTATCTACCTAGATGCCAGAAAACCAGGACAAAAAAGTTTTACTTTGATGCATAGATGATGAAGTTTTAATCATGTGACTCGATATTGGCGGGCTTTTGCTTAAAATTAATGTTTTTGAGGTTATTCTTCTATATTCTGCATTAAATCATGACTCAAGTGACGTTTCATTTGTTTCAAATTCAAAAGAGGCGAATTACGTCGCAGCTAATGAATTTCTTATTCACATAAATAAAAGGGGGAACTCCAAGAATACCAGAAATATTTCAAATTCTGATATTATTTCATATATTCAATATTTGATTAATTTTTAAGGTCAATAAAGTCTTCGCCCTGAGTTCTAAATTAGTCCAATACTCAAAAAATCAACAAGGGTCATTCAATATTAGCTAAGGGGTCTTATAATGGGTCTTTTTCATTTGAAAAAAATTTAAAATTTTTGTTTTTCATAAAAAGAATTTTAAAATACATGTTTCAAGATCGATATCTTTAAAAATAACGAATATTTTACGTGTTTTTCTCAAAACGGCATTTTTTAAAATGGTGACAAAGATTTAACAAAAAGTATTAGGCTGCGAACAGAGTGAATCCAGATACAAGCCGGCAGATTGATTTGCTTACAGGCAACAGTACAACAAAACTGGCACTATACAATTTCATATAAAACTACTCAATGTGTACAGAGCAGGATGGGAAAAAACTCGCTCATGAACGATTACAAATTCAATCTCATGGTAACTAATTATGAGTAATTATCGCGATTGTGTTTAATCATAATAAATACCTTAGAAATCGAAGAGTTACGAAAATATTGTCTTCGTGTTCTCTCACGAGAGACCACGAAACGCGTTCATGAGAAGTTGGTATTCATAAAATCAATGAGAAGTTTTGAGATCTGAGGTTGCGTTTTTAATCGTTCGTGAGCTTATTTTTTTGGTTATTAGAAAAATTATATTAAAAACCAGATTCAATAATATTAGGAATAATTCATTAATTTTAAAGAAAAACTGTTCTACACACTTTTCTTAAGAAAAAAATGGTTGGTGGTTTTTACTCAATAATACATAGAAACAAAATCTATGAGAAACCATTTTATTTTTGATATAAACTAGAGTAACTAACTAATTTAGGCTTCTCCTCAGCTTCTTCTAAACTAGAGGAGCTGAGAAATGGTTGTGATATATTTTGGTGCCAAAAAATAAAAAATTTAAAACCTACTTAACAATATATACGAAGTTCCATGTACAAAAGTAAGCTTTTTATTATAATAAATAGTTTTCCATACAAAAATTTCAATGGCCAATTCACAGGTCCATTTCTTGAGATGATTCGATCACCAAGCTTTTGGCTCAACAAAGTGATGGTATCCCGCACTTTATGCCATTTTGCGTCGTCTTATTGGAACCACTTCTCCTCCAAATTATTTGCAATGACATGAGGAATAAAAAAAGCTCGAATCATTTCCCTGTAGCGTTCGCCATTCACGTCATTTATTAGATGTCAATTTTCATAACTGTAATACAATCCAATGTGAAGTCTCTATCTGCTATGTTAAAAATAATAACCCTCTTTTTCAATTCCAGGGGAAAATTTATTCATAATAGGACTAAATATCTTATAAAAACTATAACTTTTTTACAAATTGTTTTATTTTTAACCGACTTCAAAAAGGAGGAGGTTCTCAAGTTGGTTGGTTTCTCTGTTTTTTTTTTTTTTTTTTTTTTTTTTTTTGTGAATGTATGTACATCGATTACTCCTAAAGTACTTGCCCGATTGCCGTAATTTTTTGTCAACATATAGACATTATCAACGCGGAGGTGCCCGTTTATGAAAGGGGGCGGTATTCGGAAAAGGGGCGTGTCTCTATAAGAAAAACACTGTATCTCAGTAAATATTGACACTACGGTAATAAAATTCACAGTAAAATTACAAGGGTGAGCACAAATATAAAAAATGACGATCACTTAAGTGGGCGTAATTCTAAAAAAGGGTGTGGCAATATTGTAAAAACTCTGTATCTCAAAGAAAATTGACACTAGAAAACTGAAATTAAGTACAGAGGTAGGTACAATTATTGAAAATTACTATAAAAAAAGTGGGCGTAATTCGACAAAGGGGTGTGGAAATATAAGAGAATTACTGTGTCTCGAATAATATTGATACTAGGGTATAGAAATTTATTACAACGGTAGGAACAATTACTACAAATTTTTGTAAAAAAAAAAATGGGCGTTATTCGAGAAGGGGAGTGGCAATATTAAAAAAAAACACTGTCTCTCGATTACTATTGACACTACGATACTAAAATTTAGTGCAAAGGTAGGTACAAATATAACAAATAACTGCCAATAATGTGGGCGGCATTCGATAAAGGGGCGTGTCACTGTAAGAAAACACTGTATCTAAGTAAATATTGACACTAGAGTACTAGAGTTAATAAAATTCACAGCAAAAATGCAAGGGTAGGTAAAAAATAACAGTCAATTAAGTGGGCGTTAGTCGACAAAGAGGTGTGGCAGTATTAGAAAAACTCTGTATCTCGAATAATATTGACACTAGAGTACTAAAGTTAACTACAGGGGTAGGCACAGTCATAAAACGATTAATTTTAATAAAGTGGGCGTTGTTTGATAAAGGGGTGTGGCAATATTTAAAACACACTGTATCTCGAATAATATTGACACTAGAGTACTGATATTTAGTACAGAGGTAGGCACACTTATAACAAGTTGTTGTCAATAAAGTGGGCGTCATTCGATAAAGGGGTGTGGCAGTGTGTAAAAAAACTGTATAATATTGACTTAAGGGTGATCAAATTCATTGTTAGAATGGGTAGAACTATTGAAAACACTATCACAAAGAGTGTGATATTCTCGACAAAGAGGCATGTCACTATTATAAACACACTATTCAGTCAATATTGACATTGGGGTACTGATAAAAATACAAGAGTAGGTACTGATAAAGATACTGACAAAGAACAGAATAAGAAACGACAGAAAAGCATTTTCCATATTATGAGCATAACTAATTGGTGTTTAATTAATTTATACACTTTTTTAATATATATCATTTTCTCTAAAAAGAAAGAAATAAAAACTTTTTAACAAAAAAAAAAAACCTACTTCAAAATCACTACAAAGTAAAAAATAATTTTAATTACTTTTACTATTTATTTCTTGGTCAAATTTGATAATTTATTTATATTCATTATTATATTGGAAATCTTATGATATCAATTATTCTGAATTTTTTTTATTTTTATCATAAATATATTAATTTTTTATGATAATAAAAGCTTCGAAGTCGGCGCTAATGTAATCAGATTTTTTGTGCAGCTGCAACACACATATAGCATTTTAATTAAGATTTAAGAAAAATTAAGATTACAAATTAATACAGCGTCACCGAAGCAGGATATTCACAAATAAAAAAGTCTTAAATAGAGTAGGGATGGCAAAAATATCATCATTTTATGTCAATGATTAGCGCTGACTAGAAGCTTTTATAATCATAAAAAATTAATATATTTATGATAAAAATAAAAAAAATTCAGAATAATTGATATCATAAGATTTCCAATATAATAATGAATATAAATAAATTATCAAATTTGACCAAGAAATAAATAGTAAAAGTAATTAAAATTATTTTTTACTTTGTAGTGATTTTGAAGTAGGTTTTTTTTTTTGTTAAAAAGTTTTTATTTCATATAAATACTTTTTAAGAAAACGGTTGACGCTACTCAGTCAGGATAACTAGCTTAGTTGTGTTGGTAATATTTAATTTCAAAGGTTAATAGTGGTTTCAAAATTCTATTTCAATTTCGTTCCAGTTTGATTTAAAGTTAAAATTTGAAACTATATTAAGTTTCAAGTCTATATTCGATTTAACTATATTTTTTCAATTTTAATATTGTGAGTAAAATTTTATGCAATAACTTTTGGATAGACCCAACAATTAAAGTCAACTATAAGAACATATTTTGGGTTTTTTTTTTTAACTGTATCCTTTCGTAATCAGTTATTAAACTGACTATCTGTTGATCGTGAAACATGAAAAGAGTCTCCATTATAGTATGAATTAGATTTTCTAAAGTGTCAAGCGAAGAATTGGTATTTTTTTCTTACTTAATTAATAAATCAAAGTACGGTTAATTAAAGATTCACTTAAAGATACTCAAAACAGACATTTACCATCAATATGTACTAAATGCTTTATTAAAATTATTTATATTTAAATCTTACCATCGAATTTTTCTCGGGCTTTGTAAATTTTTTGCTCAATTTCAAATTGGTAGCAACTGTCATGGCCTCTTGGACGGAAAGATTTCCATGCAGCTGATTATCCTGCATAATATAAGCAGATAATTTACGGAATGCACTTAAGTTACGTTCATGACCATTCATGGTAACGACACCCTCAATGCTTGAAGTTCTGTAATTTAAAGAAAAAAAGAAAATTTTGAAAAAACTCATCAAATAACAGTTGTTCTTATAAAAACCAAACTAATTGTACTTGAAGTTCAAGCAATTAACAAAGAGTTTTGAATAAATTTTGTGATTAACATACTAGTTGCATCTATGTGGATAAAAGTCTATAACTAACGTCATGCATTTGATAGTAGTTCAACAACTAGAATCTTAACACGTGTTTTTTTAAATCAACAATATTATGGGTTGTGGGAAAGGTTATGTATGTGCTGTGGTAAAGGTGGTGGAGAGCTGATTTTGAATCAATTAAAACGCTAATTGGTTTGGTTGAAAGACAGTATCGTTAATGAATGAGCGATTAATTTTGCTTTAATGGGATTTTCAAACGAATGCATTAAGACTAGAGGAAATTTTAAAATTTTTCTTACTCACTTGAATAGGAAGTCATTAAAAGATTTTTGAAATAAGTTATGGGTTTTTTAAAAGGCATGTTCTTGTTAAAGAAAAAAAAAAATTAATAATAAAAACTATTTTAGAAACATAAGAATTAAGTATACGTCTTTGAAAAATTTTCTGCTGTGTGTCATTGATTGTTATTTTTTTTTTAAATTTGATACGAAAATTTAATTTGAAAATTTAATTGAAATTTAATTTTTAATTTGAAAAATGCACGAAATGTATACAAGTGTTAAGCCAACATTGACATAGAAAAAAGTGACTTAGAAATGCAAATTTTCAGATGAATCTAGCAACGAGAGTTCTGCCTAAAAGTTTAACAAAAAAAAGTAAGTCTTTACCTTGGAATTATTTGTTTTAATATGAATATTCTTAAGAGAAGTTTTTATGTCAACAGATACTGACAGACATAGCATGAAAAACCTTTAGTATCGAAGAAATTTTAACTGGTTCTTAACCGGTTATTTTTTCTGTTTTTAAAAAGATCTTTAGAATAAGTTTTTTAATTTTATTTTTAATTATTTACGAAGTATACAATACTTGACAAAAATTCTGTTGTTTCTTTGTTTCTGTTTTCTTGATTGACAACATTTTCATCGAATTACACTCTTAGTGTTTGAATGTTTTAAAATTCATAAAAATTCCAGTTCTAATAAATATTTAATGGATTCTTAACGTCAAAGTCAAAAGTTAAAATTTTATTGCATGTCTTAAATGAGGTTTTATTTCAATATAAAAGAAAAAAACACACATTCATTTTAATATGAAAGTACAGATCTTCTTAATAAAATTAAAAAAAATTGTATCTTATTGAAACATTGAATCTTTAGCACCAAGTTAGCAAAAACTTGCAGAACTTTTGGGTAACGTTTTGATAAGTTTTTAAATACGTGGGAAGGCATCAAAAGTAAGCGGCATGGAAAGGATGATAAGAGAGTAGGTGTAGGAGTACCAAAAACAACATGTTTAATAACATAAGCAACATTTCAAATCCAAACTCTTTTCGTACTAAAGCTTAATAAAATTTTCACAAATCATAATGAGTGAATGATAGTCGTTTATGAAGATTAATGCTCTGGTAAAATACTGATTTAAATTAAGTAGCACAGTTTTTTTAAATCGTGATCAACAATCGATAAAAGACAATCCTCTCCATTTACGGGTGGTTAAAAAGCAGGCATCTATCTATCAATCTATCTTAATTGATGGCATTCAGATCAACACGAAAACAGTTACGAAAATATATTGAAAACGAACATGGATCAATTCCGACAAACGATACTAGCTATGATCGTTTATACAAATTATGACCATTGATTGAAGCACTCAATCATAATTTCGGAAGAGTACCTAAAATATAAATCAAAAATACGTGGGTTTGGTTTTTGTTGTGGGAACAATAGCTTAATAGTAGTTATAGTGTTTCCGTCGGAATTTTCCATCCTATTTTCTTCTTACTTCTTCGTATCTTAAAAAATTAATTCTTCGTATAGAATAAAAAACAACCTGAAAGCATTAAGCTTGATTCTAAGCTAAAAGTTTTTCTATAATTATCACAATAGAAGTAAATATTTTTACAAACAATTAAAATTCTATTAGAATAAACGTACAAAGGTTCTCGTCGAAACAATGGGAGGTCTAAAGTCCGGTTTGAAAAATAGGAGCAAAAAACAATGTTATCACAATTAAATTTAAAAGCCCACGTCAAATGAGTCAATGTTCGTGTGAATGCGTTTGTGTTTGCGCATGTTATAAATATATTATCAGTTAGGAAGAAAAAGAATAAAGAAATAAAAAAAAAAGATAAATGTACGTATGTACACTTCAAAGTTAAGTATGACAGAAAGAGTAGGTATGTTAATAATTAAATCAATTTAAAACTGAGCAAGACAACGAGTTAAAATCACACAACATGTGAACTTTGACACGTGTGGCACATAAAGAAAACGAAATGTAGTGAAGGAGAAGCATGAGGAAGCATGAGAAGCATGCCTTCAGACAGTCTGTTGAGTTTCTTGTTTGATTTTTTCACAATGAGAACTACGCACAGTGCGTCGAAATCATACAAAAGAGGTACAAAAATTAAAATATTACAAATAATAGTCGAGGTTTTTTAAAATATCAAGAATTAAATGAATGATGATGTCGCAGTATAAAAATGTATTTTTGATGGAAAAATTTATGAAAAAGGGAAAACGATCAAATGCGATAATATTGTATTGGTCACAATAGAAAATATCATATAAAAGTCAACGTACTCGACAAATTTTAAATGTTTCCAAATGCATTTTACGTCAATTGCGACTCTTATTAGACACTCAAAAATTCAAAAGACTAACATTTAAAGAGAGAAGAGCATATTTACTGGTGTGAACAATGGTCCATCTAATAGATTTAAGGCTTAAAAAAATGTAAAAAAAAATTTTGCATGTGTTAATCACATTCACGTCGCCATTACTACGGCTTGGGCCGGTTTTCCGATTTTTTAGGGTCCAGTTTAAATTTTTTTTTATTTTGAAATTTTTTTTTATTGTGAATGTGTATGTGTAGAATGTGTAAAAAAATGTTCAGAATAAAATTCAAAGTCGTTTAACCCATTTCATTCCGTTGCATTCACGTAACACAAAGTTTTACTACATAAAATGCATTAAAAATTAACGTATTTTAAAAATTCTTCATGCCCATGTAAAAAGCTCTCTGACTATGTGCTTATTTTAATAATAAGTCCAACAGTTCTTGAAAAGGAATTTTGAAAACAATTTTTTTTTTATATTTTTCAAACTTTTCAAGATTTTCAAGATTTAGTTTCACTTTTATGTGCTTATTCCTGTATGTTTTGAATGTGAGATTCATTTTGATATTTTTTTTTTTTAAATAAATTAAATCTAAGACATAGTAGTGCACGATTTTTGTATCCCTAGCGCTGACGCAATGGGGTAGTTCCCCTGCTCAAGTTCGTTCTGTGGTTCAATTGGCGTCACACACAGAAACTTTTTGCCATTTTTCATCTTAATTCAATTGTTTTAAAATGGAATTAATTAAAAATTTCATATATTTTCACTTTTCATTTCTATATTAGGGAAGAAATGGGTTTAGAGACATTTAAGTTTTTATGAGAAGTAAATGTCCACTGAATTGGGAACGCCGCACAGTGGATCGACTGGCGGGAAAGGGTGGAACTAGGAAAAAAATCAAAATAAGAAGCGCGAAGTAAAATACGACCAAAGTTTATATTATTTATTAAATAGCTGATTGATGTTGTTTTGGGAATTGCCAGTACATGTTAGAAATCAAGGTTTTTTTGCAAACAAAAAGCAGTTAAAATATATATAATGCACAAACGGCATAAAAACTAACAAAGAGATTTTTTAAATACATTTTTATTTTAATTTTTTGTTGTTGTATATGACTTAAATTTGTAATATCCCAATAAACCAAACGAATTTGCCTCGAATTCGAAGTGCATCCGAGATCTCGGACATTTCTTTCGAAAACAAAGTTTGAATATGTTTTACTAATGAACCCAAGGGCGGGAGATATGCACATTTCATTCTCGTAACGAGATTTTTTATCATAATCGAATCACTACCGAAGCGAGAATTTCAACATTAGCAAATCGTTTTCGAATAATTTTGGCAATTTTTTTTTTAAATAAAATTTTTTAATATATTCGTGTCTTCTGCAAATCGATTTTTATGATAAAAGATTGTAAGATTATTATTGTTATAAAAAAAAAATTTTCATGTTCAGGATTCGTACTATCGCAGTTGTTGTTTTAATGTTGCGTAATTTGCTTCATTATGAAAACAAGCGTTTGAGGAAGTGAGTTCGACTCCCAGCTCAGACAAAAAGATTTATCAGTATTTTTTTTGCTTTTGGTGTTTTTTCTCTATTTTTTAAAAAAATCAGAAGGGAATTTAAAAACAAAAAAATCAATGTTGCGATGATTAATTGCAGATATATAAGAATTTATTTTATTTTACGGGATTGCGGACTCAATTCGAATTCGAATTGAATACGAGATATCTTATCCGAGTTCTCGGCTTCATTACTAATTCGAAACTAAACCGAGTACGCTATGTGGTTTACCGGGATAATAAAAACAAATTTGTTTCTGTAGCTTTATATAACAAAAAAAAAAAAACAAAGTTTGAGCATTTTTTTTGAGTGAGTACAAGTGATTTTTGCATTAAATTTACATTTAAAATGGTGGGAATGTGTTGGAACCTGAAGTTGTTAATAGTTTTGTATTAAAAAATAAAACAAGTTTTTATTCTAATAGGTTTCAGCTGTCACATTTTGCAAATTTAGCGGAAAATCAGGTCAAAGTTCCATATAATTTCCATATTAAATTATTATAAATTTGATTTAAACAGTGCTGAAGTGGTACTTATTGGAGAGAAAAAACAATTATGTGTGCATTTTTATGTATAAGAGTATTTAATTTATAAAAATTTTTAAAAATTTTTAAAAATTTAAAAAAAAATGTTTATATATAAAAAAAATTATATATAAAAAAAATTCAATTAAAAATTAAGTGGCTCCAATATACTTTAAACGTTAACATAAAGTTAACATACTTGACACATTACTTCAAAGAAAGGGTTTTTTTCCGAAATAACATTTTTTGCATCGGCTTGCACTCTGCTTCGAAGAGTATTCGTCCGATTAACTTAAATCTAGTTTTATTATTTTAAATAAATAATAAAGAACTGACAAAATCAAATAAAAAATATTTTTGTTTTGGTCTTCATGTAATTTATATTTGGACCTTATAATGCAAAGATTTTGATAATACACAAACACCGACAAACAATTTTGACATTTTTGGTTTTTACAAATTCTTTTCCGATCACAAAAAAGTATATGTCGCCATTGTCGTTAAGAGTTTTGTTCAAAACACCTATAAATATGTATTTTTCAAGGTTTTCACATGTATTTAAGATTATTAAAAGAGTTTATCGTCATATAAAATCAAAAAAAGCCTAAGTTACATTTGAAAAATTATACAGGAGAAGCAGAAAAGTTTCTAATTTGAAAAAAGTAAAATTTTTTCAACATTTTTTCAGTTAAATTTTGTAAACAAAAGTAAGTAGCAGGAGGATTTAATTTTGCATGAACATGTTTATACAGATACGGTGCATCTTAATCAATCAAAAAGTCGATTTTTAATTTTTGGTAACGTAGGGCATTTTATTTTCATATGACGATATACAACAGCTCTTCTTTCTATTGTATGGTGTGGTTTAATCAAAACTGAGTACCATGAAAAATACGTATTTTTTCGGCGTTAAAACAAATATATTTTTGAAAATGACGAAATATGGATTTTTTTGGGGTCTCAAAGAGTAAAGATTTGTAAAGACAAAAAATTTCAAATTTTTTTCAGCCAATAAATCAAAATCTTTACTTTTTCGCTTATTTTGGGTATGCATTCTGAAGAAAAAAAAGTTATATAAAAATATGTAGTTTTTTTGCCAAAAAAGGGGTTCTGGAGAAACAAAACCGCTCCATAGGAATTTCTCCGATGCAAAAAAAAATTATGCAGAAATATTTTTTAAGAGTCCCTCTAAATTTTGAGTCGGTGTCCGGTGAAGTCTAAATTTCGATCAGTCTATATTGTATATGTATTCTCATATAATATTGTATATTATAAAAAAAATATTTCATTTTTAAAAAAGTGTTTTTTGATTTTCTAACGTCATTTCTTCAGGATAATAAAATTTCTGAAGCACCCTAAAGTTTTAAGGATTATGAAATTGTTTATCGATTTTTACCTTAAAATAAAACTCGATGTCAATTTTTAATCTTAAGAGTGACTTTTAACAAGAAATAAAATTTTTGTTTTCTCTTTTTACAGACTTGACATCACAAACATATACAATAGACCGGATCGACATTTAGATTCCATCGATCGGGGTCTCAAAAGTTAGAAGAACTCATTATAATGATTTCTGCATACTTTTTTTCAAATCGAAGAAAATGCGCCGAAGTAATTTTGATTTTCCTCAAGATAAAAACAAACATGTTTTTTGGTTTTTATTTTTTACAGAACCCATACGCATACCCGGCTGACAGTTTTTATCCGGCCTAATAAACAAGGACAATTTTATTAAAAAAATTAAAATTTTTATAAATATACAAAAATATGTTAATTTAAATCTGGGTGATGCTCTCACGCAAAACATCAAATTTTACGGAAAAACTGATAAAAGTTTCCTCAAGTTAACAATATTAAAGACTTTTTTTTGCCATAATGCAGCAATTTTTTCTTTTTGAATTGTAGTAGAGAACATATGATGCTCTCTGTGTATTGCCAAGCTTGTGGCTAAGCTGAATGTAAGCTGAAAACAATTAAAAATAATTTTGTTGATATTTAAAAATTGTTTTTCTATTTGTAGCGCTTGCTTCGGTTTTTACTCTCCTCAACTTTTTATTAAAACACCATTTTTTTTTTTTAAATTTTTGTCCAAATTCGATGCACTGTGCGCTCCGGTGTGAACTTATTGCCCTATAAAACGCCATATTTTTAGTTTCTGACTGTTGTGTGATAAACTACTGTATTATTTATAAACTTAATGTGCTGTTTTTTATGAATTTCACAAGGCCAACGAAATGGGTTTATAATAAAAAAAAATAAAAATAGCTGATATAATCATTTAAAAAAAAGTAGCTACGATTTGAATCACTCAAAGAAATAAGAGTATCAAAACGATGAGCTGTTTTTTTTTATGAAGGTTCACATAAAAGTTGAACTCGCTAAATACAAGCAGATAAGAGTCGAAAAAGGGGTGCTACAAAAGAACACATGCACTTAAAACGATTTAAATAAGGTTTATGTATATTATAACCTTACACCGAGGGTCCTTTCACTGCGCACTATGGACTCGTAAGACTAGCTTTATGAAAGTTTTTTTAATTATATTTTAAATACAGAGAAAATTGTTTTTCAAATTCAAAATACTTACTTATAACCGGAGAGTATGTTGAGTAGCGTACTTTTACCAGCACCCGATGGTCCCATAATGGCTGTAAGTTCGCCAGAACGCAAGCGTCCACTGACACCTTTGAGTATAGTTTTGGCATCTGTAAAATGCAAAGAGAGAGAGAGAGAGAAAGACATCAAAATGAATGCTTATCTTAAGATACATATTGAGATAATTATGACGTAGTTTAAATAAGTAAGAAACAAACGATCTCGTCGAACAACAAAAACTTGAACGTTCGTTGACCTCTACAAATGCATACAAATAAATGTTGGTAGATGCACATATAAGTAGTAAAGCAACAGCAAGAGAGATTGTAAAATAGTGCAGGTAGTAAGTAACAGCTGGTATACAGCCGGTATACGTGATGGACACAAAGGCCCAAAATAAACAAAAAAAAGAAAAAAAATACAAAATATTGACTATTGACAAGCCCTACAAGCAAAGCATACAAAGCAGCTAATTAAAGTTCAGTCACATTTAATTTTTGAAAATTGTATATCGAGTGAGGTATAACATAAAGTTTAGTTGGTAGGAAATAGGAACTGATTATAACCTTGAAATATATTCAATTTATATGCAACAAGACTAAAAGTGCACGCATGATTCATAATAATTTTTTTTAATCCAATTAACAATGAATAAATTAACAAATTTTTATGATGTCACACAGCGTTAACAACGTGTCAATAAACTGCTTAAAAATTAAACAAAATTATAATACCTTTGTTAATTTTCTTTTATGCGTCTTTTGAATGAACACATGACAACAAAAGTATTGCTTGCTTTTTGCAAAAAAAAAAAAAAAAAAAAAAAATCGACAGCGTTTTTGCTATCAGCTGATTAGGTGTACAATTTCAAGTATTTATTATCGTTTTTATATATATCTAGGTATGTCCGCATGTATTTATTTATTTTTTATTGTTTCTTATTGAAGTGTTTATTTAAACGTCGATAGTGCATCTGTTAAAACTTTTTATAACAAGAATTAGATAAAACAGATAAAGAATAAACAAAACAACAGATGTAGTTTTCTTAGGCGCTAGCAACAGACGTATTCAATTAGTCACTTCAAAATTTATCAATTTATTATTATGAGATACGAAATAATTACGAGGCTAGTATAGTATAATAAAAAAAAAATAATAAAAACATGTATAAAATTTTTCTGAGAAACAATAAAAAATTTAAATGGCAAAATTTGAGAGAGAAGAATTAACTAACACGGTGGTCTTAATACCGGTATTTCTTGAATCATGTGTTATTCTGCCTTAATCCCGCTCAAAATCTTGACTCCCTAACCTCTCCGAAACAAAATGAGGCGGTAAATGTGTTAAGGCTAAAACGATTAAGGTCGTGATGTTGATCAACAATAATATACAACAAAAACAAAGTTTTTCCAATATAACAAGCCTTCCGACATTAAATTCTGATATATCAGAGGACCCTCTACAGAGGGTACCAAAAATCTGCGTTTTGAAAGTTTACGTCAGCTTTTTGGGCGAAGATCAAACCCGTTTTAATATATGTACAATTATGCAAAAAAGACCATTTTGGCTGTTTTTTTTTGGTGGTCCAAAAAAAAAAATTTTTTTGTTTTCGGAATCCTCTCGAGGTCAACTTTAAAATAGGGGGTGGTTTTTTCAAACTTTTTTTTTCGACCCACTCTAATGTGCATAGAATGTACAAATTTTTGATCACTAAATTGCAAGTTCACGCTAAAATTAGATAAACACAAGAGTTTCATGAATTTTTGACACTTATCTCGTCGTAAAATATTCTTGTTTTTCATACATTTGTGCATAAGTATTCGTGAAATGTTCTTGTTCTTCATGCATTTGTGCATAAGTTTTATGAATTCTATGAATTTTATTCAAAAGTCAGAAATTATGCATGTTTCACTTGTATTTTTTAATGCCATTTACGAAATTTTTTATTGATTGATATATTTTGTGAAAGAGTGTTGAAAGACTGCAGTGAGAGAAAAAACATACTTTAAAATTAAACAAAACATTTTAAATAGAAATTTAACAACTTGGCGTTTCAAATTTAAAACAAGCGTGTTTAATTTTCAAATTTACAAAAAAAAACAAAACAATTTCAACTGTAAACTTGTTTTAATTTTCTCTGCTTATTTCTTTGAAATAACAAACATACATCTGAATGACAATTTTTGCATTTTTAAATTAGTTTGAAAAATAATAATCATAACTTCAAATAAAAACTAATTAATTATTTCAATATTTAAAATGCAATCTTCATCGAATGGAGTTAACATTTGATATTCGGAGGGTCTCGAAGCTGATGTCAAAAACTCAGAAAAACTGAACAAATGGCATCGTAAAAAATTGTTTTAATTATTAAAATCTTTATTTCAAATTTGTTTTAAAATAAATGTTTTTAAACTTAAAAGGATTACTCTGAAACTATATTTAAAAAAAGTAAAGAAAGTCTAAAGCCTACTATAAAATACCCTAAACCTACTTTTCAAAAAAAAAAATAAATAATGTTATTGAAAATGGGCGTGACCGTGGGTGGATGAAGCCTATATTTTATATGTTTGATATGAACACAATTTCATTTAATTTTCACACATATTTCTCTCAGTGTATAAATACATGCGTTTCATAAATTTTCTGTGACTTATCTCGTGAAATGGTCTTGTTATTCTTGTATTAGTGCATGCATTTTATGAATTCTATGAATTTTTTAAAAATTAGATATTATTCATGTGCTTCTTGTATTTTTTCATGGCATTTATGAAATTTTTACTGGTTCATGAATTTTGTACACACATTTTATGAAATTAAAACACTATACTTATAAAATATTCACATTTTCGTGTTTTTTTGTGTGCATTTTGTACATTGATATCTTGAATAGTTAAAAAAAAAACCTAAAAAGCTTTTCCAGCGATGGCTTGAGTACGAGTACGTGAAAATTCATTTTCGTTACTTTATTGAAGTGGTGAAAAACAGAAGTCGCTTTAAAATGAACTCAAGACTTTAAAATCGAAAGTATATAACGAATCCAGAACACCTAAGGAAAAAGTATTTTAGTAGCCATTTTTTATGAGATACTTATAAATCTCATATACGTTTTGTTCGAAACTACTTTTTCCAAGTTCCAATGAACCGATTAATTTGAAATTTGGTGTGGATCTTATTTATATATTCCTCTATTGTTGGAACTATAATTAAGAATAATATTTTTTTTTACCATTTTTGAAAAATTTAAATATTTGCAAAAAAGTAAGTAAATCACGTTTTTTCAAACAACCGCCATTTTAAAAAAAAATGTTTTTTTTTAATTTCCGTAATTCAGACAATAGCGATATTCTTATTACCCTGCAGATAAATGGACCAGATTTAGAATAGTTTTAAACTAGTTCCAAAAGGGGCCAGTACTGGTCCCACTTCAATACCCTTTTACATTGAACAAACTGACGCTTTTTACCGGTTGATGTCATAGGAAAAGACAATTGTCGCCATAAACATCCCTTTTTCCCTATATCTGACCTAGTTCCATTATGAATAGTTCTAAACTGGTCCGTTTTGATATAATCAAAAAGTGGTCATTTGTAAGACCTATTATTAGCCTTATTTCGAATACGGGTTCGTACAATAGAACTAATTAAATAATGGTATATAGTTTTACCTGTATATTTACCACTTAATCATTTTCATCGAAAATGTTTGCAAAAGTTCAAAGAAGTGTGGAATCTAAATGAAGAAATGAGCCACAACAATTTTTGAACATGTAAATTTTTTTAATTTTGTTTGTGCCTGCTGACAAGAAAAACAAAGAATATAAAAATAAATTCAAACTGTTCTATCCTGAGCGTCTTTTGTACTAGTTCGAAACTAACTCCAATTTCACTAGAAATAAACTAGTTGGTTTTTTCAATTGTCTCCAAAATAACTGCTGGGTAAGTTTACTAATCAAGAACCTTTTTTTTTTTCTTTTTCGAATCAAGAAGAGTTGAAATCATGTCAAGAAGGACGCACCCATGTTTTTTATGCCCCCACAACTTTAACAGTCAGTAAAAAGAAAATTGTGATTAAATTATTAGTTAATATGTTTTATGAATCCATTGAGAACAAGTGTCCTTAACAATTTGGTCTCTTTAATAATTTGGTGTATAGAAAAATCGTTAAAGTTTGAAAAAGTCGCATAAATTGAAAAAAACTTGTATTTGCAGAGTAAATACACACAGTTTTTTCAAGCTGCCCCAAACAATAAATATATGCTTGAAAAAACTCAAGTTTCGTCTTCAGGATCCGGTTAAATTTTTAAAATTGGTTGACAATCCGGTAAGTTCTAGGCCAAAAAGTGGGTAAAATCGGGTTTTTGACCCTTAGTCTCGATTTTGGGGATATCCCGGTAAATTTCAAGTATAGAACATTGCTTAACTCGACATCTAGCCGAAAAATAACATCATCGCTCAGTTATTTTAGACTGACGCCCAGTGTTATCACCATTTATCACTTATGTATATTTTAAATAAAAAACATGATCGATCTTTCTGACTTTTTAAAGAACTATTGATATGTTAAGATCACATAAGTATGTTTACAAGATTTTTTCAGTTTTTCTCCAGCTATAATTTTGTCAAATATAGTATGGGAGCAATTTAGATTCCCTTCTAGTTATGCCAAGAAAAGAAAAAAAAAACAAATCAAAATTTTAAAAAAAAAAATTGGAAAGAAATGATAACATGAGTTTGTTTTGTTTTAATATTTGACTATTAGACTGTTAACTACAACTTTGCCAAAGACAGAAATCGATATCTTCAACTATGAAGGAGCTGTTGACCAAAAAGTGATGGTACCATTTTTAGGCGAAATCACTAAGGAGCACAATATATTGGGTGCCATAAAAAAAACGGTCGCCACACCTGTTCTTGTGTTACAGTGTAATAATGATGATGATATGATGATGTCAAAACGGAATACTTAGACTTCGGTTCCATTTTTTTTTTTAATTTCGATTGAAGTCTAGCTTAACCATTAACTTTATTTAATCTGCAACAGATTTTTCCATTCTGATACTTTTGTTGATGGTTGAAAATTTTCTTTCATTACTCCAATCCATAAATGCTGGGTCCAAAAATAATATTGCTAGTTATAAACAAATTTCTAAGTATTTCTTAACATTTTAATTTAAGAGAAATTGTTCTTTGCAATAGACAAATTTAGTCACAGTATTTTTTTAATTATTGGTTGCAATCGGAATTATAATTGTACTCGTATAATTGTTAATACGGACCAATTCATTGAGTAGATTTTCAAATCATGGCATCCATATAAATTTCTTATATGTTTTATTTCTGCAAATAGTAATGGTAAAAAATTTTGTTGTCTTGAAATATCAACGAATATTTTAAAATATCAACATGATACCTCAATAATTTCATTAAAAATAACTAATTAAAAACCGATTTATTGTTTTTTTTTATATTTACCAGCGATTTTGTGTTTTTTTTTTATTAGTATTGACAGTCTAGTAGCTATAACAATTCTTAGAAAAATAAAACAGACAAAAATCTTGCTCAAACGTTATTGAAAAAAATTAACTAAACTCCAAAGAACTCGTTTGGAATAAAAAAAACACATCGAGTATGCGGCATAAAAACAAACTCAACTGTTAACAGAGCAAGTTAAAAACTGAAAATATTTAACAACATATTCAAACAATATTGATTAACACTAAAGTAGAAAAGTAAATCTACACCATAATGATGATGATAAGCAGCACTTGGCATGTGGTGAATGGCCTTTGGAATGCTTTGCAAACGGAATTCAATACTATTGAAAAGCAAATAAAAAAAAATAAATGTATAACTTAACTACTACAAACACCGCAAATAGTGGTAAGCGACAAATAAAAAAAAAAAAAAATAAATAAATAAAAAAAAAAATAAACAAACAGGCAGACGTCAGTAACGAAAGATGCGGAAGCGAATAAACCAGGTTTAATTCCGCCAAACAACTAACACGCGGCTAGACAGCCCTAGCGATGATGTTGTTGGCGTTGTTGATTTGGATGAAACTAATATTTGATGAATGCGGTAAAAAAATAACAACAATAAAATTATGTAAATAAGTAAAAAAATGCCGGCAGCTAGACTTAATAAGAGAATTAAGACAAAAACAAAGGCTGATGAGAGCTAAAATTCAATAAATTATTTCCAATTTAAAAATGAAGACTGAATTGAGGCACATAAAATGTAAAAAGAAAATTATAATAATAATATTAATACAATAGCAATAAATAATATTAATTATTAGAAATTAAAATTAAGCCTTAGGGCAGTAGCGTAGCAAAGGGGGGAGCGGGGGGGTGCACGCCAAAATGGGATGCAAAATTTGGCAAAATAACTTTTTACCACATAATTTTTAATTTTTTTAATAAAAAGAACACACCTCAATGACATCGGTTTTATATTTGAATATCAAGAAGGTGCAAAAGTGAATGAAAATATTTTTTACCATCACCAGGACTTCGTTTTTATTGAAACGAACATTAACTTTATATTAAATTTTGTTCAATATTAACGCTCACACTAAAACCCAAGTCAATTCCATATGTAATTTTTCATTGGTAAGGGGTGCAATTTCCAAACAAATTATATTAAAATTTGCATGATATTAAGATGGAGTACAAAAGGAAAAATGTAAAAACCATTTTTTTTTTCATATACCATTAAGTTCATAAAAAGCACTTGTTCAAACTTGCTAGCAAAGTAGACATTTCTAAAACCATTATATTTCGAAAACCTGCATGATTTTCAGAGTATGATGAATGGAGGCGTCAGTATTTTTGTAAGCAATACATTTCTCCAGAACTTTTCAGAAAAACATGTTCATGACATAAAGTCGAAAATAAAAATTTACTTTATGATTTTGTGATAACTAAGTTCTGAGACTATAAATCATGAAACAAACCTCATTTACAGCTTTTAAACTGCTAGAACATAATTTTGAATAGTAATATGTTTTGGGTATACTATTACATAAGGCTTGCGTACGATGAAACTAGTGCACACATTATTACTTGTAAAATTCAAAGAATTAAAAACAAAAAAATCTAAAAATTTTAATCAGATGGCCTTTGAAAGATATGTACAAATCTTCATGTAAATTTTTAAATTCATTCGATAGTTTTTGGCTTAACCATGAGCAGCGAAGTAGAAGTGCGTGATCTAATTGGTAATTTATTTAATGGAAATCCAAATTGGACTTTCAAAGCTATTGCCAGAAATACCGTACCAAAGTTTCACGAAATACCGTTTCTCGTGTTATTAAAAACTATAAAAAATATTTAAATATTACTCGAAAGCAAGAAAGTGGCAAAAAAAAAGGGTTTGAAAACCCAAATGCTGCCAAAAAGGTTTTAAGAAAAATCCTAATATATCGGGTAGAAAAGTTGCTGAAAAAGCGCAGTGCTTTTGTCAGAAAAGTGAAAAAAAAGGAAGGACTTAAGCCATTAAAAGTCCAGAAAGTTCCGGACAGGAGTTCTAAAAAGAATGTTGAGGCAAAAAAGCGAGCCAAAATACTACACCGAGATTTCTTAAAAAAATTCGATTGCAGCATTATGGACGATGAAACATATATACTTAGTGACTTTTCAGCTTCCAGGTGTCAATTATTATGTTGCCAATTAAAGAGGAAATGTCCAGCAAGAATTTAAGACCCAAAAAAATCAAAGTTCCCAAAGAAGTTCTTGGTATGGCAGGCCATTTGTAGCTGTGGAAGCTGTGGAAGCAGTTCATTTCTTTCAACTGGGACGATTAACACCGAAATTTATATTCAGGAGGGCCTTCAAAAACGCCTTTTACCATTCATAAGGCAGCATGAGGTCTCTAACTTTTTTTTTGGCCTGATTTGGCTTCATGCCATTACAGCAAATCTGCTATTGAATTGTATGAAAAGAAAAATATTACATTTTTACCCAAGTATGCAAATCCACTAAACTGCAAAAAGGATAATGAAGAACATTTAACAGATTGCTGAAAACATCAAAATATTTTCAAGTTAATGGTCAGTGGCAAGTAAGCATTAGTTTCATGGACCAATGACTAATTCTTTAAAAAAAAAAATTATTAAAAAATTCCTGAAAGTGCTTATTTGAGTCATACGTCGTTGGAATGGTGCATTAATTTTCTGTTCAGTATTTTGAAAATAAGAATTTCTGATTTCCAAATGATTTTTAGAGCACCACTAAAGGTTGTGCCAAAGTTCGTTCAGACTAAAAAAAAACAGACATTTTGGTACCGGAATTGGTAGAAAAATTGTCCAATGGGTTAAGACAAAATGCAAAAATTTTGCGCAATTATTTGCAAATTTTGCAAATACTGTTGTTTGAATGCCATAATAACTACTACATCTGCTGTTTGGCTTAACGATGGTTTCTGTAACGAAAAAGTCTAGCGGCAAAATATAAACATTTAATGAAAAGATTTCAGTCAAGATGTTTTTGCTATAATTTATACTTATATTACAAACTTCGCCCTCAAGAAAAGCGCTTAAACAAAACCAGTTAAAGTGTAGCCATGGCTAATGTACAGCTGGCATTCGAGTAGCTACCGTGGCTAATCTTGAAATAAAACTACGTTTTGGATGTGAAACCATCTATGTTTACTTTTAATTATTAATTAAATTTATTTAATTTTAAATATTTTTAACGATTAAAAGCTATATAAAAGCCGCATAGTACTAAAACTTTGTAGTACAATCCAAAGAGCTTTTGCAATAAAAACTGAGTGTAATTTAGATGCTATTAAAAAAAAAACTCATGTTTGTAATACGAAAAAAATTGCAAATCATAAAAGAAAAAAAAAGACGAAAATAAAAAAATAAAAAAATTAAAAACGCTATAAACTTGACTGCAAAAAAATAGTAGCTTTGAAGCAACTTTGTAATCATCAGTGAAGAAAAAAAAAACAACAAAATAAAAAGCAACACCGTGCAACATAACAAATACTGTCAAGAGTTGCTTTAAACAAAACGTCAAGCAAGAAATATTTAACATTCTTGATAAAATCAATCAACAAAGCCTAGTAAAAACTAGCTTTAAGCTTTAATTGGCAAGCTGGAGGTCTTAAAAAATAACTTAAAAATATTTGCCTTTTTTAACAGAAGGTGTTAAAAAGCTAGGCATATAAAAAATGCAGCCAAGGCATTTTTTTTTATAAAAACTTAAAGCTTGACAATTTTCATGCAAAACTGTACAAAAATATATTTTCTTGTTGACCCAAAAAGCAGCATTGAAAAATCACAGCCCAGCAAAATCATGATAACTCTTCGCAAAACGTAAGCAATATGAAGACACATTAAGCTGTTTTAAGACCAAACAACAAGCTGAGCTCGTCAATCTGTCTGCTGCAGATGTCGTTACCACCGCGTGTCAGTCGCTAGCAAGCTAAGCAAAATAACTCTTTTGCGTCTGTTACTGTCCCCTCTTCGCCCCTCAAGACTCCAATAACTTAGTTTCAGCAGCAGTTGTTGGCTTGACGTTGAATTTTCGCAAGATTCTGGTTCGGTTTATTATTGCTCGTCTAGTTTTTTGTATAAATATAGTTATTATTTTTGTTGCTTTTATAATTTGCTTAGCAGATATAATTAAAAATATCAAAAAAAAACAATGCGTCAATGGGTTAAGATGTGTCCTTGAAGTTAAGCCATTCCATGACGTTTTTGACAGAGTCTAGAAAGATCAGCGTTAAGATCGGCTGCAATTTTTTAATTAACTGCCAACTGCTGCGAATTGTTAAAGAATGTTGACAGACATTGAAATAAAGATAGTTGTTACAGCAACAACTATAATAGTTTCAAAAAAATAATGGTAAACCGTGTAGAACAAGTTTTATGTGGCTCAAATCGTTCATGATCTTTGATAGTAAATGAGACCTCATAAGGAAATTTTTAAACCAGTACTATCTGAAGGAAGGTTTTGAACAAGTTGAATTTTGACATTCAAAGAGTATAAAGTATAAAGTATAAAGTATAAAGTATAAAGTATAAAGTATAAAGTATAAAGTATAAAGTATAAAGTATAAAGTATAAAGTATAAAGTATAAAGTATAAAGTATAAAGTATAAAGTATAAAGTATAAAGTATAAAGTATAAAGTATAAAGTATAAAGTATAAAGTATAAAGTATAAAGTATAAAGTATAAAGTATAAAGTATAAAGTATAAAGTATAAAGTATAAAGTATAAAGTATAAAGTATAAAGTATAAAGTATAAAGTATAAAGTATAAAGTATAAAGTATAAAGTATAAAGTATAAAGTATAAAGTATAAAGTATAAAGTATAAAGTATAAAGTATAAAGTATAAAGTATAAAGTATAAAGTATAAAGTATAAAGTATAAAGTATAAAGTATAAAGTATAAAGTATAAAGTATAAAGTATAAAGTATAAAGTATAAAGTATAAAGTATAAAGTATAAAGTATAAAGTATAAAGTATAAAGTATAAAGTATAAAGTATAAAGTATAAAGTATAAAGTATAAAGTATAAAGTATAAAGTATAAAGTATAAAGTATAAAGTATAAAGTATAAAGTATAAAGTATAAAGTATAAAGTATAAAGTATAAAGTATAAAGTATAAAGTATAAAGTATAAAGTATAAAGTATAAAGTATAAAGTATAAAGTATAAAGTATAAAGTATAAAGTATAAAGTATAAAGTATAAAGTATAAAGTATAAAGTATAAAGTATAAAGTATAAAGTATAAAGTATAAAGTATAAAGTATAAAGTATAAAGTATAAAGTATAAAGTATAAAGTATAAAGTATAAAGTATAAAGTATAAAGTATAAAGTATAAAGTATAAAGTATAAAGTATAAAGTATAAAGTATAAAGTATAAAGTATAAAGTATAAAGTATAAAGTATAAAGTATAAAGTATAAAGTATAAAGTATAAAGTATAAAGTATAAAGTATAAAGTATAAAGTATAAAGTATAAAGTATAAAGTATAAAGTATAAAGTATAAAGTATAAAGTATAAAGTATAAAGTATAAAGTATAAAGTATAAAGTATAAAGTATAAAGTATAAAGTATAAAGTATAAAGTATAAAGTATAAAGTATAAAGTATAAAGTATAAAGTATAAAGTATAAAGTATAAAGTATAAAGTATAAAGTATAAAGTATAAAGTATAAAGTATAAAGTATAAAGTATAAAGTATAAAGTATAAAGTATAAAGTATAAAGTATAAAGTATAAAGTATAAAGTATAAAGTATAAAGTATAAAGTATAAAGTATAAAGTATAAAGTATAAAGTATAAAGTATAAAGTATAAAGTATAAAGTATAAAGTATAAAGTATAAAGTATAAAGTATAAAGTATAAAGTATAAAGTATAAAGTATAAAGTATAAAGTATAAAGTATAAAGTATAAAGTATAAAGTATAAAGTATAAAGTATAAAGTATAAAGTATAAAGTATAAAGTATAAAGTATAAAGTATAAAGTATAAAGTATAAAGTATAAAGTATAAAGTATAAAGTATAAAGTATAAAGTATAAAGTATAAAGTATAAAGTATAAAGTATAAAGTATAAAGTATAAAGTATAAAGTATAAAGTATAAAGTATAAAGTATAAAGTATAAAGTATAAAGTATAAAGTATAAAGTATAAAGTATAAAGTATAAAGTATAAAGTATAAAGTATAAAGTATAAAGTATAAAGTATAAAGTATAAAGTATAAAGTATAAAGTATAAAGTATAAAGTATAAAGTATAAAGTATAAAGTATAAAGTATAAAGTATAAAGTATAAAGTATAAAGTATAAAGTATAAAGTATAAAGTATAAAGTATAAAGTATAAAGTATAAAGTATAAAGTATAAAGTATAAAGTATAAAGTATAAAGTATAAAGTATAAAGTATAAAGTATAAAGTATAAAGTATAAAGTATAAAGTATAAAGTATAAAGTATAAAGTATAAAGTATAAAGTATAAAGTATAAAGTATAAAGTATAAAGTATAAAGTATAAAGTATAAAGTATAAAGTATAAAGTATAAAGTATAAAGTATAAAGTATAAAGTATAAAGTATAAAGTATAAAGTATAAAGTATAAAGTATAAAGTATAAAGTATAAAGTATAAAGTATAAAGTATAAAGTATAAAGTATAAAGTATAAAGTATAAAGTATAAAGTATAAAGTATAAAGTATAAAGTATAAAGTATAAAGTATAAAGTATAAAGTATAAAGTATAAAGTATAAAGTATAAAGTATAAAGTATAAAGTATAAAGTATAAAGTATAAAGTATAAAGTATAAAGTATAAAGTATAAAGTATAAAGTATAAAGTATAAAGTATAAAGTATAAAGTATAAAGTATAAAGTATAAAGTATAAAGTATAAAGTATAAAGTATAAAGTATAAAGTATAAAGTATAAAGTATAAAGTATAAAGTATAAAGTATAAAGTATAAAGTATAAAGTATAAAGTATAAAGTATAAAGTATAAAGTATAAAGTATAAAGTATAAAGTATAAAGTATAAAGTATAAAGTATAAAGTATAAAGTATAAAGTATAAAGTATAAAGTATAAAGTATAAAGTATAAAGTATAAAGTATAAAGTATAAAGTATAAAGTATAAAGTATAAAGTATAAAGTATAAAGTATAAAGTATAAAGTATAAAGTATAAAGTATAAAGTATAAAGTATAAAGTATAAAGTATAAAGTATAAAGTATAAAGTATAAAGTATAAAGTATAAAGTATAAAGTATAAAGTATAAAGTATAAAGTATAAAGTATAAAGTATAAAGTATAAAGTATAAAGTATAAAGTATAAAGTATAAAGTATAAAGTATAAAGTATAAAGTATAAAGTATAAAGTATAAAGTATAAAGTATAAAGTATAAAGTATAAAGTATAAAGTATAAAGTATAAAGTATAAAGTATAAAGTATAAAGTATAAAGTATAAAGTATAAAGTATAAAGTATAAAGTATAAAGTATAAAGTATAAAGTATAAAGTATAAAGTATAAAGTATAAAGTATAAAGTATAAAGTATAAAGTATAAAGTATAAAGTATAAAGTATAAAGTATAAAGTATAAAGTATAAAGTATAAAGTATAAAGTATAAAGTATAAAGTATAAAGTATAAAGTATAAAGTATAAAGTATAAAGTATAAAGTATAAAGTATAAAGTATAAAGTATAAAGTATAAAGTATAAAGTATAAAGTATAAAGTATAAAGTATAAAGTATAAAGTATAAAGTATAAAGTATAAAGTATAAAGTATAAAGTATAAAGTATAAAGTATAAAGTATAAAGTATAAAGTATAAAGTATAAAGTATAAAGTATAAAGTATAAAGTATAAAGTATAAAGTATAAAGTATAAAGTATAAAGTATAAAGTATAAAGTATAAAGTATAAAGTATAAAGTATAAAGTATAAAGTATAAAGTATAAAGTATAAAGTATAAAGTATAAAGTATAAAGTATAAAGTATAAAGTATAAAGTATAAAGTATAAAGTATAAAGTATAAAGTATAAAGTATAAAGTATAAAGTATAAAGTATAAAGTATAAAGTATAAAGTATAAAGTATAAAGTATAAAGTATAAAGTATAAAGTATAAAGTATAAAGTATAAAGTATAAAGTATAAAGTATAAAGTATAAAGTATAAAGTATAAAGTATAAAGTATAAAGTATAAAGTATAAAGTATAAAGTATAAAGTATAAAGTATAAAGTATAAAGTATAAAGTATAAAGTATAAAGTATAAAGTATAAAGTATAAAGTATAAAGTATAAAGTATAAAGTATAAAGTATAAAGTATAAAGTATAAAGTATAAAGTATAAAGTATAAAGTATAAAGTATAAAGTATAAAGTATAAAGTATAAAGTATAAAGTATAAAGTATAAAGTATAAAGTATAAAGTATAAAGTATAAAGTATAAAGTATAAAGTATAAAGTATAAAGTATAAAGTATAAAGTATAAAGTATAAAGTATAAAGTATAAAGTATAAAGTATAAAGTATAAAGTATAAAGTATAAAGTATAAAGTATAAAGTATAAAGTATAAAGTATAAAGTATAAAGTATAAAGTATAAAGTATAAAGTATAAAGTATAAAGTATAAAGTATAAAGTATAAAGTATAAAGTATAAAGTATAAAGTATAAAGTATAAAGTATAAAGTATAAAGTATAAAGTATAAAGTATAAAGTATAAAGTATAAAGTATAAAGTATAAAGTATAAAGTATAAAGTATAAAGTATAAAGTATAAAGTATAAAGTATAAAGTATAAAGTATAAAGTATAAAGTATAAAGTATAAAGTATAAAGTATAAAGTATAAAGTATAAAGTATAAAGTATAAAGTATAAAGTATAAAGTATAAAGTATAAAGTATAAAGTATAAAGTATAAAGTATAAAGTATAAAGTATAAAGTATAAAGTATAAAGTATAAAGTATAAAGTATAAAGTATAAAGTATAAAGTATAAAGTATAAAGTATAAAGTATAAAGTATAAAGTATAAAGTATAAAGTATAAAGTATAAAGTATAAAGTATAAAGTATAAAGTATAAAGTATAAAGTATAAAGTATAAAGTATAAAGTATAAAGTATAAAGTATAAAGTATAAAGTATAAAGTATAAAGTATAAAGTATAAAGTATAAAGTATAAAGTATAAAGTATAAAGTATAAAGTATAAAGTATAAAGTATAAAGTATAAAGTATAAAGTATAAAGTATAAAGTATAAAGTATAAAGTATAAAGTATAAAGTATAAAGTATAAAGTATAAAGTATAAAGTATAAAGTATAAAGTATAAAGTATAAAGTATAAAGTATAAAGTATAAAGTATAAAGTATAAAGTATAAAGTATAAAGTATAAAGTATAAAGTATAAAGTATAAAGTATAAAGTATAAAGTATAAAGTATAAAGTATAAAGTATAAAGTATAAAGTATAAAGTATAAAGTATAAAGTATAAAGTATAAAGTATAAAGTATAAAGTATAAAGTATAAAGTATAAAGTATAAAGTATAAAGTATAAAGTATAAAGTATAAAGTATAAAGTATAAAGTATAAAGTATAAAGTATAAAGTATAAAGTATAAAGTATAAAGTATAAAGTATAAAGTATAAAGTATAAAGTATAAAGTATAAAGTATAAAGTATAAAGTATAAAGTATAAAGTATAAAGTATAAAGTATAAAGTATAAAGTATAAAGTATAAAGTATAAAGTATAAAGTATAAAGTATAAAGTATAAAGTATAAAGTATAAAGTATAAAGTATAAAGTATAAAGTATAAAGTATAAAGTATAAAGTATAAAGTATAAAGTATAAAGTATAAAGTATAAAGTATAAAGTATAAAGTATAAAGTATAAAGTATAAAGTATAAAGTATAAAGTATAAAGTATAAAGTATAAAGTATAAAGTATAAAGTATAAAGTATAAAGTATAAAGTATAAAGTATAAAGTATAAAGTATAAAGTATAAAGTATAAAGTATAAAGTATAAAGTATAAAGTATAAAGTATAAAGTATAAAGTATAAAGTATAAAGTATAAAGTATAAAGTATAAAGTATAAAGTATAAAGTATAAAGTATAAAGTATAAAGTATAAAGTATAAAGTATAAAGTATAAAGTATAAAGTATAAAGTATAAAGTATAAAGTATAAAGTATAAAGTATAAAGTATAAAGTATAAAGTATAAAGTATAAAGTATAAAGTATAAAGTATAAAGTATAAAGTATAAAGTATAAAGTATAAAGTATAAAGTATAAAGTATAAAGTATAAAGTATAAAGTATAAAGTATAAAGTATAAAGTATAAAGTATAAAGTATAAAGTATAAAGTATAAAGTATAAAGTATAAAGTATAAAGTATAAAGTATAAAGTATAAAGTATAAAGTATAAAGTATAAAGTATAAAGTATAAAGTATAAAGTATAAAGTATAAAGTATAAAGTATAAAGTATAAAGTATAAAGTATAAAGTATAAAGTATAAAGTATAAAGTATAAAGTATAAAGTATAAAGTATAAAGTATAAAGTATAAAGTATAAAGTATAAAGTATAAAGTATAAAGTATAAAGTATAAAGTATAAAGTATAAAGTATAAAGTATAAAGTATAAAGTATAAAGTATAAAGTATAAAGTATAAAGTATAAAGTATAAAGTATAAAGTATAAAGTATAAAGTATAAAGTATAAAGTATAAAGTATAAAGTATAAAGTATAAAGTATAAAGTATAAAGTATAAAGTATAAAGTATAAAGTATAAAGTATAAAGTATAAAGTATAAAGTATAAAGTATAAAGTATAAAGTATAAAGTATAAAGTATAAAGTATAAAGTATAAAGTATAAAGTATAAAGTATAAAGTATAAAGTATAAAGTATAAAGTATAAAGTATAAAGTATAAAGTATAAAGTATAAAGTATAAAGTATAAAGTATAAAGTATAAAGTATAAAGTATAAAGTATAAAGTATAAAGTATAAAGTATAAAGTATAAAGTATAAAGTATAAAGTATAAAGTATAAAGTATAAAGTATAAAGTATAAAGTATAAAGTATAAAGTATAAAGTATAAAGTATAAAGTATAAAGTATAAAGTATAAAGTATAAAGTATAAAGTATAAAGTATAAAGTATAAAGTATAAAGTATAAAGTATAAAGTATAAAGTATAAAGTATAAAGTATAAAGTATAAAGTATAAAGTATAAAGTATAAAGTATAAAGTATAAAGTATAAAGTATAAAGTATAAAGTATAAAGTATAAAGTATAAAGTATAAAGTATAAAGTATAAAGTATAAAGTATAAAGTATAAAGTATAAAGTATAAAGTATAAAGTATAAAGTATAAAGTATAAAGTATAAAGTATAAAGTATAAAGTATAAAGTATAAAGTATAAAGTATAAAGTATAAAGTATAAAGTATAAAGTATAAAGTATAAAGTATAAAGTATAAAGTATAAAGTATAAAGTATAAAGTATAAAGTATAAAGTATAAAGTATAAAGTATAAAGTATAAAGTATAAAGTATAAAGTATAAAGTATAAAGTATAAAGTATAAAGTATAAAGTATAAAGTATAAAGTATAAAGTATAAAGTATAAAGTATAAAGTATAGTGTATAAAGTATAAAGTATAAAGTATAAAGTATAAAGTATAAAGTATAAAGTATAAAGTATAAAGTATAAAGTATAAAGTATAAAGTATAAAGTATAAAGTATAAAGTATAAAGTATAAAGTATAAAGTATAAAGTATAAAGTATAAAGTATAAAGTATAAAGTATAAAGTATAAAGTATAAAGTATAAAGTATAAAGTATAAAGTATAAAGTATAAAGTATAAAGTAAAAAGAATAAAGTTCATATAGAGCATAAAGTACAAAGTATTTTTTGTATACAGAGCACTTTAGTCACCTAAAGCAAATCATTTAAACTAAAACTTCATCATTTGATGAGTGTCAATGATGATGAAATTTTATGGATTGCATGCTTTTTCGACTTTGATGACACATCAAGACTTTATTATGATTAATATTTTGATGCATGAGAAAAAGTGATGTGCCCTTATTGTTCCCTCAACCTACTTTTCGTAAATTTTAGTTTTGACGCTATAAGAATTTTGATTTTGCATTTAACTTAAGTCTTCATAAGAACTCTACAACATCGGGAGAAAAAGTGAAAAGCAAACTGTTGCATTTTTGTATTAAGTATGTGAGAATTATGAAATAACACAATAGCAGTACCCATGAGAAATATTTGAAGTGAATAATGAGGTTTAATAGTTTTTTCTATTAAAGTAAAATCAAGTTAATCTATTAAAGTACAATTTTTTTCCTTATGCCTCTTATTGTGAAAGGTGAAAAAAATTTAAAAATATATAAATAGTTTCCAGCAATTATGGCTGTAAAAAAACGCAATAAAAAAAGTTCAACTTTTTAAATTGCTTCAAAGGTTTTAATTTATAGCAATTGTGAAATGTATGAACAAGCTAAGCAGTAGGTACAAGGTACGAAAAGTGTTATCTTAATTATAGCTACATTTAAAAATAATGACATAATAATTACAACATTTATTAAAGTCAACACAAGTAAAAGATATAAATTGTTTAAGTCAAGCTTGAAGATGATTAAATAGCAGGCAAGTTTAAGCTTAAAATTTTTAAGTTGCTGCTTTTAAAGAGTTAAGAATTAAGTTTTTGTAGGCTTAAGTTCAGGTTACTTCAGAGATAACAACTTATACGAGTACCTATATGTCAAATATAATTAAAAAGGAATCTGTAAAGCACAAGTTTGTGCGTATGAAAGCTGTTTAATGGTTTCAATTTCTTCGAAATTTCCAGTTTTTGTAGAAATCTGGATGAAAGATGCACACAACTACTACAAAAGCTTCTTTTAAGATTGCTTAAAGCTTTAAAGCAGCTTTTATGGAAACTTAATTATTTCTTAAAGTACTCATCTTGGGCTAGAAGAAGTGAACTTTTTGAATACAAAAATAATACACAAAAAAGATAAAACGTAACATAGGTTAAAACTTCTATATTGTACTTAGTGTGAAGCTATAGCTTCTATAAGCGCATATGAGAGTCTTCAGCTGCAACTAGCATATAAAGGTTACAGCTTTTTAACTTACGTTGAGAATACAAGGATTCAGCTTCGATTCGGTATATGCAGTACAGATGTGTTATAGTAGATGCCTTCCTTTCCATAGATGCGTACTCGGGGGTGATGAAGAATGTTGTCAGTGCCATGCTGGATTCGATTGGGCCGATATTTATCTATTAAGAGTTACATGCTCAAATATATTTGTAGGAATATAATTAAATCTATCGACCAGTTTCAAGGCATTCAGGAGTTAAGATTCTACGGAATGTCCTTCATTTCAATTGCTTTAAGCGGTATTCAATTACCATTATCGCCATATAAAATAAATTATTTTCCAAGACGTGACGAGTGCCCTATAGTTACAAGTTTTCAAATTTATACATTACTTTGTTAAGGTAAAATTTACCATTTCGAGTACTAAGATGTTGATGATACTTATCTAAAGCCCATATAGTACCCATATGTGAACCTTTAATTTAAAATTAAATTTAACACCGACTCGTTGTCTAGTTTCCCGTAGGTTTTGCCCATGAGACAAGTTCCCTGGACAAAAGGGTTTTCCACTCGGAATGAACACTTAACAAAATTTGACATGGATTGATAGTTTTATGCATGCATGACTTGATAAGCAAGCTTATCATAGTATTCCAGTATTATATGTCAACTCCCAGCAAATGGTTTGCTCGATTTAGTACTGGAATTTTTGAAATTAAAGATGATCCGCACTCCGGTCGACCCATCATCGAAAAAGTCAACCCATCGTCATGTGAACAGACACGACATCGCTTAAGTACTCACGATCGACCCCAATAGAGTTTTAAGCCATTTGAATAAAGTTGGTTTTAAAAAGAAGCTTGATGTTTGGGAGCCTAATGAACTTAGTGCAAAAAATGTAATGAACCGAATTTCTATCTGCTATTCGGTACTGAAACGAAACAAAATCGCGCCATTTTTGAAACGTATGGTAACAGGTGATGAATAGTGGATCACATACAATGGTCGAAAAAACGGTGTTGGTCGAAAAAAGTTGAAGATCAAAGAACGGTGGTGTCAAAGCCTGTATTGACGGCAAGGAAGGTGATGCTGTGTGTTTGGTGGGACTATAAGTTTATCATTATGAGCTTCTACCGCCTGGCGAAGCAAATGATTCGAATCTTTACTGTTGGGAATTAATGCGATTGAAACAAGAAATTGAAAATAAGAAAACGGAATTGATCAACAGGAAAGGTGTTGTGTTTCATCATGACAGCGAAAGGCCGCACACAGCTTTATTGACCAGACAAAAACTAAAAGAATTGGGCTGGGAAGTTTGATGCATCCACCGTACAGTCCGATGCATATTGTTCCGATATCTTCAATACTCTATTAAGTAAGAAATTGAAGCTGAAATTGAAATTAACCTCAAAAGATGAAAACGACAAAATACCGAAATTCTACAATAGAGGAATCATGGTTTTATATGGCAGAAGATAGTTGACCAATAATGGCAGAATGTAGTTGAAAAGAATGGACAATATTTGAACTCATAAAATCTTTTTTGCTTAAAAATAAAATGTTGTTTAGTTTTACTAAAAAGCGCCGAATACTTTTTCCCCAATCCAATATCATCATTTATATTCCTTACCCATAGAGATATATTAAATATATAGAATTTTCATGCCAGTAATTATCAGTAGTTTAACCAGGTTGCTTAAATTTTCACGTGCTAACAGCATGTTTTGTATCATTTGCTACGGATACGCAGGTACAATTGTCCAATTTATAAGTACCACTTTTATGATTTTGCAACTCAAAACAGGGCCCATGACGACCTATAGTTTTTTTTGAAGGCATACATAATGAAGCCGAGGTCTAAATACATTTGTCTTGTCTATGTCAAGCTCTATAGAAACTGAATAGAAGCTTCAGCTGCCGAATATAAAAATATTTGAACTTTATCGAAGTTCGTGCGTTATTTGGGCCAAGTCTAGAGGTTATTGGAAGTTACCTGGATGTAAGTCTTAATCCAACTCATTGATTGTAAGCCCCTTTTTCCTAAAAATGCCAAAGTTAGTTAGATAGACTACAAACGTCTATTTAAGACTAAGAAGTATTAAGGCTATGTCTAGGTTATCGCTTATATTTTTTGGTTTTCTGTCTATTTAGGGCATTGTTTAGCAATTTTGTTTGTTGGAGAGGACTCTGAGCGTATTTTAGTGGTGTATTAAAACTTATATTTCTTAGTGTAACTTAAGTTTCTTTGGGCTTTAAGCGATATAGGAACTTTTTATGTTTTATATGCATTCATTTCCCCCTTGTTTTTTCCCAGTCATAAACAAGCATGTTTAAATTATTTTGTTCTAAGAAACACATAATTGTTAACTGTTGAAATTGTCAGCAGGGCGTGTCTACGCCATTGTTGTTTTTTTATAGCTCATTCATTGTTAAGTTTGGCTTTTAAAGTAGTTATTTTACGGTAGCGTTGCACTTGAACACTGTCCAACGCGTAACTGCAAGGTTGTTGGTATTTTTAATTTTTTTTTTTTTTTTTTTTTTTTGCTGCGGACAAAAGAATTTTTTATCAAGTTATGCTAATATATTAACACGTTCTTGCTAAAAATTTAAACACACAAAATGATGATTTCGCATGTTAGCTAGGTTTAAGTCAAATTATCATATTTTTTTTTTGTGATGAGCTCAAATTATTATTATTTTAGCCTTTTTCTTATGTTTATGCTTATGATGTCTTTAGTTTTGTTTAAAAATAGCAAATGTCAGAAGATAAATAAACAAAGTTTTATGACTTTCTTCTTTACCGATTTCGTTGTTGTTAGCATGATCGCTAGGCGAATGTATCGCATGCAACAAATTTGTCGCTTCATTTCCGGTTCATACGAACGAACATTTGCATTTATTAGATACAGAGCTCAAGTTTATATTTTGATTGAGTGTTCGTGGAGTTGGGGTTTTTGTTGTTTCTATTAAGTTGTTGTATTTGTGGTTTTGTTGTTTTTGGTTCCGTCGCAAAGTTCTAAAGTTCATTAAATGATGACAAGCCTTGCGTTTTATAATTAATTAAAAAATGCGTTTTTTTAAAATAATTTTAATTATTTGCATACTTTATCTGTTATAGTAATGCAATGCGATTGTAGTCTCGTTATCACAAAGAACAAACGCGGCTTTAATAGAAAGCTTTCAGTGGTTTTATTATATAAACAAATGTACATATGTATATAATCTTCAGTTTCGCCTTATCTGCTTTAAATTGACGTTTGACATGCTAATCACTGAGTTACAGCTAAGCATTCCGAGTTATAAAGCTCGAAATGCGACGTAAAGTTTCTGATAGAATTATATTTTAAGATATGAGAATTGAAAATTGCAACAGTTGAGTTATAACGAAACTATTTTTTACAATAGAATTTTTAGAAATGAAACTAATAAATAAAAGCTGTTATATCATGGAAATATTTAATCCTAGATCATCGAATTTAATCCTTTGAAAAATAATTGAAACATTTTTGAGATTAAGATTTATTTAGAATAAGTTAAAACGGTTACATGACGAAAATATATAAAATTTACTTATTTTGCACTATGCTTATGATTTGGGCATGTTTCAATTGTTGTCAGTCGGAGTCATTGGTTAGAATCGATGTATTGAATGTAATGAACAGGAAAGTCTACATACATATTCTTCAAACAAATTTGCCAGACTTTGTGGAAAAAAGCGTCTAACCTGAGGAAGAAGTGGTTTTCCAGCAAGACGGATAACCAAAACATAATGCGGAAATTTTGCAACGCTGACTTCCGGAACAAAACTTTGAGGTAATGCACTGGCCACCACAGAGTCCAGAAAGCCCATTCTGTGGTGATGAGAAAATGAGAATGAGGAAAATTTTCTCATTCACTATTCGTTTCTAATTTCTCATTTTATGTCCTCATATCTTTATAAATTTGTATTCTGAAACACTTGTGAGAAACTTCCAATGATCGAAAAATATATTGGAATGTTCTCATAAGTCATTGCTTAGTTTTCATAGAAACGCCAGTTAATACGTTTGTTTTCAAATTGGTTAGAAAAATATTTGATTTTTTATTTTGTGAAAAATAAACTGTTTATTTCTTAACTAATTTAATACATACCATGAGTTTTCTTCTTCCATTAAAATCCATTTAAATTTCTGCTTCTCACAAATTTTAAATAAATTAAAATTTTTATTCATATAAGAAATTTTTGACACTTAAATCTTTCGTTATTATAAACGCGAATCTGTTGTTTTTTCATTTTCATTGGAAAGTTTTCATTGAAACTTTTTTCTCATATTATGATTGGCAATGAAAGTTTTTATTTTGAATAAGCCTTTTTTGTTTTCATTCTGATCAATTTAGAATTAGAAATTTGCATTTATCACAAGATTTTTCTCATTCCCATATTCTCATTACCCCAGAATGGGCCTTCAGACCTGTAGTGGAATTCTGTAATACATTTCGGTAGATATTCGGTGTCTCAAAGTTCTGTTTGCGATAATTTTCGGAAAATGGTATTCAGTAAACACCTTTTCCGATTTTGTCGCTGAAAGTATCGAAAAGTTTGTCGGAAACTTACGACGAATATTTTGTTGACGATAAGTGAACCGAACAAATTTGTAGGCAACCGAATTTCGTAGCAAAGTACAAGTTAGTGAATACCGTTTTCGGTATGACAACCGAGAATAGTCGCAAATTACGATTCCGATCGGAGTTGAGAACAAGTTACAGAATCTCACTTCTAAACCCCATCAAAAATTTGCGAGCTGTGTTCAAGAGGCGATTGGGACGGTGTGCTCGAACGCCAAGTAACATAGCCGAACTTTGTTCTCGAGTAAAATTATAATGGCAAAATATTCCAAGCCAAATTATCGAAAATTTAGTTGAAAGCATGCTTAGTTATATGGAAAAACGTTTCATATTTATAACCCACCCCCATAATGTTGATATATTTTACTCCTACGTTTCCGAATTGTTTGATTCTGATTAAAAAAGATAAATTCGGCATTCAGATCATAATAACTGAATATATTGAAAATCGAGACCCATTAAATTTAAATATTTTATTATGAAGCGTTTCATATTTATAACCCAGACTTCATTTTGCTGTATTGTCAAAAACTTTTTTACGCATGAAAGATATTAAGTTCTTCTGTAAAATATCGGCGTCCAATTCTCCCAGGCATTAATGATGGCATTTTGTAACTCACCAACGTTTTTGTATTGGTGATTGTTTGTTTGTATAAATGCGAAGAACCAGTATTTCATATAAGTTTTCCATTGGGTTTAGGTCTGGGGAGCACGCTGAACACTCTGAACCCTAAGTACTGTATAATTTTCTACCTGAGATATCCTAGCATAGAATTTGCCATTTGTTTGTTTGTTAAAAGCTTCCTCAACCGTAAACATTTTTTTATCAGTTAAAAAAGATTTTTTGATGGCCATCCCAGCAAAATTGTTGACACCAACTTGGCATGCATTTTTAGATATACTGCTTCCAGAAGACATTTTAAGTATCCATTTGTGTTTCTCCTCAGCCTTATCGAAAAGTGCTTTAAGGAGAAATTCTCATAAACTACTAAAAGGCTATTTGAATCGCTTCCAAGAATGCTTCAATAGCATGGCTTGTGCAAGAAAGAGATGAAATATTTTCTTAGATTCATTTTGATTTATGTCTTCTGAACCATGAAATGCCTTCTTAAAATTTTCCTAGAAAATACCTACTAGGCATTAACGATATCTTTCATTATAAAATTCTACAAGCATTTCTAGAGAAGGCTAAGGAAAGTATTCCTCCCAATGATATGCATGTGTTAAAAGAATGCCTTCTGGGTATGAAAGTAGAAGGGATGCAACTTCCACTTAACCCTCTTTTAGAAGTACTTTTTTGCTGGGATTGTTTGCAGCAACTGCAGCAGCTTCTTGCATCTTTCCAACCTTATTTGCTTTAACCGTGAAGTAAAAAGACGACTAGTGCTCCTTCGAAAAGCTTTCATATGGAGGTCATCACGGATAAGTCGGGACATGGATCTGGTAGAAATGTTCATCTCTCTAGCCATAATTTTCTGCTTCCTTAAAGGATTTTGGCGAATTCGCTCACGTACTGCTTTTATGACTCCAGTCGTATGAATAACACATGGACGTCCACTTCTGGCCCTGTCCTCTAATTGAAATGATTCCCATAACCTATTTATGGTAATATCTGATTAATATCTGATTTGCAATATTTTCACACTTGTGTAGCACAATTGCAGCGATACAATTTTCGTTTTCGTCCCACTTTATACAAACGCGGTGAAATTCTTAGCAAAACTGACATAAATTAAACTTACAATGAAATATTTTAACAAAAAAAAAAATTATAACGGAACTTTATAATTTGAAATTTCAATTGCAAACTGCTTTAAAAGTTTTGTTACATGGCACGACTAAGTACATGACAGATTTATGCAAGTAATTTGACTTCACAAGATCATTTTGAGTATGCAAAATTGCCCATCACTGGTCTAAATTATACAAATTTTTTAATTTTCAGTCACAACTATAAAGATTCGAACTGTCAATTCAACTTTAAACCCTTTATAATTTATAAATAGATGACTTTATGCAAAGAGCTTATTATAAAATCGAAAAATTTCAGAATTTTAGAAAATTTACAATTCCAAAGATTCCATTAAAAGCGACAGTGTACAGCGACAAAGTATATAGTTATGGAAATAGTAATGGAAAAATATGTTTAGAATTGATTTTTTTTCAGTTTTCAAAGAAAATTTTTTTTTTTGTTTGGTCCCAAATCAAATGCATTCTAAGGTTTTATTCCTGGATTTTAAATAAAATCAAATATTTTCTTTACCAACCCAAACTAAAAAATAGAAAATTAAAAATTTGTAGCTCAATGGGTTAAGTTAATTTGAGATTCGACCAAGTGTTAAGATCGCTTGAAAAATTCACTGCTGGCAATGCTGACGTATTCTAATTTTCCGTTCTTATAAGAGAAAGAGCGAAGCAAATAAAATCAAGAAAAACTCAAGACCGAACGAATAAAAAAAAACCTCAACAAAAGCAGATCTTTACAAATAAGGATTGCCAGCTGATACATATTCCAGTTATCAAATGACAGAAATAACGATTATTATAAAAGAAAAAGTCGACAAAATGGAAAATAATAACAGAATTTCAAGCGTTACGAGATAAATAAGAAACAAAAAATAAAGCATGATGCCTTAAAAAATCAAAACAAAACACAGACAATAAAGAATAAGAAGACAATAAAGAAACCAGGAAATAATGAAAAAAAAAAAATAAACAAACTTATAAAGATTTCTCGAAGTAAAGGCGAAAGTTTTTCTGAGACACCAATTAATCTTGATTAAAATTTTTTTTAAAAAATATTATAAACTTATAAAATAAAAAACACAGAAATATATTGTAAAAAGTAGGTTAATTAAGGAAATTAAGGCTCTACTTACTGCTGCGACTGCCTTCCTTAACACGATAGGTTAAATTATGAAATGCCAGATCCACGGCAGGCCGTTTCGGTAGATGTTGCAACGTCTTGGGTTGGGCTGGAACAATTTGTGGCTTGATATTGTTGACGACACCAAAAGCAGCGCCACCAACACCTCCACCGCCATTTCTGTTATCATTCAACAAATTATTACTGTCGTTTTCAACCATTTTAGCACAACTTAACAAAGTGTTTCTTTGTTTTGTTATTTATTTATTTATTTTATATAAATTCAACAAAAAGCACGCAATTTAAAATTTTTTAAAAATATTTCTTATTTCAGCACCATAAGAATATCAACAACAACAACAACAAAACAGCACTTTTTGTTTTTATTTTTACGCCAAAACTGCGTTTTAAAATTCTAAAACATGTTTTTAACTTGAATATTTTTCTTTTGATTTTTCAACAGTTTTCTTTATTTTCTAACAAAAGAACAAATCAATTCCCTTTTATTTTTTTTTTTCCACCCAACACTACGTAAACAGCAACAACAACAACACTACAGCAAGGGTTTATCTCTGTTGCTTATTTATTTCCAATAAAATTATTTTTGTATATTTTTTTTTTCTTTCTTTTTAACCCCCACGACCTGTTCTTGTTGCCACGTTTTATTCACCAAAACAAAGTTCTTTTCTCGCTCACGGTGCGATCGCTACTAATTCGAAACTTTAATGAAAGCAACTAAAGAAGGCAGCCAGCAACGCAGCGACGATTATCAGTTGTTTTTTTGCTACTTTTTCCCTGTCTTATTTTCTTGCTGTTGTGCTTTGTTATAATGTATGTGTGAATATATTTTTGTATATAATATTTTATGGTGGTAGGTTGTTGTTGCTTTTTCTTGTTGTTGTTCGTTTTTTTTTTGTAATGACTGTGAGCGTGTGTTTTTTGTTTTTTTTTTTTATTTGCTGCGCTGCATTCAGTTTGATTGAAACAACAACAACAATAGAAGTGCTTTGATAACAGATATAATTATAATCGTAAGTTTTTCCCAACAATTCTGCTGCGCACTGGCAACTCTGACTCACTCTCTGCTTGGCTGATACTAATCGAGAGAGTTTTCTCAATCTGCGCTCTCTGCATATTCGATCGATATTAAAATTAGAACATCTGTGTTGTACAGCAAAGTACCTACCCCACGTGACATAGTTCTTGGTACAAAGTAGCAGATTCTTTGAATTAAAATTAATTTCGTTAAAATCTATGAAAAAATTGGCAGGCTGTATCAAAAATACAGCAGATTTTATAACGTGTATACTTCAGTATTCTATGGGCGTGTCTAAAACAAAAACAAAAAAAAAAATATTTCATATCATATCTTATTTCATACAAAATTTCATGTTTTTCATGCTAATCCTTATCTTACAATGTGTTCTGATACTTATTCATATATCTGTGTATTATTTATCTTATCAAAATCATATTCATTCTCATTAAATGGGCTCCCTTTTGCATGTAAGCGTGTCGAGCTCACTTTAATTTTTACGTATCGAAACTCCGAAGAAATAGTCAAGAGGTTTCCAATCACAAGCTCTTGGAGGTCTTATAAGTGCATTTTCCAAAATTATGGGTTCATCGAATATATTATTCAATAAATTTGTTGTTTCGTTTGCTGTAGCGTTAACTTTCGGGATCCTCATTTCTTCCTCATTCATACCCTTCAATAGGGGAACGACAGAACGAAAAAATGATTCCTCTGTAGCGAATATCGTTGATAAAAATACGATTAGCCTGAGTTTTAAAAAATTTGGTCCGAATACTCCACCAGCCCATATATCGTATCATTCTATTCCGGCGTTTCGATTATCGATTTCGGCGTTTCGATTTCAAAAATAGGTCTCGTTGGTGAACAGAATTATTCGATAAAAGAGTGGATCGGTCATATAATGCAAAGGTATGTTTACAATTGTCAAAAAGATCGGTAAGAAGAGCCAGCAAACTAAATTTGGATTTTGACAGTTTCGTCTAAGGTAGGAGAGCCATGAGACTAGCATTTTAAGCTTGATTTTTGGCCCATTTACTGAAGTTTCGACCCAACTGATGATCATTCTTGTAAGAATTGCGTTTTAAAAGAATATGGAAAAGCTGGATCTTTTCCCATAAAGTGAAATGACGATGAACGTTGTTGAATCGATACGTTTGGATCGTCTTCAACACTCTCCTGAACTCAGTCTACGCAGAGCATATGAAAGCACCCAAACAGCAGCAATAAGTTTGCCTCCCGAAAGCTTATCAGACCCAACTATGGCAGGCAAGATCATAATTAGATGGATTGTGTGCTGCATCGAACATAAAATAATCCCTATGAAATACTTTTAATGCATGCATTTCGGCCAAGTCGCATTAAAGTGCAAGAGCGTAGAGAACTGCACAAAAACCGGCTTTAGGTGCGGTAGCTTGAAGGAACCTGAAACAAAGCATACGACAATGAGATTTAAGAGAAACTAAAGCAAGATGAGGTTTTAAAAAATTCAGCCTTATCTCAACCACTACAAAGTTACACATGACCTTTTGAAGCAAAAAGGAACGTGAATAAAACGTTGAGGTCGCGAGGTATAATCAGCCAGCCCTATCATACTGTTAACTCTGTAGATCAGATAGATCTGGAAGAACATCCATATAGAGCTGTGACCAACGGCAGCATTGGGGATTAAATCAAAACTAGGAGGTTTCTATGTCCATAGCTGCTACCTAAACCAAAATCTTACTCTACAAGAACCCATGAAAGTTCTAGAAGAAATAACAGATGACACCATCGGAATACACCCATTAGCTATTGCGGATGACTTTAACTCATTGTGAACTGACTAAGAATGCCCAAGTATAAATTTGAGAGGTCAAACATTTCCAGAAACGTTTGAGATCTTAGAAATCGCCACGCTTAACTCCGGACAGCAAAACACTTTTGAAAGAGCAGGGACAGGTTTCATAATTGACCTTGATGAAAAGCTGCACATTACCTGACTGGAGCGCAAGCGGACACTATACCGAAAACGATCACCAAGCAATTATATCAGTACGGGAAGCCAGAAGAATACTCTGGATACTGGCATTATAGATATAATGTCCCCAGATAAATCAGCAACGGGCCTTGCTAGGGACAAAGTTTTGCAAATGATAGAAGCTATAAAAGTAGCATGCGACGCCATAATGGTTACAAAAGATAGAGGTAACTTCTGTCTACTTGTGGACTGTTGAAATTTCCAGTTTGTGAAGGTGTTTAGTAAGAGCGGGATGCATATAAGTGTCACTCCAGAGGCACTGATGAATTTCTACTAAGCCAGTTGCATTTTAAAGCCACCAGAACCCAAATTAAAAACGCTTTACAAAGCAGCAAATTCCATTTCTTCACTCAAATCTGCGAAGTCAATGCTGGTGCGATGCCGATTCGTTGAAAGAAGCGCTCTGTGTTTAGGCAACCAGTACCCACGTGTCCCACACTGATGAGAAACATAGTTTAAGCACTATTTCAACAACAACCCGACATGCCAAAAATATGAACGGACTAGCAAAATTTAAGAATGTGTTCGATGAGGACCTCTAAGCATAACTAAAGATATAAAAGAGAAAAAACCTTCCAGACCTAATGGAGTCCCAAACAAGGAGATCAAGGTTGCGATGGACTATAAGACAGCTGTTCGTTGACCTTTACAATACGTGCATAAGAGTAGGCGTCTTTCCACAAATGTGGAAGTGGCAAAGACTAGTTTTGATCCCGAAGAACACTTTCATCAAAGGATCTATAGGGCCATAGTCCACTTTGTATTTGCGATACAGCCGATCAAACTCTAGAACGTGTGATTAGCAATAGGCTGGAGGCGTCTATAACTGATGATGGTGATCTTCCTTCGCTTGGGAAACCATAGATGTAATTGGAACGGTAGAAAAATGGCGCTTAATGCAGTCGCAGGCAATCGGTGGATGCATCGTGATAAAGGGTACTGCTTAGTTACAACAGTCGATATTAAAAAATACTTAAAAATACTGCTAACTAGACCAAAATATTAAAGGTTCCTGCTCACTTGGCGTTCCTTTCTACTTTCGTAAAATTATCCAAGACTATCTGGAGCAATCAATACTACGAAACAGAAATGGGTCCAGCAAGTCATTAAGTTGCGGGTGGAATTCCACAAAGATTAGTGTTCGGTTCAATTCTATAGAACATAATGTGTGACGAAGTTCTGTCCCTACAGCTGTCAAATAGGACCCATATAATCGATTTCCAAGATGATATTTCCCCCACAGTCGTAGCAAAAAATTTGCACGAAATGGATGTTAAGTGCAACCAAACTATAATGATAGTGCAGCAGTGGCTGAATACAGCGGGGCTCTGGCTGGCAGACCACATAATGTAGGCAGTTCTAATAAGCAGCAAAAAAGTCGTTGATTCCGATAAAATATCGGTTGGTAATCATACGATTGTCTCTAAACCAGGTATGTGTATTAATTGTTTTTCGAAAAACTATTTCTGAAGGTAACTTAAATAAAAAATCGATCCATTAGAACGAACACTGTCGATTGTTTGAAGGACATTGGATAATACAAAAATGGTATAATTTATCATGATCATTTCATTATTATTATGATTAAGTCCTTAAAACGCTTTATTGGAGTTTTACTTTCTAGAAATTTGACTAAGAGCAAAGTTGCAAGTTGAATTGAGCCAGCACGGCAGGTGTCAACTCTTAAAAACCGATGGAACTTTGTCTCTAAACCATTCGTTAAGTACCTTGGCGTTATTATAGGCCATAGGCTTAACTTTAAGCAGCATCTCACATACCTAAGCGGAAAAATGGTAAGCGTAGGCACAGTGTTAACGAGAATTTTGTTGAAAACCTGAGGTTCTAGACAAACCCGTAGAGGCTTAAGTCACTTTCGTGGTAAAACGTAGCCGTAGTGTTAGACAAGCCCGTAGAAGACTTATATCACTTGTCGTCAGATCAATACTTTTGTATGCACCCTCAATGTGGGTCGAGGCAACCAGATCTAGCTCCTACTTACGAAGCATAGAATCGACTTATCGGATCCGCACACTAAAAACTTGTGGGGGAGAACTCCCCCTATAGGCCTTCTTGCAACGGAAAACGTGATGTGCACCTCGCATAAGTCCTCAAAACAAGGGTAGCACGAGACAGTAGTGTAGAGGTGTGGCAGATACTCTGGGATGCATCACACAAATGGCAATAGATGAAACCTTTTAAAAGGAACTGTTTACAAGGAATGTTTTCGAAAACGCCGAACATTATTCATTAAGAGTTGTTCCAACTTTTTTGAAAAACATCGATGTATCTATGGCACTAGGCTTCGACAGGATTATGTAACGATAAAGTGGGGTCATTGAATTTTTTAAGAAAATTTTTCGTTTGTCTGGTATTCCTTCTATTTAATAATCTAGATCCTTAAAAAAAGCATAGGAGATTTTGAATACGTACGCTACACACATTTTTTGGGACATGAGGAAGTGGTACTGGTACTGGTACTGGTACTGGTACTGGTACTGGTACTGGTACTGGTACTGGTACTGGTACTGGTACTGGTACTGGTACTGGTACTGGTACTGGTACTGGTACTGGTACTGGTACTGGTACTGGTACTGGTACTGGTACTGGTACTGGTACTGGTACTGGTACTGGTACTGGTACTGGTACTGGTACTGGTACTGGTACTGGTACTGGTACTGGTACTGGTACTGGTACTGGTACTGGTACTGGTACTGGTACTGGTACTGGTACTGGTACTGGTACTGGTACTGGTACTGGTACTGGTACTGGTACTGGTACTGGTACTAGTACTGGTACTGGTACTGGTACTGGTACTGGTACTGGTACTGGTACTGGTACTGGTACTGATACTGATACTGGTACTGGTACTGGTACTGGTACTGGTACTGGTACTGGTACTGGTACTGGTACTGGTACTGGTACTGGTTGTTGTTTTTTACAATATTAATTTATTCTTATTAAAGAGGCTTATTAATGAGACGCATAAAAACTGTATTATGGTCTCAATTTTAATTAATTTTTTTTAATTTTAATAAGTATCAATTCGCTTGAGCTACGTATATTGCATAGTAATGAAGCTGAATTAAGTGATAATACAAAAAAAAAAAAAAAATTCTTAAAAACAACCAAGCACTGTTATGAGAGAATGCAACAATTGATCGTTTAAATGCGAAATAATTGTGAAAACTTGTTTTAACGCAGCGTTTAAATTTAACACAAGCTAAAGCGCACATGAATCGGGCAAGTAAGAATGATATGATATCTATGCGATTAAAACTTGTTATTAATTGGTAGTATATGCCTTTTTTTATCCCAACAGCTTGTGCGCCGCCGTCCTCAACAATGAAATCTTACCTTGACAGTGAACCTGACGAAATTGATAAGATTTAAAATAATTGATGTACCTTCGGTTAGTTTTTGCAAAATAAAAAAAAAAAACAACCAAACCACATCAAATTAAACCGCCAAGACTTAGGACAGGTTTTTGTTTTGAACTTTAACAAAAACAAAACCAATGCTTTACTAAGCCGAAAAGTGGCAAAATAATTCCATGACATTTTGACAGCAAACAACAATTGTTGTCGGCAACTAGTTGTTAACGAGCTGATTTAATTTTTAATTACAAAATCAAGCGTTTAATGCATTTTTTAAGAGGTTTTTATGTTTGAAATTTTAGCTGATGTTGTTTTAAATTTCTACATGCACTCTACTTAGAGGTCTCGAAAGAGTTTTTTTAAACAATTTTTGTTTGTTTTTTTTTTTTATAAAGGGTTAATTTGGCAACAACCATTTATGGTTTGCACCATGACTGCACAACAACAAAAAAATTATAATTTTAAAGTTAATAAGCGAAACACTCTTCACTGAAGTTGGTTAGTTATTCAATTTTCCTTGACTTCTTATCAGCTCCATATAAACGTGTTAAGAATCAACATTGAACCTTCTTAATTTTTTTTATTTTTTATAATTGTTTTTCCAATATATTTTGCACACCAACGAACTTTCATATCGTTAACTTTTTTCCATTATCAGCAATTTTCATTATCATGAAATAAGCGTTATAAAAAGTGTTAATGTCCGTTTTTTTGCTGATAGCAGCAACTGTGAACTCTTATCAATGACAAGCAAGTGTTAACTTCTATAAAAATTGTAGCATTTGTTTTTTTTTTTAAATAATGGTCAATATTTTTGTTTTTAGCTATAGATTTCGCAAGAATAACCAATTTAAATCAGTGATTTGAGCAATATAGCAGAATTTTTGTTAACCTTAACATGTCAAACTGTCGTTTTTATAAGATAAGCGGAGCTATTATGTGAAATTTGTAATTCTATGGAAGTTGTACAAAATGGATCTCCAGCGTAGCTGTTCATATAGATTACATAAAAACCCATTAAAAAAAAAATTAGTAAAAGTTTTAAAATTTAAAAAGTATTAGTTGTACAAGTTGTTACGTTTCCCTTGTCTATAAACATGAGATTCATGCATTTTTGTCATGCACTCATGAACTGTTCTTTTTCTTCTCGTATTTGTACATGAATTTCAATCAGAAAATTATAAATGATTTATGTTCCACTTGAAGTTTTTCAATACAAATAAGAAGTTTTTTATTGTTTCATGTATCTTGTACACACACTTTGTGAACTTTGAGCACTAGGCTTATGTAATATTAATGTTCTCGTGTTTTTTCTTTTGTGTATTTTGTACTTGGGTATCATGAATAGTTCATGGGACTCATGTTATTGGTTATTGGTTTATGAACAAAAATTCATGAATGCAATTCATGGAGACCATGTACAAATTCATAATTATTGTGTACTTGTTTCAATTTGTGTGTATTGTGACTGTTTTGGGAACTTTAAATAAATAATAATTTTTGATTTAAAAACAAACAATTTTGAAATCATCATATTTACTCATGCATAAAGAAGTAAAATATCTTGGAACTTTATCATTATGTTTGGGTTAAAAACTTAAACCACTGTACATATTTGAATTGAAATTGCACTTTCAAAAACTTTAATCATCCTGGATGGATATAGGCTAAGTTAAATTGCGGAATCGTTTTAAAATAAAAACATATAAGTGAAAACAATGCCAAAGAATAAGGTTTCTATAGATTTTGATGGAAGTAAATTAAAAATTAGAAGCAAAAAATTAAAAAATTAATGATTTTTTCAGCGAAGCTGTGACTGTTTGAAAAGTTGTACGAATTTTTAAACATTCGTTGTAGGAATAGTCCTGAAATGCAGTTACTTAAGATGTAATTCGGAATTATGATTAAACGAGTCGTTACTGTCATGGAATAGTTGGATCTGGGTTAAAAATTCCCCTTTCCAGAATTCTCCACATCGAAATTCACTTTCAGAAAATTTCCCTATACAGAATTCAAAATTCCTTTAAAAAAATTCCACTCTACAGAATTCCCGTTTTACAAAATTATCTCTGTAAATGTATAAATAGTGAAAAAGCTCACGCGTTAACATCATATTCATTTTCATATTGCCAATATTTCCTTTTTAAATGTTTTTCGTATAATTTTGTCAAAGAACATTCTTAAAAGAAGACTTTTGTGAAGGGGAATTTTGAAAAAAGAGGATTTTTATCAAAGTGGAATTTCGTGAAGAATTTGAAAAAGTGAATTTTGAAAAGGGAAATCTTGCAAAAATAATTTCATTTAATATATTTCACAAAATATATTCTTTTTAAGTTTTTTTAGAATTTTGTAAAAGTGAATTTTTAAAAGTAAGCTTGTGTGTCAAACGGAAATTTGTAAAACACCCAAAAAAAGTGAATTTTTAAAAGAGGAATTTTGGATATGCATAACAAGTGGCAGATCTCACGCGTTTTATCAACATATTCATGTTCACATTGCCAATATATCCTTTTAAAATTTTTTCGTAGAATATTGTAAAAGATAATTTTTAAAAGGGACTTCTGTGAATATCAATTTGGAAAAGAAGGATTTTTGTAAAAGGGGAATTTTGTACAGAATTTGAAAAAAGTTAATTTAAAGAATTTTTAAAAGGAATTTTCTGTGAATGTAAATTTGGAAAAGAAGGATTTTTGTAAAAGGGGAATTTTGTACAGAATTTGAATAAAGTGAAATGGGAAATTTTGCAGAAATAATTTCGTTTAATATATCTTGCAAACAATTCCTTTTAAAATTTAATTTGGTATAAAAGTGAATTTTTAATAGGAGACTCCTGTGAAGGGGAATTTTGAAAAAGAGAATTTTTGCCAATGGGCATTTTGTAAAGAATTTGAAAATAGTGAATTTTGAAAAGTGGAATTTTGGTGGGGGAATGTTGTAGAAATAATTGCGTAATATATTCGCAATATTTTTCGTAGAATTTTGTAAATGTGAATTTTAAAACGGAGACTTCTGTGAAGGGGAATTTAAAAATAGAGGATTTTCGTTAGACGGCAAGGAATTCGTAAGGAATTTGTAAGGAATTCGAAAAAAGGGAATTTTGGAAGGGGAATTTTAAAAAAATAATTTAGATTAATTATTTTGCCAAAATAACTGTTTGAGGTTTTTTTTAGGTTTTGAAAAAGTAAATTCTGAAAAGAATTTAAAAAAGTGAATTTTTAAAAGAATGTAAAAAATTGTAAAATTTTGAAAATAATTTGAAAAAAGTTAATTTTGGAAGGGGAATTTTGAAGTTTTTTGAATGGTGAATTTGTAAATTTTTTCGTTTGTAAAAATTAATTTTTAAAAGGAGACTTATGTGAAGGGGAATTTTGAAAAAGAGGATTTTTGTCAAAGGGTAATTTTGTGGAGAATTTGAAAAAAAGTGAATTTTGAAAAGGGGAATTTTGAAAGGGGGAATTTTGAAGAAATAAATTCGTTTAATTATTTTGACAATATATCTGTTTAAAGTTTTTTTTTTCTTATAATTTTGTAAAGGTGAATTTTTAAATTTAGACTTTCGTGAAGCGCAACTTAAGAGAATTTGAAAAAAGTGAATTTTGAAAATAATTTGAAAAAAATGAATTTTTAAAAGAATTTGAAAAAAGTTACTTTTGAAAAAATTTAATTTTGGAAGACTTTTGAAGTTTTTTGAATCATGAATTTGAAAATTTTTTTTCGTACAATTTTGTAAAAATTAATTTTTAAAAGGCTTTCTGTGAAGGGCAATTTTGAAAAACAGGATTTTTGTCAGAGGGCAATTTTGTAAAGAATTTGAACAAAGTGAAATTTTGCAAGGGATAATTTTGAAGACATAAATTCGTTTAATTATTTTGTCAATATATCTGTTTGAAGTTTTTTTTTCTTATAATTTTGTAAGAGTGAATTTTTAAAAGGAGACTTTTGCGAAGCACGATTTAGTAAAGAACAAATTTTATAAATAATTTTAAAATAGTGAATATTGAAAAGAATTTGAAAAAAGTGAATTTTGAAAAATGTAAATTTTGAAAATAATTTGAAGAAAGTGAATTTTGAAAGTGAAATTTTTAAGTTTTTTTGAATTTCGAATTTGTAAATTTTTTTTAGTAGAATTTTGTAAAAGTGTACGTTTTAAAGTACCTACACTTTCTGTGAAGGGGAATTTTTAAAACGAGGATTTTTGTCGGAGGTAATTTAGTAGAGAATTTGAAAAAAGTGAATTTTTGAAAATGTGAATAATGGAAGTTTAATATGTTTTGACAATATATCCCTTTTTTTTTGTTTGTTGAATTTTGCAAAGTGTATTTTTAAAAAGAGATTTTTTTTTATAAGAGAAATTTTTGTAAAGAATTTGAAAAAAAGTGAATTTTGTGATGGAGAATTTTGTAAAGGGGAATTTTGAAGAAATAATTTCGTAAAAGAGGAATTTTGACCCCAACTCTTGGTAGATCTTAGAAAAAAGTTTGAAAAAACCACCCCCTATTTTAGAGTTGAAAATTTTTTTTTTTTGGACCACCGGAAAAACAGCAAAATGGTCTTTTTTGCATAACTTAAGCATTACATGTCAGATCTTAAAAAATTATGTGTCGTTGAAAAGAGCTTTACGAGCACTACAATGTCTTCTTAAAACATTTTTACTTCTGAGGTCATATTCAACTAGTAAGCCCCATTAGCCCGATTTATCCCCCCTTACATTTTTTTAATTTATCCCCCCTTAAAAGACCATTTTGTTTGGCTGTTTTTCCGGTGGTCCAAAAAAAAAAATTTTTTGTTTTCCGAATCCTCTCGAGGTCAACTCTAAAATAGGGGGTGGTTTTTTCAAACTTTTTTTTTTGTATGGAGGCCGACCCACTCTAATGTACACCCGATCTGAGAGTTATAGTTTTTATTTTGTTTGATTATTATTAAGTGTGTTTATCTAGTTCTTATTCTAAGGATCTGAAACATTTCGACCAATAAATCCTTCAAATTAAAACCACTTCAGTATTCAGTTAAGACAAGTTTCTTAAGGATTACGAATAAAGCAAAAAAGCAGGCACTTGGTTGGTATGAACTTGAAGAATTATGTATTGGCCCATGATCAGTTAATTATATGAACGTGGAGTTAAAGACTATTCGTCTTCTTTTAGAAAATAAGAAAGGTCTTTTAGAATTATTGGAGTCCCTGAAATCAAAACTATTTAACCAGTTCCTGTAGCTCCTTTCGTAGATGTATTAATTCGAAGACAACACTGAAAGGAATTAATTCCAATTTAATTCAAAGTCCACTTGGAGGCCGAAGATTACGAAAAACATAATGTTTTAAAGGATTATCCATAGTAAAAGGCAATGGCTATTCGTTCTTTTTGTTTTGAAACCCAAGTTATAACATAATATAGTCTGTTACGAAATCTATTCATAAAATTTAAATTTTTAAATTTTTATATATTTTTTATTATATTTTTGAGTTGAGTATAAAGCTTGTAATGTATTGCTTTATATATGCTTATGAATTTTGAACTTTGGATTGCCATGGCAAAGTTCTTATCGGTAATAAAAATTTTTCAAACACAAAATTATTGACAAAGAAAAAGAGGCCAATTTGTTTTTTTTTTTTTTGTTTTATTACATTTTTATCGCATTTTGTTTTATTATGAAAATAAATATTTTGCTTTCAATACTTTCATGTTAAACTAGTTGCCGATGATTAATTGCATTAGTAACAGCAATTTAACATGTATGTGTGTTTTTTATGCATATATTGGCTGTAATTAGCAAACGAAAAGGCATTTGGGCGCACGTTTTAAAGTTTTATTTAAAACAGTAGTAATTTTTTAGAGTGTCACTCTAACGTGTTTTTAAAAATATGAGCTAATTGATTTATAATCTGTATATATTGATCGTGTATTGTACATGTTTCGAGCACATGTTCGAACATATTTCTTATTAACTGTCGATATTTTTTCTTCAAAATTATGACGTACTTTGTTCATTAAAGCTTAAAAGGTTCAAAGTCCATTAAGTAGTTTATAAATTTTTTTTATTATGAAACAAATTGAACAGAAAAAGCATTATAGACAGATCTACTTTCTGTTATATAATTCTAGAAATATTTTTCTAGAAATAGTTGTTTATGGATTTTATTAAAGTCAAACATTATATAACTTGAAGGCATGAAAATATTTTCAAAGATTTGTTTCAATATATTAAATTAATTAATATTATGACGCAGGTAATAGAATAAATATTTAAATTTAATATCAAATCTTATCACCAAATGCAGTTTCTAAACTTTGCTTTCATTTTTGTTTCAAATGAACTTTGGAATATTTTTAGATTTGCAATCATTGCACTTTTAACTTATCACAGATTAGTATCTAATCACAGACTAGTTACATAGGCTATATAGTTCATAACAGAAAATTTTAAAAAATGTTGAGAAGTCAGTTAAAAGAAAGTTAGCGTTATAAAAAAAAATTATAAATCTATAATAATTTTATTTTCGTGTTAAATAACATGCAATTCTAACGCCAGTCATTTTAATTAAACAACTTTTAAAAAAATTCTATAAAATCTACAGGTTTCATAATCACATTGCTTATTTTCGTGTGTAAAAACTGTCATAACGCTCTTCATTTTTTCAGCTTGAGTTTCAATAATTACAGACATGACAGTAATAAAATAGTAACAGCCATGAAAAAATAAAACGCTAACTTAATAATTATTGAATTAATAAGGCTTTGAAGAATGAGTTTCGGAGTAAAACTAAAATTGAGAATGCAATCAAAGCACTCTTGACAACATATGCCCAGAGCTACTAACAGGTGATCCCAACGCAAACACCCATGGCATACACTCAGATGACTTCTGGAGCACCAACCTACTAACTATCTAAAAGGAAGTATAATCAATAAAATTACAAAGCTCCATCATAAAAATCTTTTTACATATATATTTTTGTAAAAAAAATTTTTTTTACCATAAAAAAGCACACAAAAACTCGAAAATTTGCGAGTTTTGATAGGCTCCAAAGAAATTTTTCTTGGATTATAGAGAATGTTTTTTTTTTAATTTTATTTGAAATATTAACTATTAACTTCCAAAATATTATTTGCAGCTTTTTATAAACAAGAAAGTAATTTTTGTATGGAAAAATATTTAAAATTTAATATTAAATATTTAAAAGGCAATTACGAAAAAAATGGTTCTTTGATTTTGACAAAACTTTTTTGTGATTTGATTTGATGTATTTGACTTCCAAAGTATTATTTGCACTTTTTAATAAACAAGAAAGTTATGCAGATTTAAAAAAGTGACTTTTCGTGAAAAATGGTAGATTTTATATGGAAAAATATTGAAAATTTAGCAAAGTTCAAAATGGAATAAAAAAAAGGATTCTTTGATTTTAGCGAAACTTTTTCATAATTTTGTATGAAGTATCAATTTTTGACTTTTGACCAAAATATTATCTGCACCTTTTCATAAATAAGACAGGTAGCTGGTTACAAAAAGTGAGTTTTTACGAAAAATTGTTGATTTTATATAGAAAAATATTCAAAATTTAGAAACGTTCAAAGTTGAAAAGTTTATGAAATTAGTTGATAACCCTTATATTGTTTGTGTTGATTCTGACGAAGACGTTAGCAGTGATGAAAGTTAGCGTTTTTGATTTTTTGTACAAATGCACCAATTAAGGTTTTTTATTTCACTTTTTGTTATCACACTCAGAAAAAAACACATACCTTTCTCCGGTAAAAAAATTCTGTATTTTCGATAATAGCAATTTTATCTTTTTCAAATAAAATTTTCTTCGATAAGATTAAATTTTCACATTTTCGATGAAATATTTTTTCACTTCTGGGAAATGGAAATATTTCAATGTCTCTAATAATGATAAGTATTTTTCTCGCACAAAAAATTCTCATTTATAGAGAAAAATTTATGGAAAATGTAGAATTGTTCCTATATTTTGTTAAAAAATTACCTATGAGAAGTATTTTCTTCAATAAAAACAACTCTTTTCTCAAAAATAAAAGGTTTTTCTCTAAAAACGATATAGTTTTATATATTTCTTTTTTTCAGAAAAGCTTTTTATCATTTTTAGAGAATTTTGAGGATCACATTTAGAGAAAAGAATTCTCCAGAGCAAAGTCTATACCATTTTTCTCTAAATATAATGATTTTATCATATCATATTCCGAGAAACTTTTATGAGTGCATATTTTCAAAATTGTATGTTCATCTCTCAAAGAATACATGCTTTTTAAAATACAAAAAACGTTAAACGGAAAAGTACTAAAATATTTATATTATTTTAATTGGAACTTCTTGAGCTGTTATTGTTCCAATAACGAGAATTGAGAGCGAAATTTTAAGCTCTCGCTTATTTCAATAAACGTAAATTATTTTAAATGTAAATTATTAAAAAATGGGAGGTGGGCGTGTCTGTGGGCAGATGACACCCATTTTTCTAATACATTTTTTTTATATAAAATATATACGTACCAATTTTATTTGAGTTTTTAATTTTTGGTTGTATGGAAGGTGGGCGTGTCCATGGGAGGATGACGCCCATTTTTTGAAGACTTTTTTTTTTGATATAGGATACACACATACCTAATTTTATTGTTGTAGGTTAATTGTTAGCTTATTTATGCAATTTTTAATTTTAGTGTTGTATAGGAGGTAGGCGTGTTCGTGGGCGGATTCCAAAAAATAATTCCAAAAATACAAAAATGCAGATCCTTGGATTCTTGCAACCATGTGTAGTTTGATCCAATTATCTTGACTCCTTCTTCCTATTCTGTGTTTTCGGACAACACACAGGCGGACGGATATGGATAACTCGACTCACGAGGTGACTCTGATCAAGAATATATACTTTTCTATACCGGACTCGCTGTTTTGTATGCGTTACAATCGTTTGCACAAAGTTAATATACGCTGGCTATTCAGGTTTAGGGTATAAAAAGATTCCTTTTTTTTAGAGAAAAACATTTTTTTTCAAAAAACTTCATAAATGAATTTAAAAGCTTGATTCACACAATGAACACTTGAAGTTAAACTTGGAAAGTTACGGGTATTGTTTTAAAATTTCAAATAAATATTAAGTAGAAAATAACAAGACCTTCCACATCTGGATCCACAGTGGATTAGATAAGTGGTAGCATGGAATTAGCAATCCTAAGGCAAAATATCTATTCTTGGCACATATGATAAAAATTGAAAAAAAAAAAAAATGTTAAAATTAATATCATTTTTAATTTTAATTTGTTTTTAAATCCTCTTGAAAGTGTAAATTTATAGTTAACTGACAATTTTAAAAATATTTTTGTTAAAAAATTGTTATAATTCCTATGAGGGTTGAATTTATTTCAATATTTTTTATTCTAAAACCCTTCCATTTTTCTTTCTAAAAAGTGTAACTAACTTTTTTTATGAACTGTTCTCTAAGGCTTTGTCTTAATAATCTTTATAAAAATAGGCGTAGGGAAAACAATTAAGAATCATTTTCTCACGTGTTTCTCATCCGATTTTGTAATTTTTATTTGAAATGAATCAAAGTTCAGAGAAGGAGTTCACCAACTTTTTGTAAAGATTTTGTTTTGAAAATTTTTTATGCAGAAAATTTGTTTTACACATTAATTTTGTATCGAATCAACAGAGAATATATGTGAAAAGTTCGAATTTTGTTCACTGTCGAAGTCTAGTTATTATCATTAGATATTCTATGTGAATTATTGTTGCATTTGTCATGAAATGTGCACAAAAGTTATATTGTGTGCAATGTGTGCTATTTCTATTGCCATAGCTGTATATGTGGGTTGAACTTGGCACACTATATTATTGCCTGACACACAAACAGATCATTAAAAATAAAAATTGATGCTTAGTTCATGTTTAGCCATGTTAATGTTCAACCAATTAAAATGGTCTATGCGTTAATTTTTGGCAATAGTGGTTATCGGATTGTTACTGAGCTAAAAACCTTGAAGCTGTATTTTAAAGAGTTTTATTTAAACTGCAAAAGCACAGAGAAAAACAAAATTTTGCTTAGACACATGATAGGGCTCAATGCAAAAATATGATTAGCCGTATAAAAATCGAAATAATCAACTGTAGAGTTATGAAACAAGTGTTTTTTTATGAACAGAATGGAATTTTTCAAATAAACTTTAACGTCTCGTTGCGAAATAAATTGATAAGAAGTCGCAATCTTTACGGTGGGTGTAGTTATTTCATTAAACATTAGAACGAGCTTGAAAAAAAAGGAAATTTTTAAAAAAACAAACAAATTAATTTTTAGTTAATCTTTTTATTAAATTAAAATTATAAAAATTAAATTAAAATTAAGAATTCAAAATTGAACTTTAGCCCTTATAAACTAGTCTCTGCACTAGTACTTAAGAACTAGTTTTCAATAACATTTTGAGTTGAAGAAAAAGCACGTCACATTTGGAGTTGACGGCGGTGCCACGACCGTCTTTTCTTTAGTCATTTGTTTAATGACTAAATAACATGTATCTGACGTAAAAACTATCAAGTAAGTAATTTGAATATTACTGCAATATAGTGCACAATTCTCAAAAGATAGCCATATTTTTGGGTGAGTGTGCATTTTTTATACGCAAATTGCAACACAAGTGCACAAATGAAGTGCGCCAGTAGAATATAAAATAATAATCCATTACATGCAACTTCTGAATATCAATCAAAATATATTTGCAGATACGTTATCGACAACATCAAATGGCAAAAATATAGACGTCAGCAATTTATTTGAAATGCAGCAACTAGCGTAACAGATGCGTCACTGAAATGCAATGGTTTAACACATTGCGTGCAAAGATAATTTTAAAAAAATTAACAACTAGTAAAATAATTTTTTTTTTAATTTTAAAGAACTTGTGTGCATATTTTTGTTGAACTTTGAAAGAAAAAAAAAAATTTTCAAAACTGTCAGTTAAACGCTGGATTGCATCAAAAATTTTGCAGTTTTGCAGATAATTAAAGTTAAAATTTTAATTACCAACGATAAACCGACTGTTGATATTTCTAAAGTTTTGTTTTAAAGTACCTCAGTATAACAAGCAAGGGAGATAAACTACGCTCTAAGCATAAATATCAGATACATTTCATATATAAGTTATGGCTATGCCAGTATTTTTATTTTAAGTTATAAAACTAAACGCTTTAACTATAAACAGTGAAAGTCGTCTTGACATTTTAAATAGACTTTGCAACTTAGTTAATTACATTTTTCCTATTGCCTTTTTTATATATTTTTATGATATGCACTTATTTAATAGTTGCTTTATTTTAAATACCAGCGCAGTTTTTGTTAGTTTTCCAATCTTAAAAATTTTGCTAGTTATGAATTCCGCGTTAGTCATCATATCTGGCATTATTTTGCGGTTACGATATAAACAAAAGATTGGTTAATTGTTTTTTTTTTATTACTACTAATCCATACTTAATCACAGATCAACTGAACTGATTACACTCTAAGGTGTGTTCAGTGCATATTTTGTTTATTAATGTATATTTGTTAAGTACGTGCCTCACGTGATTCTTTAAAACTCAATTCGCTATTTTTCACTGTCATTGCCTCGCATGCAAGAACATTTTTAAAGTCTTTAAGTTTATAAATTAAATGGAATTGCATGCAATATAACTTTATTTCGAATGCCTTAATTTGCGAAAAAAACATGTTAATCAAGGTCTGTGATTTAAGTTTGCTTGCCTCTATAAAGAATGTTGTAACCAATACGTTTCTATAAAGTATGGCACTGATGTAATTAATGAGAGCAAATCGTTGTGATAGCATAGCAATCTGTTGTTTTTATTACTGAGATAATGAGCTTTTTTAAAGTTATTTTTTTAAATTTTTTTTATGACTATCACAATGTTTACACCAAAAATATTTGATATAGATATTTTTCTTTTGCCACATGATGGTTTCTTAAGACAACATTGACTGAATACCTAAATATCGATGAAATACGGAAAACACATACTAAACTCTGTTGAAAAGTCTGCAAAATTCTTTTTCATTTAAAGAAATCTTATTTCTAAGAGAAATCAGTTTTTCTCTAAGAATTATTTTTGAAATGAAATGATAATTAAGGCTTTCAAAATTTTAAACTATTGAAAACTTCGACATCTTTGCTGGTTATTGCCTTTTTTTCTTCCTAGAACTTAAACCATTTACTTAACAGGTACAAATTAAATTGCATAACCATAACATAAAAAAATGCAACTGACATTATCGCTCTATTAACAAAATTTATTACTATTACCTGGCGTCTTTAAATGTTTTCAATGATCGAGATGTCAATGTTTATCTGAAACTTCGTTTTCATATTAAAATTATAGAATAATAAATTAAGCAAATAATTTTATTATTAACGATTTTTGATCAACAACATAAAAATAAAATTTTAGCTTATATTTTTGACTAAAAAAATAAAAGTAAAATTTTAACTTATATTTTTGACCGGAAACTGAAAAAAATAAAAATCAAACTTTAACTTTTATTTTTGACCATCAAAAAGTCGGTCAAAAAATAACTATTATATTTTGACTTTCTGGAAAAAAGTCATAACAGTTACGGTCCCTGATTTCTGTATATATTCTAAAGTTTGAACGGTATAATTACTAAAATAATAACACAAGATCTAGAGTGACAAAGTTTATAACATTTATAGCAAAAAATTTCATGTTTCAATTTAAGGAGGGACACAAGATTCTAAGATTTTCATGGAAAAGTTTTTTATTTTTATTTTTCTTTGTTCACAAACTTTGAACACGTTCATCTTGAAACCATGTTTTTCGTACTGGTTGCGGCACTAGGGTTCATTTTTTGACGATTTTTTTTTTTTTGTTGAGTTTTTCATACTTGATTCGCTATCGTATGTCACGAGCTTTTTTTTAATTTCTTTTTGATTTCTTATGAATTTTTAAAGTCGGTATTTTTTTCGAAAAACACACACTTTCAAATTTGGAACATCACCAAAAATTGAAAAAAATTTTAAAAAAGCTCCTGTCATACGATAATTTTTTTCCAGATGGGAAAAATTTTTGCGAGTCCCAGCGATGCAACCACGAGGCCCCGTCTTTTTCTCTGCCACCCTTATTGGAGCTCTATAAAACCATGTTGGAGTGAAAATTATATTCTTTTTAATTTGTTTTTTCTTGTAATTTGTTCAATCTTCTACAATAATAAAAAAAAATTTGGAAAATGTTTGTTCTTGACTGAGTTATAAATTAAAAAAAAGGTATTTTTTCTCTGCCGCGAATGTTATGTCCCACCTTAAAAGGATCTGACGAAAAAAAATATTAAAATAATCAAGGAAGGCTCACTGGAACATATAAAAAAAGGGGTTTAACTAAAAGAAAAATGTTGGTCGAATAATAATAAAATGGCGGCGTTTTTCCTAAATCGGCCAAAAACTCAAAAACTATGTTACCGATATTTCTGTCCGTACACAGTGAAAAATAGTGCCACATAAAATTGGGCATGAAAGACGAAAGAGGAGAGGCATTTTTTAAGAAAAAATCTTTTTGTTTTTGAACAAAAATCTTCTTTAATTTATTTAAGAAGATATCTTCTAAAATCTATATTTTCAAGGCTTTTCAAAAACAAGGGACATAAAAGACGAAAAAGAAGAGGTATTTTTTAAGAAGAAATCTTATTGTTTTTGAAAAAAAATCTTCTTAAATTTATTCAAAAGGATATCTTCTGAATTTCTTTTAAAATCCATATTTTCGAGTCTTTTCAAAAACAAGGACATAAAAGACGAAGAAGAGGAGGTATTTTTCAAGAAGATATATTCTTGTTTTTCAGTAAAAATCTTCTTCAGTTTATTTAATAAGATATCTTCTTAATTTCTTTTAAAATCCATATTTTCAAGTCTTTTCAAAAGCAAAGGGCATAAAAGACGAAAGAGAAGAGATATTTTTCAAGAAGAAATCTTCTTGTTTTTCAGCAAAAATCTTCTTAAATAACATAACAAACAAAAAACAAGTAAAGAAAGTCTAAAGTCGGTCTAGGCCCACTATGAAATACCCTAAATTTACTTTTCCAAAAATAAAAAATAATATTATTGTAAATGGGCGTGTCCGTGGGCGCATGAAGACTATATTTTAAAAAAACAAACAAATTGGCCATTTCAGCCCTTAAAAGGACTTTGACCGAGCTTCTTATGATCAATTGTGTTGTGTGTGTTATTAAATGTTTGCACACAATTAACCGAGAACTGGACCTACATGTTTTATGCCGACTCCTAACGGCTAAAGTTTATGTTCTCAAGAAGCTTTACATGGCATTATTTACTCTCTGAGGTTTGCCATTGTCTGCAGAGAGGTGGTGACCGATCAGAAAAATTTTTTATTGAAAATAACTTTTCGCCGCGGCTGGGGATCGAACCCGGGCTCCAAGCATGCTAAGCCACACACTTAACCTGCATGCCACGGTCACCACTAGACTATATTTTATATGCATTTAAATGTTGATGAAAAATTTACACATGCCAAGTTTTCTTCCTGTAGCACACAGTTTATGCCTTTATTAGGTTTTCGCTATGGGAGTTGGGTGTGTTTATCTACGGATTATTCCAATATTTTTTAACATACCTTAGTTTTGGTATAAAATGCATACATACGGATGCGTATGTATGTATACATGCGGATGTCCATTTTTCAAAACCATTTTTGTTTTATCATAAAAAACACACGTGCTTAATTTTACATATTTAGGTCAAAAAGAGGCTTATTTATTCCGTTTTCAATTTTTGGGTTGTATGGAAGGTAGGGGTGTCCGTGAGTCCGCTTCGTTCTATGCATTACAAACGTTTGCACAAAGTTAATATACCCTGACCTTTCAGGTTTAAGGTTTAAAAATTGATCGAATTTCGATCCCAGGCTGTACTAGTATTTATAAAAAAGTTTACTTATGACTGAGGCGTACAACACTTTGTTTATCTTTTTACCATTGTTCTATGCTTCTGTCTTTTTACTTTTCCTATACCTGTCTTTTTATAATCAACAACGGCCTCTCTTCGGTACAGTTATTATTCATATGGACATCTCCCAGTGGCACGGACGCGACATTCGCACGGTTTTAGTTACTCGAAAAACAAGTAAGAAACAAAATGAGCCGATATGTATTTTAAGTGTTCTCAGGCGATGAAAGAGTGCTACATTTTATAAAAATATTGGCAAGATTTAGTACAAAGTAATAATCAATCATACAATGGAACGGACGCGACAAAAAATATAAGTTTTTTAAGCTCGTAAAGAAATATGCAAAATTTAGCTTATTTTGAGAACTTTTTTTATATATATTATACATGTTAATGGGGGTCAAAAGATAACTATTCTTCGTAGACTTATGAAATAATAGAACTATCTCTTCTTTTTTTTTTTAAATAGATATAGCACGAATACGGACGCGACAAATTTTTCCAACAGTAGTAAAATACAGTAAAGATGTTCATTATAAATTTTAATAAAAATACATGATAATAAGTTAAATTCAAGTTACATAGCAGTGCTATACTAATCAAAATAAAAAAAATAAAGTTATAAGCTGTTAGAGTACTTTATTTTAATGTTTTTCTTCACTTTTGGTCAAATCAGGTGGACCTTTTTTGAAATATTCCCATATATAAAAGCTAGGCAGTCCCCTTAATAACAGCGGAAAGCCGTCCTCTTGGAACATACACCAATTTTACCTGAACTTTTACTTTTTTTTTTTTTCTTATTACAGTGACACTTTCCTAACTCGAAGTGACAAGGAACCAGAATTTTGCTAGAGAAGTTAGAGAAGTTTGGTTGTATTTAAATTTCTTTAATTTAATATTTATATTTTTTAAAATATGTTAGCAATATTTTTTTTTATAAATTTTTTTAATGTTAAAATGACGTACAAATTTTTCCAGATAGTTTTAAATATATGTTTGCAATAACCAATATCAACATTTGCTCTGTTGATAATTTTCTGCTCATAAAAATAGAAAAAGTCTTGACCTGTTTTTCATTCATTAGAATATCAAGGAAAATATCAAACATGTTTTTATTTTTGTATTCATTGATTTTTTTGCTCTTACTGTTTATGTAGTTTTGTTTTTGTTTTCTTGTAATGACAACAAATATTTTGCAAAGTTGAAATAAATAGAGATTTAAATAAGTTCTTATCTGATTTTTTATGCTAATGGCTTCAAACCGTTATCATTAAATGCAACAATCAATAAAAATGTTGTGCAGTAAATAGAGTTTAATTCTAACTGTAAATTTTCCCTCACAATTTATCCGTAAACTTTTCAAAATTTCTCACTTTTAAGCAAAAAAACCCCAACTATTAAAATAAATACCTTTGCAATGGTTTTTCTTCCCACCACCTGAAGATATAATTATATATATGTTTATCATAACGTCATAAATTTATAAAGCTCTTGGCTTTAGCTGCTTTCAATGAACTCTTGCATCATACTCATAGCAAAGATCATATAATACATATACTATATGATCTTTGCTCATAGTTTTATGCAATACCAGAAAACTTTATCATTTAAACTATTACCTACAATTACAATAATAATAATAATAATGAGAATAAATTGCTTGTGCGATGTAGCATGGTGTATAAAATTTGCATGAGAGCGCAATGAAAATGCGGCGGCACGTGTTGCTATTAAATCATAACTGCTGGCGTTTTCATTTTAATACTAAATAACTAAAAAAATTATAGAAATCTGATGCTAGATTCGACGTAATCTGAAAGGATTTAAAAAAAAAAAACAAATTTAAAAAAATTACAGCAGTTTAGGTGAAGCTGGCAGTGCATGATTTATACTTATTTCGTAGAATATAAAAATGTTAACTTATAAACAGGTTTTGAAATGATTGGAATTATAGGTTCGTTAGGGTTAAGACTGCAATAAAAACTTAACTTAAAGCTTAATCGGACTTTAGTACTTAATGAAAAATGCTGACAACTTTGAAACTAAGCGTTTCATTACTATTGCTCTGGAGAATAAATTCAGATGTCAACGACATTTGCAAGACGAGGTCTTTCAAAAATTCTATTTAAAATAACTGATGAGCTCATAATTTGTCTTAAGAACAAGTTATAAGTTGTTTATTCCTTAAATGTTAATGAAACTTATTGTTGCATTCTTATTGTAATTTTTTCTTTTGAAGGAATTAGTTTTTTTTTAAATCTTATTTATTTCTGAGTCAGTTATGACACTTATTATTCAAAAATTTTTCATCTGCTACATTTGTTATGGTTTGATTTGATTTACAACAATTTTTTATACCAAACAAAAATTTTATAAAATTTAAAATTCTTTAAATATTTTGTTTAAAAATATTTAAATTCATTAAAATTTTTTTTTTGTGTGCGACCAACGCTGCCGTTTTATTATAGCTTTGTTTTTAAAACAACTTGTTACTTCATTTCAAAAAAGTTTGTTTTAAGGATCATAAAAATATAAAAAAAAACAAAATCTATTTGCCTTGTTGTTGTTGTTCTTATGTTTCACCATTTTTAAATTGCAGCTTACTTGAACAAAAACCTACTCACCTTATATTGTGCTCAATAAGGTTGAGCAAATAATTTTCTCTCTCCATTTTGTTCTAACCAAAAATGGTAAGTTTATTGCTTTTAACAGGATAAACAAGGATACACAAGAAGTACAAAATAAAGGGAAGCAAACAGAAATAAACGTAGAACGTAGTAGTTAAATTCATTCAAGGTCATTCACCTACGCTTTATTTACAAACATTACTGTTTCAAAAGCACTTTTGTATCAGCCGCAACAACTATAGCAACAAGTTGTTAGCAACAAATTCGAAAACTTTTTATACAAACTCTTTTACAACTTTTTAAATAGTTACATGTGAACAACTTGATTTAATTGTAAATCTATAAAAATTTAACAAAATTCACAAACGGTGTGATTATCGTTTAATTTGCGTTCACCAACAAGCAACACACCACCAACATTCAACGAAATCGCAGACTAACTAAATACGTTGACAAAACTCGAGTCGGAAAAGTGCAACGATTGAAAATGTGGAAAATGGAGTCAACTCACGAACAAATAAATGGACACGAACTAACGAAAAAAAATTCAAGAAGCAACAGCAGATACGGTACATGCAAGAAAAAACAACAACAACAACAACTATTAAGCAATAGAAAAACAAGTCGCAGAAAAGCACTTGAAGTTTATTAGCTAGTTGGAATTTTCACCAAAATATAGCGTGTATACTAGAAGAGGCGAAGAGGGTGGTGAGCGTGGTAAGAAAATGCAACGCAAAAAGTTGTTTCAAACAGAAAAGCTTCGGCTAACTTGTTTTTGCATACCTTGATGAGAACTCTAAAGTTTGTACATGATTCAAAGCTTAATTTGAATAATAAGTTGTGCACTTAGAAAAAACAAATCGCAGACGTCCTTGTATCTGATTGTCATCCTAAATACAGTGCAGTCTAAAAGTTTACCAACATGTTGGTTGAGTGCAAATAAATGCAAATTATGGAAAATATCTTGCTTAGTTACGATAAGGAAAAACGTTAACAAGCCTAAATGAGAATGGTTAAAAGAATTAACCCTGCAAACATTTGGAAGAAGATTGGAAGATTAGTTGATTTGGCGACTACCTAGCGAATCGCCCAGGAGTTTTTTGGAAGATGGATCGCTCTTCGATAGCCAAAACGATCAACGTGCGATTTTCAAAAAGTTTCAAAATCTTCCGTCGCTCATTCCGGCGATCGTTGTAAGATGGATCGCTTTTCGATTGCCCAAAGGATGAATGCGCGATTGAAAAAATTTTCAAAATCTTCCCTTGCTCATTTCGGGAATAGTTTAATTAATAAAAAAGTTGAACTTGAAAATAAATTAATTTAATTAAGATAGAACAACGTTTGTCGAGCCCGATATTATATATAAGCTTACAACAACTTGAACGTTCAACAGCGATGCTTCACAACAAATCGCTATGAATCCCTAAAAGTGATTTGTTTGCCACTCTTGTCGGCGAATCGCTTAAGAGCCCTTTTGCCGATTCATGTGCGACTCTTCTTGACGAATCGCTTAAGATTCTTCTCGGCATGTCGTATGCAAATCTTCCTGGCGAATCGCTTAAGAACCCTCTCGGCGAATCGTTCACGACTCTTCCGACTGAATAGCTTAAGACTTCTCTTCGGCGATTCTCGGAAGACTCTCAGAAGAGCTCGCCGGCGATTGTTTCATCTTCCAAGCGATTCGCTGGAGATTCTTAGGCGTTTGAAAATGTTTGCAGCGAAGAATCAACATAACAAGAAATATTTTAAGAATTAATGCTGTCGTTATTTTGAAATTTGTAAGCAAAAAAGTACAAAACATACTGCTTTAAGGACGCGGTAAGGTTTTAAACGTTTTTTATTTAACCAGTTTTTATATGAATGCACAACATTCCAAGAATGTTGTGTCCAAATTTGGAGTCGATTCGAGTAAATTTAACGGATAAATGCATTTGTAAGTAAGTGTACCTCGAACGTTCAAACGTACATTAACAAAACTTTAAAGCGATTTTCTCACAAGTCGTGTTTTCAAAGTCCATGTTCACTGCCAATTTAAAACTACTTGAACGATTCATTTCAAACTTGGTACACATTTTTATAAAATACCTTCCCCCAACGTTTAGGTACATTTTGTTTACATATAGGAGTTTCCCATCCACAAAGTGTCGGAATTATTCGTGGTAAACAGCAGTTTACACTTTTCATGGCCACCAAAAATTTTTAAATGAAAAAAAAAATAATCAAAGAAGGGGGAGGATAAGTTGATACTTTGACTAAATTTTAATAGTACTTGATTTCATATAATTTCCGACCGAAATAAAGTGAACACTACAAATTGCTATTTTTCTAAGACGATCTGGGAAAAGCTCTGTACCGGCTTGTTTTTCAATATTTCCGGATGAAAAAATTACAGAATATTGTTAAAAGTACACTTTATAATGTACAAATTATAAATGAATTTTAATAAATTTGCTCAATTCATACTCTTAAAAAAATTCACAAGCAAAGTGTTTTTCTTACGCTGAAAGCCTAACCCCTTCCTTAAAGAAGTATAGCGGCTGTTTATGCCTAAACCCTAATTAATAATATTTCTAACTACTTAACTAACCACTTAAGTAATAATATTTCTAACTACTTAACTAAGTACTTAAGTTAAACAAATGTGCTACTACCTTTTTTGTGTGCACTGCCATATCGACTGATGTAAGCCTCTTGATGTAAAATCGCTTATTTCAAGCGAATCGCTGGTTCTTCGTTTTTCCCGAACGAAGATGATGATCAGATTTTACTTATCATCGAGGCAGCAGTTGTACAATTTTCCTCCGGAATATTATAAAATCCTGTAAAAACGCTCCAGCAACTTATTTGCATCGACATCAATTCCAGAAATAGCGAATTATTCAGCGGCATATAATTCGGCATTCGCTTTACATAAACAGTTTTTCAGTATGATAATGATTTGTTCTATAGTGAATATTGTTGTTGTTACAACTGGCTACTTTATGAATTATTTGGCATAAGCTTTTAACATTTACGATTGCCAAAGAACTTTTCTTTCTACCTGAAAACTTTCGGAAATACATTCCAAATATATCCTTTTGGTGATCTGTGATTTTTGGGTAAAGGTGCTATATTTTTTATAAAAAAACATAATTTTTTTTACTTTGATACTTTGATAACATTTACAAAAAATTGTTACAAATTGTTACGAATTTTAAGTTGAAAAACGTTCACGAACTCGAAAAACTTGCAACGAGAGGAGAAAACAAGTAATTATACTCTAAAGTCTAGCACAACTATTGAATACCCTAAGCATTTTATAATGTTAAGATATATCTTGATATATATAAAAAAATAAATAACTCTTTTTTTTCAAAATCCATTTATTCCTTTACAGTTTTTACTAAAGTGGGTTGTATGGCAGTTTGTTTGAAAATTAAAAGCTTAAAAGCTTGTTCTGTGTAAAGTTGTTTGGATTCCATAGCCTTAAAACAGAATCAAAGTCGTAAAAACCCAAAATCCGAAATCACAAAAAATGTTAGGCCAAGTAAAAAAAAAACAAATCAGTTTTATAATGAGGTAAGAAAGCTTAAACAGTATTAGCTATCAAAATTCGTGTGGCAGAACTAGGGGAAGAGTGGCATGAAAGAGCCAGTGTTAAAAAAGTTACAAAATATATAAAAATAATTAATAAAATTATAATTCTTGTATCAAAAGTATTCTCTCATTCATTTATGAACGTAATACCATGAAATATTTTCCAAAATCAACAATATTCTTGGACCTGTAGCCATTTATAAAAAACATGAAATTCGGCTCTTTCATAACACATGGGCATTGAAAGAGCCAACCAAAGTTTTGAAAGAGCCATCTTCTTATAACAAGACTTAACACGAAAAATAACGAATATTTTATTAAAAATGTTAATTGTTATTATAAAAAGTATTGTTTTTACAAAAACAAATTAAATAAATAAAAAAATTCAAAACTAAAAACAAAAAATAGTTAAAACTCTTAAAAATATTTTTAGCAAAAAAATTAAATCGCTTTGAAGAAAATCTATAATAATAAGACCTATTCCAAAAACAAAATAAGAGGTTTAAAACACTTAAAAACATTTTTGACAAAAATAATTTAAACTTCCTTTACGCTTCTTCATACCACCGCAACCCAGCTCTTTCAAAACATATTGTCCAAAGAAACATAACCTCAAAAATTAGTATGAAATCAAGATTTTTCCGGCAAAATTAATATGTTATTGGTGGGCCTAATATATCCATAAAATTATAGTAAAATAATATTACTGTTAGTTTTTAAGGTGAAGACGTCACAAAACAAATAAAATGTTCTGAAAAACTTACTTAATGATGAAGAAATCCAAAATACGATACACCATCGTCGTTTATTATCAGTGAACTGTCAAATGTTCGAGGGTGCCATATGGCGAGTATTGCTTCTTAAAAATTATAATTTAAGAAGCATTCGTATGAAAACTACCGCGTAAATCAAGATGGCTCTTTCAAAACTTGGCTCTTTCATGCCACTCTTCCCCTACTGTTGACCAGTGTTTTTACTAAGCTGTCAAGGCGTTCGATTAACTGCTTACTTGCAAGTTTCTATAGGATTTCTGTTCATGTACTTTTTGTGCTATTTTTCTCTTTGTGAAATTTTGTTCTCAATTTTCCTTTTTCTATCTGCCTGCAAGCTTTCAAGTAAAGATTTTTAACAATTTGTAACAATTTTTTGTTTCGAAATTTATTTTTTGTTCGATGAACAACTTTATAGGTATAGAAGGTTAAACAAGGGCTAATTCAATTGATCTTTTGAGTCGCAGCGCACGTAGCCATATATTTAATTGATGTATATTTATTTTGAATTTTTTTTCCCCATGCAACCATTGAAAAAATCGGGAATGACAAAAACGTAAAAGTGAAATAATACAAAATTTCGTTGAAAGTATTCTAAAATAATAAAAGGCTATGGAAAATATATTGAAAATATTGCTCGATTAATACTGCAGTCGAAAGCTGCAAAATCCTTTAGGCCCAACGAAGTGATTTTTTTTGTGGTATTTTAATTATTTTTTTTGTATAAAAAATAAAGATTCAGTTGTGTTTCCAAAATTTTAAATCAAAAAAGCTTCGTTCGTATTGTTTTAACGGTTTTTCAAATTGTCTAAATTTTTATTTTCAATTTTTCTATTAGCTATTATTCTTACGCAAATATCAACAAAATAAAAAAAATCCGGCTAAATCCATTGAGCCGTTCATTAGTAATGAACCAATGAACACTTTTTAATTTTGAAATTCTTTTAAATTTTCATTTAGTTTGGCATGATCATTTAACGAAGAAAATCCGTTTGTTTAACATCGTAATATACTGTTTTGAAAAAATTTCATTTTCATAGTTTTGAACAACACATACTTTTTATCACTACTGTGAAAAGTGCATCGCTGCGAGTTCAGAGTGCAAGAAGTGAGCAACATGTTAAGTTTCAAATGAGCTTTCAATCGATGAATTCATTAACTATACTCTGGCAATACTTACATAGCTATGTTGTTTATCAGCGTTGGCCTAAAGGTATGCAACGAAATATTTTTTGAAAGCAGCTTTTAACCACTGCTAAATTTATCTGCAAAGTAAAGTTTTAGTACTTTTCAAATAAAACAAATAAGTTAATCGATGTTTTGTAAACAAAATGATTTATTGAATTCAATGTTCTGCCTCCAACATTTTTTTCTCTTAAATTTTATTATTAGATTAATTGTTAGCTATGTGATGTTTATTTTTTGTTGTTTTTTAGTATGAGTTTGTTTTTTATATATAACAATTTTTGGGCTGTTATTTTTAAATATTAAAATTTTTATTTTTGCATGTTATTTTAAAAATATTATCATGATCTGAATAATATGCATGCATGAAAGTATGTTAATGCATATACATAGGTCTTAATGTATCTAAAAGTATGTATCTAGACATTATATTAAATAGTTTTGACTAGTGACTAGTTGACGGCTAAACGCTTAAGTAGTTCAGAGTTATGAATAACTAGTTAATAACGGTTATTAACGCTTGATATAAATATAAATATATATATGTAAATGTTAGTTATGTAGCTAATGTTTATATATATAAAACTAATAAATGAAGTATCTATGAACTAAATAAGAAGATATAAAACATTAACGCATATGGTTGTAATTATGACGGTGTCGTGGACTGATGGGAGAAAATCACTTTCGTTTCTTAGTTTTCAACTCAAAAATGGAAGTAGTTTGACTTAAAAGTATATTGATTATGAGTCATGTTTTCAAAAGCCATTGATCTAAATAAATTTTGTTTTAATAAAAAGCCTTGAGTACAAAATTTTTTTAACCCTAGATACAATGACACAACCAAAAATTACCTTTAAAATTATATATATATCAAAATAAAGTTGTCACAAAGTCTGCTCTCAATTTGGGAATAAAAAGATATATTTCCATAGATTTTTTTTTTTTTTGAGACGTTTTGAAATAGAGCAATTGAAGATAACCAGCAATAGATTCGTGAGCGATGAAATTTTTCAAGTAAAGTTTGAATAATAGAGAGTGACAAAAAGTAACATTTTGGTTATTCTTCTTCTCTCTCTTGCTGGAAAAATGTGTAAAGAAATGCTTTCGAGTACCTTCAAGTTACTTAAAGTGAGTATGAAAACAGACCGTGCATGTTCAGTAAATTTAATGTTGAAAACCCATGACAAATTTTATTACAATATATAGAATTGTATTTGATTGTTGGAGATCGTTTTTAATAATAATTATTTAATTTAATTTGCATTAAATACTGGGATTTGGATCGAACTCGATATATTAACTTAACTGTGTTCCAAATTTAATATCTTAAGTGCCCTCAAATACTCTTAATGGCCCCACTATCCTCTAATATGCTTTCAGACTTTTTTTGTTGACTTGATTTCAACGTTTTGAATAAGAATTTAAAATCAGTTGGTGAATAAAATTTTGAAAGTTTTCCGTTGATTCGCTATGATCTCTGTATTTTGAGTTATTGGTTGATGATTGAAAAAAATACGCAATAGCAGACGACGCTTTCACCCTATTTTGGGTATGGGAAATCCAATTGCATCATTTGTTTTTTAAGTTTTTGCCACGCCTTTAGTTTTGGCTGAAAATTTCAACTCCAAGTAAAGCTTTTTCAGATTTTATTCCATATTTTATGGCTTGTAACTTTTATCTGGTTTTATGTCAAGATTTCTTTGAACAAAAACAAAAAAAAACAAATTGGCCATTTCAGCCCTTGAAAGGACTTTGACCGAGCTTCTTATGATCAATTGTGTTGTGTGTGTTATTAAATGTTTGCACACAATTAACCGAAAACTGGACCTACATGTTTTATGCCGACTCCGAACGGCCAAAGTGCATGTTCTCAAGAAACCTTTCATGGCATTATTTACTCTCTGAGGTTTGCCAATGTATGCAGAGAGGTGTTGACCGATCAGAAACATTTTTTATTGAAAAAAATTTTTCGCCACGGCTGGGGATCGAACCCAGGCTCCGAGCATGCTAAGCCACACACTTAACCTGCATGCCACGGTCACCACCGTGAACCGATTTCTTTGAACAAGTTGTTCGAAACGTCTTAGAGTTTAACTTTTTCGAACATACCAAAAACCAAAAAAATTAGTCTTAGGCGCCTTAAGTTAAAAATTTAAAAATATCGTTTTTTTTTTTTTTTTTTTTTTTTTTTTTTTTTTTTTTTTTTTTTTTTTTTGCAATTCTAACTCGTGTTTTATTTCCACTATTATTATTATTATTATTATTAAGCATATAATGTTGGCAAATAAGAGTCAAGTCTCTTTTAATAGCCCAGAAAAAATATAAAATACGTTAAGCGAGAATATAACAACCATTAAGATACAAATTTAAAGTAATATACATTAATAACACTTAATAAATAAAATTGAAAAAACACAACAGAGTACATAATGAAAATAAATAACAACCATTTATAATTTAAAAAGGAAATTTAAACAACATTCATATAAAATTAAAAGTAATTAATATTTAAATTAAAACATAACTTTGTGCATCCTTAAAATAAACAACTGAGAAAATAATATATAGATCGGATCAGAGAAGACTAGGAGAGAAAGAGATAGTTAAGTCAGTAGTTAAGAGAAGTATTTGAAAATTAAATGCTTAAAGGTCCTATTGTTCGGAATACTTTTGATGCTGAGTGGAAGTGAGTTCCACAATCGGATCGCACTTACGAAAAACAGTCTACTGGAATTAATATAGTTGTATCTTGGGACCAAAATGTTCCTACTTCTACTTGACCTGCAGAACTGAAGTTTATCAAAGAGATATCGAGGGGATCGCGAGTTGATAATTTTGTGCAGGAAAATACAGTTTCTTGCCTTAAGGTATCTGAACAAGCCAATGCCCAAAATTTGGTTGCAATAAAGCGAGACATGGTCAAATCTTTTCAAATCGTAAATATAACGGGCGGCGTTATTGAATGCAACTAACAGCTTGTGGGAAGACCTCGAATCTAGCTGGCTATAAACAACTTCTGAGTACGTTATAATTGGAAGCAGCAATTGTAGTACCAACTTTCTCTTAGTATTTATTGGCATGAATGAAGCAGTCATACGGAGATTTCGTAATACATAATAAACTTTACTTACACAGGAGTTAATGTGGTCCTCACAGGACAGAGATGAATTAACAATGTATCCAAGATTGGTTACTTTATTGACTGTTTTCAGCTCAATGTCGTTTAGTAGCACAGGTGGGAAATCAGTGTCCTGGAGGGGTGTTTTTGAGATTGGCAGTATAAATGATTTAAGGGGGTTTAATTTCAGCATATTGGTTCTGGCCCACTCTGCAACTGTTTTAAGATCCTCATTCATTTTAACAAATAAATCATCAACGAGTCCAATAGGCCTGGATAAGTATAGTTGGAGGTCATCAGCGTATGCATGCATGGTGACATATTTACACCTATTGAATATGTCGTTAATAAACATAGTAAACAGAAGTGGGCCAAGAACAGAGCCTTGTGGAACTCCACTCGTGGTCATTCTAAACACAGAAAGATTGTTACCCACCTTAACTCTTTGAGACCTGCCAACAAGATAACTTTGAATAAAACGAACCGCACAGTTAGAGAAACCAAAATAGAACTTGAGTTTTTTGCAGAGTAATGCGTGGTTCACTGTGTCGAATGCCTTAGAGAAGTCCAGTAAGCACAGCAATGTCAAATGTCGCATATCGTAAGGCACTCTTATATCGTCCATTATTTTAACTAGCGCAGTCGAACAGCTGTACCCTGGTCTAAACCCAGACTGAAAGTCGGACATGAGGTTGAATAAACTAATGTGGCTATTGATTTGCTCAGCTACGAGGCACTCACACACCTTCGACACAGAGGACAACAAACTTATAGGTCGAAAATCACAGGGTTCACTAGCATGCTTTTTTTTTGCAATGGGAATAATGGTAGCCACTTTCCAGATCTCAGGGTAACTAGCGGTAGTGAAGCAGTGGTTTATTATATGCGCAAGTGGGCTAAGCACATGTGGTAGAACAAGTTTAAGAAATCTAATAGACATTCCGTCTTCACCGATAGCATTTGATTTAATTTTTTTTTATACACCGTGCTACATCAAATTCGCTTACTGCTTCAAAGTAAAATTCATTCTGAAGAGCTGAGATGCTTTCGTCAAAATAGGGTGAGAAAGTCATATCATGTACAGAGCTTGCTACAAAATAATCATTAAGGGAATTAGCATCAATCTGACATGCTTCAGACTCATTTTTGCATATTCCAATACCTTTGAGATTTTGCCAAAGCTGTTTCGATGGTAAAGTTGGACTTAATTTGGATATATAATATTGTTTTTTAGAAAGTCTGACGGCACGAGTGGCTTCATTTCTGGCCTTTTTATACAGCTCCCAGTTAAGTGCAGTGCTATAGCGTTTCCATTGGTTGTAAGCTTTATTGCGGTTTTTTAGAGCTAGTTTCACTGAATGTGTAAACCAAGGACAAGTACTATTGGTAACCCGACGGGTACATAGTGGAACGTGAGTATTAAAAAGATTAGTCATGGTATCAGTAAAAAAAGCTAATTTGTCATTGACTGACGTAAGGAACCAACAATCAGTCCAATTTATGACAGACAAATCATTTATAAGCAAGGCATGGTCTATAGCTTTAAAGTTGCGGTATGTAAAAAAAGTTTCGGAGGGAGTAGGTGATATGTCAACGTTTAATATACAAAATATTAGATCATGGTCAGATAGAAAAGAGATTTGATCAAAAAGCAAAATAGATGATGCATCAGAAATAGCAAAAATATCTAACAAACTAGGGCAAGCGTTATTTGAAAACCTCGTTGGCATTACAGTGTTCACAACATGTAGTCCTACTTCAGTAAGTTTGTCCATGAAATTCCGAGTAAGGTTATCGTTGTTTAAAATATTTAAATTGAAATCACCACATAGAACTAAATGCTGGAAATCTATAACGTAGTTAGATATGGAAGAGAAGACGGGTTCCAAACTGCAATTACGACTTGGATTATAAATACAAGAAAGAAAAATTTTTGTTACGCTACTGTATATTTCAATATTTAAAAATTCGACCTCGGATCCATTAGACTTACTTAAGAATTTGACATTGAGATATTCTTTACAGTATATCGCGACCCCTCCACCTCTTCTATTTGTTCTATCATGACGGAAAAGTTTAAAGTTAGGTAATTTGAAGTAAGAATCACTTACGTCCTCATTAAACCAGGTTTCCGTGACGCATACGACATCAACAGAAGAATCTGCAAAAACATATTTAATACAGTCCAACTTAAAATCATTAAGACTTCGTGCATTAAAGTGAACGATTTTGAGACCTGGGTGTTGTTTACTCATAATTTCAATTACAGTTTTATGATTTTCGTAAGCGTTACGATCAGAGCCATCAACACTAGTCATATAAGATAATATAATTTAGAATAGTGACCTAAAGCATTTAAGATAAAGATATATGCAGAGTTAGAAAAGAAAAGGTGATAGTGCGAAAATAAATACAAAGAAGGGAAGTTTACAGTAAGAAACATTTGAAATAAAAAACAAATATCGTTTTTCGTCTGAATTTTTGACAGTTTTTGGATTTAAAGTCGCCCGCACAAAAATGTTATATAAGATATATAAAAAAATATATTCGGTTCAACTACAGAAGATATTTCATTTGACCGCGTTTTCTCATAGTCTTCTGACAACCAGACGTCAAAACTTGCTGTATCATGTCTAATGTTTTTCAGAAGAATATTGCTTTATCTATTAAAAGTTAGTTTTGTGAACATACTTAACAATAGAAACTAGTTGTATGGAGATAAAAATACAATATTTTGTAATTTTGTCCATAAGTTGCCTAACACCTATTTTTTATGTTGAGTGTGTTCACAAAAGTTACATTACCAAAATTATTGTTTAATTAGTTTCAGCACTAAGGCTGTCCGATTAACTATAATAACTCAGGTCATATCATAATTTCTGGTAGTTCTAGTCTGAGATCGAAGGTTTGGATTTCTTGTTCTTTCGAATTCTGTGTTCCTAATTAATTTAAAATTTCTAGGTTTAAAGTTAAGGAGATGTTTGCGGATAAAATGTAGATATTTTCAACGGTTATCCTTAAATATCGTATATTTTGACATTGAATAGGGCAATTTTGTTCATCTAGAAATAACTAATAGTGCATTTTTATCAGTCTTTTTTTATCCCAACGGACTTTCTCCAAAAATATTTGAAAATGAGTAAAAAACCAGAGAAATCTCGTCAAAAATTCTTCGTATATGACAAATGTAGGGTTATTTTAATATAAAAATTAGTCATTATTTTCGATTTATTATAAACAGTGGGCATGTATACAATATTGTGTAGTATTTCCAGAAAAAAACGCCACCCAACACTGTTTACGGTATATTTAAGAACAATGAGAGAGAGCAAGAGAAATTGTGCTTTATGGTTTGCTTCAAGGAGCTGCCAGATATAATGATTATGTTACACTTGAAGAAAAAGCATTATTTTGATTTAATATGAAAAACAAAAATAATGTCAAAAGCAGGTAAATTTTTAATAAAGGTACATTTAAGTGCTTAAAAAAGTAAAGCAAGTATATAAAAATAAAACTCTAACGTGTACTTTTTCTATTATTATATTTTATATAAAGAAAATTTAAAATGTTTTCATAAAAAATGGATTAACAAACAAATGATTGTGTTTAAGAACCAAAAACTTAAAATAAAAGCTTATGCTATGATTTATAAGTAAAAACCTGAAAAATTTTGACAAAAATTTTAAAATCATTAAAATAAAATATAATACAAATATATAAAAAGAAATCAAAATTGTATTTTTTTAATGTTATGAAACAAAATTTCTATGACATATAAAACTTAAATAGCAACAAATACTGTTTTATCACAAAATAAAGCCTAAATTTAATACAAGTTTTAACATAAAATATATGAAATAAAAACAAGCTTTTTTGGAAAAAATTTCATTAAATTCTTTTTATATTTAAATTCTTGATGTTGTCTTTAATTTTTCAATTTTCCACACAAAACAGAAATGCTTATGTTTAAAATAAAATTCGCTATATTATATATGACAAAATTAGATATGATCTTATGAGCAAAACATTCTTAAGGATATGTTTAATTAAATGTTTCGCTTAGCTAGAATTATTCGCTTGCGTGGTATAAATTATCACCGTTTATTCTTTGGGATAAGACCAAAGTTAAAACATCTTTCACACTTTATTTTTGCATTTCATTTACATTAATTCGAATGCCTACATGCCTAACAAACGTTTTAATATCTTCTTTTTTTTATGTTTTGTTCTCTTTATTTATCGCACTAAGTTCATTATTGATTTTTGATTATCATATTTAGTTTATCATCCTTGCTTAAAATCGTACTCCTATCATACTACATTGTTTAAGCTATTAAAATGCTTTCGTTCTATAACTAACTTGATCCACTAACTTGTTATACCACTATTTTTTAAACGCTATTTCAACCGCTTTTATTTTAAGTTGTTTTAAAATTAAAACGTTCTTAAACTTGTTCTTTCATGCCTCCAAAAGTTTTTGTAAATCTTTGTGATTTACTTACATTTTTTCTACACTTCGACGATTTATGTTTTATTATCAATACTTATTTTTACTGTAAATTCAATTAATTTAATGGCCCTCTTCGCAGAATATTTTTAAAATTTCTCAAATGTTGTTCGAAATTCAACACGAAACTAACATAACTGCTTAAAATATTGTTGTTTTTTTTCTGGCAAATACAAATTTTGCAAAAAATTCAGTGATTATGAAAAAAATGCTGGTGATAAAAAGTAACATTATATATCAAAATATATCTGTGATCATAAGCGATAATGGCCTTACTTCGATCTCAATTTTTGTAAAGTTTTATGAAAAGTTCTTCGGCATTTAAGTCATAACTTTTGCTAAAAGCTCCAGATTTTGTGAATTTATGGATCAATATGTGTTCAAAAGAGCTGCTTAAAAAGTATATTCTTCCTTAAGTGGAGTTACAGTGGAGAGACGGTTATCGTTTATGACAACAGATATATGTATTTGAATTTTTCTGCATTTTTAAAAAACTTTTAAAATTATGTAAAACTAACAAAATATTTTTAAAACAGAATGATATAAACAGAATGTATGAAGTCGTCATTTGATGATTTTCATGAAAATTAAAAATAATTAAAAAATTTACAAACTTATTTTTAGACCTCAAATGTAATTTTTTCAGTTTTCCGTGCAATAATGTATCAGAAGAATTTGTTTAATATTTACAAAACTGTTGATCAAACAAAATTGTGCTCTATAGCGCAAACTTTTTAATATTGAAAAGCTTGAAAAAGTTATGTCAAATCTGAAAATATATAAAGAAAAAAGTTAAATTCTTAGCTTATTTTTGCAGTTAAAATATAAAAACAAATTTTGAATTTTCAAAAATTAAAGGACGGAAATTTTTATATATAAAATTTTCAAGTTAACAACTCCTATAAATGTTTTATTTTTTCTCAACTAAAACTTTTACATTAACCAAAACTCAGAAATATTTTTTCAACAAAAATCCAAAAACTTATATTTTGCATGACTGTGTCTTTTTGTTTTAGTTGTATGATAAATATGTCTCTTTTATTTTTTATTTTTTTTTTTGTTATTTTTGAGTTTGCGGTAGATTCTATGAGTTAAAATTTTAGAATAGTTTTTTGTATTACTATGCGTTTTATATGAGTTAAAATTTTAGAATATTTATAAAATATTTTGGTTTTTCTATTATTTCAATTCCAATGTTTGAATATATACAGTTATGCAAGTTTTTAATCGACAAAAAAGTTCTATGAAAAATTCTTCGGTTTGAGTGTCATAACTTTGCTTAGAATAACGCGTAAAGCTCAATATTGCATGTTTATTTAGATCAATATACAACAAAATAAACTGCACCCATAACTTAGTATTTTCTATAGTCGACTCTTAGGCGCTTATCGCTTGTGACCACAGATATATGTCATAAATGAGTATTTTTGTTATTAAGTGAAAATGTTTGAGACTTAATTTTTAAATGACTTCCTTATTTTCTTTTTTTATTATAAGCATTGCTGTAAATGTTTCCAAATTTTTTGTTAATTTTTTATTTAATGGTTTTCGTTTTGTTTTTCTTTTTTTTTAAGTGTATTGCGATTTGTTAAATGCTGTTTTGCTAAATTGTCTATAACATATGTATGTGAAAATCAATTTATAGAGTATTTGTTGGTTTTGAATTTATCATTTTTAAACTTGAGTATATATGAGAGTTTCATATTATTTATTTTTTTTCTGTGTAAGTCAGACTGCTTTTGTTAATTTTGGATCTTGGTCTTATAGTTCTCTGCGGTTTTTTATTTGGATTAATTTTAACTGCTATTTATTTGCATATGTGTATGTAAGTTTGCTATTTATTTGTCTTGCATAATATTCAAATTTTTTATTTTTGGTTTTATTTTTGCAGTGTAGTAATTTTTTTTTTTATTAAATTTTGCAAAGTATCGTTAAATGCATTCATATTTCAAGAAATTACAGCAAAAGCTTGTATTGACAGAATTTGAAGAAAAAGTCAATTGCTATATTGGGGTCTAAGGGTATAAGGGTGTCCCAATTTTTAAAGTAAACATAAATTTGAGTGCTTAGCTTCTAGAGAGAAAATATATTTAAAGTTTTTGAGAGCGATAGCCAAAACACAATGATTGCAACAGGCGACGACGCCAATTGTCAAAATATAGAATGCATGTTTTCTTAAAAAGATGAACTTTTTGGATACCACACAATAAAGAGAGGATTTAACGACAATTTTTGCTCACGGCGTCGGTTGCCTGTTGCGGTCATTGTATCTCGAGCAGGGCGAATATGTTAAACAGCTTTTAAGTATGCTCTCTTAAAGCTCAAGAGAATTTTGATATCGCAAACTATCAGTATTATATTCAAGTATTTTAGAGCAATTCCAATATAATAAAATAACATCCTCATTCTTGTATTTGACAGATGTGAGTTTATTGAGAATAAGGCTTTAAAAATTGCGGCAAAAATCAAGCTTTAGCATCTATAAAATTAATTTATTATGAAAAGCTCTGAGGAAAAAGAAGCAAGTTACGTAATTTAAAAGTGATTTCAATGAACTTTTATTATCTAAATTCAAAAAACTATGACTTTTGTTGAAAAATAGTCGAAATGCACCCTTACCAAGAAGTTTTTTCAAAGAAAAGCCAAACTACGTTGGATTGAATAAAAAATCTTTTAAAAATAAAAATAGTTAATTTTTGTAGAAAGAGATTTGTATGTATAACTTTGTTGTTTTTTTTTATAAATGTAGCCTTCATATTTCTAATTTATATTTTTTTTTTGTATTATACAGATACTGTTCAAAGCTTTTTAGATCAGCAAAATTTAAAAAAAAATGCCATCGCATAGCAAACAAGAAAGTCTTCTCAATATAGGCGGGTCATTTTCGTTTAGGCTAAAAAGGCAATTTATTTTATTTAAAAAAAATACAAAATTTTTATTCCAATGTCTTAAAAACTCTAAAGATCCTCAAAGTGCTAACGATGTGTTTTTGAAAATGTCTTGTAATGAAATTGAAAGAAAAACTTTTGAAGTATCTACAACGTATTTTGTTTCTGCTTGTATTATACATATAAAAGTAATTGACTAATTACTATTTTAATTTTTTTTCCTCTTATCTACCATCTACTATATAAAGATGAGTACATTAAGTATAACTCTATGAATGAAGTTTACTTGTTACTTAACTACTGATTATGAAGTTAAAGAGAATTTTTACAGGTTATGTCTTATGGCTATGTCGTTTTTTTAACTATAAATATAAAGTTTGAATAACATATTGCTTAAGCCTGTCGCTTAAGCATGTTGCTCAACACTATTTTACTTATAAAAGATTTTGGAATTTGCAGCAATTTTTTTTATTAATATTATTTCGTTCAGTTGTCGAAAATTTTTCGAGCTTATTATACACAGTCGGTATTACTGTTTTTTTTTTTCCTAAACTTTCCAACAAAAACTCTAAATTTTTATTGAAGCATTTTAATCAAATTTATATAAATTTTATTTAATTTATATATTTTTATTTTGTTTTTCTTTTTTATTTATTTTTCGCAGTGTATTTGTTTATATATTAATTTTTCTGCTCTTCTGTTTTTAATCGTTTATATAAAAAATTCTTAATTAGAAAAAAAATGGTAATAAAACTAAAGCACCTAATGCAAAAAACATGCACTTAAAAACTACACACTTAAATTAGCGCACAAAATTCAACTTATGTCTGAACCCAAGTTATGCCCCGCCCCTAAAAATAGTTGTGATTGTAAAAATATTATAGCTTAGCGTATTAAATGTAGCTTCCAGCGCAGCACAAAATAGGCAATAATACGCAGCGCTATGAAGGTACCAATGAGCGCCACTGCATCTATCCAGTAGACAGCCTTGTCCATTGACATCTCCTCAAGGAATTTCTTTGGACTACGAAAATGGCAATAAATATCATTGCACTGCAGTTTGGCGCGATCCATGCCATAGATGGAAACCATGGCACCTGGTAAAAACAAGAATTATTATGATTTTCAACGCTGCATAAAAATTCATCGAACTCACCCTCAAAACCGTAACGCACATAACTCACATACGTCACCCACTGCAGATAACCCGGTATTGTATCGAAATTCACAAAAAATCCTGAGAAGAGTATCGTTGGTATGGTTGTTACTGGACCAAGAAACACGCCTGCTTCGATATTCATGCCAGCACCAATTAAGAGACCTAGACTTTGCGCCACCAACGAGGTGAGCACACAGATGAACACAAACATTGAGATACGCTGCAACTCCATGGGTTGCGACGTCAAATAGTAGACGACAATCACATAGACACTAGAGAAGACGATCTGGAAGAAAATAGGAAAAATATTGTATAGCTAGTTATAATTTATTAGATTGTAAAATAATATCTTTACAACGAAAGTACTAAATTATGAAACATATTGAGGGTCACTGTCTCGGAAGTAAACCATACAAACTGAAACTATAGTAAGTGACTTCAGTAACAAAAGTCACAATCTGCTTTTGCTCCACAAAGTTTAAGTGGTTTTTACAGTGGTCCTACATTTGAACTTCTTGATCAAAAACCAATTTAAGCAAAATCAATAATCATTTTTAATGGAACACTTAATTTACGGTACTTTTTGCCGTGAAATTCTTGAAATCTATATTAAAATTTTTCAAGAAAAATTTTCTTGCAACATTTTAACTCTGTAGATCCCGTATTTGTCATTTTGGGAATTTTTTTAAAAAACCCCTAAAAACACTTTGGAGGAAGGTCAAGGAACATTTCCCAGAAAATGATTTTAAAGGTCACCGAAGACAATTTATCTGTATGACAAGGCTGTACAAGGCTGTAATTAAAGGAACATAAGATAAAGGAACATAGAAAGGAACATAAGATAAAGGAACATGATCATAAGAGTTTTTAAAAAAAAAATACTATTTTTGCTCAAACTTTTTTTGAAAGCTTATGAGTAGAGTATTTTTAAAACTTTTATCAGATTGTTGAGAAAGGGCTGAAAGGTCACGCTAATCGGATTTTTCCTTTAAATCAGGTTTATTGGAGAATTTTCAAATTTCAAGCAAGAGTAATATAACAAGGTGAACAACAACAAGTAATAATCTCTTCCAAAAAATGCTTTACCCCATAAGATTTCTAACAAAAATTTAACAACGTTTTGAAAACCCAAAAGAATTTTTTTAATTTCTAAGACTGATGTCAGAGTGAACGTTACAAGCGAGTTGATGCTATAACTCTGCTCGAAGCTACGAAGCTTTACCTGTGTTTCTCTATAAAAAAATACAAAATATGTCAGAGTAAAAGCGTTGCTATAAACAATCTGTAGCATATGCAGACATGTGTAGTCGCCATGGCGAATTTTCATTAATTGGGCTTCAAATTGCTCCCTCATCGTCCCTATTCTCCGTTATTAGACCCGAGAGACTATTTCTTGTTTCTAACTTAAAGAAATGGGTTGACGGGAACAGATTTGTCTCCAATGATGAAATCATCATACTTTAAGAATCAACAAATAGGACTCCGACAAAACTTATTTGTTAAGAGGGATAAAAAAATTGAAGAAATATTGCACGAAATGTATAGAGCTGCACGCAGAGAAAAAAAAACGTTTATCGCCAGTTTGCTGCAAACGAACTTCGTTTGTCATGCTTCAAATCATTGTTTGTAAACGTTTGAACAGTTGGCATAATAATGGTTAGTTGCGGGAAACACGTTATTTAGTTGCAAGAAATTAATTTTGTTTGTCATAAACGGCAGTGATTTTTAAATTGCAGCAACCGAAAAATTTATTTATTCCAACTGAAAACTTCGTTTGCAGGAAAAGAAATTAATTTGTTATAAGCGAGTAGTTCTCAACTGACAAAAAAAAATTGCTTGATTTCGGTGATGAAAAGCGTTTAATATTTGCCATCAACGAAAAGGAAGTATTTTAAGAGTGTGAACAAACAGACACACAACTGTGAATCACAAGCGCAGTCACAGAACTGCTACACAGCTAGCTTTCGTTGATGACAAATGTAAAATATTTGCCATAAACGAAGAAACAAGAATGTGTTACAGCTTAAGTAAATAAAAAATTCATTCTAGACAATATCTCACAATAGCTCAATGGAAGCATGCTAGACTGGCACGCGGGAGACGTGGGTTCGATTCTTGGCTGTGTAAGAATCAAAAATTTTAATTTAATTATTTAACAGAATTAACAGAATTGAAATTGTAATTCTGTTTCATTAACTGCTTGGTCAAAAGGAACCGTCAAAATAAGAATAATAAAAATAATAATAAAAAACATTAATTAAAAAAAAAAAAAATTTGGTGTTGCTGTTGGGACTTGAACCCAGGTCACTCAAGTTTCTAGACTCGAACGCCAGCACGCTCGGCTAAACTTGAACTTCCAAAACAATGATAAAATTTCATTAAGTTCGATGTTTTTTCGTTTCAAGCAAGAATAATTTTAAGTTGATGACAACTGAATACTCGTTTGCAGCAAATACAGTTCGCAAACGGAGTATAGTTGGTGAATTTTTCAGTTACGATAAACGAAAAATTTCTTTGCGTGTGTGGAAGCTCTGGAAGAATGAAATGATTGTTAGTCAAAAACATATGTTTTATTCAAAAAGTCAGGGATTTACTGACCTATCTGTATAAACTACATGTAGCTTCTTTAAAAGAGTCAAGCAATCGATCTATGTTTGAAATGATTTGTATAAAATTTGAAAAATAAAATTGAATGATTCAGAATTTCTATTAATAAAAAACTGCTTTCATACTGATATCGCAAATCATTACTTATAGCATCTACTAGCAGAGCTTCAAGAATCGCTTCGCTTGTAGCGCTCACTCTGACATCTGTCTAAAAAATTAAAAAAATGTATTTTGGGCCACCCTAGCAAGCATGTAATTTTTCTGAGGAATAGTTTGTGTGTTGTGTGCGCTCTCGTGCTAATGCCGCTATATATTTAACGTTGTTTTCTTTGCTCATAAGTAGTGTTGCCACATTTTTTTTAGTAATGCATGAAAAATGCGCATTTTGTACGAAAAAGACGGGATTTTGAAATATTTACGGGACAAATGGATAAATTGAAAATCATTTTAAAAATTATATGTCATAAAAAATAATTTATCAAGGTACAAAGCTTTCAGGAATGTAGAGAGCATTTACATTTTACCCTTGCGTCTCAGAGTTTTTGAATTTTCTTTCATTACTGCACTGAACTTGAAAAGTATGAATCGCGTTTGGTCCTGAATTTTGGTCCTCTGACCAATAACATGAGTCACATGAACTATTCATGATATTAATGTAAATAAACAAGAGACAAAAACTCGAGAACATGAATATTTCATGCACCCAGTGCTTAAGTTCATAAGGTGAGTGTACAATAGACCGGATCGAAATTTAGATTCCACCGGTCGGGGTCTCAAAAGTTAGAGGAACTCATTAAAATGATTTCTGCATACTTTTTTTTAAAACGGAGAAAAACGGCCGAAGCAATTTTGATTCTCCTGAAGGTTCTTTTTGGTAAAAAAAACACTGTACAAGATATATGAACCAATAAAATATTTCGTTAAAAAATACAATTTATAATTATATATATAAATAAAAATATAATTTTTGCGAATAAAATTCATAAAATTCAGTAACAAATACGAGGAGAATAAGAAGATTTCATTAGATAAGTCAAGAAATTTATGAATAATGCTGCCCTTGCATTTTTTCACGGTATAGACAAATTTTTTTGCTTCATGAAACTTTGCTCTGCGAGTTAAAGGTTAAACATACAAAATGGAATGAAATGAGGGGACATTTATTTGCAATTCTTGTTTATTGATTTAATAACCTCCTTTGAAAAATGTAAAATTATTTACATCATAAACATTTATGAAAGTTTTCGTACTTATTATTTAGATATTGTTGAAAATTTAGGGAAAACACTCACCTGAAACGGCAGATCGGCCATTGTCTTGGCAAAGTAGAACGCCTTGAGCGAGTACCAATAGTTCAGATGCTCCCGCACAAATACCGACATTTCAGTGGGAACTATAATTCAAGAGTTTAAAATAAGCATTAACCTCTTAACACACTCAACTACAATCAAACTTACATGTCAGTATAGTTGGCATCATGGCTGTGAACATGGTGAACAACGTGGTGAAGAAAATGCAACCCGCGTTGCTCATCACCTTGGAAGCCTCATTACCAACATCGTAATAAATCATGCCTATGATGGCGCCTACAATAATATGTGATGCCAAACGCATGTGCGTTAACATGCGATCACGCATAATGGTGACAAAAGAACGCTTTAGCAGTATCCAAAATTGGGTCCAGCCCGATGTGGGAAAACCAGACTTGTTGGGCATTGTAATAACGCTTTCGTGCGAGTCCAGCAGCGAGGTGGTGCAACCGGCGCCAGCCGAGCCGCCTGCTACCGCATTAGCACTCTGGCCACCCTTCGAAGTAAAACTACAGCTATCATCGTTGCCATTGGCGCCAAATGGCACGCCGCTTGAGTTGCCATTACCATTGCCATTACCGCTGCCATTACTACTGGTCATATTGATGACAGTGCAGTCGGATTGTTGCGACTGTTGTGACTCCAGTTTCGGTGGTTTAAGTATGCCGCTCAAATCGGCCTCTGTCAGCAGTGCCGATGACTCCACATGCTTCAGTTTTTCATCCTCCATGGTGAGGGTCTGCAAAATAGTTAATTTATTGCTTGGTTTGGAATATGACTTTAGCAAAAATTTTCGAAAACTTACCGTAGTGCCGTTGCCTTTGATCAGCTCATTGGCAATGGCTTTTGCTTTCGCAGCATCTATGCCGTAATCCTTTTCGCTGTACTTCTTGCACATGCCACTATTGACCGCCAGCACCAGCTTGTGCACGCTCTCGCCATATTCACCCGAAGCCACTTCGAGCACATAATCTGCAGGATTGTGATACGATGGACAATTGTAGCCGAGTGAGGACAGAAATGGTACCAGCCCACGTACACGTCCCTCATACATGCACTGACCCTCAGCCAACATGTAGAGATGATCGAATTTCTCAAACAGTCTTGCCGATGGCTGATGTATGGTACACACAATGGTGCGTCCACCGCGTGCCAGTGACTTGAGCAACGATATCAGCTGGAAGCATGTTGAACTATCGAGTCCCGAGGTGGGTTCATCGAAAAACATAACGGGCGGGTTATTTACTAGCTCCAAAGCAATCGAGAGTCGTTTACGTTGTCCACCCGAAAGATTGCAAGTCTTGGTATTGCTTGACTCTTTCAGGCCGATGGTTTCGAGTATCTCATCGACAACGACTTTCTTGGCAGCTTTGTTCATATTCTTTCCTAGCTTAAGATTCGCCGAGACCATCATGGCTTCGCGCACGGATAGATTGGCTATGAGTACATCGTCCTGCATGATGTAGCAAGAGAGTTTGCGAAAACGACGCAGGTTGCGCTCTTTGCCATTGATCAGCACGTTACCGCTGAGTTGGGATGTTCTGAAATTTAAGTTTGTTGGTGAGTTAAAATTTTATTTTTGGTTGTCATAAGGAAGGAAGAAGAAAAAGGATGCAGCTTTTATTGTGTTGATAGGCAATAAAATCTAAATCAAATCAAGTAAATGTTCTAAATAATAATAATGAAAACGAGATGTTGTCTTGCGCTTTTAGGATCCAAAATATGTTGTCTTTAACGTTACACGCTTATACCTTTTTGTGCCGATTTGAATTTTTTTTTATGCGCAGCACAGGCGAAATAAGCGTATTAGGCGAACTATCATAACAAAATATATTCTATCATAAACGCCAAAAAACTCTGGAATTCTCTATCTCATAGCTTAAATCTATTGTTAGCATTTAAGAATATTTTCAAGCTTTCTGCTGTCATTGTTCTTTATCTAATTCTTTTGCAACAGAATAAGAAATTGTAAACATATCGTAAATTATCAGCACTTTTATACGTGGCAACTCTGTTAACTAGATCTATACGTCAGCGCTAAAAGCTGACTCCTAGAATATCTAAAACCAAGCCAGATTTTTCTGTAACAAACTTTGTGTGCTTTATTTCTGATTGCAGCAATAGAAGACAAGCAGAATAAAAATCTTAGTTAAGCTTAATTTAATCTATCTTTTTATTACAAAATATAATAAAATATATTCTATTGAAAAAAAAAAAAAAATCAACATCAACAAGTAGTTATTAAGTTGTATCTGATGTTGTGACATCTTTTTATCTATAATCTTGTTGTTTGAGTAGTTCTTAAGTTACGCGCTCAATTTCTTAAACTGTCTCTAATCTGCCATAACACGCGCTTTTCAATTAATAACATGAATCAAATTATGTGCTTATCACATCAGCAACAAGCAATCTCAAAATGACAGGACAACATTGAAAACATTGAAAGCACTGAAGATGCATCATCAATTCTAGTATCACGATTATCAACAAGATGATGATGATGAGCCAACAATAGGCAAGTGAAAAGAAAAAATACAAAAGTTGAAGAGCGCAAAGCTGCTTTTCAGAATACTAGCAAATCACGCTCAGGACAATTCTTAACGAGCCACTTCAAATCACAAAAAGTAAAAAAAAAAATTCTATGAAAATGCCTGACGGCTTTGCATGCCATTCATACAATACACATGACTGTGAATGCACAGTCAAGACGTGATGATGTTGACTAGATGAGTGATGACGGAGAATAAGAAGATTTTTATATTTTTCTTTCGTTACTCACTTGTATCCTGCTAGAATATTCATCAGCGTACTCTTGCCCGCACCCGACGGGCCCATTATGGCGGTTAGCTCGCCATTGCGAAATTTGCCCGAGACACCCTTCAATATGGTCTTGAAACCACGTCGACGTCCTTCCGACACCGAGTATGATATTTCCGTGAATTCGATATCGACGGGCGGACGTTGTGGCAGATGCGATAGAGTGACGGTGCCCTTCTTCTGACCATTTGGACTGCTGTTGTTTTGTACCTTGGGCGCAAGTATGTGATTGCCGGAAATGCTGCCATTGCACAGATTATTTTGTGAGCTGAAATGAGTAGAGCAGAGCGAATGGCAAAAGAGCTTATTAAAAATTTATAAATGATAGATAGAGAAAATTGTTTTGTATTTTTTTTTAAAAGCAAAAATTGCATATACTTGAATGTAAATTGTTTTAAATATTTAAATAGTGAATAAATGTTGAGTTTAACAAGATTTTGATTAAATTGAGGTAGAAAATATTCTGAGCTTAATTAAAACAGAACTTTTAACAATTTAAAGATGTTGCAATCTTAGTACTTGACAAGCTGTAAGTAGTTAATTTCTAATTTCTTCCCTAGCCCGCCTACCGTGCCTGCTTGTGGCGCACGACTTCCTGCGGCGGCTGCAAGAGCAGCGTATTCACACAGCCATCTTTTGTCCAACTTGTTTGCACTAAGGATAACGGACGCTTTACCGCATGGCGGTTAACGTTGCTCACACTTCCTTCCGACGATAGCTGGTTAAGCGTCGCCAGCTCTGAACTTCTTCTGTGTGGTTTCCGCGCTAGCATATCCGCTTCGCGTGCGGCAACACCAGCCTCAAATGCTGCATTTCTAATGCCCACTCCATTTTGTGTTGGCGGCAGTGCCGCTGTGTTTGCTCCTTTATGGCCCGACTTAAGCAGTGAGTTTCTATAAATATTCACTACCAGCTGGGCGCCGCTATCTGTGCTGTTGCAGCGTGTCAATTGAAGTGACTGCATAGAGTCTAGCGTGGAGGTGTCGGACAAAAGCTCGACTGGATTGTCTGCTGTCACATTGATGGAGTGTCCAACAATGGCTGCAGGTACTGCTTCGTTTGTCAAAGTGCGTGACATAATTATTTAATTTTTGTCTTCACTTTTTTTTAGGAAATTAAATTTCAAAGTTGAGAGTTCACGGTCATTTTTCAACGCGTTTTTTAACACTTTATTAATATTTGATTTTTTTTTTTCTATGAATTTTTTTTATTTTCTGTATTAATAAATGTTCTTTATTGTCGTTGTTTAATCAATTTTGATGATGTTAACAAAAAATTAATTATATTTTGTATTAATTATGTAATTATAAAAACGAATAAGTTTGTTTTAACATCACGATTTCCCTTTTATAATTTTTGTATAAATTTTTATGTTATTAATATTCATTTTCATATTTTCTGGGAGCACTATTATAAGAAATATTTCTTAATAATATTGTCTTTTTTTAACTTTTTATCAAGTTTATTTATATTCTTTATTGTAAACAGCTGAAATTCCTGTAATACATCTATTTGAAATAATTCAAATTGTTCTGTATAATTTTAAAACATATTTGAAGTTTTATAAATTTTTATTATAATAAAAATAATAATAAAATAAATAAAAATAAAAAAATATATAAAAAAGGTAAAAATAAAAAAATAGCTTAATTAATCCTTGATTTTTTTTTTAATGGAATTTGTTTTATTTCTATATTAAGTAATAAATGTTATTTATTGTCGTTGTTTTAGCACTTCTGATAATAAAGATAATATTAATTTATTATATTTTAATTATTTATTTGTAAAACAACACGGTTTTTCAATACCACGATTTTCTTTATATTATTTCCTTATAAATTTTTATGTATGTAAAATTTTTATTAATTTTTTTTATTGATATTAATTTATATATATTCCGAGAGCACTTTTAGAAAATATATATCTTAAGAATCATGTTGTTTTTGACTTTTTATAAAATTAATTTAATTTTTTTACTGTAAAAAGCTGAATCTATCTATTGTAATTATAGATTTTTTTTTCTTTGTTTTCATATTTTTGAAAATTTTGGCAAACTTGTATATTTTATTGTTAATAACATTTATTATTTTTTTACATTTATTATATTAAATATTTAATTTTTATATTTTCTTATAATATATTATATTATTTTATTTTATTAGATTACATATGGTTTTTAAATTTGTGACATTTTGTTCGTTTTTTTTTTTATTTTTATTATTTTTTTATTTTATGTTATAATTTATATAATTTTTCTTTCATATTAATTTGTGTCTCTGGGTTTTTTGTTTGCTAACTTTTTATTATTTTAAAAATTTTACTGAAATTTTTAAGATTTATTTTTATTTGTGCCAACACAGTTGTGTTCACAAAAATAACAGCGCCAAGGCTTATATTATAAAAGTACTTATCTGTATATGAATAGGCGTAGGAAAAACAGTTAAGAACCATTTTCTCCTGTGTTTCTCAACCGATTTTCATAATTTATTTATTAAATCAGAGTCCGGAGAAGGAGTGCATCGACAATTTTTTACAATTATAAATAATCAAAGAGAAAATTGGTTAAATTTCGACCCCAGGCGATATTAGTATTATGAATTGCATATCAAAATATTTATAAAAGATACACTTCTTGAAATTTGTTGTGTATTGCATGAAATTACCGTTATAACAATATATAGCTAGCGCTCAAAATATAGATTCATTACACAAATAACGCATAACACTGTTAAACAAAGTCAATTTTTTTCAAAAACAACAAGGTTCCGGAAAACGGATTTTGATAGAGAGGACAAAAAAAAACACGTGCGTTTCTTTGAGAAATTTAAGCACCAATTCTGAAAAGAGCTTTGGTGTATTAAAAAACTTATAGTGGAATTTTATGAGAAATATTTTTGAAATTATAATCCTCTGTAGCTCCGTTTTATGGGTCATTTTTGCCCATTTGTAAAAAAGAGACTAAAAATACCCATACACTGAGGAGCGAGAGAGATAAATTGTTTTACGAAAATGTTCCCACAACAAATGTTATGAGTTTTGTACATTAATTTCCTGGACACGTCTAATAGCTACAATGTAAGGGTGACATGGTTTACCCATACGATTAAACTAACTATTGATCCCTTCAACTGTCAATTTGATCTTTAGAAAGGAGGGCATGGCACCGCCCTTACAATTACAATATCGATTAGATTTGGAACTAAATAGAATATAACAATGAAACTCAGTATGAAGTAACTGATTGACCCAGGTCTTTCAAATATAAAACTGACAGGGCATTGGACAAAGGGGCGTGGCTTCGCCTTTATGTATAATTCAAGTATTTAATACAAAATAGCTATTGAAGTAAAAGTCACAGAACATTTTAACTCAAAATGATTGGTGTCCTGCTACTGGAAAACTAACACGGGCATTGCACTAGCGGTGTGGCTTCGCCAATATAAAAAACATTTTTTAAATTAAATCGGTTTGAAAACAATAGTCACAGATCAAAGAAACTCGGTTTGGAGTAACTATCTGGTGTTATCCATTAGAGCGGATCATTCTTATAAGGATAAAAAAAATTTCAACCGGTCGGGGTCTCAAAAGTTAGAGGAACTCATTAAAATGATTTCTGCATAACTTTTTTCAAATCGGAGAAAAACCGCCGAAGCAATTTTGATTCTCCTGAAGGTTCTTTTTGGTAAAAACATGATTTTTGCTTGTAACTTTTTATTTTGCACAGACTTTTTATTATTTATTTTACTGTTTAGTAGTTACTTTCCAATAATTTAATGTTTTAAAAATGTTTATGTGTTTTTTTTCAGTTCACTCATTATTTTGGAATAAGTAAGTAAGTAAGCATTATTTTGGAACTAAATTTTTTTTTTAATTTTTTATATCAAGATGGATTTATTAAAATGTATAGTTATGAAATTTAAAGTTTTATTATGATGTTTTTATTTTTGTGTTTGTGATTTTCTTTCTAAAAAGATTTTGAATGTTAAATAAAATTATTTGTTTAAAATTATTTTTTGTATTTATAATGTTTGTTCCAACAGCAACTATTTCTTTATTATTTTGTTTTTTAGTCATGGATATCTTCTTGCTATTTATTTGTATTTTACTGTTTAGAAATAATTTTTTACTCAAACATCTATTACTTCATAGTTTCATATAATTCCGCTTTGGTTTTGCGATAGTTGTGTTCAATAAATTTTTAAAGATAGTGGTCGACAGAAGCCACATAAGAGAGAGAATTGGTATAGAGATCAAGGAAACAATTCTTTAGTCTGCTGGTGGTTTGTTCTGTAAGAAACTTTGTTGTTTTTGCAACATACTTTTCATTCATGAATTATTTGGCATAAAACTCAAAATATTTTTCATACCATTTTTTTATAGTACATATGTATATATTTAACGTTTATGCTTATGTAGTTTTTATTTGTATATCATTTTAAATAGAGTTTTTTAAAAATGTTTTTTTCATGAACCCATCAAAATAACTTATTTTATTTTAAATGTTTTGATTTATTTATTTTGTTTTATTTATCTTTGTTTGTTGATATTGTTTTTTCTGGTTTTTTTATTTTTTTAACACTTTCAATAAAGATTTTTTTATATAAATTTTTTTAATTATCTATGTGTGTTGATGATGTTTCTGTTTAACTTATAAGTTTTTCGTAAGACTTGTAAATATTTGTGGGCTGTGTTATATTTACTTAAGTTTATTTTTAAAATTGTTTTGCAATAATACTTAAACGATTTTTGTTTATTATAAGATAATTTTATTTACTGACGGTTTTAAATTTTATGAAAGTTCTCGTTATTTCTTATGATGAAATTTCCATGTTTTTTAAAATGATGAGTTTTTGTGTGAAGGATTTTTAAATAGATTTTTTTTTTGTGTCTATATAAGAAACAAATGTCTTGAGCATACATGCACAACGAAATCAACAAAATTTTTTTTTTGTTTCATTGAAGCTGAAAAATAAATTATTAATATTATTTCGTTTTTTAAATAACGTTAAAAATTTATCAACTCAAATTTCGTTTCGTTGAAAAACGAAAAATTTTCTATTATTTTCTCCTATTCTAAAAAAAAAAAATTTCTTCTCATACAAAAAAAACGAAATTTTTTTGTTGAAATTAACGTTATTTTTTTATTTCGCTTCAACGAAACGAAAAAAATATTTTGGTTATCGTTAAATTGAACGTTAACGTGCATGCCTGGTCTTGAGACATTTTTAAAAGTTAATTAATTTGTTGTTTTGTTTATGTCGAGTTTTGCTTCTTTACTTCAATTTATGTCGAGTATTTCTCACAGTAAAATCTGAGCATTTTTTCAATATTAATTCGTTTTTTTTTTTAGTTTAATTAAGTTAATTAGTTTTTATTGTTTTTTGCTATGTTTTTGCTATTAATTTATGTTTTATGTTGTGTTAAAAATTGTTTTATTTTTCTATTTTTATTTTTTATTTTTTTTTTTATCTCCCAAAAACCTTGTACTGCAAGCCGCTTCTAGGCATCAACTGTTGCCAGATTTTTGTCTTAGAAGGTTTCTGAGCTCACGTTTATTATTTGTATGTTTGTTCTTCATTTCCTGCTTTTATCTTGAAGTATGTCAATCAATGATTATTTCATTTTACTCTTGTATGAATAACTGCCTGATTGAACAAAATGGCGTAAAAAAACTCTTAGTTCTCAATTAACGCTCTTTTCATAGTGCTCAACAATTTATTGCAGTGATGCGTTGTCAAAGTGTTTAGACTGATGTCACAGCAGTACCTCATTTGCGACATTTAACTAACAGTCATTCATAAAATGGCACACATTTGGACAGTGGCGTTAATTTGTTCAAAACAATCAATTCAAAAAATATGTACTTATATAAGGTAAAACAAAAAAAAAAATTTAAAATGTGAGTGCGGCACGCTTTTTTTTTTAGAAAAATTTCATAGCATATTTTAAGGGTCGTTTTATACACTTTTTCTAACTTGAGCTAACTTAAGTTAAAGTTTCTTAAGTTAAAATTTAAAATTTAAAATTTAAAATTTAAAATTTAAAATTTAAAATTTAAAATTTAAAATTTAAAATTTAAAATTTAAAATTTAAAATTTAAAATTTAAAATTTAAAATTTAAAATTTAAAATTTAAAATTTAAAATTTAAAATTTAAAATTTAAAATTTAAAATTTAAAATTTAAAATTTAAAATTTAAAATTTAAAATTTAAAATTTAAAATTTAAAATTTAAAATTTAAAATTTAAAATTTAAAATTTAAAATTTAAAATTTAATTTCTCAAGTTAAAATTTTCTTTTATTCAGTTTTATAAATATCAAGCTGACGATTTTTGAAAACTAGTTGAAGCAAGTTATAAATGTTCAAGTTATAAAAAAATCCCAGGGAAATTAATGCTATTTGACAGTCATAACTTTAGAAATTATATTTTATAATTCTAGTTTGAAATTGTCGACGACAAACACGCAAGTTTCAAGTAAAAATAATCTAAACAAATAAAATATTCATCGATTTGGTATTCATAAAAAATAATGTCAAAATTTAGAACACGGAACAATTATCAATTCATAAGCTTCCAATCCCAGCCTGTCTGCCAATCCTGTCTTCCTATCTTCAAAGTATAAAAAATAAAGTGAAGATTCTTTACAATCGATCAGAGTCTTCTGCGTAAAATGTCTAATTGCTTAAACATAAACGGCCTCATAACCAAGGCATGGCGTGACTGAAAGTTAAGAATCAAAAGTGTTATTTTCTGATCATTTTAATATCAACTTTCAAATCTACTGGAGAAATCTTTGTAATATATATACCATCATTGCCTATGTTATTATAGTGAAAACAAAGTTCAAATACACAATATTTTTACCGTGATCTCACTTGGATTTTGTTATTTTTATGTTATCTTTTTTAGTTTGAACACTTCCTTAAAATTAGTAATAATTAAGTACTTGATGTGATGACTTGACGGATACCAGTTATGGTATTGTTCTCATTCTAATAATTGATTCAACCAACTGACATCCTTTTTGTAAAGAATCACTTCTTAACATTTTTTTTATATATTCGAAATTTTCGAAATCTTTTGGAGCTTTCAGATAGAGCTCAAATAATAAGCTTCGGCTATGACGTTGCGAAGGAGTAGTACGATCAGGTGGTTTTTGTTGTGTATCCGTCTTTGAAAGCAGCTGTTTTAAGTCTAGCTGAAGGTAAAACTGAAGCTACAGGGCTTAAAAGAATTTTGTCGGACACAAGAGGTCATCAAAAAAAAACATATAGAAATATCCTACGTGGTGTCTTTCGATCAATAGCTTTTTTGCAGTCAGCTCAAGTAATGCGTGCTATGCAAATTAATAAATAATAAATTCAGTAATCAGCACAGATACAAATTTTTTGTCTCGTTCTTATATTCACACGAAAACTGGTTGTGATTGAAACAAAACTAAAAGTTATAGCAAATATCCCAAGTTAGAACTCATAACTTGTCATATTATTGAAAGTAAAAGAAATCAAAAGTTAGCTCCAGTTATCAGGCGAGAGTTATAACTGAACTTGTATTTCTCAAGTTATATTTGACAATTTGAAGTGAATAAAATTAATAAAGTTGGAAAAATCAAAAAATCCTAAAGTTATTCTTAACTCGTAAGTTATAAAAGTGAATAAAATGGCCCTAAGACATTTTTTGTTTTATGATTTATTGAAACTTCAAAAACTTTTTATATTTTTTTCATTTTGAAATTTTCTGTTTTACAAAAAATTGTTAAACTTATTTCGTCGTGCTTTCTACAATTTCCGTTTTTACTTTAAGGTCATGATATACTCATGATAGGTCATAATACTCTAAGGTAGTATTGACGTTTCTGTTGGAAACGGACTTCTGTCAAAAAATATAACAAGAAACAGAAAAATATAACAAGAGCGCTCACATTGCATACAATTAATTTTAATTGGTCACATTCAGCGTACTCAACAGTTGGTAACAGTTAAGTCAAAATTTGATGCATAAAAATATGAAGTTAAATGCATTTAAAAAAAGAAAATGTTTTATTTGTCGGTAAAATTTCATTGGTATTTGATACAAAGCTTGACTTTTCATAAACTTGACAACTTTTCTGAAACTTCAATACCGATAACAGCGCTCTCAGACAAGCTAACAGAACAACTGTTTTTGACAAGAGTTCGTTTACTTGTAGCTGAGAGAATCAACACTTGTCAATACTACCTGGTAAAATTATGATATCATGCTTTAAGATAGTTAATAAACATTTGTAACTCAAAATCGTTATTTGCACAATTTAAAATCAAATATATGACCATCACTGATTTCTAATTCAGCTTAAAGAAAATCAATATATTTTTTTTTTCTTTATTAATACCGGGCCCGTAATTTTTGACGGGAAAAAAACTAGTATTATATATATAATTTATTATTGAACATTAAGAATATTAAAAATGCAATACAAAACTATGACAAAAAGGCTTAAATTTTAATTTGCACCGCCTCTGTATATTAACATCCGTTTTTATTTATTTATCACATCTTCACAGCATAATTCATATTTAATGAAAAGTTGCTAGTGCGAAGCTGCTGGATGGTGATGGAAATGATGCTGTTGACGCTTAATTCAATTAAATGAAAAAAAAAAACAACGATAGTAAAAGCAACAACAAAAATTTGCAGAAAAGTGCTCTTCAATATTGTGTTTAATTAAAAACAGTAGCAAAAGAAAGTATATTTTTAGTTCTTTGAAATTATTATAATTATAAATATTATTATAATTATAACGCACTACTCGAAATTGCAAAGGGATAAGCTTAAGCAGCATAAAGTTCTCTTGAATATCATAAAATTTTGCGCTAAAAAATTAAATGGTGAAACCATTTTTTCATTAATTTCATTCATTATGATTTTTTACAGAACAGCTTTAAAAATTTAAAAAAAAAAATATTTGCACAATACATACTGTTTGAATTTTTGACGCATGTTGTACGTCAACGTCTAATGAAAGACGTTAACAAATTTCTCTGGGTTGAGCAATAAGAACATTAGTCAAAAGTAGAATAACATCAATCATTCTTTTGTCACAACCTTAAATAATAATATTGATATATTATCTAAGCATGAAGGATACAATTTAAGTGTTTATTATTAGGGTGTGAATTATGTTTTAAATACATAATACTTTTTGGAGTATCTGCAAAATAATAGCATATATGTACAAATATATATATATATTTCAGATCATATCGGTTTTGTTCATACATATGTGTAATACATATATGTAAAAAAAAAAACAACAAATTGGCCATTTCAGCCCTTGAAAGGACTTTGACCGAGCTTCTTATGATCAATTGTGTTGTGTGTGTTATTAAATGTTTGCACACAATTGACCGAGAACTGGACCTACATGTTTTATGCCGACTCCGAACGGCTGATGTTCTCGAAAGAAGCTTTACATGGCATTATTTACTCTCTGAGGTTTGCCATTGTCTGCAGAGAGGTGGTGACCGATCAGAAAAATTTTTTATTGAAAAAAACTTTTTCGCCGCGGCTGGGAATCGAACCCGGGCTCTCGAGCATGCTAAGCCACACACTTAACCTGCATGCCACGGACACCACAACATATATGTAGCCAATTTTATATAAATAGTTCATTACATCAAGGTTGTGCTTGAAGTTCTAGGGAAATACTTAATTGAGCCAAATATCTAAACAAAGTCGAGTATTCTCATAGTTAAAAATTAAGTATTAAGACACAAAATTAATATTAATTCTATTAAATCCAAAATTAAATTCATTTTGAATTGTTGATACAAAAAAAAAAAATCATTTGTTGTTTTTGTTGAAAAAAAAAAAAATAAAATTCTGAAAATATTTTTGTCAGCTTTTTAATTTCAAAATGATGTGATTACTTCCATAATTTTATGGGCATAAGTCAATGTTTGATATGCAGTCCGCATGACATATTCATAATTTTGTATCTCAAATTATTGCTCTGTATAAATGAAAATATTCAAGTGAATTTTATTAGTTTTTTTTATTTTTATTATTTATTTTTTTTCACCCATGCGCATTTCTAATCTCGGTAGCTGACACATATGTTTTCTGCATATGTTTTGCAACAAAATTTTAACTCTGGTGCTAGCTAGCTCTTAACGCAATCTACACATTTTTTCAACACATTCCTTCGTCTTTTATATTGACTCAATCGTTTGCGTTTTGACGTATTTCTTTATATGTTACATGTTCATAAAATTGTTTTTGCTTCAGTTTGTCGTGCCTTGGTTTCCTTGTTGGTTGTTGTAGTTGATCTTCAGTCAGCTGTTTTGAGCTAGTATGCGTTAAAATATTTCTCAATAGGCAATTAAGCCAGCGCTCTTCAAACGATTGACTGCTACTTTTGAAGACCAAACACATCCTTTCCTTATCACATTTAAACACATCCTTTTGCTGCTCTTATGAGCCCTTCTTGAAGGCCTTCTTTTTCTGCACAAAAAGGCAGCACAACAAACTTTTTTCCCTTCAAAGACTAACTTTTCATATACTTCAGGGCAACTTTTTCGTTTAAAGTCAGAATATATATCAGTTTAAAAATATGACATAAAAATGGCCCTTCTTAGTGTTGAGTCAAAGTTTATAGATTGAATTTAATATGGCATAAAAAAACATAGGAGAGAAGATAAAGTTTGTGTTTACCTCTTCTTTTAGCCATTCTTTAGAAGTGCTTCTATCAGGCCTCTTTTGAGCTATCGGAGCGGAAGGCCTGCGAAATTTTCCCATTTTATATAATAAAGAAAGTATACTTGGATATGAGTGTGAAAGCACTTCGAAATCCATATGAAGGCCTGCTAGTAGCGCTTCGAAGTGCTGCCATTGCCGACTGGATTGAGTTAATCTAAGGTTGTGTGGAAGCTTTTTTGTTGCATCTTTTATGATGCAAGGCAGCGCTGTCTATAATCGACTAATTTTTTGAGCTTTTATTGAGTTTGTTGCTAACTCACTTTAATGAACATGTTGTTAAACAAATGAAGCTCTTGAAATGCTGAAAAATGTTGCTGCTGATTTGGTCAAATGTGGCTGTTGAGTGGGTTCAATGTTGCGAAACAAATATACCTCCACACTTGAGTGATGTTTGTTGAATTAGATAATTATTTACATTGAATGAATTTAAGTAAAGCCATATATAAAAATTATATTACTATTAAAAATTGTGTTTTTAAGAATTATAAAAATAAGAAGTTAATTCTTCTATAATATTTATTTCGGAGAGTGTAAAACATAGCTTAATAATTTCAATGTAAATTAATTTATTGCTCAATTATTTGATATTCGAAATTAAATGTACTCCATGATTTATGCGTAGCTCATTCATGTATTTTATCTGGTTTTCACCCTTGAATTTATTCTGACCGTTCTTCAAATACATTGACATGAATATGTAATTAAAATGTGTCAAAAATTTTAAAATTATATATTTTTTTCAAAAAGTCCAATACCTTTTCAACGGTACCTAATTTATAAAAATTGGATAAAAACTGACGTAGATACAATTAATTGAAAATTTCCCGATTCTGACGTTTTCGGACGATTTGTAGAATTGAGAGGTTCATAACTTTTCAACGAATGGCGATAAAAAAAAAAAATGAATGAACTTATATTCTTAGAATTTTAATAGGAGTCTATAGCCCAAAAATATAACATATCGAAAGCCATGAGACGGACCCGTTTTGCGTTATGCTTGGAATGGGCGTTGAGTATTATATTTATGACTGATTGCCTTATGCAATCAGATATTTTGTTTTAACTCATAAATTTTATTATTTAAATTTTTAAATTCATTCATTCGCTAAATTGTATGAAACTCACACTTTTCTTAATTTTTTTGCTGCATTTATTTGTTCATCTTTAAAGATTTATTTCTTATTCCCTCATTTTAGTTCAAAATTTACTTATTCAACTTGTTTTTTGATTTTGCTCATTAATATCAAACTCACTCTCTACTCATTCTGTTATAGGACTCAGAAAAAAGTTCCTCGGAATATAAGAGGCATCTTATTTAAAGCAAAATGGTATAGACTTTTTCTCCAGAGAATGCTTTTCTCTAAATGTGATCCTAAAAATTTCCTTAAAACTATAAAAAGGCTTCCATGAAAAAGAGAAATATAGTTATAAAAATATCTCATTTTAAAACTTAGTATTATGCTCAGTTTAATGTGAAATTTCAATCGAATCTACCTACAAAAAACCATAGCTGTGAAATATGTGTGCAATTTTTCACAACATGTTTGTCAAAAAAGTACTCTGTTCCACTGTGAAATATACTCGCAACATTTTTCTTGCAACATTTTTTCACTACAATTTAATTAAACTTTCTATTAATTTTATGTGAAATGTGACAGTTGTCGTAAATTTTTTGTTTTTATGTATTAATTTTTTGAAGTAAAGCATGACTTTCTCAAATTTTTCAATTTTTTTGCAACAAAATATTTGTCAAAATTTTCACGCAACAAAAAAATTAATGTTGCGAGCGAAATTTCACGGAAACGAGCAGAGTACTAAGCTTTGTTGAAGAAATTACTTTGCATAGTGAATTTTTTATCAAAATATAGGAAACATTTTTCATTTTCAATAAATTTTTTTATATAAATGAGAATTTTTTTGTGCTAGAAAAATATTTTTTTTAATAATGATATGAAATATTTCCATTTTCCAAAAGTAAAGAATTATGTCTTTGAAAATGTGAAAATTTATTCTAATTGAAGAAAATTTCATTTGAAAAAGAAACAATTGCTATTATCGAAAATAGAGAAATTTTTTATCGGTAGAAAATTTCAGAGAGAGAGAGAGAGAGAGAGAGAGAGAGGTAGAGAGAGAGAGAGTGACAGAGATATAGAGAGTTTTTTTTAATTTGTATGAAAATGGAATTGCCAGGTATAGAAACCCCAAGTGATGTGAGCAGGGTTGCCACATCCAGAAATTTTCTTTTACCAAAATTACCAAAAAAATTTCACATTTACGAAAAAAATTTCACATCTAAAGCAAAACTTCAAATATTTTTATTTTTTTTTAGCATTCTTCTTCTGAAAAGCTCTTTATTTTTGTTGTGACGATATTAATGAAAACAAGCAATCCCAACTAGCACACAAACTTCTGTAAAGATTGCAGCAAGCTTTACGGCAACTCATTATAAAAACTACGTAGTTTTTGAAAGCACACTTATTGACTCCTATAATGGCAAATAGGCGAACTTTTTATTATTTTAAAGAAGCGCTTGAACTTTTATTAAACTTCGCAAATAACTTCCGTAGGGTTAGTGCGTGCTTGCTTATACAAGCTTTGTACAGCTAATATGTATTTCTAATAAACTTCTATATGAACAGGAACCAGGATCCTGCATTAAACTGTTCCAATTTGAATGAATAAGCTTTACCTAAACTCCAAAATAAGCAACTACAAATTTTTCTGATTTTTTATGATATTTAAATTTCTTTATAAATTTAATTTATATCAGTACATTAACTTCCTTATTCACATCTCACTACATATCGACCCTTTTGCGCGAAATTATCGTATGTGCCATTTTTTCGAAATTGACTTTTTGATGCAAATTTGTTCTACATCCTACAACGCATCACCTTGTAAAATATTGCAGCTGAAATCCCTATAGGTTCTCCAAAAGCACATGCCAAATTTGGTTTTGATAGTGCAATTTTTTATGATATTTAAATTTTTTTATAAATTTAATCTCAATTTTAGAGATAAATATTTTTATTTCATTATATTTTTAAATTAAAAATTTCCAAAAATTGTTCTTATGGATTCATAGGATTCGAACCCGTGACATACCGCAACCCAGGTTGGAGGGTAATTCATCGACCTATTTCTATTTTTTATACGAAGAGCTGAAACTGAATGACTTCATGGCATCCACTAGAAGCCTGAGGCTTTGGTTTCAATGATATACTTTATCAAAACTTATTGGAAATAGTAGCTTCGAAAAGCAACTGTCCAATTTTCAAATAAATAAAGTATTTGATTTTAACGATATATAATGCAGTTTGACATTATAAACTTAATGGAGTTATAACTTTCCATTCAAGCTCTAACTGATGTAGAAGCCTCTTATATCATAGAGGCTGCCGCCTCTTCTAGAAACTCAATTTCTGATAGGTTTTACGATTTTCAAAATAACTAACGTTTCCGCTCATTTTTGAGTTGCCAATCAACAGTTTAATAAATAATTTAATACTTTTTTTAAATGAAATTAAGAAAAATTTCGCTTAATAATAATGTGAATGTTGCGAATTGCAGGAAAAGAATAAAGCAGATTCAACTGCTTAAATTCGAAAGGTTAGGTTAAGTACAAGCCAGGTTATTTTTCCAAGCCAAAGTTTTTTTCGTAGCAAACAAGTTCAATACATTGAAAAAGTAAGATAATTTTAATACATTTTTTAAAGTACCACCAGACATTTACCATTACATTTACATTTACATTTACCACAGGTCATAAGGTTTTGGAAAATTTTCATAAAAAAATTTTTGGTTTTCACTGAAAAAGTTTACCAAAATTAAACTTAATTTCACGTTTTCACATCGAAAAAAAAATTTACCAGTTTTGGTAAATTTTTCACATTGTGGCAACGCTGGATGTGAGTTGATGTGAGATGTAATTTTCATAATCACTCATTTGTTTTTATAGTCACTCCTTTATTTTCACTTCATATACTAATATTCATACAATAATGCTCTCATAGCAGGATTCTTTTCTCAATGTATTCTTTATGTTTTAACCTCATTCAAAAATCACTCATTAAAATTTTCTTCATATAATAGTCACTTATATGATTCATATAAAAATACTCTCATAAATATATCCTTCCTTTCTAAATATATTCCAGATTTTTTTAACCCCCTTCAAAATGCACTCAAATTCCTATAATAGTTCTCTCATAGCACTCTTATGTTCTTCTTATATTCTTTATTTTTTTAAACTCGCTTGAAATACACTTAATAATATGTAATTTCTTTAAAAAAACAAGCGAAAAAATATTCATATAGAATGCACTGATATAATTCCTAAAAAAATATTCCCTGAAAATGCTACTTATCTTCATAAAGTCTTGATTTTTTTGACTTTTGTCTCAAAAAAATATAACTATTCATAAAATATTCACTCATATAACTCACATAAAAGATCTTTTATAGCACTCTTTTTTTTAATATATTCTAGAAATTTTTAACCCTCTTCAAAATGAACTCAAATTCTTGTAATGATGCCTACACAGACCACTTCTTTATTTCACATATTCTTGATTTTGTTACCTCATTCAAAATCCACTCATTACAATTTTTTTATTGGAAAAAAAATATTCATATAATTTTCACTCTTAAAAATCAATCTTGCACTCTTCTTTTGTTATTATTTTCTAGATTTGTAACCCCATTTTATATGCACTCAAATTCCTATTTGAATTTAAAATTTTTTTAAAAATTGACTCTTTAAAATTTAATGTTTTTTTTTAAATAATATCCACTCACATAATTTAAACAAAAATGCTTTCATAGCATAACTACTTTTCTCTAATTTTCTTGATTTTTTAACCTCTTTCAAAATGCACTCATTAAAGTTAAAGTTCTATTTTTTAGGTTATTTTAACTTTCACTCATAAAAATTTACTCATTCATTCATAGATTATTTGCTTTATGCTTTGTTTTAATCTCTAATTTATATTTTTATAAAACAAATACGTTTTTCATTAATCTTAAAGCCACTCATGCACCTTTGATGTCAGTCACTCGTTAATGAGTTCTTGTATTTCTTAATTTTTTTAAAGAGGTGAAACGCATTGAATTTGAAAATTGGTGATGGCAAACTTATTGACTTCATTCACTCTTGAATTTTTAACCTCATTCTAAATACACTCATTTGAATATATATATATATATTGTTTTTAATTTATTTGCAATGAATTTAAGTTTTTTAAATGACGATATTTATTTATACACTTTTGCATACCCTGTTGCTGTACTTGAATAAAAATTGCATGACCAATCTATGCAGCAAGCTTACTAATTAAGTTCTGACATCACTTTGTGTTGAGTCTTTAAATATTTTTTTTTTTTTTTTTAATATTTTTTCAGAAAAGTTTCAATATAATATTTTCAATATTGAATATAAAAGTTTCTCTGATTGTTAGTGAATTTGAAATTTACTCCTCTATTCATATGTCACTTCCTAACTTTATTCATACTTGATTTTTAAACCTTAGTCCAATTCCACTTATTATTTTTTTTGTTTTTTGTTGTTTAGACAATTTTCACTGGGTAAATTTTACATTCGCTCACTTAATCATGGCTCGATTTTTACTTCATTAATTCTTGATTTGTTATCCTTTTGCTAAATCCATATTTTATGTCATATATTTTTTAAATTTTATTCACACAAATTTTTTTTTTGAAAAGCTCGTCTGAATAAATATTAAATTCATTCCTTTATTCATAGCTCGCTTTTATACTTTCCTCATTTCCGATTTTAAAACTCATTCCAAATCAACTTATTTCAATACAATTTGTTATTTAATTTATTTTTTTACTTTTACTCGTAACAATATTTTTGTGTAACATTTCACCGAGATAATTTTAAATTCACTCATTTATGCATCTGCACTTCATTTATTCTTAGTTCGTACCTCTTATTTAAATACATACGCTCATTTTTATTTTTTTATATTGAAATTTTAATAATTTCTTTAATTTTTATCTATTTTTTTAATTAATATGCACTTATTTATTTTTGTTTTATGTCTTGCTTAATATTTCATTTACATTTTTTATGAATGCAAAGCCATTCATTTGCATTTGGAATCACTCACTCACTGATGTGATGCTCTACTTTTATTTTTTTTTTTTAAATAGCTCACTCATTGAATATGAACTTCACTCATTTGGTTTTTTTTTAAATTTTTTATACCTTAATCACTCATTCACTGAAATGTCGCTATATATCTGGCTATTTTCAAAACTGTTTCACTCATTCAATTTTCATTTCACTCATTTATTCACGGTTTGCTTTCCTCTTTCAATGATTTTGGATTTTTCAACCTCATTCCTAATACACTCATTAAACAAAATTTTTTTTTAACTAAATCTTAACTCTTAATTTGACTCATTAGCATTAACTCGTTCATTCATTCATTGATTCATGGCTTAAGGAGGGACATTACATTCGCGGCAGAGAAAACAGACCTTTTATTAAAAATTCATAACTCAGTCAGAAACAAACGTTTTTCGAAAATTTTTTATTATTGTAGAGAATTGAACATATTACAAGAAAAGTTCTAAAAAAAAATATATTTTTCACTCCAACATGGTTTTATAGAGCTCCAAACTGGTGGCAGAGAAAAAAACGGGGCCTCGTGGTTGCAGCGCTGGAAGTCGCAAAAATTGTCCGATCTGGAAACAAAATGACTTTTTTTAAATCTTAACAAAATTGGTTATAGTACGACAGAAGCTTTTTTTTTAATTTTTTTCAATTTTTGGTGATGTTCCAAATTTGAAAGTGTGTTTTTTCGAAAAAAATATTGACTTTAAAAATTCATAAAAAATCGAAAAAAAAAATTTAGAAAAGCTCGTGTCATACGATAGCGAATCAAGTTTACAGAAATAAAAAAAAAAATTTCTACAAAAAATGAACTCGCTAGTGCCGCAACCAGTAAGAAAACCATGGTTTCGAGATAAACGCTTTCAAAGTTTTTGAACAAAGAAAAAAAAGGCGAAAATTAAAAATGCGCTCTCATTAATCCGGCTGTAGCTTTTGAACCCATAGGAATTTTTTCATGAAATCTTAAGAATATTTACTTAAATACAAAATAAGTCAATTTAAAAAAACGGCCAATGTCATGTCCCCCCTTAATCCTACTTTTTGAAAATATGAAAATAATGTCCCCCTTAATCCTACTTTTTGAAAATATGAAAATAATAATATTAAAAGCTTAATCATTAGCTTTTCAGTCATTGATGTTTATGAAAGTTTATTAGTTATTTTAGAAAAGGGTTTTGTTGGAAAAGTTTCACTCTTTGAATTTGAAACTCACTCATTTATTTCGAGCTTGCTGTTTTTTTTCGTTCATTCTGAGTTATTTAGTCTTAGCTCAAATAATCATTTTATATAGTTTTTTTTAAGTTTATCTTAAGCTTAACTCATTCATTTGACTTATTTAGTTCGCCCCATACTTTAAATTTACGCATTTTTCCGAGTTCGTTTCATTACTTATTTTTTTAGCCTAAGAATTTAAATTGAAACTTTTTTAGCCTACGAATTTAAATTGAAACTCACTCATTGCTACAAAACTCACTGCTTTTCTTCGTTCATTAAATTTTAGTCTTTACTTAAATACACTAAATTAATTTCGTGTTTCTTAAGTTTAACTCATTTTCTTTTACTGATTTACTAGTTCGTTCCATACCTTAAATTTTCTCATTATTTTAGCACGTTTCATTACTTTATTTTTTTTGAGCTTTACAGTAAAATTTGAATCTCACTCATTTCTTCAAATCTTACTGCTTTTCTTCGTTCATTTATTTATAATCCAAGCTCAATTACACTGACTTAATTTCGTTTTTCTTAAGTTTAACTCATTTACTGGTTCACTTTTTAACTTAAATTTCCTCAATTTTTTGAGCTCGTTGCATTACTTCATTATTTTTTAAGCTCTTACATTTCACTCATGTGTGTCCAAACTTACTCAATCATTCATTCATTCATCCTTTCATGTCACGCTTCATTCCTTCATTCATTTCTTATGTTATAACTTTTCGCTCGTTTCAAAATCACTCATGTGCGTTCGAAATCACTCATTCATTCATACATAACCTGCGTCATACATTCATTCATTCTGTTTTCTTTCTCTCAAAGAATTCATTCACTCAAAGATCTCTTCGTCACACCTGCAATAATCGAACATTTTCTGTAATTCACGTGCTTTGTCGAGTTGCTTCTTTGTTGTAAATTTCCACCACAACTTTTTTTTTCTTATGTCACTCATCAGCGCACACCCCGCTGCCATGACTATCGTCTAACTAGCTGCAGCTGTTTTCTGTGCCGCCCCATAGCGTATCTAGATACATATTGTATATCGTTGTGCTGTTTATTTATTGTTGCTTTTGTTGTTGTTTGGCCTCATGTTCGACACGACTTTTGTTTATGTATCTCGCAGTTTGTTTTTTTTTTTTTCCTTATATATACTTTTGGGTACATTTGCACTTAACTCAGCGTTAGTCGGTGCACATGTACCCAACCGACTGAATTAACTGATTTCCTTGTTGCTGCTCTGTTGTTATTTTTTTTTTCTTTTTGTTTTTATTATTTGCTGCTGTTCAAAGTACGAATGTGAACGAACTAATGGATACGTATGCGAAAAATCATAAAAAAAAGTATCTGTTAGCTCATTTGAGTGGCTAAAATGATTGTTGTGGGAAATCGATGCGTCACAGAAAAAAAAACCTTGTTGAGATGTTGGCGGATAGAGATTTAGTTGAGAGCGAATTTTTTTTTTTTTTTTAAATATTTTAACTCGCATTGCGTCAGTCAGTGGCGCCGGCTTTACTTTAAGTTTGAGCTTTTTTTGTGACATTATTTCGTTTTGTCGTAGCTGCATTTGGCTGAATTTTGCATATCTTGTATCTTATGATTTGTATCTGCGCTATAAATATGCTGAGTCATTACCACTCACTCGGTTCCACTGTATGAGTTTTATAAGCAGTCAATTTATAACTCATTCCAGACAATTAACAGCGTTTGCTAGTGAGTCTGTTGAACTTGCCGCGGTCCATTCTACTTATTGTTGTTGCTATTTTTTTTTTCAAGCGGCCTGTCTTTTGTTCAATTTGCACGCGATTGATTCATCATCATTTACGTTTTTGTACGAATTTCTATACAAACTCGTTGCTAATTTCTAACGATTAACACAAGCTTGGAAATTTAATTGAAGCGTCTCGTTTACACTCAAAATTTATTCACAGCGGAATTTATAATTTGTGAAAATACATGACTTCCTCAAACCTTATGTTGTTTTTTTCTTCTTTGATTTCTATAATATTTACTCAAATGTAAATTTATTGAAATTAATTTAAATTTTGTTAAAATATTTATAACCAAATATTAAGTTAAGGAATTAAGGTTTTATAGGAATTATTATATGACCGAAATATTTAATTAAGCCTTCGAATCAGTTGAAGTCATCAAAAAATTTATTACAGTGGTGCTCCAGTATAACGAAAGATATAATGTACAGGGTCGTTCGGTATATCGAACACATATCGGTAACACATTTTTCATGTTTTTTATCATAGAAAAAAGTTAATTCATTCGCCAACCATTTTATTACACGTATATTAGTTTATACAAACATAAATATACACTAAAAGAACAACAATACATATCAATTTATGTCATGACAAATCCAAAATCGAACGAAGCATGCTTAAAAAATGTTCGTTAAATAGAATAGTTACAGTTTCAAATGTTTGTTATATAGAGTTACCAATGAATTCGAAAAAGGAGTTCGTTGCATTGGAAGTTCGTTAAATTGGTGTTCGTTATACTGGAGTACCACTGTATGTCGATTTTCAAGAAATAACAGAAAAATATTTGGTTATAATATTGTTTAAAATAGTCAATATAATTATTATTTTAAAGAAATTTTCTTTAAGATTCTATAGAAGCACATTCTTATAAGTAGTTTCAATCAAACAAACGAATTTCAAAATATATAAATATATTCATGTATACTTTTTTCGAATCACAACAATTACAGTGAAACTTCCCTAACTTGAACTTTTCTAACTCGCAATTCTCCATAACTCGAAGTACTATTCGTGATTTCTCGATGCATTTATCTTAGTTTTGATCTCTATAACTCGAACTTTCTGTAACTCGAAGTGAAATTCCGGTCCCTTGACGATTCGAGTTAGGTTAGTTTCACTGTATTTCATAAAACTTATTATTCAACAGCATACTTTGCAGTTATTTCAGAAAATGGTCAGTTATTGAAAGATTTTCACCAAAAAACAAATTTTTTCACCCAAGTTATTAAGTTTGAAGCAAGCCCAAAGCAACACTTTGTTTATGCTATATATATATTGAGTGACAGCAAAAAACCTGATTTTTACACGACACCGGATTAAGAATCAATATTTCCGCATAAATAACAAAAACCCACCCACACAGCTTCAAGTTCTCACGCATCTGTATTGGTTCTCGCATTTTAAAGCGGAAATAACATTTAAATCATTTGTTTTTTTTTCTTCAACGTATTTCTTTTACATTTATTATGGTTCGCGCCCTAACGATATCGAGTGTTGCGTCAAATCGTGCGAATATTTCTATCTGTTCATGTCTGTTAGTGCTTTTGCTTATTCATGTGCATGCATTTGTTCGCATGGAACTGTAACTGAGTGATGTCCTACTTAACACCTTCTGACCTCTGGCTTTAGCAGCATATCTATATTTGTGGCTACTGTGTGTGTGTGTGACACACCAGTTATGGCTTGAATTGTGACGTTTTTTCTCAATGATGCGTTTGTTTGCGGCAGACAGTTATATAGATAGCACGAACACACGCATACATTACAAAAGTTTGACACGAAAGGACTTTGCAATGGCTATAAAATACAAACGAACATTCATTGTTACAGAAATACGCCCACACCATGACTCTACGTGGTCACAGTTATAGACTCGGTGCTCATAAATTTGTGCGACGTCACAACGATCGATATTTTTTCTTGTATTCTCAGTGCTTGGGTTGAGTATTTTTGTTTGTTAAATGCTTGTGAGTTGGTGGTAATGTTGTTGTTGTCATTATTGTTGTTGTTGTCCTTTGGAATATATGTCCCTATTGAGTGTCATTTTGCTATTGTAGAAGAAAGCACAAACAAGCATATAAATTTAGCTCTATCAGTTACACGCATGGGTATGTTTTTGAATAACAAGGACGGTATTGCTCTCTAGAGCTGCTTCATTCATACTTCAAAAAAAGTTAAAAAGTTTGCAAGAGCCAAATACACACATAAAAATCTTGAAAATTTTTAACCAATATAACAAAGTTGTAATATTTTGCCTATATCAATGGAAAAAGAAAATGATTGAACCTTTGGGTCAGTGCTATGCAAATATTTTAGCATAAAGTTGGAAAGTTTACATCTCTTAAATTTGTTTGTCAACTCTTTTAAAGAAATGTGCCAAGTGTCAAATGTGCAGATTTGTTTGTATTGTCAAATTTTTAAGTTATATGACTAGTGGTTTGTAAGCGCAGCATTTTGGTAAGTTTAAGTTGCACAGAAAAAATAGTCCTGAGGGTGTCATAAAAAATCTTGATTTAAAAAAAAACAATATTATAAACTCGACAATTTTCATATAAAAAGTGGTTTGTAAATGATGAAAAACAAAAATCACACCGAACCAGACCTTAAATAAATCCTCTTTTCAAATGAAGCACAGCTCAATAAGTCAAAACTCTCAGCTTAAATAGCTATTAATTCCAAAAGCTTTGTACAGCAGTATCATATGGACATCTCCCAGTGGCACGGACGCGACATTCGCACGGTTTTAATAACTCGAAAAACAAGAAAGAAACAAAAAGAACCAATATGTATTTTAAGTGTTCTAACGCGATGAAAGAGTGCCACATTTTATAAAAACATTGGCAAGATTTTATACAAATAAGTACACAGTAATAAGCAATCATTCAATGGAACGGACGCGACAAAAAATATATGTTTTTTAAGCTCGTAAAGAAATATGCAAAATTTAGCTTATTTTGAGAACTTTTTTATATATATTGTACATGTTAATGGAGGTCAAAGCATAACTATTCTTCGTAGACTTATGAAATATTAGAATTATCTTTTCACTTTTTTTTAAATAGATATAGCACGAATACGGCCGCAACAAATTTTTCCAACAGTAGTAACCCAGTTGGAATATGAGTCCTCAAAGACGAAGTCTTCAAAGCCGTCTCGAAGACCAAGTACGCATACTCGGAGAGAACGCTGACGTTCTGAAAGACAAGTCATTATATTGTCAGCAGCAAATAAATAAATAACTTTTAAGCAAACAAATGAAATTTCTCTCACAATAAAAAAACATAACCATGCACGGAGAGCGTATGATTTTGTTTATACTATGCATCCGTTCTACAATACATGGACGCATGCCGTCCTTGAAGACATTTCAACATCATGTCTTGCAAGACAAAGTGGAATTTTGTTTGAAAATGTCTTCAAAGACACACATGGAAATGGATCGATCCGTCTTGCAAGAAACTGACATGTCTCGAAGACGTCTTCGAAGACGGATCGACCCATTTCCTGCTGGGAAAATACAGTAAAGATGTTCATTATAAATTTTAAATAAAATACATCGTAAAAAATTAAATTCAAGTTATATAGCAGTAATACTAATCAAAATAAAAAAAAAGTTAAAAACTGTTAGAGTGCTTTATTTTAATGTTTTTCTGCACTTTTGGTGGACCTTTTTTGGGAGATGCCCATATGACAGAGTATTTAAAAAACTCATTAAAATAAAATTCTCAATTCACTAAATATTGATTGATTGACTTTGATTTATGAACAAAATGCAGTTTCTTTGTCACAAATCGTATTTTGAATTAGAAAATAAGATTTTCAAAAAATGTGAATCTAGAATGGTTATAGTTTTTTGCAAGTACAAGCTTATTTCTAGCAGTGTCTCATCTTACAAAGCGTTTAACTAACATTTTTTAAATTATCAATAAAATTTTAAAAATTTTTAAATTATCGTTTTTGGGGTTTCGCCCCCTCCTTCCGTCGAAATTGTTTAGTCAACTTTCCGTAAAACTGTACCTGCCAGACATGATTAAAAAAAAATGACATCTTTAACGTCTCGATCTGACGTCTGGTTTCTGAGGAAAATTGTCACCTACACTCAGAAAAAAACTCATCAGTCTCCGGTGTAGAATTTCACTATTTTTGATGATAGCAATTTTCTCTTTTTCAAATAAAATTTTCTACAATTATAATAAATTTTCACATTTTCGTAGCAATATTTCTTCACTTCTAAGAAATGGAAATATTTCAATGTCTCTTATAATGCACTCAGAACAAAATGTCTCGGAATATGATAAAAAAGGCATCATATTTAGAGAAAAATAGTATAGACTTTGCTCCAGAGAATGCTATTCTCTAATTGCGATACTAAAAATTCTCTAAAAATGATAAAAAGGTTCCATGAAATAGAAAAATATATCGTTTTTAGAGAAAAATACTTTTTTTTTTTGAGAAAATATTTGTTTTTATTGAAGAAAATACTTCTCATAGTGAATTTTTTATCAAAAAATAAGAAAAGTTTTTCATTTTCAATAAAATTTCTCTATAAATGAGAAATTTTTTGTGCGAGAAAAATACTTATCATTATTAGAGACATTGGAATATTTCCATTTCCTAGAAGTAAAGAAATATTTCTTCGAAAATGTGAAAATTTATTCTAATTGAAGAGAATTTTATTTGAAAAAGAGAAAATTGCTATTATACTATGATAAAAAAGGCATCATATTTCGAGAAAAATAGTATAGACTTTGCTCTAGAGAATGCTATTCTCTAATTGCGATACTAAAAATTCTCTAAAAATGATAAAAAGGTTCCATGAAATAGAAAAATATATCGTTTTTAGAGAAAAATACTTTTTTTTTGATAAAATATTTGTTTTTATTGAAGAAAATACTTCTCAAAGTGAATTTCTTATCAAAAAATAAGAAAAGTTTTTCATTTTCAATAAAATTTCTCTATAAATGAGAAATTTTTTGTGCGAGAAAAATACTTATCATTATTAGAGACATTGGAATATTTCCATTTCCTAGAAGTAAAGAAATATTTCTTCGAAAATGTGAAAAATTATTCTAATTGAAGAAAATTTTATTTGAAAAAGAGAAAATTGCTATTATCAAAAATAGAGAAATTTTTTACCGGAGCAAGATATGTGTTTTTTTCTCAGTGTGATAAATATTTTTCTCGCACAAAAAAAATTCTCATTTATAGAGAAAAATTTATTGAAAATGAATAATTGTTCCTATATTATGATAAAAAATTCACTATGAGAAGTATTTTCTTCAATAAAAACAAATCTTTTCTCAAAAATAAAAAGTATTTTTCTCTAAAAATTATATATTTTTATGTATTTCTCTTTTTCATAGAAGCTTTTTATTATTTTTAGAGAATTTTTGGACCGCATTTAGAGAAAGGCATTCTCTGAAGCAAAGTCTATAGACTTTTAGACTACAGACCTTTTTTTTCTCTAAATATGATGTCTTTTTTATCATATTCCGAGAAACTTTTTTCTGAGTGCAGTTTGAAAAGTCTTTTCGAGAAAAATACATTTAAAGTTTTTCTTAGCATACATTTAATATGCAATTTTATCTCAAAAAAATTCCAATTTTAAAAAATCCTGTAAGCAACGATTTGATTTTTGGATTGTCTTCGTTCAACTTCGATTTTGGTCGATACTGTTTGGTGAATTTTTTCATCTTTATATAGCTTCTGTTCGTATTCGTTAAACTTCTTTTTTTTCGTTCGTCTTTGGTTCTTGCCTTTGTCGGCCTTCGGCTTATTCCTTGATTTTTGGCGAAAGAACTTTTAAAAGCATAGGATCTATTTCAGTAACAGATACAAATGCCTACCAAGTTTCATCAAAATCGGTTCATCCATTTTGACGTGAATGAGCCAAACATAGTTGATAGAATACTATGTTAGCCCTCTTACGGAAGTTTTCTGAAATTTAAATGGCCTCAATTCAGTTGCAAGGTCAAGTAATTTCACGTACTAAATTTTAGTTAAATCGGTCAAGTCATTAAGGAGTCATTGAGTCTTAACAATGCACTTAGGGAGTCTTTGCAATTTTTTATATTTTATGTTTATCTTGGGTACAGTTGAACGTTCATACCAAATTTTATTGAAATCCGTCCAGGAGTTTAGGAGTTATTGAGTCTTTAAAACGCACTTCTTAAAGCGCCCTCTTACGGAAGTCTTTGGAATTTTTTATAGCCTATGTTATCTTGGGCGCAGACGAACATTCATTCCAAATTGAATTGAAATCGGTCCAGCTGTTAAGAAGTTATTATAGAGTGCAACGCCCACATACTTCCGCCCACTTTTTTAACCTACGCTTTATCTTGGGTGCAGTTGAACCTTCATACCAAAGTTCATTGAAATCGGTCCAGGCGTTTAGGAGTTATTGAGTCTTGAAAATGCACTACTTAAAGCGCCCTCATGCCGAAGTCTTTGGAATTTTTTATGGCTTATGTTTTATTTTGGGAGCAGTTGAACCTTCATACCAAATTTCATTGAAATCGGTCCAGGCGTTTAAAAGTTATTATAGAGTGCCGCGCCCACATACTTCGGCACACTTTTTTACGCCCCCTATGTTCTTTCTCTTTATGAAAGGTACTCGGTGTCCAAATTTAAGCTCAATCGGATAAACGGTGCGCGAGCCTTTACGGAACAGACAGACAGAGAGACAAACATTTGATTTTATATATTAGATGAGTTCATATTAAAAAAGATCAAAATCAAAATTTTATGTTTTAAAAAAACCTTTCCACAAACAATACAGGCACTTTTAATTTGAAATGTGGTTTCTACGCACCCCGTATGGTTCTAGGGTTAATATTATTATTAAGCTAGGGAATTCAAAAAAAAAAAACACTCTCAAAAGTTGGTGCATAATTCAATTTGTGAATAGTTCTGAACTTGTTCCAAAAAGACCCAGAGCTGATCAAACTACACTATCCTTTTAAATTAATTTAACCAACCTTTTTTCGAATTGATGTCATTGGAAAATACTATCGGTCTTTTGAACATTATACTTTAACTATTTTGTAGAAGTGAACTGTAACTACAGTCTTTCAGTTTGAAACTACAAGAAGTAAACCATTACTACTGGAGTGGGTCGCATTATATGGGGGCAAAAATTAATATAAAAAAACACCCCCTAGAATGAAAGCTTATGTTGAAAGTGTTTCCGAACTGCAAAAATGTTTTTTGGTGTCCCGAAAAACAGACAAAATGGTCTTTTATTTATATCGTTAGTATTTTTAGTATTTCAGTTACAACTTGTTACAATTTGTATTTTTAATCCGATCATGGAATGCAGCATATCGTTGGCATCAGATGTCAGTTACATATTGATATTCATTAACATGTAGACCAAAAATGTCCAGAATTTCGCGAAATATAGTTTTCACGGATACATCATTTCCGTTGTGAATTTTAAAATTTTTATACGCTTATCAAAAGAGAACTAAGTAACTAGAGAACTAAATTGTAAAGTCTACACTACATCTGTCCACTGTGTTTTGAAGAAAACACTGTTTTTCAAGTAGGGATGCTCTAAAGTCGGCTTAGCCCGGCTATGGAATACTCTTAACATCCAATAATATTTAAATATATTTTAGAATGCTAAACAAGAACAAATAGATATAACTTTTTATTTTTGTTCAATATCCATGTATTTCTTTATTGGTTAATACAGGTTTAACTACTGTGCATTGTATGGGAGGAGGGCGTATTCGTAGGCGGATGATAGGTATTTTTGTACACAAATTAGTTTTGATATACCGTACAGACATACCAAGTTTTATCCCTGTGACTCGCATTTCAACATTTTTATAGTTTTTACTAAAGTTGTTTATATAAGAAGTGGGCGTGTAAGTCGGTGAATTCATCATTAGGGGTATTCACACTGCCTTGGGTAGTTGGGTAGATTAGCAAATGCAATACATTTTGTTTTTGTAATAGTGCCATTCTACCTAAGTACCCATCTACCAATCTACTCTAGCTGACCCCCTGACTTGTTTGGGTAGATTGATTGAGTACTTTTTTCATGGGTTACCTTAACCTTTTACCTTCTTATTACCTTTTCCAAAAGTAGGTAATAATTGAATTGGTTAAAAACTAAAACAAAGTAAATAAATTGCAAGTGAATTAAATAGAAAAATGTGTTAAAATGAGTTATTTTAAAATATTTGAGGCACAAATTATCGAATGCCGCAAAGTTCACGTTAAAAGCTACTCCTATATAAAATAACATTTAACGCCCGTACAATGGCCTTAATTTTGCGCTCATAAAATGACATGAATAATATGGTGGCAACTCTTTTCTAGCTGTCACTCGTCACTCATCTCTCATCTGCTGTTATTCTACAAACTACAAAGTACTCAATTGCAGTTAAGGGTGCTCGCAGTAATCAAAAGTACTCAATCTACCCGTACCCAACTACCCAAGTCAGTGTGAATACCCCTATTATATTTTTCTGATGACATCATGACAAATTTTTCCACTGTAGATAGGCCTCTTAATATTATTTTCAATATTGGGGTTGTATTTTCATCATAACTGTAATTCTCTATGGCGCTGAGGCATGTTGAGGTGGTATCGCAAAGAGAAGCAGCCGCTTTTGGGGTGTTAGAGAGGAAAGTTCTTTGCAAAATCTTTAGACCTGTTCGTGTTGGCTACGATTATCGCTAATGATAATCGCGTATAACAATTCAGCGACTACACTAGATGGGTCACGTCTATCGTATGGATAAAGAAGCTCCAGCGAAATAGGTGTTTGAGAAACAACGCGAGGGTCGACGATGAAGTGGAAGTCCATGTCACTGATGGATTGATCAGGCCGAGGAAGCCCTAACCACGCTTGGTGAAAGAAATTGGAGAAGGAGTAGAAGGACTAGAATTAGAGTAGGCGTGAGTGAAGTCTTGAGTCCATGTGATCATTCGTACTAAGTTTCATGCAATTATTTCGATTCCTTCTTCTTATCCTACACACAGACGGACGGATGAACTGACGGACAAGACTAAATCGACTCGCGAGGTAGCGTTGATAAAGAATAAATACACTTTTATACCGGACTCGCAATATACCCTGACCAATAAACTCAAACTTGCAAAGGCCTGTATATTTAAAAAAAAACCTTTATTTTAAAAACAGTTTTTGAACAAGTTTTGATTATAAAAATTTGTAAGATGAAAATTCTTATGACTCGGGTTTAAGTTCAGAAAATTAATTACAAGTGAAGTAAAAGTTTCATGATGTGAGGATGAGACTTGAAATTATAACTTACTGCTATAAAGCTTGTATAAAAGAATGAGCTTGACACGCAGTCTTATGCATATGTGAGATAAATACATCTATGACAATCAATATAGAATTAACAAATTCTTCCAAAAATTATTTTCGAAATAAACTTGACATGCCCTTAAATTAATTTGTATGTTGGGCACGATCAAAAAGTAATGATATGATAGGTTTGATAGGATAATTATGGCATGATGTTTAGTGTTTTAAGGTATAATTAGAATGGTCTAATGAATAACGTATGATAGGTATGATAATACGGTTCAGGTATGATTATTTTTCTATGATGGGTAATACCCATTGGGTATGGTATGGTGGAATGATATGATAGGCTTGGTTTGAAGTTATGATAATTACAGTATGATGATTTTGGAGTGATGAATATGAGATGGTGGATATGGTATGGTGGTATGTTAAGAACGTTGAAAGTATGATATGGCATGACCAAAATTTTGATTATTTTTCTATGATGGGTAATACCCATTCGGTATGGTATGGTGGAATGATATGATAGACTTGGTTTGAAGTAATGATAATTACGGTATGATGATTTTGGTGTGATGAATATGAGATGGTGGATATGGTATGATGGTATGTTATGAACGTTATAGGATGGTATGGTATAATATATGAAAGTATGGTATGGCATGATCAAAATTTTATTATGGATTTACAGCCCTATTCTGCCAACTTAACTAAGCTCACCACATTAACAAAATAGTTAATATTAACACCTTGTTAAGGTTTCGTATTCTGGCTAAAAATTTAAAACTCTTTTCTTAGCATCTTAACAACGAGTTTTATTTCAATGTTAGGCAATTAAATTGATGTGCATACGTTAAAATATCAATATAGTATTGAATAATAGTAAAGTAATGTAACAATATTGAAGAATGGAATAAGTTTTACTTCTTTTAAGTGATCACACTGAGCAATATGAACGAAAAAAACTTCAAACGCCTTTCAATTAACGCCTTTATTACAAAGAATTTAAGTAGATTTTAAATCTTAACATTTAAAAGTATCACTTTAAACATAACATATGAAGCAATCTTTAAATTTCTTACTTCATAACATTTATTATTCTTCTTGCAGAAATAATAAACTCTGAAATAAGTAAGAAACAACAGCTGATGCTTGATATGTATGCCATTAGCATTTTCACCATGCGTGGTGAACTTAAAAAGCTTTTTAAAGCTTTCATGTTGTTAATGATTTGTTAGAATATGAATATTTACATTACATAACAAGAACATTAACAAGAAATTCTTAACAACGCCGTCTTAAGTTAACAAGCAGAATAGGGCGGTTAGTGTGATGGATATGTTTTGATGAGTATCATTAATTTAAGAGTATGATGAGTTATTTTGCCATGCTTCTTGGTATCATTTTATGTGTATAGTATAAGATGGGTACAGTACGCCGGGTTATAGCATTGTAGATATGGTATTAGTGCAGGTCAAGATGGGTTTGGTGTGTTTGGTATCATTTCGGAGATGATAGTTTGACTATGATAGGATGGTATGGTATGTTGGCTTTGGTGTCATTTGGCTTAGTATGATAGATATAGTGTGATGATTACGGCTTGCTGAGATGGGTTGGAGATAATAGAATTAAATAGTTGAATATTTCTACTTTAATGCAAAAAATACTTTCTTTTGCATTATTTTATTCTCAATTTTCAGGAAATAATGATTTAATAACACTACAAACATACCATACAACATAATAAAATAATAGACATTGAACAAACAATGAGAAAAAATAAAAAAGATATTCATATTTTCCCCAACAAAACATCTGCAGAAAAGTCTAATCAATTTTGAGTGTTTATATGATTGTTTAAAAAGAAAGTCAACAGAATTTTCAATCTTTTGAAAAATAAATTTTTCTTATTAGCCATGCTTTGCCATCGTGTTACGTTTCATGGACAAAATCAGAAAACTATCTGACTTCGATATTAAACTTTTTGGTGTCATCTCAATGCACAACCCAATTAGAAAAAAATTTGAAAATATGTGTTCATAAATAGTATTGCTTTGGTCTTCAGATCAATTCAAATCGAGCAATTTTACGCAAAATATATTGACTGTTAAGTTCTTTCGAGAGCAGTCCAATAAAAAAATATTCAAAAATAAATTTTTAAGCGTAACTGAATAAACTTATACTCTTAAGTTAGCTAAAAACTAGTTCAATTTTGGATGTTTTGAGTTTCTTATTAAATCTAACATATATTATTTGTAAATTATTTAAAAATTTTAAATTTTTATTGGAAAGAAAAATGCCCTGCAATTATTTTTAATAGTCTTTTTAGAATTTTTTAGTTTTTACCTTTATCTATTGAGACAAACAGTTTAAGCTTTTGTGATTTTTTCCTTTGTTTTGAAATGAAAATTTTTTTTTCAAAAAAAAAGTTCGGCAAACTTTAATATATACCTTCCATACCAAATATTTAAAATTTAAGACCCCTTTATGAAATTTATAACATAAAGTTCTTTAGGGACTTATCAATTTCAACCATTTTAAGTACACATTCATTACTCTATTTTGGTAGTCTTCATACAAAATTATGTCAAAAACTAATTAAGCTCCAAGGTAGGAGGTACCATTTAGAACTGTCTCATTTCAATCATTTTTAAAGTTTTTCGTTAAAAGCTTAAATTAACAAAGCATACAACATTTTACTATCGTAGCAGCTTTTTCTTATTTTGTCCAACTCTTGAATAGCATCAAAACACTGTGCCCTGGGAAGAACCAATAATAAGTTGCTATCAAAAATTTAGCATGTTCTTCATTAGAAAATAATATATGAATATAGAAAATATTTTCAATAAATAAAATAATTTGTACATAAAATTTTAAAAAATTGTGTTGACTAATTCTTAAGGTGGCAGCTCAGTGTTAAGCCTCAAATAATGAATATCTTTATCTTAAATTTAAATTCAAGAGCCCATGAAAGATATGGACTGTAGATTTTAGTCCTAAATTTTTCAAAACTCAAAGTTTAAGTTTTAGTTAAAAAAAAAAACAATTTTATAAATTTCGGCCGTAGCAACCAAGCGTTTGAGAATTGTCAAATGAAAAAAGTGGTATATGTCTCGTAAAACTCTGTGAACAATAGCCATGTGTGAACTTAATCCAAAAATTATTGGATTGAATGCAATTTTGTTTCTTTGTATTAGTTTAATAATAAAATTGTACATTATGACCTTAATAAGTATTCAGCCGAAATAGTTTATAGTTTTTTTTTTTAAATTTAACAATATAGCTTAATTTTTCTAGAAATTGTCTGCTTAAAATGTATTTTAAAAAGAAATATTTTTAAAATTTTTACCCAGAAATACCTGAAATAAATACAAGTTACAAGTTAAGTACATTTCAAATTTAACTGTTTCTAAATCAAATTGAATTTCAAAATCAAATAACGCGTCAAGCAAACTTTATTACAAATCAAAGGAGTTTTTCCCATTTCAAATTTAACCTTATCTAATTTATTTTTGAAAAAAAAAAATTTGATTTTTAAAAAGTTTATTTTTAACTTAAAAGAGTTTAATTTGAAGTGTTAAAAATTTAATTTAAAATGGAAAACGTGTTTTCGATATGTAAAAGGTTGAAATTGAATCTAAGAACCTGTATTAAACGATAGATGATTATTCTGAAAATTTGATGTGCTTAAAATATTTTATTTTTAAGATTTTAAATTATTATTTCAAAAATTTGTATTTATTTGAAAATAATTTTTGTAAGTTACTTTTAAAATTTGAGTTAAGGTTAAGGCAATATTTATAACGAAAACTGTAAAATGAAAATTAAAAAATAAGATAAAGAAATTTTTTCAAGTTAAAGCCGTCCATCAATTTTTGTACCCTAAACCTGAAAGGTCAGTGTATATTAACTTTGTGCAAACGTTTGTAACGCATAGAACGAAGTGAGTCCGGTTTAGAAAAGTATATATATTCTTGATCAGGAACACCTCGTAAGTCGAGCTATCCATGTCCGTCCGCCCGTCCGCCCGTCTGTCTGTCCGTCTATGTGTTGTCCGTATACACAGGATAAGAAGAAAGAGTTGGGATAATTGAATGAAACTCAGTACACATGGTCACATGAAGCCAAGAATCTGCACTATTGAATATTTTTGGAATCCACCCACGGACACGCCTACCTCTCATACAATGCAAAAATTGAAAACTGCATAAATCAACTCATAATTAACCTACAACAATAAAATTGAGTATGTAGGCATATTAAATCAAAACAAAAAATTCTTCGAAAAATGGGTTTCATCCGCGCACGGACACGCCCACCTCCCATACAACCAAAAATTAAAAACTCAATGAATAATCTCATGTTTAACGTACAGAGATACAATTTGGTACGCATGTATTTTATATCAACACAAAAACGTTTTCAAAAAATGGATGTCATCCGCCCACGGCGCCACGCCTACCTGAAATACAGCCAAAAATGAAAATCTCAATAAATAAGCTCATGTTTAAAGTACAGAGATAAAATTTGGTATGTATATATTTTATAATAAAACAAAGATGTCTTAAAAAAATGGATGTCATGCACCCACGGCCACGCCCACCTACCATACTATCCAAAAATTGAAAGCTAAATAAATAAGCTCATGTTAAGCCTACAGAGATAAGATTTGGTACATAAATATTTAACGTCAAAACAAAGATGTCTTCGAAAAATGGGTATCATGCGCACACGGACACGCCCACCTACCATACTATCCAAAAATTAAAAGCTAAATAAATAAGCTAATGTTTAATCTAAAGAGATAAAATCTGGAACGCATGTTTTTTATATCAAACCAAAGTTGATTTTGAAAAATCGACGTCATTTACCCACGGACACGCCCACGTTCCATACAACCTAAAAATTTAAAACTCAATAAATAGGCTTATGTTTAACCTACAGAGATAAAATTTGGTGTGTATGTATTTTAAACCAAAACTAAGATGCATTTAAAAATTGGGCATAATCCATCCACGAACACGTCCACCTCCCATACAGCCCAATAAAGCGAAAATACTATAAAGGCATTAACAAGTGAGCTACAGTTATAAAACTTGAAAGTTTTATTAGTGTTTGTAAATTTTTCACCAAAATTGACATGCAAATAAAATATGGTCTTCATCCGCTCATGGATACGCCCATTTTCAATACTATTATTGTATTTTGAAAAAGTAGGTTTAGGGTATTTCATAGTCAGGCTAGACCGACTTTAGACTTTCTTTACTTGTTTTTGTTTCGTATTATTCTCACACCTTATGATTTTTTTCGAAAATAGGTGTATAAAAATGAAACTTTTGCAATAAAAAAAATTAATTTTGTTCTTCAGTTTCGTTGAATTGTTCAATGAAACGTTCAAAGGTGTTTATATATTTTATGAAACGACGTAATATTTATGTTTGTTTTGTTTTTATTTTGAAAATGTAAAATATTTTATTTTAACTTTTCTATCTCTGTTATTTTTTTAATGAGATGTAAGATATAATATTATCTTTTATCTAATTTATTTTTGTTTTTTTTTTATTTATTTTGTTTTTTTTATTTTTTTATATATATGCTTATTTTTTGTGACCGTTGTTTTACTTTATTGGAAACATTGTCAGCTGTTGTTTCTTTTCTTTATACAGCAGCTAAAAATTATAAGAAAACGCCACTGTTTTATTGATCACAGACTGTGCTACACGTTCGTGCCAACACTTTCATTCACAATTTTTCATCGCTCTGTACACTATGACACGATGATGGCACAAAAAGTATGTGTGAACTATTCGTTTTTTTTTTTTTTATTTTATAAAAACTTAGTGTGTAACAAAATTTATTTTAAAGAATAAAAGTTTCAACATTTATTAGACACGTTTAGTTTTTTTAAAGCACACTCAATACAAACATGTGCGCATTTATATGCTTTGCAAATACATAAGCACTTAGGTATGCCTGTATATTGGCACAACTACCACTGCATTAAAATGCCGCATAAAAAGCAGCACAAGCAACCAAATGTTAGCCGCTATTTAAATAATGTTGAGTTAAGCACTGAACAAGATGGCGTTGGAAATGGCGCTGCAAGTATTAGGCAGCAGCGTCAAGCAGTCAAAGGAAACGGCAGCAAATAGATGTATGTTGGCTGAACACAAGTTGGCTTGTAAGCACTTTTTTTATAATTGATTTTTTAAACATTTTTTTTATTTTTATATCAATTATTCTTTTTTTTTAGTTAATTTAACTTAAATATTTTCTACATTTTAACACTTTGATGATGTTGGCTAAAAAAACAAACGTTCGTTGCGCCAGTTCTTATGCTTAAATCATGTACTTAAATAAAACCGGCACTATTCGAAAACGTTCGCTTCGCGTTCGAACAGCTACTAAACGAGGCGCATTCGTATTTTTTACATAAATGCCAGTCACTGGCTGGCTCAGTTCGTATTGTTTTGCCTTAACTGGCGTGTGCCTTTTGGGCGCACCAGCAACGCCAGCAACACGAGCGACATCAGAGCAGCAAAGAGGGCCATGTTTTATATGCCAAGCTGCATAGTGAACTTTTGAAAATGCCAACAAGCCATAAGAACTAGAAATGGTAGTGAAAAAAAGGATATAATGGAGGCTCCTTATTGTGCTTTTGTTGTTGTTGTTGTGTTAGTTGGTGTGTGTTGTTTTTGCTGCTGCTATTATTATAGCGTGCTATAGTCATGCATCCACAGGCACACATAGAACCACACGCATATTGCTTGGCTGAATGGTTGATGTATAGTTTAAAATAAACACACACACATGCAAGTGTGTGTTGGTTTGAGAAAAATACTTCCTGTTACAATAACCTGTAATGGCAAAAATATATTTTTACAAAAACAACTAGCAACTTTTTCATTCACCATCAGCTGTTCTCATAATTATTTTCCCAACAGAAAAAATGTTTCATTAAAAAAACACCACACCTACGCTTAAAAATAAAATTGATTTATTTTGCCCAGAAAAAAAGATATGCAAACGGAAACAAATAAATTGTTAACTGTCACTTTTTATATTAAATTCCAAACTTTAACAACTGAGTTTTTGGGTCATTTATTTATTTATATTTTTAGTTTTTTTTATTGTTGACCTATAAATGCGAGCAAACAGTGCAATTTTTGCTATCAGCAGCGCTACTTGAGCTCATTGCGTTGCGTTTTGAAGTTATGAACATGAAATATTGCATGTCAGCAACCTTTATTGTTTATTGCTTGTTGTTGTTGTTGTTGTTGTTGGTGTTGTTCTGGTTTCCAACACGTTTTGTATATTTGGCAAGCTGCGGTTAAGCCAAGAAAGAAATATTATGGCAAAACAAAGAAGCAGAAATAAAATAGCCAGTTTATGCAATAAACTGTACAATAATCAATAGCAAAGCGTGTAAAAACTAAAAATTTTCAATTTCAATTTCAGCTGCAGTTTTAATTTTTCTATTTTTTAATGTTTGTCTCTGCAAGCTTAATAATGTTGCTCATACGCCATGGTGATCGCAGCAAATTTTTTATTTAAGAGTTTTAAATGCATTTGTAATTAATATTCATGTTTCACTTCTTGTATTACAAAATATGAGCTTTACAATGAATAAGCATGAGCTTTGTTTAGCTAAGCTGACTTTAATGCGGATGTTTTTATTACGAGTACATTTATTTGTTACAATTAAGCTGACTCATATTTATTTGCAGCGTTATAATTTGTTTCAATGTCACGCTACTGCCAGCTGTATAAAGATTAAAGTTTACAAGTTGGACTTAGTTGAGCTTATAATCTAGCTTTTAGTTGTTATTATTAATCTGTATCAGCAATTTATACTTAAAACAGTAATACACAGTTTCTACTCTTCCTGTTGTTAATTAATATAATTTTTGCTAGTCACGCTTCCATGAATTTTTATTGTTAACGTCGAATAGATATGAGAGGCAATATTTCATATTTTATAATTTTTTTTTTTCATACAAAAATTAAGTACAAAATTGTATAGTACATAATGGTAATGTAAAGAAACTCTCAATAAAAATTATAGTTCTTATAATTGAAAGAATAGCATTTTTCCTATAATTTTTCGATAAAAATTTCGCAACCCTATGCTTCCATGTCAGGTTCTATAAAAATTGGTTTGTAATCGACTTTGAATAAAAAAGTACACAATAATTGTGAATTTTAACATGATCTTCGTGAATTGCATTCACAAATTTTGTCAAAGTAACCAAGAACATGAGTCACATGAATCAATATACAAAATACACAAATGAAAAAAACACGAGAACATAAATATTTCGTAATCGTGATGTTTAAAGTTCATTAAGAATATGTGTAATACAAGATACATGAACCAATAAAAATGTTGTAAATGCCATAAAAAAATAAAACTGGGAAGCATTGATTATTTTTGCGAATAAAATTCATAAAATTTAAAAAATTACAATTACATGAGTCACATGAACTAATAAAAATGTTGTAAATGCAAAAAAAAAAAAAAAATAAAAGGGGAAACATTGAATATTTTTGCGAATAAAATTCATAAAAATTATGCACAAAAACGAGAAGAATAACCAATGACATGAGTCACATGAACTATTTATGTCATCAATGTACACAATACAAAACAGAAAAAACACGAACATTAATATTTCATAAGCCTAGTGTGTAAAGTTCATAAAATCTATGTACACTCAGAAAAAAAACACATATCTTTCTGCTATAAAAATTACTATATTTTCTAGTGTGTAAAGTTCATAAAATCTATGTACACTCAGAAAAAAAACACCTATCTTTCTGCTATAAAAATGTCTCTATTTTTGATAATAGCAATTTTCTCTTTTTCAAATAATTCAATTAGAACAAATTTTCACATTTTCAAAGAAATATTATTTCTTCACTTGTGGAAAATGTAAATAACACAAATCTGCAAAAAAAAAAGATTTTTTTCAGCTGCATGAGATATTTTTGCTGAATTATATGTTTTAAAGTACGCTGATTTCAAAAATACTCTCCATCACGTATAGTTTTTTTTGCAATATTAAAATACAATAATGAAAAAATCAACTATTTATTACAAGAAACACACAGCATAATATTTAACAAAACCTATCAACCATCAATTTTCTTAATTTTATTTTTATATTCAACTTTGTGTTAAGTCTTTTTTCTTGTGAAACCTTTTATTCTTTTCTTTAATGCTTTTACGAACTCGTTTTTGGTTTCCTTCTTTAGTTTCTCGCTTAAGCATTAAGCATTAACAATAGTCCGTTCCTTAGTATTGTCCAAAAACTTCTGCACTACATTTTTGAAAGAGTCCCATGCTTCTTATTCGATTCCTCCCATTGATTCAGAAAAGAGGGGATCAGACAAAAGTTTTCATATGTCGGGGCTAGTGAAAAATGCCTTCTTTTAATCTTGCTTCAGACAATTTTGGGAACTTGGAACATATATTAGGCTGGGTCGATTTTTAAACCGATATTGCCTGGGCGATTTTCGGTTTGCGCATGAAAAGTTATTAAACAAAAAACAAAAAAAAAAGGGACGGGGGTACACTTTACCCCATCGCACACTCAATTTTGTGAATTTTATCTATAGGAATTTTTTTCTTTTAAAACGTGCACAGCTGGGGCAAAACTAACGCCAGATATGAAATCCTCACACCCGATTCAACCAAAAAACGGTCTAACATGTATAACGTTGTCATACAAAATTTTACCGTAACAAATTGCTAAAGAAAAAATTTCACTTAATTCAAAGTATATTCTTATCGTTACTGCGTATGTAATTGTGATCATCACGGCTGAACCACTGCAGCTATTCACACCATATCATCATATTATAATTCAAAGCACTTATGAGGCCACAAAAATCATTACAACAAATAAGATTTGCCTCGTTAGTGAAATACTGAGTAAATTCTCTCTATCGATGCCTGTACCAGGAAAATGAGGTTTTTGTTTTTTGGCCTTGAACTTAGCAATTTGGCTGCATCTTTTGAAAGACCCAACCCAGCTTGCATTTGGAAGACTGTTTTGCTTACAACCAACTAAACGAGTCTTTTACGACTCCACTTGACGATCAACAAAAACGAAATACATGTTCTGTACGGAAGCGTATTCTGCTCCACTCAACGATCAAAAACTGACTGCATTTTTTCAAGTCAACTTATGGGATATTGAACAAAGCGTGTGAAGAAGCATATTTTCATCGGCAAGGCAATAGAAAAGAAACTATTTTTTTGTGAAAACTAACGGGAAATTGGACAATTCAAACAATCATATTTTTCACGTCATATCGCTCAGTTTCGACAGATCAATCTCGAAGTGAAGTCCACCTCGCCGTTTGTGAAATTTTTGAGTAATTCAAGTAGTTTTCCGTTCTATAAACTTCAAAATACACACACGATCTCACAATATTAAACATTTGTCGTCCCAACCTACATTTTATAAAATTTTTTAACATTTAAGAGTTGTTTCCGATTTTCCTTCATTGTGCAATCATTTTCTGATCAAAAATGACTCTTTTTTCGGGAGGAATTGGTACCCTACACGCGACTCTTCTTAAAGAGTAATTTTTAAGTCGTTTTTTAGTCTTTTGTTGGTATTTATAAGATCAAAAATGACTCTTTAATGACTCAAAAATGAGTCGTATTTTAATCATTTTTCATATTCAAGATAAAAAACGACTATAAAAAAGACTCTTCAAGAAGAGTCACGTGTAGGGTACCATTTTCTCTCGAACAAAGAGTCTTTTTTGATCAGAAAAAGAGCGCATATTCGACTGTCACCATCGTGCAGGAATGTCGAAAACGACTCTTATAAATTAAAAAATTCGATAAAATGCTAGCTGGGAAGTCTCTAAAATCTAATCTGGGAAAAAAGTTAAAAAAAAAATTGATGAGATGGAATTTTTTTAATATTTTTTTCGGTTTTAGGACATTAAATCTATAAGAAATGCATAAAAAACCTATGCAGTTTTTTACTTGCAGACCTGTGCAATTCATGTCTCTAATAATGATAAAAATTTTTCCCGCACAAGAAATTCTCATTTAAGTCTAGTACTCTGTTCAGTTTCATGTGAAATTTCACTCAAATCTACTTATAAAAAACTATAGCTGTGAAATATGTTTGAAATTTTTCACAACATTTTCGTCAAAGTTGTACTCTATTACGCTGTGAACATTTTTGAACAAAATTGTGTACATTTTTTCACGACAATTTTATTGAACTGCCTTTTAATTTTATGTGAAATGTGACAGTTGTCGTAAATGTTTTTGTTTTTATGTATTTATTTTTTGATGTGAAAAGTGACAGTTGTCGTACATTTTTTGTTTTAATATATTTATTTTTATTTATTTGTCTTTATTTTGAAAAGTAAAGCATGACTTTCTCAAATTTTACAAATTCTACGCAACAAAATATGTATCGGAATTTTCACGCAACAAAAAAATTAATGTTGCCAGCAGAATTTCACGCAAACAAACAAACTGGCTTTATGGAGAAAAAATTATTTATTTAAAATGAACAATTTTTTTTATATTTTGATAAAAAATTCACTACGCGAAGTAATTTCTTCAATAAAAACAAATCTTATCTCAAAATTTGAGAAAAAAATGGTAAAAACTTTGCTTTTCTCAAAAATAAAAAATATTCTTCTCTAAAAACGATATATTTTTCTATTTCACTTTTTGATAGAAGCTTTTAATCATTTTTAGGGACTTTTTAGTATCACATTCTGAGAAAAACATTCTCTGGAGCAAAGTCTGTACCAGTTTTTTCTTAATATGATGCCTTTTTTATCATATTCCGAGAAACTTTTTTCTGAGTGTACAAGAACATGAACAAATAAAACATTTCTTGATTCTCATGAAATAATACAAAAAGAACATGAATGATTCATTATTTTTGTGAATAAAATTCATAAAACTCATGTTTAAATTACGAGGATAACAAGAACAGATGATGAGAAAAGTGACAATAATATATGATTTCATAAAACAAGGGAAACGTGCAGTAGTACTTTACCAGTTTAGTGATCGAAATTCATATAATTCATGTACAAATACGAGGGCAGCAAAAATAGTGCATAAAACAAGAATCAAAAATGTATGAAAAAATGTATGTATTATACAATGGAAGAATGAACTACTTATTTTATGCATTTAGTGACCAAAATTAATACATTCTATGCACATTAGGGTAGGTTGATCTTCACAAAAAAAAAAAAAAAACTAGTAAGGTATATCTTCGACTTGGCCGAAGTTAAAATACCCCCACGGCCGATTCTTAACGGTAAAAGAATCTTAAATTGGAGAGCTTTTTTATGAGATTTTGAGAGATTGTATTATTTTTATTTGTCTAAAATACATACATATCAAATTGTTTTCCTACAGCTTAAATATAAGTCATTTTATAACGTTTTCAATTTTTGGGGTGAGGTGGGCGTGTTAGTTTGTGTATCACGCCCATTTTTCTAACACACCTCAGTTTTGTCATGAAATACACGAATATCGAGTTTCCGTTTGGTACCTTTAATATTAGCCTCTTTACAAGGTTTTAAATTTTGGGGTTGTATGGGAGGGTGGCGTGTTAGTAGGTGGATGATGCCCATTTTTTTAACACACCTCAGTTTTGACATAGAATACTTAAATACCGAGTTTCCGTCTTGTAACTTTAATATTAGTCTCTTTATAGATTTTTCAGTTTTGGGGTTGTATGGGAGGTGGGCGTGTTAGTGGGTGGATGTCGCTCATTTTTCTTACACACCTTATTTTTAACATAGAACACACAACTACCGAGTTTCAGTATTGTAGCTGTAATATTAGCCTCTTTACAGAGTTTTCAATTTTGGGGTTGCATGGGAGGTAGGCGTGGTTTTCATCCGATTTATCCCATTCTCGAACTTGATCTTAGTTTTTTTAAAAAAAGCTTAAATATCGAATTTCAGCACTTCAAAATTGCGGCTACAATCGTGTCCACAGACAGACGGACAGACAGACAGACGGACAGACGGACAGACAGACGGACATGGCTAAATCAACTCAGGTGGTGATGCTGATCAAGAATATATATACTTTTCTATACCTACCACCTCTCCTTTTGGGTGTTACACACGTCGTGACAAAATTAATATACCCCTTACGCAGTACGCGTGGGGGTATAAAAATAAACTGGGTTGAAATATTCTTTGGCTTATTAGCAAAAGCAACAATAACTTCATCCTAAATCCTGTGGCATAAGGTCCTGGCTGTCTATACTTAAATAACATTCCCTCTCAATAGAGGGAATTGACGGTAACCTTAATACCCAAGGGTCTTGTTAGCACAAATAACTTCAGGCCGTTTAGACTCATTGACGTTTATCTGAAACACAACATTATACTATCAAGCACCCATCACGCGTACAGTAAGGTAACATCCACAGATATTGCATAACTATTTCTGGTGCCGACAGTTTAAAGTTCTCTTGAAGTCAAGGTGCATAAATAAGTGGCATTCCTGAATTCATCGGGTGCCTTCAATAATGTTCTACCAAGTGCATTAACCTAGTCTGCTGTAGAGAAGAATGCATGCTTAGAGATTGCTGAAAAAGTGGATTAAACAGATGGACTACTACTATGGATTTCTAGATGGACTGCAGGGCCAACCCGGAAAATATTCAAGTGTGTGTTTTTATAGCTTGTTTAAATTAAAACCTTGAAGTGAAACTTCTTTGGCGGCGAGAGAAATTTGAAGGTCTCTTATTGGTTAACGTTTTCAATTCATATGAAAATTTAAAAAAATTATTGCCTCTGCCGAGAATTGAACCCCGGAACATCGTTGCTTAAGAGTAGGAATCTATACCATTACGCCATGTAGGCACATGATAAACAGCCAAACAAAATGTATTTAAAACTGAACGCGTAACATACTGAAAATAACATAATTAACATAAACATTACATTAACATTAACATTACATTATTAACATAACCGTAACATTAATTTTCATCCTACAAGTATGCACGGAAAAAAATAGAAAAATAGCTAAAACAGGAGCAGAACGCGTTCGTGAATATAGAGAGCGAAGTAGAGCTCTTAAGAATGCAGCCGCAGCTGGGTCTGCAACTAATGATGAAGGTTAGGTGATTGCAACATCGGCTGAGTTCCATTTACGAAACATCAGTGTATTTTGGTGAATCTACAAAGAAACAATCCCCAAAAAACACACTGATGCTATGTTAAAATGTATTTTGGAACTCAGCCATCATCTCAACAAAATTTTATAGCCAACCAATTTGATACACTCAACAATCAACGTGCGCTGCTTTGAGAGGCCCTCACTCAACATAGCAATTATTATGATCAGGAAGCAAAACACAATAATCAACAAGATTTGTCTCTGCTTTCGGAGGCTCCTTCAGCGAGTACTATGCAAATGCAATCTAACATTCAAAAAGTGACAATGTTGAGAAGACATTCGAAAGCAACTTAAAAACCAACTGAACTAAAACAAGGAACGAAAATAACTGTTATTTTACAATTTTCAAATGCAAAAAAATTTTTGAAAGACTTTTTCAAATATACCATTATGTTACAAATGTCCTCAGCCTCATGAATATTAAGTTCCTTTTAAATTTAAGACTGATTCTTTAAAAGTTAAAATTTAAGTGTTATATTTTGCCTTGTATTTTTCGAGGAAAAATAAAGGTTCTTTTGACTTTTATTTTATCTCTAATTTTTTCGGTCAAAATTATCAAGCACTTTGTGTTTTTTTTTAAAGGCCGCTTGACAGATTTAACTGTTGACACCATGTGTAAAATGTCTCACCTATGAGATGAAAATAATGGTATCAACATTTTTTTAATCGGTAAAATGACTTGAACAAATATGAACTACCTGATATTTTTGATCGAAAAAATAAACGGCAGAAAATAACTGTTATTTTCAACCGATAAAATAAAAGTCAAAAGTAACTGTTATTTTTGCCCAAAGAACTATAAGGCTCAAAATAACTTTTATTTTTGTCGGAAAAAAAACACAAAGAGATCAAACTTAATATGTGACACTTTCGATAAAAACCATAGCCGATACGGCCCCTGGATGCAAATATTGAATCAACAGATTATTATTCCATTTCGTATTGATTGAATTTCTTTTCAGATACTTTCTCTCTCTATTTCACAATAAAATCTCACTTATTTCTTACTGTTAAAGAAGTTTCATTTCTACCACGTGTACGTTGCTACACGCGAGTGTTTTTTTTTTATATTTTAATTTTTTTATAATTTATTTGTGTAAGTATGAAAAATATTTTACAAAAAAATTAATTTGAAATAACTGTTAATCTTTAAAAAAAAAAAATATTTTTGAAGTAATATCTTTTTAAACAAATTTGTTGAGGTTTTTAAGCTATGGCCAAGGAATAACAGCCATAGCTATATAGCTATATAGATCAATAGCCAGAGCTAGAAAAAATGTTGCTCAGGGAACTTCAAAATAATTAAAAATAAAATAAGACTAAAAATTAAAACATTTGGAAAGGGTTTAAAGAAAATTTTTTTAATATTTTTTTAAGTGTAAATCCGATAATTTTTAATTTTTGGCCAATTTGGTTCCTTTTCGCACCAACTAGTTGTTCCTATAAGAGAATTAAGTGTACCAAATTGCATTGCTCTGGCATGAATTTTTGGGGTAAAATACCCGTTTAACGATTTCGGTTATATGAGAGGTAGGTGTATTAGTTGGCCGATTTGGTTATTTTTCCCACCTACTAGCTGTTTCTATAAAATAACTGAATGCATTAAATTGAATTGCTCTGGGATCTGTTTTTGGTGAAATAAGCCAGGTAACCGATTTCGGTTATATGAGAGGTGGGCGAATTAGTCGGCCGATTTGGTTTTTTTTCACACCAACTTTTTTTTTCTTTAAATAAATTAAGTGTACTAAATTGTATGACTCTGGTATGCTTTTTTGGGTAAATATTCCCCATGCTTTAGTTGCTTTAGTTAACCAATTTAGTTTATATGAGAGGTGGGTGAATGAGTTCAACGATTGAGTTCTTTTTTTACACAAACTATTTTTTCTGTAATAAAACCAGATGTTCCAAATAATTTTGCTCTGGGATACTGTTTTGGGTAAATATACCATATCGATTTCAGTTATATGAGAGGTATTGAGTATTAGTTGGACGATTTGATCACACTTTTTGTCTTTTGTCTCTTATCAGAGATTATATTTACATAAAGTTTTATGATTCTACAGTGCATCTATTACATCGGTACATAGGTATATCCTTATATTTTTGGCCGTTCGCTTTATGAGATCGTTATATTGTGCGTCGCACATTCCTTTCTGAGTCGTTTCCAAACAGGTTTGTCTTCGTTTCGTGGATCCACAAAACGTTTCTCCACTTTTCTCAGCTTCAGGCCCCGATCAGTTTAAGTGATACCTCGCAAAAGTAAGCCGAGGAATTTACATTTTTTTTTGTTCGCATTAAGGAAACTTTTCTGTCCATTCGCCTGCTGGAAATCACTTTTGATGACTTTAATGGGTCTTTCTTGCAGATATATATTTGTGTTTTTTTGGTCTGCCTCGAGTATATATTTTTTGGTTTCCTTTTTAAAACATTTTTAATAAAATTGTGAGATCTATGCCTAAATTTAGCAATGTCTTGATGATAGTTCTTCCATTTTTTTCAAAATTAAAATAAATCGAGCTTCTTCATCAGTGCAGTGTGATTTATGAACCGTCTTAATAAGAATTTATTTACTTTATTTCTTCAATTAAAGGGGACGTGACACCTTCAAACATTCTTTTATTTTAATGTTTTAAAATGCGTATAAGTTGAAAACAAAATAAGATATCATTTTGAAAAATTAAATATATATTTTTTTGTAAAAAAATTACGTATTTATTGGAGTTAAAATCAAATTTTTTTAGGTTCAGATAGAAAACAAAACTTTTGCAAATAAATACCGAAATTATTTCCAGCTTAAAAACTTCAAAGATTGAAAATTGCAAAGATTTTCAAAAAAATATTTTTATTAGAACATAAGGAATTATAGATAAATGAACAAAAAATGCTATGAATTTTTTTTGAGGTTGGTTAGAAACTTAAGCAAAGAAGATTACTTCTAATAATTCTATACAAAGAAAAAAGCACACAAGCGTACACAGCAAATAGTATCTAGCAAAGAATAAGAACAACTTTAAAAATCTCAGCAAATTTAAATTCTAAGGATGAAAGCAAGACAGACAGACAAAGAATAAATCCAGCTTGTGTAACTAGAGGGTTGCCCTGCAAGCAAATCGCATAAGGATAATATTTAAAAAAAAAAAAAAAATAAAGTAAAAAGAATATTTTCTTAAGAGGCACAATTTAGACATTCCTTTGCTGTGGCTTCTATATTAAAAGCTACTTAAATAGTAAAAAATAGAAAAGTCATGAAAAAAACAATAAAAATAAAAATAAATCAGAACAGCTTTAAATATAAGTTAGGCTGCAAAGGCAATCGCTAAGGTAAAGTATATTAATGTTGTATGAATGTATATGATTGTGCATATGTATGTGTGTTTGCGAAACTATAACTGTGTGCTTTACAAACCTATTTTGTTGGCACAAAAAATTCACTTCGATGCAGCGCTTAATTTGCATAGCCACCCACTTCCGGTTCCGCTGTTGTTAAGCAGTGTTACTTGAATTTACAACATGGCTGCCAAATGCAATGCTGCAAGCTTTGCATCTAAATCGAAGTGAATGTGTTAAGTAAAAGCTAACAATTTTCAACTATTCTGCTGGCCGCAAAAGCCACACAATCGAAGTGCTTCAAAAAGCTGTGACAGGCAAAGAATACATGTTTAATGTATTGCTGTGAATGCAAAAGTTCGAGCCACGTTTTGGCAACTTGTTAATCTTTCAAGGACGATGGTTTCAGTGAAAACTATGACAGTTTTAAAGAACGCAATTTTTTAATGCAATTTTTTTTCTTAAATCGTAAATATTAATGAGTTTAAGAGTTAATTTGATTAGAAATGAGATAAAAAGTGAACAAAGGTTAAAGTGTACAAGCTACCAATAGACTATGTGCTATATTTTTAGACACTCTTGCAGTGAAATGGTATCAAAATATAAGCAGTTGTCGAAAACTTTAAAGCTTTAGCATTTTACCAACTATGACTACCATCTTAAATTTGTTTATATGTCAACTCTCCTCATTGTTTTCTCC